>OX235271.1:198859623-199567123 GCA_944472155.2 Trichobilharzia szidati
CGAAGCACCTTCCCCACAACATTTTTCCCGTTATAGAAACAACACGAAGATACGTACCGGTATGACGAATAGCAGATCGAAGTGTAGACCTTACGATGCTATGCCTTTTAGTCCACAAATCAGGCCCAACCACTACTACCCGTATATCCAGGAACACACAGTAAATTATTAGGTGTCCCGAATCACTGGAATGATCCATGGCAGCTAGGGCCATCTCATCGCACTCTAACCCCGATGTATGGACACCCAGTCCGAACCCCTTATCATCCATAAACTCTCCCGATGCCGACGCACAAATAGAATTGGGCTATGGTGATATTTTAAGCCAGTTTGTAGTATCCCGCGACTTATTCAAGGTACATTCGATAATCAATAAGATATCTGAACTAAGGACATTGGCATTAACCACCAAGCTTACTGTAGTTCTGATAACTGAATCATGGCTCTCATCCTCTATACTTGAAGTGCATTCAGATACAGGTGACTACACTGTACACCGTGCGAACAGAGCTTGCAAGCGTGGTGGAGGATATCTCATTTATATATATACATATAAGTCATTTGTAGTCAGTAAGGTGTGGGATGAAATACTGAATCCCGTACCTGATTCGCATAAGTACAAACCTCATAGGGTGTTTATCGGTCACCATGCTCAACCCAAGAAACTGATGCGTTATTAGCTAAATCGTTTGCACACGCCTCCTCGTTCAATACTAATTACAAAATAATTGCAAGAGACTTCAATCTTCCAGAAGTCAATTGGTTAAGTAGTTCCGGCCCACAACGCTTCAACGAATTACTTGCCATTATAGACTGTTATGGATGGCAACAATACGCCCCGACACCTAGTCATGGTGACAACATGTTGGACCTTGTGTTTTGTCATGACACAATCCTAGTCTCCACCTATGCTGGTAACAGATTTTTCAGTAGTGACCATAGAATGGTACTCTGCCCTTCTCACCACTAAATACCGGAAACAAACAGGAAACAGGGAGCTTGGTATGTCGTAGTTACAAACATACAGACTGGGGACCAATCCAAGAATTCATTCGACGATTTAAATGGGATGACTATTTTACTACTGACTCCCTAGAGGATGTAGTGTCCATATTTCACAGGAATGTTACCCTTTGTCTAGATACTGTTGCTCCTAAGGTAGATGAAATTAAGTAGATACCAAGCTGAATACATTCCAGGGGCATACCGCAATAAGATGGGGAAGTTGATGGAACAGTACTATTCCGCCAACAAGATATCACTACTACACTCAATCCACGAGTCTCTTGAATCTGTCAAGCGCCTACGCTCCCAAAAAATCCTCGACGAAGAGTTAAGGGCACTTGAAAGCACCTCCAAAGTTTATAACTTAACAACACTTCTTATAAAACGAATGCAGTCGACGAAGGACATCCCCTACTTTCTTCACGAGAAAGTAATCTACAATGGGCCTGCCACCATCTGTGAACTTTTCAGTGAATGGTTCGCAAACTTTAGTTTAGGAACGCGCATGCCCCCTTACTAGCTCTTCCATCGGAAGCATAGTTTTCACCAACCAATTAATGCAACAAGCAGTTAAAAACCTTAGACCTTCTACTAGCACGGGACCAGATGGCCTTGCTTCAATAATTTTCAAAAACAGCGAGTGTGATATACGCCTAATACTTCTGAAATTTTTCTCAATATCTATGGACACTGGCACTTACCCTAATGAATGGGAAACTAGCTTCATAATTCCACACTACAAATCTGGTGATAAGGCAAACGTTAACAATTACAGACCAATAAACATAACCACAGTTATCTCGCGGATCATGGTGAAAGTTGTCAAAGATTAATTATCAGACTGTCTACTTGGGAAAGATCATGTTACAAAGTTTCAACACAGATTTCTCAAAAATAGGTCCTGTGTTACTTACCACTTCGACTTTATCAGCTGCATCACTAGTAGTTGCGAAGCACGTAAGCTAGTTGTTGTTTTCTACTTCGATATATCTAGGGCATTTGACATGGTATCTCACAGTATTCTCTTTGAGAGGCTGTACTCATGTGGAATTCGCAATCCATTACTGAACTGGTTAAAATCGTTTCTAAACAACAGGGAACAAATAACCAAAGTGGGATCTGTATTGTCTCATTCTAACCAGATCTCGAGTGCGGTTGTGCAAGGTAGTGTCCTACGTCCACTTTTACTCACAGTATACATTGACAGCACTTGCAACTGCTTCACCTCAGGTAAACCATTCCTATATGCTGACGACCTCAAAGTCGTTTACTCCTGCTACACTCATGAATTAAACGATATGGTAAGTAAAATACATCTTGGTGTGCTGAATCCTGTCAAAAGTTTAACATTGACAAATTCGGCTGGATTTGTGTCGGCAACAGTAACCTTGACCTAACTCTTGAAATAAATGGACGAAAACTAACCAAGCTCAACTGAATCGTAGATCTCGGTATCAGATACTCTAGGAATTTAACGTTCTCTGAACAAACTGATTATGCCAGACGTAAAACACGAAGGCTCCCGGGATGCATAACTCGCAATTTCTTTTCTTGTGAAACTAGGGTTTTATTATACAAAGTATGTGTCCGACCTATTTTAGAATACTGCCCGTTTATTCTTAGCGGACTGAGACAAAATGACAAGCTTCAATTAGAGGGAGTGCAACGGCAATCTACCTTAAGAACTCTTGGTTTAGAAAGTGGTCTCGAATCCTCTGAGCGTTGCGACCGACCAAGATTAGAACTACTCTGGAAAAGACGTCTTAAGCGTAATCTCATTTTCTGCTACAAGCTAACTAATCTGCTTTTGCACTACTCCAAGCTAACAACTAAATCTACCGCTGTCATCAGTTACAATCTTAGAAATCATCACAATTTAGTTGCTATAGATCACTGTCAGACTTACATGCGGTGCAACTTCTGCTGAAATAAGTTTTCAGTCATTTGGAATAGACTACCAGCTGATGTGCGTGATGCAAACACACTTCCACTGTTCACCTCCTCAGTCACCAGACTGCTCAAAGATGACAATGCACTTCTTCGTCTGACTCTTACACCCTACATAGATATTTTAAGTTCATTAAACGTGTAGGTTACAACAAACAATACAATTACACATTTTAATATTGTTGGAAGTACATGATAAACATTTTTACACAGGACAATAATATTAGTTCGGTCGGTCGGTCGGTTTTCGACATAGAACTTTGCACATATGTGCGGCAGTTCAAGTCGCCACAATCTATGTAGCACGCAAAGCAAGAGAAGAAAGTAGAAGAAATGCATAATATAGACAGTAAACAGAGGTGTGAGACAAAGGAATAGTAATAACGGAGAACAAAAGTTTAATTGGAAATCATAAGTCACAAGGAGTGGATGCATCTGCGCCACTGAGAACGATTTTGAGCCATGTCACCAATTGTTTCCAACCATTGGTTTTTACCATCCCGAGGGCCCCAACCAGGAAGTCTACATCTTCCTACGTGGCTTAGATTAACTGTTGTGGATTTCATTGATTGGTGCCATGTTTTGGTTTGACCGCCGCTAGCTCTTTTCCAGCCTGACCCTATATCAGCTAACATTGCCCGTCGAGGAAGGCGATGACTAGGCATTCGTAGCACTTGTCCTAACCATCTCAGTCGAAGTAATTTCACAGTCTCGTCGATTGATTTCCCCGCCTTACCTAGCACTCGACCGAAGCCTAACCTCAATATTGCTCACCTTATCATACCACTTCACGCGGGAGATAGAACGCAGACACCTATGATCGAACACAGCTAATCTTTTCATGTCTTCTGCTCTCAATGGCCAGGTCTCACAGCCATAAAGGAGGACGGAGCGGACTGTTGAGCAGTACACACGCCCTTTGGTCGATAGTCGGATATCGCGTCTACGCCAGAGACGGCGAAAACTGGCGAATGCGAACCTCCCGACCGAAAGCTGCTACCTTGACGTGGTGGTCGGGCTTGAACACTGCAATGACCCAACAAGCTATACTGGCTGGAACTTATGTTCCTGCAGGTCCTACCATGCCAGAAAGGTTGTTTGGATAGCGGTTAGACTAAAAGCAGTTACCCAATCCAATCCTATGATTCCAAATAAATCACAAAATTTCATGCCGGATCGGCCGGGGCCCGGATTAACAACGACCGCGCTTTCTGCTGCCGTGTCACAGGGCAGAAGTGATAAATACGCTACTGAGACACACCAAATAAAAAAGAACAAACAAAAACAGGCCGTGTGTGACCGGCCTCAAGCAGTTGTCCCCTGGGCTCTGCGGTCACGCAACCAACTTCCACGGTGTGGGCAGCCGGGAAGTACCAATCGCCCTCACAATCCGAAGTGCACGCGAAACCCCTCTAATCCTCGCTCATCTTTGTCTTCATCTTCATCTCTATTATCTTGCCTTCCTTCTACCAATGCAACTCCTCTACTTGTTGGCTCTTCACTTCCCCTTCACTCTGTGTGCACTGATAACGATGGAAGCCAAAAAGCCACCACCGATTGTCTCCTAAAACCACGCCACCAATTTTATATAGGAGCATTTAATGTTAGGACACTCTGCCAAATAGGACAACAAGCATCTCTAGCCAAGACTCTGGCATCCCGAGCCATTGATGTATGTTGTGTTTCAGAAACACGCATACAAGACCCAAGTGTGGTTATTCACCTAACCCCACCTGGCCAACAGGATGAATCTGCAAAATTCACCTTGAGGGTGTCAGGAGATGCGACGGCTAGCTCACGAGGATTAGCTGGTGTTGGGATAGCTTTAAGTACTAGAGCGGAAAAGACATTACTTGACTGGATCCCGGTAGATAGCCGAATGTGCGCTGTCCGCCTGAACGGATCAGTGAAAAGGAGAAAGGACTGCACTACTCGCCGATGCCTTTTCGTAATCTCCGCCTACGCCCCCACTGACTGCAGTTCGGATGAAACGAAGGATGAGTTCTACCAAAAGCTGTCTAGTTTGCTGCGAAAGGCCAGACGCTCAGATATAGTCGTTTTAGCTGGTGACTTTAATGCTCAAGTAGGGAAATTGTGTCAATCTGAGAAGAATGTTGGTGGCACATACGGAATTCCGTGCCAGCGAACCGACAACGGTGACCGTCTCCTACAGTTCTGTTCAGATAATCATTTGTATCTTGTAAGCACTAACTTCAAACACAAGGAGAGACACTGTTTGACCTGGCGACCCCCATCATCAAACCAACGCTGGACACAAATAGACCACATAGCAATAAGCTATCGTTGGCGTGGGTCGGTAGGAGATTGTCGCTCCTTTTGGAACACGTGTGTAGATACGGATCACGCACTGGTCCGCGCTCGTGTGTGCTTACGACTGAACGGACGTAGGAAACAGCTGGCGGTAAACCCATCACGTCCCCAGCTCGACCAGGGAACTAAGTCCCTATTTGAGGAAGAACTAGCTAAACACATATCTGAGTTTGACAGCTGCGCTCACCCTGAAGAAGCCTGGAAGAATATTCAGTCAGCCATAGATACAGCTGTAAAAGCTGTGAATAAGGTAATTCCAAAGGTGAGTAAAAACCACTGGATTTCGACTGCCTCATCCGAACTGATAGATGCTAGAAGACTTATTCCGGCGAGCTCCGAATTCAATGAGGAGCGAAAGCTGCACAAGAGGAAACTTACGAAAAGTCTCCGCAAGGACCGTGAACAGTGGTGGTTGACAAAGGCGAAAGAGATGGAAAAAGCATCGGCGATAGGCAACACCAGACAACTATTCAGGCTTATCAGGGAAACAGGTGGTAAAAAACAAATGATAAGCGAAACAATCTCCGAGAAAAATGGCACCATAATTAGCTCCCAGGATAGACGTCTGGAGCGCTGGAAAGAACACTATGAGGAGCAGTTTAATTGGCCCACAGCCACACTTAACCTACCGTACATCCAACACCTCCCTGAATGGGAGATAGACACAGGTCCTCCGTCCTTAACCGAGGTTACTAAAGCTGTCACCAATCTGAAGGAAGGCAAAGCAGCGGGACCTGATTTATTGACTCCAGAGGTATTTAAGTACGGAGGCGACAGTTTACTGTCTGCGTTAACGGAGATTCTAGGCAGCGTCTGGGAATCAGAGGAAGTCCCATCGGGTTGGTGTAAGTCATTGATCATCCCGATATACAAGAAGGGGGACAAGTCGTCTTGTGATAATCACAGAGGGATTAGCTTGACTAATATAGTATCTAAAATCCTAGGCTCAATAATACTGCGTAGATTAAGTGGTGCTCGGGAGACACAAACACGAGAAAACCAGGCAGGTTTTAGGCCAGGTAGAGGGTGTATTGTTCACATCTTCACCCTTCGACAGATTCTAGAACATAGGCATTCCTACCGGCGTCCGACAATCATTATATTTCTTGACCTAAAGGCGGCATTCGATTCTGTCGACCGGGAGGTTCTCTGGCGATGCTTGGCTGTAAAGGGAATGCCAAGAAAATACATTGCACTGATTAAGGCACTCTACTCGTACTCATGCAGCCAGGTGAGGGCTTATGGCGAGTTGTCATCTGAAGTGGTGACGACTAGTGGCGTCCGTCAAGGATGCCCATTATCCCCATTCCTATTCAATTTCATCATAGATGTACTAATGGACTTAACCCTAACTCACTTCAGCGACTCAGGGATTGACTTGCTACCAGGGAAGAATCTCGTTGACTTAGAATATGCGGACGATATAGTCCTTCTAGGCGAGGACTCTGACAAAATGCAGAGTCTACTGAACACCCTGAGCAACAATCTCCGCATGTTTGGCATGCGATTCGCCCCTATAAAATGTAAGATGATGCTGCAGGATTGGACTTCATCGACCCCTAGATTAGAAATAGGAAGTGAAGTGGTAGAACACGTTGACCGCTTCACTTACTTGGGAAGTACCATCAGCCCCAACGGGTTGATCTCCGACGAAATTTCAGCACGGATACAGAGGGCTAGGTTCGCATTCGGTCGGTCGGTCGGTTTTCGACATAGAACTTTGCACATATGTGCGGCAGTTCAAGTCGCCACAATCTATGTAGCACGCAAAGCAAGAGAAGAAAGTAGAAGAAATGCATAATATAGACAGTAAACAGAGGTGTGAGACAAAGGAATAGTAATAACGGAGAACAAAAGTTTAATTGGAAATCATAAGTCACAAGGAGTGGATGCATCTGCGCCACTGAGAACGATTTTGAGCCATGTCACCAATTGTTTCCAACCATTGGTTTTTACCATCCCGAGGGCCCCAACCAGGAAGTCTACATCTTCCTACGTGGCTTAGATTAACTGTTGTGGATTTCATTGATTGGTGCCATGTTTTGGTTTGACCGCCGCTAGCTCTTTTCCAGCCTGACCCTATATCAGCTAGCATTGCCCGTCGAGGAAGGCGATGACTAGGCATTCGTAGCACTTGTCCTAACCATCTCAGTCGAAGTAATTTCACAGTCTCGTCGATTGATTTCCCCGCCTTACCTAGCACTCGACCGAAGCCTAACCTCAATATTGCTCACCTTATTATACCACTTCACGCGGGAGATAGAACGCAGACACCTATGATCAAAGACAGCTAATCTTTTCATGTCTTCCAATCTCAATGGCCAGGTCTCACAGCCATATAGGAGGACGGAGCGGACTGTTGAGCAGTACACACGCCCTTTGGTCGATAGTCGGATATCGCGTCTACGCCAGAGACGGCGAAAACTGGCGAATGCGAACCTAGCCCTCTGTATTCGTGCTGAAATTTCGTCGGAGATCAACCCGTTGAGGCTGATGGTACTTCCCAAGTAAGTGAAGCGGTCAACGTGTTCTACCACTTCACTTCCTATTTCTAATCTAGGGGTCGATGAAGTCCAATCCTGCAGCATCATCTTACATTTTATAGGGGCGAATCGCATGCCAAACATGCGGAGATTGTTGCTCAGGGTGTTCAGTAGACTCTGCATTTTGTCAGAGTCCTCGCCTAGAAGGACTATATCGTCCGCATATTCTAAGTCAACGAGATTCTTCCCTGGTAGCAAGTCAATCCCTGAGTCGCTGAAGTGAGTTAGGGTTAAGTCCATTAGTACATCTATGATGAAATTGAATAGGAATGGGGATAATGGGCATCCTTGACGGACGCCACTAGTCGTCACCACTTCAGATGACAACTCGCCATAAGCCCTCACCTGGCTGCATGAGTTAATATTAGTTCACACAATATAAAAGTTAACAAAACGGGACTGGTTAGTTAGTGCACCAAAATAATCATATATGTATATATTTATTAATCACTCCTTGAGGACTCCACTTGCTTACTTTTGTGTTGCTGTCTTTCGTCTTCTTTTTCCTCTCACCATTTTAGCTTCTATATGACTTTTTGAATGAGAATAAAGAATGTAGATATTTGACCACTCACAATGACAAATGATCTTACAAGTGCCTCGTGAATTATACATTACCTTCACCCACGACGTAACCAGGATTATAGTTGTGGAATATACCTTTATACCAATGAGGAAGTATTAATTTATAATGCTTCATGACTGTAATTTATAATATAACTGATCTTGTCCGTAAAAATAACTTGCATTTCTACACCCATAGCATCTAGAATTATGGAAAGAATGGTTTAAGGTGATATTCTCAAACGTATGCTCAGCTGCAATATTGTAAATCCCAACCAACATGGATTCCTAAAATCCAGATCATGCTTGACTTCCTTAACTATATAACCAGTAACCGAGTAAGACAACAACTAGTACTAGTCATCTACTTCGACCGCGTTAACCTAGAAATACGTAACCCACTATTAAGATAGCTTGAATCATTCCTTAAGAATAGCTCCCAAGTAGTTAGACTGAGGTCTGTTAACTCGAAACCTTGTCCAGTCACTTATGGTGTAGTTCAAGGTAGCGTCTTAGGCCCCCTCCTATTCACTATATATGTCAACGACATATGCAGTTATTTCTCGCTTGGTAAACCGTCCATCTTTGCAGATGATCTTAAAGTAGCTTACACGTTCCACTGTGATGACTTAAGATAGTTTCAGAATGCTGTTCAAGAACTAGAGAGAGTAACTGCATGGTCCTCCACATGGAACCTAAAATTCAACCTTAACAAATGTGGCTGGATCTGTTTCGGTGCACCCTCAATAAATATCAAACCGGTACTTGAATCTATTGATTTGCCTAAACTCCAAAGTGTCGTTGACCTAGGACTCAGGTACTATAGTGACCTGACATTTTCTGAGTAAGTGGCGACACAGACGCGTAAATCGAGGATGCTCCTAGGGTGCATACTCAGGAATTTCCACAACTATGAAGCGAAACTTATATTATACACAGGTGTCAGACCACTACAAGAATATTGTCCATTCATTCTCAGCAGCACTCGTGTAGGTGACGGGCTTAAAATAGAAAGTGTCCATCGATACTTCGCGTCTAAACTACTAGGATTTGACTGCGAAAAGGACCTCACATCAAGGTGTATAACTTTAGATATCGACCCACTCTGGTTGAGATGACTCAGCACTAATCTACTATTCTTCTTTAAAGTCTAGCATAAAATATCATTCTCAGATAGTATGGAGTTACAGTTCTAACCGGAAGGCTCCTACAACCTGCGTAACGTAAAACAGCACTCCGTGCAAACTTCTTCATAGTCATGTATTCTAAGATCTGGAACAGTTTACCCCTAGAAATAAGGACTTGTCACTCTATTATAACCCTCAAACGCTATCAACGGGAGAGATAGAGGTTACTTCACTCACTTGTCTGGGAAGCATTATTTCAACTACAAGCGAAACGTACCAAGTTAGAATCGAAAGACAAGATTCGCCTTCATCAACCTGAAACCAGTTTGTAAATCTTCTGCACAAGATTCGAATTTTCAACACCAATAAGAAGTCGGCTCTTACACAAATCAGGCATTTACATGATTGACATACCGTTTGTACAGGCATGATCACATTTGACAAGTGCAATTTGAAATGGAACACTGTTTTATGAAATTAAAAATTGGAAAGATGGAAAAAAACCTCTAGAAACTTTGTTAGAATAGTTTACAATATATTGGTTCAAGTCTAAATTATAATCTATAATATACTTATATTTAGTCAAATTCATGGGGGAATTACGAAGTGTTGCGTTAATGGAAGGTAAGAAGAGAGGAGTACACAGGTATGACACACAGGACACAGGCCTTGTGATCATTATCACTTTATCAATTATTCAGGGTTCAAAAATTTATAGAACTCCACAGTAGAGGGTACGTACAGCATTATTTTGGTATTAACATATACAAGGGACCAACTTTGCGATGATAAACAGAATTCAGAATGGAATTTGTCCCGCTGTTCGTCGTATATGCCAACAATATTCTGAATAACGCTCAAATAGTACAAACGTAGAAAGCAGAATTACTGTTCATTTGCAGTGCTTCAGTGCAATACCTTCGAGAAGAGGAGAAAGAAAACAGAAAGAGAGGTTTAGAGGCAGCCAGCAAATAATAATTTAAGCAAACAATATGCGATAACCGCAGGGTTTATTCCCCTTTTTTGTTACTAAGAATTTGGAGTCACTGAGTTTTATAGTGTCACATACTAACAGCTAGTTCAAGTTTATGGTAGTAAACAAAAAAAGTAGAACAAAATAAAAACAATTAGGGCAAAGCGAATTATATTGATTTTCACACCTACACAGGGTAATGGGAATAGAAATTAAGGAAGTTAAGTCCCAACGCCAAAGTATATAAAATACGTAGAAGTATGATAATACTTGTCACTATTATAATCTTCAAACGCTTGCTATATAAACTGCTTCATCCCAATGACTATCCCAACCAGACCACACCACTTATTTTTAAAAAGCATCAGTTATTCGTTATTATTAGAACACTATAACGCTTAGACTCATTAATATATATAATGGGAGTTAATAAACTCTAAGACTTTCCAAAAATACATGAAAAAACAACTACAATATAGGTGATGTTTACTATACTGTGACATACAATTAATATAAACATTTATATATGCATAAAAAATTAATGTCCTTTTCATATTAACATACTTTCTCTTTCTAGCATACTGCTGCTGAGTCTATTCTTCTATTTACCTTGTGGTCGAGGTCGAACAACCCCACACGTAAGTTGAGTAAAACATTGAAAACTGTTTGGAAACCAGTTGCTTCTTTATTTCAGATCAGGAATACTCCTTGTACAGAATGTTGGCCAGCGTCTTCAAATGGTAGCATGGGATCGTTCATGGAATTTGAGTGTTTATGAGGTAAACTGAAATGAATCTGGACTCCAGACTATTTAACTCATAACCACTCAAATTCCATGAACGATCCCATGCTACCACTTGAAGACGCTGGCCAACATTCTGTACAAGGAGTATTCCTGATCTGAAATAAAGAAGCAACTGGTTTCCAAACAGTTTTCAATGTACTACTCAACTAACGTGTACAGTCCGCCACGCTGATACAAATGGCGCCAACCCATGCAGTAAAACAATCTAACATGACCCTAACTAGTTTTCGTATCCACGATCAAATTTCTTTCCTATTATAAAACTACGATAAGACTGCTGAAAAAATGGAATAAATACATCACTGACCTCAAAATAATACATCAATTAACTCACAACAAAGTTAAATAGGAGAATTGACTTCAAGCTTTATTTTTCCCAGATATTTGTATGACATTCATATGATGCCTGGGTTTTTTGTTAATGCCAAGGCAATATTTCTATATTTCTTTGTGTGTTACACAAACAGACTATTTAGCAGACTATTCCGACTGACTCTAATGTCAGAAATCACAACCAAACTGTAAATTCAGCATACATCACAATATGCGTAATTTAAATAATAACTTATCTATGCATGTACAATTGGTATGTTCCTTCATAAACAGGAATAAATATATATTATATTATATCTTCATCTCAATAAGCTTTCTTAAGTCGAAGGTCGTGCATTACTTGCCACCTAGATTATTTGACTACATTACACAATGCATTGATAATGGGCGTTCAGTAACAACACTCTTTCTCGACGTTAGCAAAGCCTTTGATAAAGTCCCACATATCAGACTCCTAACAAAACTCCAATTCTACGGGATTAGTGGAAGGCTTCTCGAATGGATAAATTCTTTATTTTCTATAGTTTGGTTTGTAAGGGTTAGTTATGTTTTTACGAGTTGATCACGGTTTGATATCAGTCAGAGAACCACTGGAAACCAGGGAGTACTGGACAGCTGTTGTTTCCTTTCAGAAAGAGAGCAATTAGTCAAAACCAACCACCAGATGTCTTCATCAAAGCCGATAACTAGTGGTGTAAGACAAGGAAGCGTTTTCAGCCGTATTCTGTTCCTTTTATTCATAAATGACAGTTTCTGTAATCGAGTATGGCAAGCCATACCTCTTTGCAGATGATTTCAAGAAAGCATATGCTTATATGTACGATGACATTCATTTATATAATAACTTATCCATGTCTGTACAATTGGTATCTTCCTGCATGAACAGGAATGAATACATATTATTATATTATTTTATATATACTGGAATCGCAGATATAGAAATGTCAACAGATCATAGTATTGGCGTGCATCGCCTGCACACTGACACGAATGCCAAAGAGGTAGAGCTCCTACCACACTGAACTGCCAGAAGTACAGTTTCGCCAGTGATATTCGCCAAAATATTTGATTAATTTGACAGTCAGCAGCTGGGGTTAAATAGAGTTGAATGACTGAAAAGGTATGACATGAGGTGTGAGGATAGTTCATGTAGATTCAGTGCAGCTTTCGTGGTGATTATGTCAGGCTGTGTATTCCACTCCGGGTTTGTAGGAAAGGATTGTGGATATTTTGCGATGGTGCTTGCTAAACAAATAATTGAATCAACTAAAAAAGGAACTGAGAACAGCATTAGCGCAACGTTGAGTATTTTAAATATGTCCGATAATACTGACCGTTTCTGTTAATGTTTTGGGTGAACAAAGCTGTTTAGGTACGTAAGTCAAAGGGGAAAGAAACAATATCACGAATTTTCAGTATGTGGCAAACTGTTTCAAGACTGTTTTCAGAGAAATATTTATTTATTTATTAGATGGGGGAATCGTTGTATTGTGGTGCTATTTTTGATTTCACTTGGCAAGAATTTCCATGTTTGCCTATTTTTGACTGTACAGAAGTTGGAACGAGATTTCGTTCGACAAAGAATATGACTTAGAGAAGACCCGTGGCTGCGTAGTCCATACGTCGAAGAAGTAAAGTAAAGGTCGTTTTTGGGAAAGTATACCATTCCTTTGAGAATTTTAAATAGAAGAATGAGGTTAAGTCGGTGACGCCTGAACCAAAGGGGTTCGATCTTAAGAGTTGTGCAACGATAGTTGTAGGGGAACTTTCAGGCTTGTTCCAAAGATTCTACTCGTAAATCTCCTTTGAACACTTTCAATCTTTAGTTTGTCCTTAACAGAGATGCTGTCTGGGATAAATGGACAGTACTCAAGGAGGAGCCGTATGTGTGTTTTATAAAGTAGCATTTTAGATTCTTGTGTGTGAAAGTTACGCAATATAAATCCAAGTAATCTTCTGGCTTTAGAAACTTGGTTGGTGACATAGAGAGAGTGAGAATTTGAAATCAGCGGAGTAACGGAGCCCGAGGTCAAGTACAGAAGGAAAGACAGTAATAGACTTGTCGTATACAGTTATGTGTTGCGATGCGTAAGCCAGCTGAGCATAACAGACCACAGTTCTCCACGTTGATCTGCATCATCCACGGCTTACACCAAATCTCAATATTTTCAATTTCCGATTGAATTTTATGAGACAGATTTGTCACTTCTTGAGTGGTACTCTGGTAGACCACCTTCAAGTCATCAGCATATAAGAAGGGTCTGCCGTGCATTATAACATCACGGACGTCATTTAGGTATATAAGAAGTAAGAGATGCCCTAGTACACTGCCTTGAATTACGCCACTTGATATAGGGGTGGTACTGGGAAAAGTGTTGTTAATCTTAACAGACTCGCATACCGCAATGACCCAACCAGCTACACTAGCTGGAACTTATGTTCCTGTAGGTCCTACCATACCAGAAAGGTTGTTTGGATAGCGGTTAGACATAAAGCAGCTACCCAATCCAATATTATGATTCAAATAGACCCACAAAATATCACACCGGATCGGTCGGGGCCCGGAATTGCAACGACCGCACTTCCTGCTGCTGTGTCACGGGGTAGAAGTGATAAATATGCTACCGAAACACACCAAACAAAAATGAACCAACAAAAACAGGCCGCGTGTGACCGGCCTCAAGCAGTTGTCCCCTGGGCTCTGCGGTCACGCAACACTAACCTATTCTCTCTCCCCTTCTCAGGCGTGAGACTAGCAACCCCACCCTGTAAACAAACCTGCTACAGAAACTTCAGCACGATGATTCTCCCAACAAGACATAACAATATTCTCGACTTAGTCCTCTGCCACAAAATAGAGCCGATCTCGATAGAGGTGGGGGATAAACTCGACAACAGTGATCACAACATACTGTACTGCACCCTACCTCTTCAACTAACAACTAAACACACACCTAAATATTCCCCGGTTCACTACCAATATCAAGGGACTATAGAAATGCCGACTGGGAATTCCTACCAACGCTCTTGAGAAGCTCTGACTGGGATGAATACTTTACCAATGATAACTTAGAAGTAACACTTGATACCTTCTACAAGACGGTCAGTTCGTTAAGAGATACAACCGCACCCCTAAAGTCTGCCTTAAAGACACCAACTCTTTTCATAGACCGCAAAACGCGATTAAAACTAAGGAAATTGAAAAGGGAATTTTATTTATATAAAGAATTTAGTGCATTACACCAGATACATGAAACATTTAAAAATCCTGATCAGAGACATAAAATGAAGGCACAACTTGAGGAAAATAAAGCCGTAGGGGGCACCTCCAAAACTCAGGAACTCTGCAAGATCTTGCAAAAACGACTAAACAAGGGTAAAGAAAATAATGTTGGCCACTTGGAGCATGAAGGTATAATTTATGATGATCCGCAGATTATAAGTGAACTCCTAAACCAATGGTTCTCCAATAACACCAAAGCGCATCCGTCTCCAATCCTCGATATAACCTGCAAAAATAACTACGAGTTAGGTGAAATCAACTTTAATATGCAAAATATAGCATCAGTGGTAAAGACACTAAAAGCTAACGGTAGTTGTGGGATAGATGATATACCATCTATCACTTATAAAAACGGTGGCTCGGATATGATAGTACTATTACTTAGAATATTCACCCTCTCACTAGTGACTGGGACCTACCTTGAAACTTGGAAAAACACGTATATACTACCTAAACATAAAGGAGGGGCCAAAACTAGTGCATGTAATTATAGGCCTATCAATATAACACCTGTCATATCAAGGATCATGGAGAAAGTAATCAAAGACCAAATGTCAGACTACTTTCTAAAACACAAACTCATCAACCAGTCACAACACGGGTTCCTTAAGAAAAGATCTTGCGTCACTTGCCATATAGACTTTTTCAACGAAGTCACCTATAGAAGAGATAGGAGAGAACTAGTAATTATCCTCTATTTCGATATCAGGAAAGCCTTCGACAGAGTCCCACATAGTGTGTTAGTCAGCAGGCTATGCTCACTAGGGATACGCAACCCCCTCCACAACTGGATAAAGTCATTTCTCAGTGACAGAAATCAGACAACAAAAATTGGCTCGATGATCTCCAGGCCTAGGCCGATTAGCAGTGGTGTCATCCAGGGGAGTGTATTGGGCCTCCTTCTTTTCATTATATACACAAACAGTATATGTGAGTGCTTTAGTATAGGCAAGCCAATACTGTATGCAGATGACTTAAAGGTGACATATACCTGCACAAACACAGATATCGGTACAACTATGAACTCCATACATGAAGAACTAACAAAAATGGATATATGGTGTGACACCTGAAGACTTGAGTTTAATGTCGAAAAGTGTGGCTGGCTCTGCATAGGCTGTCCCAACCTAGAACTCGACCTAGCAATTCAGGGCCACAAAATCCCTAGACTCAAATCTGTGCTAGACCTAGGACTGACATATTCACACAATCTATCATTTTCTGAACATATCTCGAAACAAGTATCGAAATCACGCAGGCTTATTGGTTTCCTACTCAGGAACTTCTACAGAAGTGAATCCAGAATACTACTGTACAAGGTTTGTGTGCGCCCACCCCTAGACTATTGTTCATTCATATTTAGTAGTATACGCATAGAAGACGAACTAAAAGTAGAAGGAGTACAGAGGTTCTTCACGCTGAAAGTAATCGGAACCGAAAACGGCACAAACTACTCTACCAGATGTGAAATTCTAGGACTAGAAACATTATGGTTAAGACGACTCCGACTAAATCTGGTACTCTTCTATAAACTACTTAACCACATAGTGTATACCCCTACTAATTGTACTCGGTTTTCAGAAGACACTGGATATAACCTTAGACACACTCAAGGTACGGTGGCTATAGAACAATGTAAAACAGCCACCAGGCAAAAATTTTTCATGATTAGGTATGCCCAAATATGGAACAAACTACCTGAGGAAATGCGACTAGCAAGCTCACTAGTGTCCTTTGAAAAAGCTCTTAATGACACACTAAGTAGGTTTGTAAGTGATACCAGTGCTAATTCCCATGTAAGAGCTTCAGAAATTATAGGCCCATTTAATGTATGAACTTAGAGACTACACCTGTTGTTTCTTTTGCCTTTATCTATAATTTCAGACAAACAAGCAGCAGTCATGAAAATAACACTCATACAAATAAGAGTCGATCGAATTATGTCTACCTGATACAAAGCCTGAACCATAATCATCATACGAATGAAGTATGGGAAAACAAGGTCGAGACTTACCACAACATCACATGGAAGGATATAAGTTACTTGGACATTATTTATAATCCACCAACTGGTCTCCTTTCCAAAAGGAATGCGGCGATATTTTATCCACAGTTATGAGCAAATGCATAAATCCACAGTTCCCGTTGTATACACTCAGTGGGGATTGCAGCCAACAAAGTAATGCATTTAAAGCATATGCACACTTCCCATAATCACGGCGACACCGCGGAATATATCAAAATCGCAGAGTAATCAAACCCAACACGCGATGTAATTAACTAAATCCGAAAGGCAAACAAGTTGTAGTACGTATTTGAATATTCGTCCATATGTCGATCATGATGACAAATCCAAATCACTACCTATACAGCGTCAATATATCTGGATATCTATGAAATGACGAAAATATGCTGATAGCTGCATCTCAGATCCCAATGACTCATTCGATGGCAAAATTCTGCTCCCGCATGCCTCTTTCGACATTTTTGTATGGATTGGTTCGCAGTTACTCAGGTTCCAGACAGAAAAGAATAAAAATTCACCAGTCGCTAAATTATAATTACTTCTCTGCGTGTTTAACTGGATACTAACTGCTGTGGTGAGCCTTTTGCAGTTTATATTGCTTAAAACGGCAAAGTTCTACAATAGAGTCCCAAGGAACGAACGCACAAGTGACCTTGAACCGACTAATGAGAAAAAAGGATGATTTCTGCATAAAATTTTACGTATTTTTACATAAATAAGCATGAAAAAAATCAAACAGGGTACTCTTCTCTAACATGAGATAAAAAATGTTCCAATTATTAAGAGGAGTTTCAGTTTTTAAATTAAACCAATTTCTATACATGTCTTCATTCAAATGACTGAAAATAACTTCGTTTTGTGATCCGTTGATAGCTCAGATTCTATTTTTCAGTCTTACCCAGAAACCTTCGATGGAATTATTATGAGTATGACAGGGTCGACGGAATCATTCGAATGGTTCACTCTATGATGATGTACCCAAACGTTATTCGCTCTGGCACCCAGTGATTGGACAGAAACAAGATATTCAGGCAAAGTTAAACTTTCGACACCAATAACAACCAATCATCAAAGACAGTTTCAACTTTTCAAAGAAAGTTCCTAGAAGACAATTAATTCAGTGTCGCTTACCAATATGCACAATTATTCGCGCTAGAATAATGGTGAGCTTCCTCAACCAATGACTAGCATGCGTTCAGGGTCATTGGAACATTCACAAGGTCATTGGAACATTTACAATCTTGGGACTCTATTGTAGAACTTCGCCCTTAAAACATCGTTTACGGTAAACTAAATAACGTTTTATAAGCCATTTTTATACTTTTGTGACTAGCCCACCAAATCGACCGAATGTAACGCAACACTCAGTTGTTCCGCTCATGTTCAACAAATTCAAACAATAATGGTGCCTAGGATTATGCCATATAAACTGTTTTAACTTATGCAGAGTGTACTTACGGTCAATATTTCATTATCTTCCCTTGTATATATATTTTGTGTTAGTGAAAAATTTAAAACATGTTTACTCCATGTGTGCATTATTACCATATTGTTGATGCCTGTCAACTGGAGTCCCTCATGTGCATAAAGTGGGAATATATTATTGTAAGACGCATTTTATTGTTTTATGAGGGAATTGACTTCAAGCTTTATTTATTTTCCCAAGTGTATGTAATCCATCCAACGCATACTTGGGTTTTTTTGTTAATGCGAAGTCAATATCTCTATATTTGTTGGTGTGTTCCATGGAATCACCAGTTATCCGATTTTCCCCACAAACTAAAGATAAAATGACAGCAACCATGTTATTTAACCGTAAATCATGTAATTTAAATATGTAACTTAAATAATTCTTATCCATTCCTATACAACTTTTGTGTCCTATATTTGTATGAACAAATATGTACCCTATTATATTATCATTACTAACTATACTTACTAACTGTATATGTAATTTATCGAAGTGATGATGCCTGTAAACTGGTGTCCCTCATGTAAAAAATGAGAATATACTATTATTATTATTAAAAAAACACCAGTCTGAGAATACAGACATTAAGTCAAAAACACGTATAGTGCCCTGTCACAGTTCTCATGCATTCAGTAGGGGGCAAATGCCAACTGAAGCACAATGCTTATCATGACCTAGGAAGAACTTTTACCAAACACAGGGGCCTAAATCATATGCACACAACAACACGCCGATCACACATTTCGGTTATAGCTATGCAGATAACATGGCTCTAGCTAAATCATATGACCGAAATTTTCTCCAACGACAACTGGCAGAAACGCCAGAGATCATGCACGTAGCACGCACGATATCAGACCAATTCCTTGCTGGTATAGCGAACACCTTACAACAAGGAAACTGCTTCTTCCCCGGCAGACAGCAAACACCTTATTCACACCTAATACCTACAGTAATACTCTAGATTATCATACTAGTATCTCTCATAGCTCGCAATATCTAAATGACCAACTACGCACGAGTGACTTTTCACAACCCGTCCCTAAGTGTCAAATTGATGAAAACGTCTCTAGTGATCAAAAGGTAGTAAGTAATGAGTTCGATAACGACTGCATGTGTTCAGTTGGTAATCATAGAGTATTTTATTACGACATCGCCCATGCACCAAAACCAAGTAGTCAAAGTCTATCCGTCATCCTCATAAATGCTAGATCAGTTCTTAACAAACACTTAGCATTATGTACGCTAGCCTCTATATGCAATCCGTCGTTGATCATGGTCACTGAAGCCTGGTGCTCCAGTGATATCACGGATGATAGCTTATGGATTGATAGGTACAATCTTCTTTGAGGGGATAGGGCAACAGGTCGTGGGGGTGGAACACTTATATACGTTAAAAGACCCATTTGTGCAACGCATTTTATTCACCCTATTATGTCACAACTTAATGACTCGGTGTGGGCCAAAATAAAAGTTCTCAGAAGTAAACCTATCCTTATAGGTTGTGTTTACCGGCCACCATCACCAAACTGCGAATACCATAACGTACTCAACAACATATTTAATTTTGCATCCAATCTTCCCTTCAGTTATAATATAATTGGAGGTGACTTCAATTTGCCTGATATATCATGGCGTACACTTCGAGGACCCTCTAGGTATGATAATCTTCTTAATTCCATCATTACAGGAGGATGGACGCAACATATTAATGTACCAACTAGGTCTGATAATATTCTTGATCTTATATTCAGAATCAACGAAGCACCATCTACTATACATGTGGAACATGAATTCCCTGATAGCGATCATAAAATAGTGCCATGATCGTTTAACATTTCTCCAGAAACTATACACTGAAACGAAGTTAGTCGGACACCTATAAGACTATACACATATGTTGATTGGGACCTGTATCAGGACTTGATTAGATACTCTAATTGGAATTCCTACTTTAATAATGACTCCCTAGAGCAAGTTCTTAAAAATTTCTATGAAAATATAGTCTGTTAATGATGTCATAGCGCCTGTGAAATTGATTAAGTTCAAAATCCCTCAAGATGAATTTAATCCAATATCATTAAGAAGAAGTTTAAGGAAGCATTCATTAAGTTACTACAGATATGACGACTTATCATCGTTAATCGCTATCAAAACAATCCTTATTAGAATCTGTGATTTGAAAAATCTAAGTCTTAGGAATAAAGAAACGCGGGCCATTCAGTCGCCACTTAACACTGGAGAAATAGCCAAACTCTTCAAAAATAGGTTAATGAACTCCAAATCAACATATCCAAAAATAATACACCTAGGCGGCATCACTCACGATAGTGCTGAGGATATATGTGAGGTATTTAGCACGCACTTTGCCAAACTGTACACTCTAGAAAATGACCAGGATATTGAATTCCCTCGTAGAACAGAGAAGTGTTTAAGCGATGTAGTCTTCAACGCCAAAGAAATCGATAGGGCTATCGAAACTCTTAAGCCTACTAATACCCTCGACCCAGATGGAATGTCTTCCATCCTTTTAAAAATTGGTGGAAATGACATGAACCTACTTCTCCTCAAGATATTTTCTACTTCGCTAAGGGGTGGAACATATCCAACTAGCTGGAAGAAATCTTACGTTGTACCCATTCACAAAACTGGACCTACAGCGGACGTAGCTAACTACCGCCCCATCAACATCACTTCCGTGGTTTCACGCGTGATGGAAAAGATTGTAAAGAAACAAATTGTTCAGTATTTGCCTTCGAATGACTTAATACATCCTTTCCAAGACGGTTTCTTAAATAGAAGGTCGTGCATCACTTGCCAGTTAGATCATTTCGACCACATGACTGAATGTGTAGACAAAGGTCGTTCGGCAGCAACATTGTTTCTAGTTGTTAGGAAAGCTTTTGATAGGGTCCCACATAAGAGACCCATATTGAAACTCGTATCTTTTGGAATAAGTGGAAGGCTACTCGAGTGGATAACTTCCTTTCTTACAGGAAGAGAACACCACTTCAACTCTCAACTTTACCTAATTCTTATTAATGCTAGATCTATCCCAAACAAAATACCGATGCTCAGGGCACACACTGGTTTACAAACCCCCAATAATTATTATTACCGAATCCTGGTGTCACTCCAATATACCAGACGAAGAGATAAGCACCGATGGCTGCACACACTTTCAATGTGACAGAAACAGTGGTGAGGGGGGAGGCTGCACAGTGTACTTCCTGAACATACTCAATGTATTACAGCTAGAAAATAGGGAACTCAATGACATGAACGACACCCTTTGGGTCAACGTACATTTCAAGAGTGCTACTCTACTAATAGGATGTATCTACAGGGCACCTGGAACCTTTAGAAATCACGAGACACAACTTATAAATGTACTGGAGCAAGTGTTCACTCTTCCATATGAGCATAAGATAATATGTGGAGAATTCAACCTTCCTCAAACTACTTGGCTTCGATTGCAAGAAAGATTAAATCTCACGGTGCATGATTCCAAATCTTGACTCACTCTGGACAAGACGACTTGTTATAAACCTAGTTTTATTCCTTAAGGTCCTACACAAAATATCATTCTCAGACAAAAAGGACATAGAATTCTCACTGAAAGGCTCTCACAATCTGCGTAACCAAACTTGAACAGTTACAATAAAAGCCTTATTATCAACACTCCAAGAAAACTTCCTCACAGTCATGTATTCTAAAACATGGAACAGCCTGCCCCTAGAAGTCAGAAATTGTACCTCGGTTATAAGTTTCAAATGTTTTATGTACGAACCGTTTCACTCTACTGATTACATTAACAAGTTGTTTATTCCTAGAACGAATCAATTATTAGTTCACTACAGTACCTAAAAGACGCGCATAAACTCCCTAATTACTCTATAAACGATAAATAGACTGGTCACATAGATGCATGAGAAGACTGAGTGGAAATAAATATATATGTTTACTAGATGGCAATGTACAACGAATATGAACGTATATGTACAAACATTAAGGTCTTATTCGTGTCCACATACTTCTTCTTTCCTCTCTGGCACCTTGCTGCTCTCCTCTACTCTTCTGCTTGGCTTGTAGTGGAAGTTGCGCAGATCTACATTCAGACTGAAGCCGAGCAACAATTGAAGTCACTTCTTCATATATCATCCCCCAAGGTGTGGCTAGTAATGACTCAGCATTTGCAATTACCAGTGTTCTTTGAGTTGGTTGCGGAGCTTTCGTCGTCCTTCTGGACATCTTCAGCGCAATATGTAGCATGACTCAGCATCCTTGGAATATCCACCGTCACCATTGCAAGACGTTGCTCAATATCTTATTCAAGCAGTATTCATGATCTAAAATGGCTTAAAAATAGCCTTCTAGTGTGTTAATCAGCTTACTGGCACAAAACAACCATGCAACCGCAAATGGCGCTTGACCCTGACGCAGTTAAACAAATCTGCTGACAGTGGCCAATATCTGTCCTTATTGAGTACAATTCACTTCTAGTGTTACTTACGGTGAAAATGCTGACAAAATTATGCAAATACATCACATATTTCAAATTAATTCCCGATCTGGATATAAATCAAAAATAAGATACGATACCGCACACACCAAAGTTATATGGAGGAATTGACTTTAAGCCCTATTCTCTTTACTAGTATTTCTGATCCATTCAACACACGCTTGAGCTTTTTTGTAAATGCGAAGACGGTATTTCTATATTTCTTGATGTGCTCCACTGTCTGTCTGTCCTCATGAAAAAGGTCGTATTTACCAATTCTTAGGCTGTCATTAGGGATTTCACTTATGCACCTGGCTTCAGGGATCATAATCAATGATGGTCTGCATATAGAAGCTAATGTGCCTAGTGTTATTTGTTCTTTAGAACCGATCTAGTATTTACTAGGATATCGGATAAACACTGACCACATGGTTTTACCAAGTGGACAGCATCTTGATAGAATGTTTAGTGAGTGTCCTTTGTATACATGATTTTAGACTCACTAACTATCATCTTTGGATAATAAGAAGACTTCAGGCGGGTTTGTGAGGTGTTATTCAGGGGTGGTCTGTCGTATGGATAGGGTATGCAGTGAGAGACACCTGTGTGATAATCAGCTATTAGTATTTTAGAGATATTAGTATCCACGTTTGGTGCCAACACTGAGTCAACTTTCTCCCGGAAAATATTCTTTGCCCTAACTGTAGACTGTTTACTATGCCAGCAAGGAATTGATCCGATATCATGAGTGCTGTATGCATGATGCCAGGTGTTTCTGTTAACTGACGCTGGTGAAAATCCTGCCCGAAGGATTAACCGATATGAGTTTTCGGTAATTTGTTGCTAGTATAAGAATGAAGTGTTGGCATCTGTTTCGGGTAGTCATCAAACCATAGCAAGTTTTGTGCAGAAATCGGTATGGTAATCCTCAATCATATTTTAGCTCTATCAGTTTTTCACTTTTAATTTTTTCTATTCAATTTGTAGACTCTTCCTTATTAAGTCAATTATTACTATTACTACCCTCACCTTGAACTGTCTCCGGTATTATTTCACTTGTTCCACTTGTCATTCTAGATCAATTCTTTTTTACAACGTTAGATTCTATGCTGTCAAATTTCACGCAGTATTACGTAACGTTTTTATTTTATTCGATTTGTCTACTCATCCTTTAACTGCACACCCTTTTTCAAATTCTATCCTGTGAATTATTCTATATATGGCATTAATTTGCTTTGCCACTTGACATTTAACTACGATTATAATCACAAACATTTTAGTTTTAATTGCATTTAATACTGTTATTATTTTATGCATTCACACTTATGATTCAATTCCCTCACCGGATATAACTTCTTAAAAATCATACACATACTTATACTATCCATAAAAATGTCTTTAAACATTATGTTAGTGTGTTCCTCTTCAAGAAACTGCATATCATAGAAACCGTGACCTGTTAGGCGGTCAGCGTTGTGTTTCAGTTACCTCTTAAACTCTAAAATCACTCACTCTACAAAGAGAACACTTTATGCTTCTCAATGTCGGTGTGTTTTGAAGTTTACTTGTAGAAGTTCATTGAAATTATCAAGGATAATAATATTTTGTCTACTGTAATACCAGACTTTTCGAATTATAATTCAGAAGAAGAAGTGAAATATTGTTATTGAATAAGCAAATGTTAATGACCTGCAAAATAAATGTTGATTTAAAGAAGCAAACATTTGCATGACGAGTTTTGTGCCGATGAAAGCGGAAATCACTGACTCTGCTCGAAGGAAAATTGTTTCTGCACATTTTGTTTGGAATCCTTCACACAATCAATTGTCAAAGAGACCCCAAAACCAATTCCAGATATCTGTGAATATGTCTGATGAAGAGGATGGAATATCTTCTGAATAATCGATTGCAGGCGCTTCTGTTGTTCTTGCAAACATTTTGTATTCTGGTACAGCGAATGAATCTCCACAAAGCTTCTGTTGTTCAATCTGTTTGCTGTAGTCATTTTCAGCGTGTTCGTTAAACGTATATACATGCGTTTGAAGATCATTTGCATATTCCGCAGGACAATCGACAAGTGCTGAATGCTCATTGAAACAGAAGACTATTTCGTGTAGGAAAATTCTATTATACTAGTAGAAAATGAAGAGAAAAATAAAAAAGAAGAAATTAAGTCTTCTAATTCAACGAAATCATAAAAACAGTCATCCTCTCTATATAAGTAGCAGTTGAAATGCGAAATTCTGCTGACATACAATAGCCTACATCATCACTTTCAGTCACAGCCTGTTATCGTTTTCAGGATATTGAAATACGACGGTGAAATAACAATGTTCAATAATTTTCATCTACTGTAGATGGCAATAATAGAAGATAACAGGTTGAATACCTACATCGACAACTTCCCTTTTCACTGGCCCTTTACTGAAGTGCCCACTTTCGACCACGAAGTGAAGGCAGCAAACACAAAGTCTGTCAGAGAAGCAGCCATCAACCTTTCGTGTAACCGATATACATTGATGGAAATAATGACGGTTTGGGCGTCACATTCTCTGAAAAGGTAAGGAAGGCACGCATGTTGTGAGAAAATGTTTGGCCACTTAAAACTGACAGTGGCGAACACAGTACAGCAGAGGTGTTCCACTATATTTATTATTCCATTATAATTATACATAGGCAAACAGCGAACAAAGACAAAGTTAGTATAATCTCAACGTAAAAGAAACCCTTGAAATTTAGCTGAATTGTGTTTCTAGAACCATCTATGATCTCATGATTTCGAAAACCATTGTTCGTTTGTCGAGGAACACAAAAGGGCTGATTAGGAAAATATCATCACATTGTGTTACACGTCTTTTTAGTGTATTCATTCTGAGATATCCATTCATCATTTTATTACGAACCCGCTGCCTCTATTCGAATTAGACAGTGCATAGTAAATTCTAGTACATAACATAATCAATGTAAGGACTATCTGTCTTACAAAATAGGCATAAGCAATTTTCGCCACCATATTAACAAAAGAAACATTTATGTGAAGCAAAATCACTTGTTTCTCACCTCATCAGCGGCACATACGACTTTAGGTTGAGCATGATACTTCTTCAACAACGAATCCTCAAAATCTTTGGTCTAATCAAGTTAAAAGATAAAATGAATTCATAGAAAATCATTAGTACTTTGTCAGGTAATAAAAAAGTTATTGAAAATCCTTAAAAAAGTGTCTACATGTCATACGCGATATTCCGTTAGGGTTTCGGCCACTAGTTCACTGAGACAATCTAGTACACAGTAATTATACATGATATTGTCGGAGTGAAGTTTACTCCTCCCTCGTGCCATCCATTCATCTGAACTAAATTTTTAATATATTATTATTAATTAATTGATATCAAGATTCAGCGGTGTGAACAGATTGAAAGGTATCTATCGGGAACACCATCATTGACTGACTAGCCAATTTGAATGCTAATGCATGCGGCCCACTAGCCCGGATAGGACGACACACCTCTCTTGGACTTCACTGCTGACCACCACTAACCAAATAACGTCAACGTTCAAGCGACAAATATTGTTAACAAGGTAGGATTTATTGGATTCATTAAATCCCAGTGGAACTCTCCAGCTGAATACTCTACTTACTGGCTTATATGTGTATGCCATTTGAAGTAATTACGTCGGGTGATATGAGACTGATAACCTAACGAACTACACTGAATCAATCGTGAAAAACGACATATTAGAGTGTTTTTCAGGTCATGTTCAAACAGATAAGAGAGAGGGAGTATGAGAGTTTAAAATTAAGATAAAAACATGCCTAAGATCAAACATTGTCATCTGAAGGATAAATCGTGCAGCACTTGTGACACCTCTGCAAAAACAAATTAACATTGATACATGTATATATACATCAGGGCACTGTTGAATGCAGCACACGAAATCTGTTCTGACAGTTCAATTGAAGATGAAATAAAGACTGTGAAGGTTATTCTGTCTGAGAATGGATATCCCGACAAGTTCATCGATAAATACTCTAACGAAAGAAATAAGATCGTGTAAAGCTATCCAACGAAACCGATCCAGAGAAATCTGTATGCAACAATTAGCCATGTAAGGGAGATTGTGTACAAGAAGTAGTCAAACGAAGACTTGATAAGACTATCAAGAAAACTTAGTGTGCTGCAGAAGTCTTCCTCCCTGACACCACCCAGTGGGTTCTTTAACAATCTGGGGGAGGCCAGTCATCAGTCAACGACATGTCAAACCACATATATCAATCTGAATTTGACTGTGGAAGCAAATGCATCGGCCGAAGGGAAAGGCGATTTTCTATTCGCAGAATGAAAGGTTTGCCAAACTTGTTGAAAATAGATGAAGACAAAGTGTCTGATAGTTCAATGACAAAGCACCTTTCAAATATGGATATGGTTCGGATGCTGTCAAGTCATCCACTGGCGTCAGCAGACAACTGCTTCTGATTCAATACTTTTGAAGGCATATTTTTATACTTTGAATTCGTTGCATAGAAGTAAAATAATCTTACTGAGTAAGTTTCACCACCTTTGATCGATATTCTGTCATTCATTGTGTTTGAATAAAGGGGAAATAAAACAGTGTCTCGTTAGTTTAGTTAAGGATGAATGTTTTAATTGACGCAATCAAACTGTAGTAATTGGATGCTCAACAGTTAATTATTAAATAACGCTTCTGTTAAGCTAAATCATTGGAAACTAATTTTTTTCAAATCACACTTGAATGCCTTGGATTCATGCATATTTTGGTTCTCTTTACCTGGAGTTGTTTTAATTCAGTAATAATATTTGTAGGCACTTTCTTCAAACTATTCGGCTGATAGCGAGAGAATACATATGGTCACTAGTTGGTGTATGGTATGTCACTTGTAAGCTGAACATGATTGAACGAAGACGATATGTTGTTAAGCCATTCAGACGCAATATAATCACTCAAGTCGAAGTCATAGGCCATTCAACCACTACGATCCTATCCAATGGCCATTCAACGAATTCCAACTTATGCCACTTCGAAGCCTCACTTGCATTATCATACGCGAGAAAGTGTATTCTTACTTTGTAACGGGAGGGTCCTGCATTCGAACCACTGTCATTATGTGCGTACTGGCGAATAGTCAGTGTCAAGCACTAAGATGAAGCATCTTTCCACTACTGCCTGGTGATTTAGCAGTGCTTCTCTAACTAATATCAATTCAGGTTATCATCAAAACTGTAACCAATCAAATCCCTGCAAAGCAACACCTGATTATATACTAATTTCTTAATCGCACAATTTATGTCTAGAAAAAGCCTTCTCATGCACAATGGGATGTCAGCAATTGAAACCAGAAATATACCGAAGTTTGTTTCATTCAACTCACGATCCAGGTGACACGATTTTGAACAGGTCTATGCCACGATTGAAATACAGATATGGAGATGGTCCATTACTGTCGACAACGGTACATGCTGCATAGTTTCTATACAAGTTGTCGCTAGAAGCGATGAAGAGGAAAAGACATGAAGAGAAGACATCAGTTTCAAAGCAATAATATTGATAACTCAGTTGATTCTAATTAACAGCATAATTCAGGGTGCATCTTTTGTCCTTTTCGAGACTTATTGGTAGGATAAACTTGCATGCCCTAACGAACGATTCTGGCCACAGTGACATGTGAACCTGTCATGCACTAGTTGAGACAACGAAGCCTTGTTCATTTGACTAATTGGACATGAGAGCGACCTCTTGTGCAATGACTTCATCAGTTGTATTATTTCTACAGTACATGTATATGAATTTCGACTGTGAGTGCTTTACTGAGTGAAAATATTGTTTACGAGACTTACTAAAGAGTGAATTCATCCAACGGATTGCTCCAATATTTCGACAGTTCATTTATAGTACTCTAAATTGATTTGGGGAATACAGTTTTCGATGAAATTAGAATTCACTTATATTGTATAATATTTACAATTGTTCATATGTTATATTAGCATTATTATCACAATTATTATTACTAGTATTTTCACTCTCTTCGGTTCCGGATAGAACATATGCTTTCAGAAACACATCAGCCCGCCAAAGATAATCGCCAATGACACTTGCGGAATATCGCGAAATGATGAGGGTTGGAGTTCACAGGTTTGTGACTGACATCCGCAGGAGTTTAATAGTCAACAGAATGGTTCGTTAAAAACGAAGGCGATTATGTCAATCCTTCATGAGTTGGTAGGTGCACACTTCTCAGTACTTTTCAAATAGGAAGAAATCTACGTGAAGTAGACTGAAGCTACACAGTATGCGCAGACATTGAGCAGTTACTTCAGGGAGACTCAGTTTACGTTGTTCAGTATTGCTGAAGCCTAATTTGAGCTTTCAGAAAATATGAGTACTTGATGTCTTGGAATTCAATGTTGGTAGTAGAAAGTGAACAGTTGCTAGCGAAAAACTGATTCCCAATCCACTCAAATTTCAGGTTTGACTACTGGCTGACACCAGCTGTAGAACATTCAAAAACCATGGAGTATTGAACAATAGTTTCGTCCTAGGTCCTCGGTTGTAACGTCGGCCAGTGTGTGCGTACCATGGAAGAGTCAGTGCCAATCTACGATTGAACACCTGTCCAGTACTCCCTGGCGGCCTTTCAGTAACTCTCTAACTAATTTCATCTCATCATCAGACCTGCATCCAGTCGAATTCCTGCGAACTAACACCAACAAAATATTCGAATTCTATCTACATTCTAACCAAATTTTCAACTGCATTTGGTCTGTTTAGCAAATATCGCTCCAATAATGTCGGTCAATAAGAAAACATTTAACTCACCAAGTTATAACGCCAAAATCTATAGGCATGCGGACAATTCTCGCTCATCCAGTCAAGCTGAGGCACCACTCTGAAAAGAAACGAAAGTTTCATAATCTTCTCAAACATGTCCAGCGGACTTCAACATTTGTCTTAATACAGGCAGTTAGATTTCTCTCACAAAGAAGAGATTTCTCATTTACTAGGATATGAACGACACTTAATTGTGCGAAGCGGGCTAGTGACACTGTCTGGTTGAATTAAGTGCGGCGAGATTCGAAGTCGACACTGATTGGTTGAAATATGAGTATTTAAGCCAATAAGCGACATATATGTGAATTTCCATCCTGCACACTGTTTCACATTTTCGCTTTTGATTGGTTCATGCTGCAGATTGAATGGTATACCATAGACTGCCATGATACGTGAAGATCCTTGCTGAAGGGAAAATATTCTGCAGTAAGCTACGCGGAGAATTCTGTGAATTGTGTAAATGTCTTGGCCCGAATTGAGCCAGCCTTATTGTCAGTGATAGTATTACTAATAATATCGTGTCTTTATTATTGCAGTACATTAAATGGTTAAGGTAAAGTATGCTGGTCGAGGCAATTTACCCCCAAAATTACCCCATACAAGCAATGAGAGGAGCATATTTCAAAACACGCAATTCGAGAATCCTCTTCTGTGGAAATCAAAGTGAGTGTTAAAAATAGCTAAGCAGAGTAGCAATGTCTAATATTTCCTCAAAATGTCTCACAGTTGTCTGATCACTTACCCACAGGAGTCTTTAATGTTAGTCAGAACCAATTTCAGTGCATGAATTCATCAAGGTAATTCTGTTGTGAATGTGGCCGAGTGACGGTGACTGTCTTTAACTCCTCCACATCTCGCAAAGTCAACTGCATATCTCGGCGAATTCATTACCTAACTTACCATTACATTAACTTATTTTAGTGCTTCCTACAATTCGGTACCGGATTACTAGATCTGGATAAAATCTGGAACATAATTTGTGTACTTCATCTAAATTCGCATGTATTCACCACGGAATCGTCTGAGTCGTTGTTCACTGTCATTTTGATGGTCGTTCGCTCGAGTCGCAAAACTTTATCCTAACGCCTTACAGCATAATTATGTGTCATTTTGAAACGATTATTTCGGAATTATTTGTTTAACTGTCCTCGTACAAATGAATTCTTCACAATCCGTCCAGTGTTCAGAATGAATAGCTTTAGCTCTGAATAAAACTGTGAATGTCTTCGCTGATTGCACACAACTTCCTTGATTATCAAGCACATCCATCAATTATATCTGCGCACTGTTAATTCCTTCGATCAATCAACTCAGGAGAAAGTGACAATCGTGATAGCAAGACATGATGACACAGTCCAATATCTTGGTGGAAATCACCCTTGTTTATTTTTGTGATTGTCATGTGACGACTACCAGTTAATTTGGAAACCACAGATAAAAACCATAATAAGATCATTAGCTTTGATACCAGAACAAGAGAATTCGCCGATCAAACTTCTCGTTGGTGCCCTTCATTAGGTTGCCGGCCTCACGTCGACGTATTTGTAGGTAACTCACCAGTGATCTGATTGATTGATAGATTTCCGTTTGCTGACATTATGACCGATCATTTATTACCGGCTTTTATCCATCATCAGTTTTGTTCTGTGCGAACACTCATTACTTAAGCGCCCACTGTGTACCCCTCTTATTACCCTCTTGTAACTGTACAATTCCTACACATTTCAGAAAACAAGTAAAGCCAGTATAGCACTTCACAGAATGAAGATACTTAAGAAGAAAATAAATCCTAGAGGACATGTACTCCATTTGAATATGATCGGCAAACCATTATCAATCCTGAATACCCAGTTACCCTCACTACAAAAATTAACTGGTGGATTGATTGATTATACGATAGGTGAATAGAGAAAATAGACAATAATATCATACTGACTATTTGGATGGTTACCTGAGTTTCGAAATATCCCATCTCTGACCATCTTCTACTTGACACTAGAAGTGAAAAACAAAGTAAAAACAACTGAACAATGAAACAGCTTTCTACACAGACGAAGTCATCTTCAAAATTAAGGCAGTATTTTGAACCTTAACCCAACTACTCTATCTCCTCACATGTACCAAAACAAATTGAATATCTTTACGCTAAATAGTGTAGGATGCGAGACGTTGAGTCAGGGGTTCGGGAGTAGAGTGCTGAATCAACGTCTAAGATGTACACTACGAATGACACAACGCCATTGTCATAGATGTGACAAATATTATCAATAATCAAGTTAAAGGATAAGAAATGTAACCCCAGTCAGAAGCAACGAGGATCACATACAGCAGATTGTGTAATAAGGAGATGAGAGTTTATGGGTAGCCATGAAGCACACCAGGAGAGACAGCAAGGAAGAGGGCGAGATGCTGGTGTGCTACTGAAGCCGTGTATTCCACTCGAAACTCAAGGAAAAGTCCATCATCATATGATAATTAGTGTCCTCCCAACTTAAACCGCCTCTATACAAATGAATATCATCACAAATATTCCAATAAATCTAGCCACACATACACGGAACATCAGAAGTGAAACTGCGACATGACGGTCTGATATGATTATGAGCAATGAATTCTGCTCGAAACGTCGTCAGTATATATCACTGGAGGACACTGTGAAAATTAACAAGTAAATGTCTTGCACAATTGAATTGCATCCTAACTCAATGGTCAAGTTCTATCCTTACATGAAATTGAGATTGTGTCGTATAGTTAGAGACTTCGGATCACAACAGAACTCAAATAATTTGTCTAGATCTTTTAGCTGAGCTGGTAAACCATTGGGTCTTGGGAACCTGATTCCTAGGATTCCAATCACTCCGCTTCAATCTTTGCTGATTGCAATCAGTCTTGTGTCGAATTGTCCTCAGACAGTTAATAATGTTTCTATCTGGCCTTCACTGTGTGAGGAACGGTCGAGGAGTGAGTCAGTTGACTAGAGGCAGTTCCCATTCGGTTTCAAACGCACGTTGGTAGACGTACGCAAAACACCTGGCTAGGTGAAGCAATTTCTAATCTTCATTTGAAGTGCACATTTTTAATAAATGAAACATAAAAATAACAATAAATTTTGAAAATAAGAATGATTTTGATCGAATACATTCACATACCTCTCTGTGGTAACAGTGAGTTGGCAGCCAACGTACATGCAGTAAGAAGGTCTTATTAGCTTCAGTAGAGATCAGTATACTTTCGAGTATGACCAATGCACTCAGAATTAAAATTCTGTCAGGGAATGAGGATACAAAGCAAATCAAGTACTAGAAGGAGTGAATATATTTCAATTGAGAAGATTATTATTATGCTCAGAGTCATATGTAAACAGACACTGAAGGAATATAACCTAGCCTAATCCAACTGACTATCTCTGCTCATTGGCAATATTGCCTCATTGTTAAATGTGTTTGGAATAAATTAGAAGTAGACTTCAAATCTCTCATCCATCTCTGAATCAATTCAATTCAGACATGCGCTAAGATTTAAACATGTTTATTTTCACTAGATTGCGAAACTTGGCTCATATGTCAGGGGGAATATTTTCGACAGACTGCTGCAAAATAATCCACTATCAGATTCCTCTACCACGAGATACTCAAAGTCAGACGTCTGTTCAGAGAAGGCAAACAACAAGGAACTCTTACAGACTATGGAACAGCTAAGAATATTTCGCGTTACAAACATGCAGTGAAAAGGATTGAGATGGATTGAATATAAGCAGTGAGGAGACATTTAAGAGACATTACACAGAAGGTATGTCGTCGAGTGGAACCAGCTAAAAGTGACAGAAAAGAGTAAAATGCACTGTAGATGTAGTATTGAGGCCCTACTTTCCACTGGTAACTCGCAAATGAGAATAAGTGAAACACATTCGACAGTGTGAAGAATATGAGTTAACATGCATCAAGCAGTAGATGTGTAAGCAAGTAGAAACGAAAAGTTGAATTGTTATGAGAAGTAGAACCTTCCCCGGTCTGGCACGATAAAAGAATGGTGTTGGTCAGAATTCCACGTGAGCGGAATTGATTTCTCAACAAGAATAACCTCACTGCAATAGACAGTTTGAATGGATGGAATTGTATTCAACAATGTTATCTGTAAGCTGGTGCACTTGTTTTCATAGGTCCCCACCATAAAACGCATACACTTAGTTGACCGACAGTAACAGAAAACAGTCTGTAATGTGTATAATACTGGTTCAATGGTTCAGAACAAGAATGTTATCCAGCCACAGTACAAGTCGGTGTTTGATTCCCTGCCACCTGTGCACTTGTCATTCTTGTCTAGTTAACTAACTGGCTTGTGTGTTATGGTCGGAGAAGAGGAATTGTGGCACGTAAATGCGACTATCAACCGTAACACGTAAAAGTGAGGAACAACACTACCACGGAAACATCAGATCTAAAAAGGCCTACAGACATATGTTCTAGTCAGAACATAAAGCAACAAGAGAAGTATTGTGTAATATACAGTGGGACAACATTACTAACTCACCCCATTGTTCGACAGCTTCTAAATTGTACAAAATCATTAATGAAAGTCATTTCATATTTGAAAGTGAATAATTTCGGGAAAAGATCTCCAATATCAACGTAAACGTTGTCAAAAGAGAAACAGACGTCAATTGAGGCAATTGTGAGTGACCAAGTAAGCACAATATAGATGGTTCGACCTAGTTCGGAACACCACAAAAATGTGAACATCCATGACTCCACTGAGAATGAAGTCGAAAACGTCGAATGACGAGCCTGCCGACTCTCTCCGATTTTCTACTAGTCCTTCTCCCTAGCTGACGACGATCCTTCACAGAATCTGCATTACAAAAATTAATGCCTAATTTGTGCCTGTTCTAACAGAATTACGTTTTGTAAGGAAATTAGTCAAGTGACTTGGACTGTGGAGACAGGGTTTCATATGTTCATATTTTTCGACGGCGAGTTAATGTGAATGCATGACACCAAATCTTAAGGCCTTACGACAGCTCCAATCAACGCTTAAGACTATACAACATAAGAATAAGTATACCTCAGTGATCAATCAGGCTAAACGACTACTTATTTGTTGATTTGAGTAGTGTTATTAGTAGAAAGTCACAATATTTGTAGTGAAAATGTACTTGAGGGGAATTTCAATAGAGTGAATGATATGTGAATCACCACTGTTTAGGTGTGGGAAGGTTCATGAAAGCCTGAGTAGAGCATAAAAATAACACACATACATAGATACAAATATGAGCGACGTACCTTCCTGCAATAAGACGAACAATTCACGCCCGTGGCTTCTCTTCTTTGAGAAGACAAATGTTATCACTATTTATATCTTAAACGCAGCCAATAGAAAAGTGCACCGACAGAATTCAGCGTAGACTGTTCATGAGACAAACTATAGTTCGTTGTGCAAATATGATAAACGTAATAATGAGTAGGCGTCAATGTTATCAAGAGAACCATTTCAAAATATTTACTTCTCATTAAAAATCTGTGAGTAATTCTTTCTTTACTTTTGCCTTGTTTATCTATAAAATATGCTATATCATAGATTCTTAGTGACGTCTGTGAGACGTGTACTCACCGGAATAGAAACAAATGACAATTCCGAAGTCACTATTGTTAGTAATATTTTAATCAGTTATCGTTATTATTATTTGGTTCTTTTGGTAACATTGTCTTAAGAAAGCGACTTGTCTTCACAGTGAAACAAGTGAAAAATAATCACACCATCATCCTATTGTTTGATGAACTCTGAAGCTTTGTCTGGGTTATACTTGCGTCTTTGAAGGAATTCTCTCTTTGTTATCGTGAACTTGACAATGGAATTCTTTTCATTTTTTCGTAACTGAAATATACACGTGCTTTTTTCTCTCTAAAGAATGATTCAATATTTGAAATTATTTTAGTAACCAGAGTGAAAGAGAAACTCTATGTGTGTGATATTGTGAAAAGAGAAAAAGCTTATCTTAAATGAACTAGCGATGCCGGATAATATTATTTCATTCACAACTTATTTAGTTCGTGGTGATTACGAAGCATGTTTTAGGTGTATTTAGATCTCAATAGAGGGATGTATACGCATCACTATGCATGTGGTGAGTCGCATTTGTTCCTGATTTGTGGATTTAGGCTAGTAATGTTTTCGATGGATTTTTTGGTGTATTCATTTTCAATGAAGATGTGTCTGAACCTCATCAGTTCACCATCGATTGTTACTACTGGTGGAGATCCTTCTTCCTTTTCAAGATAACCAGTCTATCAGGTTTTCCTTTCTGCTTGAGGTGGTGCCACTTTGAACGCTCATGCATTGTCTATTCTATGTTGGCTGCTGTCTAGGGAACCCTCAGAACTCATTTTTTATTATAGCTTCAAACCACACAGTATTTTTGGTACAAGTATGGAATTTTCAGCATATGGTATCGGTAGCCCAAATTCTGCAGGCAGGCCATAGATATCGGGTGTGCGTCTGTAGGAGATCGAACCCCGGACCATATGCATGGTCGGTGGGAGTCCTAACCGCTGTGCTACCGACACACAACAAAACATCGAAAAAAGGAAATTCAGAATTAATTCCCGATTTATCTGTGAACTTGATGGAATTGTGGTAGTGTTGTTGAACTCCCTCGTTATCATTTCGATGTCAGCATTCTTGTCATATACGAATAAAATATCATTCCAGTATCTTTGGTGCAAATGAAAGCTTCCAATAGTGAATCACAACACTCTATTTTCTTGACTTAACATATAGCACTCTGCTCTAGGGAACTCATCACTAATCCGCATTCATGTCTATATGGTTAGTCAGTGAAGTTGAACTGGACATTAAAAAGGTGTAAGAAGATCAAATGGCTAGAAACGATGAACAGCAAGGAACTCTCGTAATAAATCCACCAATGACCAATAGGCCAACATTTACACATAAGCCAATGAAGTCCAATTGGACACATGCGTAGAGGAGGCATTCAGGTGAACTGGGCTTTTGAGGGGAACTCGAATGCAAAGCAACTTGTTGAACTTGGATCTTAGAGTGATATTGAGAAGGTGATGTAAAGAGTAGACGTAAGATCATGGGCAGTTATGGAGAGAGTGGAAAGTGAAACTTTAGAGCTGAGACGAATGGAGACATTGTGGTGAAGCCTTGTATTCTACTAGTGAAGGATGGAATCGATATTGACAATAATATAGACTTTTGCTTAAGAGATACGGACATCACTGATCTACATTAGTCCAACGAAGAAACTGTCTCAACCGAAGAGCCAGTATTAAATATTCTGTGAAATACTGTGTATTCTCTACTATTTTTAATTCCTAATTTACCCTTCGTGACTCCAGTTACCAAAATATTGAGAGATAGATGGAATGGAAAAGGAAGTCATTGTGGTAATGGTGCGAATCCATGAAGCGCCCTCTCATTAAAGCATAATAATAATAGTCTATTCTCATTTTTTTACATGAGGGACGCCAGTTTACAGGCATCATCAATTCGATAAATTACAAATACGATTAGTAAGTATAGTTAGTAATGATAATATAGTAGGGTACATATTTATTCATAGAATTATAGGACACACAGGTTGTATAGGAATGGATAAGAATTATGAAATAATAGAGAAGATTTTTAGCTCAGGTGGATGATTTGCAATTAAAAGAGTTCTCTGAGCTAGTCGGTTTAGTCGCGAAGCTTTCGTCGTCCTTCCGGACGACATCTTCAGCGCCATATTTAGCATATTTTCATATTTAAATTACATGGATTACGGTTAAATAACATGGTTGTTGTCATTTTATCTTTAGTTTGTGGGAAAAATCGGATAACTGGTGATTCAATGGAACACACCAACAAATATAGAGATATTGACTTCGCATTAACAAAAAAACCCAAATATGCGTTGGATGGATTACATATACTTGGTAAAATAAATAAAGCTTGAAGTCAATTGCTTCATAAAACAATAAAATGCGTCTTACAATAATATATTCCCACTTTATGCACTTGAGGGACTCCAGATGACAGGCATCATCAATATGACAATAATGCACACATGGAGTAAACATGTTTAAAATTTTTCACTAACACAAGATATATATACAAGGTAAGATAATGAAATATTGACCGTAAGTACACTCTGAATAAGTTAAAACAGTTTATATGGCATAATCCCAGGCACAATTATTGTTTGATTTTGTTGAACATGGGCGTAACAACTGAGTGTTGCGTTACATTCGGTCGATATGCTGGGCTAGTCACAAAAGTATAAAAATGGCTTATAAAACGTTAGTTAGTTTACCGTAAACGATGTTTTAAGCAAAATAATCTGCAAAAGGCTCACCACAGCAGTTATTATCCAGTTAAACATGCAGAGAAGTAATCATAATTCAGCAACTGGTGAATTTTTTATTCTTTTCGGTCTGGAACCTGAGTAAATGAGAACCAATCCATACAAAAATGTCGAAAGAGGCATGCAGGAGCAGAATTTTGCTTTCGAATGAGTCATTGGGATCTGAAATGCAGTTTCCTCACATATGCCCTGAAAACATGGAACAAGCTCTTCTATCAGTCTCTCCACAATCCACTTGCTATGACAAATGCGCCAATAAATTCTGTGATCTAACTGAATCGTCCTCTTAGACTTCTGTACAAACGATGCAGATGCTTTATAGTGACACTTTGTATTATTGTCGCTGATATGCTCTTGATCCATTTTTATCTATTGTTGTTGCTTCATTCGGTATTTCGATGACAATAGTGTCACATTTATTCGATTTGCAGAAGGCATAGCTTCAGGGGAATTGAAAGGTCAGTGAGGAATTTTGTGGTTTTGAAGCACTGATACTCCCGACGAGTCGTTAGCTTCACCAAATCACCCTTAGAGGAAAAGATGTCCACGCCATCGATCTTCTTCTTTAGGAAGGGATTAGATGGGCGCCTTTAAGCAAAGAATTGACATGGGCCTGTTGTGTTTTATCGTTAACCAAAAGTCGGATTAACATGTGAATCTGAACTGTGTTCAGTGTTTATATTTAATAATTGGTCATTGATTCTACACCCTTTGTTCCCTGTATTTCCTGCTATACACAATTAGACTTTGTAGTTGTGTCAAACGGACAATTCGTAATATGATTTGCAACTCACACAGTTTGAAGAGATGAAATCTCACCAGAGCTTCCTCGAGAATCTGAAGTGTTCAGATCACAAAATGTAATATGCTTGATGCCATCAATCGTAGTCAAGAACGCAATCATATCTGCACAAAACCGCATACCACTGATTGATCGAGACGAGTAGCTGTATGCCATTCAGAGCAGCCAGTGATGCTTATTAGCCAGATCTAAACGAATTGAACACCTGACGTCGGTTCTGATCCGTTTGAGGGCCGAGTTCATCAGCGGTGTATCCAGATCGACTCAACGCAGACAGAGTCAAATCATTTCAAACCACCAGAGTCCTGGCTACCTACTTAGGCTAACTGGTGATACCCAAGTGAGTGAAACGTCCGTCCTGTATTTAGATCACCTCGATCTGTCTGGCAAGCATGCAATACTAGTTGATATGAGTGGTGTACAGCTACTCATCTGGATCAATCAGTAGTTGGTAGCTTTACACATTCATAGTTGTTCGTCCTCTAGGCTGTGCAGTGGTTACTTTACGGTCTCGTCGATAAATCGGATATTATCCTAAGATAAGATAACTCACTGATTGTGAGGTATATATATGTACATATGTATTGAGCGAAAATGGAGTCAAATTTATCCATCCGCACTTGGTTAAATTGAATTTATGCTGAAGTTGGAAGGCTAATCAGTTGATTGAGTGAGTTCATTTTGAACCAACTTCCGAGAATAAGCCTAACTATTGTGGTAAAATGGATGAATAATCTCCGGTTGATCTGAAAACTGAAAAGAATACCATTGCAAAAACAATAACACATTTCGCTGACACAAAGTATCAAGAGAATGTACATAGTACAGCACATTCTGAACTACACCAAAAGGGATCAAATACTTCGCTACTGAGAATTCCAATGATTTTCCAAATTTGTTTGATGAAAAACAGTTAACGTCTTTTTCAACGTTTCACAACACTGAATCTCAACTGATTAGCACCCTCACTACAAGTTCAGTCAAGTCTGACTTTCTTATAACGGATACTGAAAGTACTGAATCTAAAATTTTTAAGAAAGATTTACTATCGCTTTGCTAGCATGCCAAGGTAGACCCTACTGTCAGTTCGATTGCAGGTATTACTGGTCATAAACTACTTCTTATTTGTAATACTCACGTCGGTTTGAAATCAGACAGTGGTAGTTTTGTGAATATCCCATTTCTTGTTAGTGAATACAGGATTGAAAGACCTCAGATCTTTAAATGACGAAATCTCACCTTGCACTTAGTTGTATGATGAATCTTTCATTGTTCAGAGAACTACTTCTTCAATGTCCAAGGTGTAGGTGGCAGGAAGATTTAGCCCATCCATCTTGAAATGGAGAGTGGCCCTGTCTTCCTTAAGCGACGATTGATTTCATACGGTTTGTGAGATGCGAGTTAGACAAGTTGGTTGGGCAGGACATACTTATGCCAATTGACTGTTCGAATTGGGCTGCTCCCATTGTGAGGCCTCTATAGTCTGATGGGAATACACTGAGAATTTGTGATGACTAACTCCTTACACCCAATGGTCCTCTACTACAGCAAAGTTGCACTACACTACAAATTGAAGACATTCCCTACAGGCTGCATGGCTCAAAATACTTTTCCAGAATAAATCTCAAAACTGCTTATTTGCAGGTTCCTCTTGATGGAGCTTCCAGTGCATTAACAACCATCAATACTCTATTTGGATTGTTCAAGTATAAGTTCTTGCATTTCGGTTTGAAGCTTTCACCTGCAGTTATTCAAAAAATAATTAATTAGATGATAGTTGGATTAGATGGTGTTGAGTCTTACCAAAACGACATTGTGGTTCATGAACCGTTCATCGAGTTGCATAATGGACGTCTTTTAAAACTGTTTAGGTGTTTTCGTGAAAAACATATTCTCGTTAATCCGTGTAAATGTCATTTACTTTGTCGTCTTTATCATGCTTGGGATACACAGCAGACTACGAGGGTTTCAGACCTGATGCTAGGCGTTTGGCAACTCTAATTCAAGCACCGTCACCTAATAATATGTCGTCGTTGAGATCATGGATTGGCACTCTTCAGTTTTACTCCAGATTCATTCCCAATTTCACTCAACTGTTATTTCCAATTTTAATATTGTCTCCAGTAAACAATTTAAGTGGGAACAACAACATGAGGATATATTGCAAAAAACTTTGGAGCTTCTTAATAAACAAGCTTTCTTAAGACCTTTTTCATCGAAAGATAAGTCCGTTCTCACTATAGATGCTTCTCCTACGGGTATAGCTGCAGTACTTGAGCAAACCGGACAATCTCTCATTTTTGTTTGACGACGTTTAGGTGAGAGTAAAAAATGGTACTCGGAGACCCAGGAAGAGGCTGTAGCATTTGTATGGGCAATAAGACGCTTATAGAAGCATCTCTTTAGTACTAAGTTTCACATAGTTGCTGACCGTCGGGCCTTGAAATTCGTTTACAATCCGGGAAAATCTTTGAATAGATCATTGGCTGTGATTGTTCAAGGATGGAATTTAGATCTAAGTACAAAGGGTGGCACTGCTGAACACAAATCGGCTGAGGATATGCGCCGTGTAGACCACTTATCTCGCTATTCGTTATTTGAAAACTCTGCTAATGACACTGATTGGTTTTCAGTTCAGCCGTTACCTGTAGATAGAGTTCGACCTAGAAACGATACTCGGAAATATTACAGGAGCATTAGGAATGCAACAAGAAGAGGTTGGAATATTCAGTGTAAGCGAAGATTTCCAGACTTTTATGAGCGAAGAGATGAGATTTCAGTCTATCCTGAAGGGTTTCTATGTCTGAATGACAGGATTATTATTCCTCCGACATTAAGATCTGCGATTTTGGATGATCTTCATTCTGCCCATCTGGGAACTGATAAGATGAAATCATTAGCACGTCTAACATATTGGTGGCCGGAAATCGATGCTGACATTAACAAAAGGTCAAAGAGCAGTTCCAGTTGTCTGCATAAAATGTCCTATTGGAGATCATCGTGGAAACCATGACCTGTGTCCTGTGAGGTTTGGCAGCGTATTCATGCTAGTTACTATGGTCCATTCTCAAATTCATACTATGCTTTGGTTATTGTGGATTCTTATTCTCAATGGCCACAGGTAATAATTACAGATTGTCCCTAACTTGAGATTCACTCACAGAGCTTTGAGGGAAATTTTGGTCTGAGTTACTGATAATGGTACTCATTTCACTGAGAAGAACTTCAATGATTCGCTTAAACATTTAGGTAGTTGTCATCTGTACACAGCATCACGTCATTATCGGTCCAACAGGTTGGTAGAAAAATCTCGAATTCTCCAAACGCATCTATTGTCCACGACTTCTGTTGTACATTGCTATAGAGGGAATGACTATAGACCTTCAGTAAGAATCATACTTCGAAAATGAGGAATAGAATGGTGAAGATATTCGACATCGAACACCATCCACTACTCAACAGACACCTGGATAAGGTGAGAATAAATGAAATAGGTTGTTCCGACTATAGTTTCAATGATTTCGCTACTAATCCTGATTTTGTAGATAATTCAAAAATAGGTCCAGATGCTACTGCTGAAAGTAATATCAGAGAATCATTTAGAAGATCACAGAGACTTGCAAGCAAACCGAGACCTCATTGTAAATACGCAAAGAGACATTCGACAAGTTGCAGAAGCGATGACTGGCAATTTCTATGACTGATTTTTTTAAACACTTACTGTTGTTTGTCAATATTGGAGTACATATATATTTATTTCTGTTTATGCAGGAACATACCAATTGTACAGGCATGGATAAGTTATTATATAAATTACAGTTTGTTTGTTCAATCGAACATTAGAGTCAGTCAGAACATTCTGCAAAATAGTCTGTCTGTGTAACACATAAAGGGATATAGAAATATTGTCTTCGCATTAACAAAAAACCCAGACTTCAGATGAATGTGATACAAATATCTGGGAAAAATAAAGCTTGAAGTCAATTCTCCTATTTAACTTTGTTGTGAACAGCATCCGTGGGATAAAGTTGATTGATGTATTATTTTGATTCTATAATGTGTTTATTCCATTTTTGTCAGCAGTCTTATCGTAGTTTTATAATAGGAAAGAAATTTGATCTTTGATACGAAAATTAGATAAGGTAATGTTAGATTGTTTTACTGCATCAAATGGGGTCAATTCTAGAACTATCCATTTGGGCCATTTGCGTCAGCATGACAGACTGTACATGTAAGTTGAGTAATACATTGAAAACTGCTTGAAAACCATTTGTTTCTTTATATCAGATCAAGAATACTCCTTGTACAGAATGTTAGCCAGCGTTTTCAAGTGGTTGCATCGGATCGTTCATGGAATTTGAGTTTGAATTTACATAAATGGTCATTTCAGTTTAGATGTTGGGTTGTTCGACCTCAACCAGGAGGTATATAGAAGATTACGCTCAGCAGGGAGATAAAGTGTGTAGATATTGAAAGAACATTATTATTTTATGTACATATAAATGTTTATAAATGTATATCATTGTATAGTAAACACTACCCATAATCTAGTTGTTTTTCATGTAATTTTGCGAAATCTTAGAGTTTATTTAGTGTCGTAATATTTATTGAAGAGTCTAGGCGTTATAATGTTCTAGTAGCTCATGCGTTTTAGAAATAAGTGGTGCGGTGTGATTGGCATAGTCATTTGGATGAAGCAGTTCATATAGCAAGCGTTTGAAGGTTATAATAGAGTGACAGGTCCTTATTTCTAGGGGTAAACTGTTCCAGATCTTAGAGTACATGACTATGAAGAAGTTTGCACGGAGTGTTGTCTTGCAGTTTTTCCTAGATACTGTGCACGTTTGGTTACGAAGATTGTAAGAGCCTTCCGGTGAGAACTGTATCTCCTCACTGTCTGAGAATGATATTTTATGCAAGATTTTAAAGAAGAATGTTAGGTTAATGCTCAGTCGTCTCATCCAGAGTTGGTCGATACTTGGAATTATACACCTTGATGTGTAGTCCTTTTCGCAGTCAAATCCTAGTAGTTTAGACGTGAAGTATCGTTGGACACTTTCTATTTTAAGTTTGTCACTTACACGAGTGCTGCTGAGAATAAATGGACAATATTCAAGTAGTGGTCTGACACAAGTTTTATATAATAATAGCTTCGCCTCGTAGTTGTGGAAATTCCTGAGTATGCATCCTAGGAGCATCCTCGATTTACGCGTCTGTGTCGCCACTTGCTCAGAAAATGTCAAGTCACTAGAGTACCTGAGTCCTAGGTAAACAACACTTTGGAGTTTAGGCAAGTCAATAGATTCAAGTACCAGTTTAATGTTTATTGAGGGTGCACCGAAACAGATCCAACCACATTTTCTAAGGTTGAATTTTAGGTTCCATGTGGAGGACCATGCAGTTACTCTATCTAGTTCTTCTTGAACAGCATTCTGAAAGTATCCTAAGTCATCACAGTGGAATGTGTAAGCTACTTTAAGATCATCTGCAAAGATGAACGGTTTACCAAGCGAGAAACAACTGCATATGTCGTTGACATATAGAGTGAATAGGAGGGGGCCTAAGACGCTACCTTGAACTACTCCAGAAGTGACTGGACTAGGTTTAGAGTTTACAGACCCCAGTCTAACTACTTGGGACCTATTGTTAAGGAATGATTCAATCCATCCTAATAATGGGTTACTTATTCCTAAAGAGTTTAGCTTATTTATTAGAAGCAAATGGTCAACGCGGTCAAAGGCTTTGGATATGTCGAAGTAGATGACTAGTACTAGTTGTTGTTTGTCTCGGCCGCTAGTTATATAGTTAAGAAAGTCAAGGTGGCAGGTCATGCATGATCTGGATTTTAGGAATCCATGTTGGTTTGGACTTAGAATATTGCAGCTGAGCATATGTTTGAGGATATCATCTTTAACTATTCGTTCAATGATTCTAGATACTATGGGTGTAATATTGATTGGCCTATAGTTGTTGACTTCAGTTTTTGAACCGGATTTGTGTTTAGGTAATATAAATGTCGTTTTCCATTTATCTGGATAAGTTTGGCTTTCTAGGGACATTGTAAAAATCTTAAGTAATAAAACGGAAATGTCAGAACCACCGTGTTTATAAAGGTACGATGGTATACCGTCAAAACCGGCACTACTAGAGCTTTTAAGAGTATTAATGGCTTGGTTAATATTAGAGTAAGTGAAATGAACTGTAGTGATTTGTTTCAGCGTTGAAGATGAAGGGAGCTCTATTTTAGATTGTAAACCGAGAAGTGGACTTGTAGGCTTAAGGTAGTTAGCTGCAAACGTCTCATTAAACAGTTCACACATGTCTGCATGGTTGCTGTATAGTTTGCCCTTGTTTATAAGGAGAGAAATTTTATGGCTTTGGCGATTCATTCGTTTCTTTAGTATTTCTGTGAGAGCACCTACTCTGGTGGTGCTGGCTAGTGTACGAATTACAAACAATTCCGCCAAACACAAATTCTTGAATGCACTCCTCTCCGTGTTGTTGATTGATAAGCTGTAATTTTATCATTGAGAAATACTACCAGTACAAATAATTATAACATGGACCCAGAGAAATTATCTTATAAGTATGAAGAGGTTTACCGGAGTAAAAAGTAGTAAACCAGAGTTCATCAAGATCGTGATATCTCATAAAAATTTTATAGAAGTCAAAAACATGGAAGGTATTTTACTTGACATCTTTCTTGTCGTATAAACGTGAGATAGTTGTTCACGCACACAGTATTTCAGCAGTAAGTGATTACCCAGAGATATTGTCCACAACAATCGTGCTTAACGGAGTGAATAAAGCCAAAATATGCAGATGTGACCTCATATTTTGTGACCTTTATAAATGAGTGGTAGAAACACCAATGAGTGTACGAAAATGCATCTATATACATATGCAACTATTCAGTTATGAGAACACAATTTCCCATAATTAAATAGACTCAAAACTGAAAAATAAATCAACTTCGACCAGAATAAACTGATTAAAGATTAACCTAGAGACGTTTAGAGCGTATAACAAAACGAAAGCCGAAATTAAACAAGAGCGTGAAACATTCACTCCCAGTGCAAAGTTCACGGGTCAGTGGTAGCCTCAGCATTCATCACTGAACATTGGCTGCTGACTGTCACCGTTTAAGCCACCTTGTTTAGCTAAAGACTTGTGGTCAAGTATCTAAGCGATTTGGCAAGAAGTCATGTTAAATTCGTTCGTCAAGCAATCATCTCACACTCCAATTTGGTCCCGAAGTATAATTCACAATTCGACCGATAAATTCTGCTGTTTCTCTTTGCCTTTGGTCCACGCCAAACGATACTTCGATAATACAGCTATCTTTTTTTATATCCTCAAGACTATTTTCCGGAAATGGTTAAGTCAATCAATCGTGTAAGTACCGTTAAGAGACTGAGATCTAATACTCGTCAACCACCTGAAGGCCTCAGCTCCGTTGACGATTCTACACTTTTGACACCAGACACATCCAGATTTATGTTATCTGATATCATGGAGGAACTGACAGAGAATGCGGCTTGTAGCAAAAATGACTCACTGATACTTTAGAAGTCAATGGCAGACCTACAGAGCAAGTTTGACAGCATTATGCCCCTCACGCAATTGTGTGACCCATCACAAAACATATGTGCTGGATCACTTATCATATCGGAGTGCATAATTGACTATTTGGCTGAAGAAGCTGTTAAGAGGATTATGTTTTCACATAACGTCTTGGCCTATAACATTCCGAGCAGAGAGCCTATTGCCAAACTTAAAGCTTCGTGTCTGAAGGCTTGTAATATGTCGTTGACAGAATGTCAGGTTTTGCGTCTTCGTAAGGAATCTGCAAACCACTCATGTCCTGTGCTTTTCAAGTTCAGGTCTACTGAAGAATCTAAGAATTTCTGAAAGCTGGGAAGACAATAAGCCCTTCAACACCCTACACTAACATTAAGGTTGCACCTGTTTTAACACCATGCCAAAGACAATGCCGCTCAGGAACACTAAATACTGATAACTCTAATAAGACAACTGTAGATGATGTTCCATGCGTTATTTCGTGCAGTGAAATACCTGATGACCGCATGCATCAGACATTTTCACAGGCACAGACTAATATTAGCCAGGTATTATATGACGACACTGATGCTGACACTGAAATGGTGGACATAGATGAGTCAACGGAACATAATGTTGAAATACATCGTTTTCACACTGACACAAACGACAAGAGCCCGAAACCATCAGAACCCATCCCACTGGTGTTCCACCCATCCCCTAATAAGTCAGTTACTACTCAGTCTGACAATCCATCCACTGTGAAGTACCACTTGCATGTAGGTGCCCAAGTTAGCAAGTTTTCTAGGCGTTATGACAAACGTACTATTTCCATTAAGAAAACTAAAGCGCATGAGGTGTCCAAGCAACAGAAACCCTACATAGCATGTGCTGGCTGCCCTGTTAGTCATCATCAACCAGTTGGTCATAAGAAAAGAGAAAAAAAGTAAACAAACTAAATACTGAACCCGGAGTAAGAAAGCCCTTTGATATGATAGAGACGAAATCACCTCTGAGCCATCATTCTAAGAGAAAGTCAAATATGGTAGACCTAGCTCCTAGGGGTAGGTCTAATTGGTGTCAAGTGGAAAGCCAATTATATCCAACTACAAATTCTAGACAAACAGCACAACGGGGTAGTAGGTATTATTCTGCTCATCCACTACGTAAACCCACTGTTAGCCAACCCCCTTCTACTGTTCTAGCAAGTGAAAGTTATAGAAAATCCCCCAAACATCGACCACAGACTACATTTAGCAAGCCAACAGAACCCACTCATACATCTTATATATCTATTAGGGAGCATGTATCAATTTCTGCGCAAAACTTGCTATGGTTTGATGACTACCCGGAACAAATACAAACAATTCATTCTTGTACTGGCAACAAATTACCGAATACTCATATCGGTTAATCCTTCGCGCAGGATTTTCACCAGCGCCAGTTAACAGAAACATCTGGCATCATGAATATAGCACGCATGATGTCAGATTAATTCCTTGCCGGCATAGCGAACATTCTACAGCTAGGGCAAGGCATATTTCCTGGGAGATGGCTGACACTGTGTCGACACCAAATTAGTCTAATAACATGCATGTAGAGGATACTCATGGATTATTTTATCAAGATGTTGTCCACTCACTGAAACCACATAACCAGTGTTTATCTATTATCCTAGTATATACGAGATCAGTCCTAAGCAAACACTTAACACTAATTACATTAGCTTCTACATGCAGACCGTCATTGATTATGATCACTGAAGCCTGGTGCACAAGTGATATCTCCAGTGATAGCCTAGGGATTGATAAATACAACCTTTTTCGAGGGGACAGACAGAGAGGTCATGGGAGTGGAACAATAACTTACTGTGAACAATCCTTGTGTGCAACCCAGTTAAGTAACTCAATTCCGTCACAACTCAGTGACTCGATCTGGGTCGAAATAAAAGTTGTCAGAAGTAAACCTATACTTGTGGGTTGTGTGTACCGAGCCCCCTCGTCCAGCAGGGAATATGACAATGTTTTGATGTTACAGCCAATCTTCCCTTCAGTTATAAAATTATCGAAGGTGATTTCAACATGCCAGAAGTATCATGGTCTTCACTCCAAGGACCCCAAAGGTATGATAATCTCCTGAATTCCATCATCACAGGGGGGTGGACACAACATATAAATTCACCCACTAGATCCGCAAATATCCTAGACCTTATTTTCCCCAACAACATAACACCATCTACAGTACATGTGGGACATGAATTTCTAGGTAGTGACCATAAAATAGTAGTGTGTTCTTTTGACATCTTTCCTGCAACAAAACGCAGAGATGAAGCTGGCCAGATACCTATTAGATTGTACACACATGCTGACTGGGAATTGTATCAGCGCCTAATTAGATATTCTAATTGGGACTCGTACTTTTCGAATGAGTCCTTGGAGGCAATTCTTAACCACTTTTATCAGAATATTAACTCAATTCATGACGTCATTGCACCTGAGAAGATTCTTAGCTCCAGATTCCCCCAAAGCGATTAAATTCCAACATCGTTTAGGAGAAGTCTACGAAAGCACTCAATAAAATACTACAGATATCATGACTTATAAATAAATAAATTTATTCTCATAGTACAGTACATGAGGGACACCAGTTTACAGGCATCATCACTTATTGCTCTTACCTCGCGGTACGTTCGAATTTGGTGACACTTTTGCACGTGTTTTCGCTGATATTCATTTTTCAGTTCTGCTATATTATCACAAATAATAATGGGCAAAAACTCTAACAAGCGTATTCTTAGGAACTCTACTAATTTAGAAAATAGCTTTAGCTTATCTAATGACGCATTATCACCCCTTAAATCAGCTGTAATTAGTAGTACACCCAATACAAACAGTTCCAACATAATGTTAATACCTGTAATACAGGTGGAAGATATCCTGTCAGCAAAGGCAGAGATTACTAACTTAGTCTGCATCATAAACGACATGCAGCCACAAATAAATGACCTTAGGACGAAACTAAATCTACTTGATCCGGTGTGGCGACCTGAAAACATATCAAATTATATGTTCACGGAAAAAAGAAGGAATTCAACCTGAAACCTTGAACCGCGCGCAAGGAACGAATCGTTCGCCCTCTCTCCGGCTGCTCGCCCAGCACATCTGCTGACCAACGCTGTCTCGCACTGGTTGACGCATCCCCTTCGAGAACTTCGCTCCTATCTGCCTTACTCTACGTGGAGACTTCCGACGGTTGACAGCGCTAAGTTGTAGTGGAGAATTTGTATAATCAAGAGAAGGACAATTACATTCCTATAATTTCGTACGTCTATAATTTGTGTATTTTGTGACTGTTATAGTTTTCTTCAAATAAACTCAGTCCCTTTTTTTGTGTATATTAACTTAAGTGAACCGAATATTATATATATACGTATTTGTTAGTACTTGTTCTCTCCTTTTAATTGCGTTTATATACTTACCTAGCTACTAGGTCCACTACACTTAATTGGTGAGCCCGTTTTGGAACACGGATTGTTTCACGTATCTTTATACTTATTTTTGCTATTTTGTACTTTCATTGCAATTTTTTGTCGGTGGTCTCATATTTGTATTCCCCTTTGTACCAATATTCTCACACCTATAATGTCGTCCCATACTCAGCCCGGTATATCAACTGAACAGAGTTCGGGCAGCGAGGCACAGGCCACAATAAACGCCATATCTGATTTTCGGCTACCACAATACGGCTTTGCAGAGCCACGAATTTGGTTTGGAGTTGTTGAGCCGTTGTTGGAAGCACGGGGTATTAAATCTCAGATAGCCAAATATGGCGTCGTGCTGGCAGAACTTCCCCCGTCAGTATTAACGGAAATCAGTGATTTCATCGAAAACCCCCCTACGGAAAACCAATATGAAAAACTTAAAGCTCTCCTTATACAACGGACCAGTTTGTCAGACGAGAAAAGGATCCAACAATTACTCACAGGCTGCGAGCTAGGAGCGCGTAAACCATCCCAGCTCCTTAGACATATGCGCCAGTTAATAGGAAACCATAAAGTTGATGAGGTTGTGCTGAGACAAATGTGGTTGCAACGTTTACCCAGAAACGTTCAACAAATCTTAATCATTTCGGGAAAGTCGTATGATTTAGACTCACTAAGCGAAATGGCAGATAGTATTGTAGATGTTTTATCAGACAACACCATAGGTCAGATTGCATCTGACAGTGCAACACCATCTCAGTCCACACCTACGGCAGACACACCAATACTCGCCGCCATTGCAGACTTAGCGGCAAGGATTGACAAGTTGGAAACAAATAGATCTGGTCGACGAGTCCAGAGGTGGAGTTCACGAGCAAGGTCACCATCACATAGACGATCTCTCTCCCGACAGCGTTCCCGCATGTCTTCTAGGGACAGCAATATATGTTGGTATCATAGGAAGTTTGGACGTCATGCTCTGAAATGTGTGAAACCGTGCATCTTTAGTGAAGAGAATCAGGCTCAGGGAAACTCCCCAGCCAGACAGTGATGGCGACAGCTGTTACTGGCAACCATTCAAGTCGCCTTTTCTACGTGAAGGACAAAATCACAGGCACATTATTCCTGGTAGACACAGGAGCCGAAGTTAGTGTAATACCTCCTTCACTCTCCAGGCGATCTTCTAGTACAGCCGCAAAACTCTCACTTCGAGCAGCTAACCAAACTAGCATACGGACTTACGGCGAACAATCACTTATTTTGGATCTTGGTTTACGTCGTCGATTTACATGGATATTCATAGTAGCTGACGTTAGTCATGCCATATTGGGTGCCGATTTTTTAAGCAATTTCAATCTGCTGGTTGATGTCAACAAGAAAAAGCTGATTGATAACTGCACCCAGCTTCAAGTCCACGGAATCATCTCAAACTACTCTGTTTATAACATATGCATCGAGAAGCCAGATGACTGCATGTTCTCTGCGTTACTGCATCGTTTCCCAAAAATTTTAAAGCCATCTTATAATATCGAAGATGTTCCTCATTCTGTCACGCATAAAATTGTCACAACTGGTCAACCCGTCAGAGCACGTCCTCGTCGGCTACCACCTGACAAGTTAGCAGCAGCCAAAGCTGAATTCGAACACATGATGCAATTGGGCATCATCCGGCCATCCAACAGTCCCTGGTCCTCACCATTACATATGGTACCAAAAGCTGATCATGATTGGCGACCGTGTGGGGATTACCGACGTTTGAATAACGCCACTGTCCCAGATCGTTATCCCATTCCGCACTTGCATGATTTCTCTCTAACACTGCAAGGTAAAACTATTTTCTCCAAAGTGGATTTAGTCAGAGCTTATCACCAGATACCAGTCGCTCCTGAGGACATCGAGAAGACAGCTATTATAACACCTTTTGGCTTGTTTGAATTCCTACGAATGCCTTTCGGGCTGAAAAACGCTGCACAAACTTTTCAGCGCTTCATGGATCAGGTCACGCGGGGCCTTGACTTTGTATTCGTTTATATCGACGACGTACTAATTGCTAGCAAGTCGGAAGAGGAACATAAGACTCATCTTAGCACTTTGTTTCAGCGTTTCGAACAGTTTGGTGTCGCTATAAATCCTAAGAAGTGCATTTTCGGTGCCTCTTCTATTCAATTTCTGGGACACTACATAACTGCCGAGGGAATCAGGCCTACTGAGGAAAAGATAGATACAATCAAAAACTTTCCCCAACCAGACTCTTTGAAGAAAGTCCGACAATTTTTGGGGATGTTTAATTTCTATCGACGTTTTATTCCTTCGTGTGCCTCTATCGTCCAACCTTTAACCGATCTCCTTAAAAGTGATCCTAAAAAATTTCAATGGTCAGAGCAAGCACATGAATCTTTCTGCAACGCGAAAGACGCTTTATCTTAAGTCGCTATGTTGTCTCACATCAACCCCGACGCATCCCTTATCTTGTGTACAGATGCCTCCCAAGTAGCTGTGGGCGCGGTGTTACAGCAGAAAATTAATGGTGACGTTACTCCACTTGCTTTCTTTTCGAAGAGGTTAGAACCGGCTCAGACACGTTACAGTACTTTTGGGAGAGAATTGTTGGCTATATACCTAGCAGTCAAACACTTCAGTTACTTACTACAGGGTCGTCATTTCACTATTTTTACTGACCACAAACCTCTGTGCTATGCTTTCACCACTTCGCTGGATAAACACTCCCCAAGAGAAGCCAGACAGTTAGACTATATCTCCCAATTTTCAACTGACATACAATACATCAAAGGGGACGCAAACGTGGTAGCTGATTCTCTTTCAAGAGGTGATATACACCAGCTTGAAACTTCCGTAGACGTCAGTCTTGACCGGATGGCTCAGTTACAAAGAAACGACTCAGAACTTCGAAAGTGTCGCGAAAACTCTTCCTTACAGCTCAGGGACGTACCTATTCTCTTATCAGATGCCACTATAGTTTGTGATGTCTCTACCGGCACTAATCGTCCGTTTGTTCCTCTCCAATGCCGAAGAGCTTTATTTGACCACTTACATTCGCTCTCTCACCCTGGAGTACGTGCCACCGTCAGACTCATCAGCGAACGTTTCGTGTGGCCTAAAATGAACTCTGACATTCGGAGATGGGCACGAGAATGTCTCCAATGCCAACGCTCCAAAGTACATCGCCACACTATCACAACGCCAAAAACGTTCGATTTACCGGACAGGAGATTTCAGCACGTTCATATAGATATCGTAGGACCATTGCCAACGTCAAGAGGATATACACATATCCTGACAGCCATTGATAGATTTACTCGTTGGGCTATTGCATGCCCCCTGAACGATATATCGGCCGAAAATGTTGCTTTGGTTTTCCTCGACCGCTGGGTGTCAAATTACGGTGTACCAACTACGATTACATCCGATCGAGGTGCTCAATTCCAATCGACGCTGTTTCGTGAACTGACGAGACTCCTGGGAGTTAAACATATCTCCACAACAGCCTACCATCCGGCAGCGAATGGTCTTGTGGAAAGATTTCACAGACAACTGAAAAGCTCCCTGATGGCACAGAGTGATGCATCTAAATGGAGTGAATACTTACCTCTGATTTTACTTAGCATACGATCAACTGTTAAAGAGGACCTTGGTTGTACACCCGCACAACTAGTTTACGGCACTACCTTAACACTGCCAGGACAGCTAGTATCCTCTCATGACTCTCAAAATGTGAATATTTCTGAGTTTTCTGATCAACTGACCAGACGAATGTCACAACTTCAACCAATAGCTCCGAGACAATGTCCCCGCAGAGAAAACCTAAGTAGCCATCTACAAACCTGTAAATTTGTCTTTATACGGATCGACAACGTCAGGAAAGGGCTACAACCTCCATATGAAGGCCCATACCCAGTAGTGCATCGCGCGGAAAAATATTTCACAGTGAGCAAAGAAGGTAAAAAGATGACGGTCTCCGTGGATAGACTCAAACCTGCTTACACAGATGGCGACGACATCCCAACAGCGACTTCAGCAGACAAACAAGAAACCGCCAAAGCTCCAGAGGTGCCAATAATGCTACCTCCCCCTTGCATTACTCGTAGTGGCAGACAGGTTAATAAACCTGCCCGTTTTGTACACTTTACTGATTAATATCTTTAAGGTTGTAACAATTTTTTTTACGTATACATCATTGATTATTGTTGTTAATTATTGACTTACGTAGTTTATTTGTGTCAGATACGACATCATTTTTGTGCTGAAGCATTGCTATTTTTTTTTTACTACCTCAGTACTGTATATGTGTATATATGTATTCACAACTATTCTCCCATAATTACTACTATATTGGTTAGCGTTTTAACGGACATTATCTTTATTATTATTATTATTATTATTATTAGTGCCATTCAGTTTGATGCCATTGTTCTAAATAACATTGACCTCTTTTGCAATTTTTTTTTTCTTTTTTTTCTTTCATGTGTCATATAAACAGAGCTGACGTATACTCACCTGTGTTTATTAAAAGAATATTTTTTTTTTGTTTGTTTTGTGTGCGTGTTCACTCTCCGTAATATGTATCCATTGTACTCCCACCCACTTCCAGTTCAGAAGTTGATGTCGAACTATTCACTAAAGCGTAAAAAAAAAAAAATCTTTTCCATTTTTTTTCCGCATTCCCATAGTGTTATGTAGCATTATAATTATTTTTCTTCTCACAATTGTACTGCAAATCGTCGGTAGCAGTCCCTCCGGACTTCTAAGAGGGGGAGCCGTGTGGCGACCTGAAAACATATCAAATTATATGTTCACGGAAAAAAGAAGGAATTCAACCTGAAACCTTGAACCGCGCGCAAGGAACGAATCGTTCGCCCTCTCTCCGGCTGCTCGCCCAGCACATCTGCTGACCAACGCTGTCTCGCACTGGTTGACGCATCCCCTTCGAGAACTTCGCTCCTATCTGCCTTACTCTACGTGGAGACTTCCGACGGTTGACAGCGCTAAGTTGTAGTGGAGAATTTGTATAATCAAGAGAAGGACAATTACATTCCTATAATTTCGTACGTCTATAATTTGTGTATTTTGTGACTGTTATAGTTTTCTTCAAATAAACTCAGTCCCTTTTTTGTGTATATTAACTTAAGTGAACCGAATATTTTATATATACGTATTTGTTAGTACTTATTATTATTATTATTTCCTTTAGTTCCTAGAGGAACATAGGGCTTCAGCCATGCGTCTCCATTGCGTTCGATTCTCTGCTAGAGTTCTCACCTGGCTCCAGGTCTGCCCACATGCTTTCATCTCCTCTTCACATGATCTCCTCCAGGTCACCCTTGGACGACCAACTCGCCGCTTCCCTTTCGGGTTCCACTCGAGGGCTTGTCTAGTGATGTCACTTGCTGGTTTCCTCAGAGTGTGGCCAATCCATCTCCATTTTTTCCTGCCTATTTGTTTCACGATCGGTTCCTGGTTGGTTCGCTCCCAGAGATCTTTGTTGCTGATCCTTTCCGGCCATCTGATCTTGAGTATTGAGCGAAGACATCTGTTAATGAAGGTCTGTAGCTTGTTTGAGGTGCTCTTTGTGACACGCCAAGTCTCTGATCCGTATAGTAGTACTGACTTCACATTGGAGTTGAAAATCCCGATCTTATTTTTGACGCTGAATGATGTTGTCCTCCACACAGACTTCAGAGTAATGAAAGCTTGCCTTGCTTTCCCGATCCTTGCTTTGATATCCTCGTCAGTTCCGCCTGTAGTTGAAACAATGCTTCCCAAGTAGGTAAAGGAGGTAGTTTCTTTCAGGTTTTTTCCATTTATGCTGATTGCTGTCTGTTGTTGTTGTTGGTGTTGGCCAGGGATCTTCATCACCTCTGTTTTTTCTATGTTCACCTGGAGTCCTATCTTTGATGCTTCTTCTGCCAACTTGTTGCTTTTCACTTGCATATCTTCCAGTTTGTGGGAAATCAGGCATATATCATCGGCGAAGTCCAGATCCTCCAAGTTCTTTGTGTGAGTCCATTTTATGCCTGTTTCCTCATTGCCCGCTGTTTGTCGCATTATCCAGCCTACTGCAATCAGGAAAATCATTGGCGATAGTAGGCAACCCTGTCTTACTCCTGTCTTCACTTCGAAGGATTCCGTGAGCTTCCCGTTGTGGATTACTTGGCATGCAGCGTTGTCATACAACTGTTGGATGAGATGTATAATTGTCGGCGGCACCCCGTAGTAGCGAAGTAGTTTCCAAATCACCTCTCGATCGACGCTGTCGAAGGCCTTTTCAAAGTCGATGAAGTTGAGATAGAGAGGTGACTGCCATTCCAAACTTTGTTCAATGATGATCCGTAGTGTGGCGATTTGATCAATACATGACTTGTTACTCCTGAATCCAGCTTGTTCTGGTCGAAGTTTTTCATCCAAGGCTTGTTTGATCCTTTCCAGGATGATGCGGCTTAGTATTTTGCTTGGGATGGAAAGGAGCATAATTCCGCGCCAGTTCTTGCATTGACTTAAGTCTCCTTTCTTTGGTAGTTTGAATAGGTATCCTTTCTTCCAATCCTCGGGTACTTTGCCTTCTTTCCACACTTTCTCAAGCAGTGGCGTCATCAGGTCTGCTGTTGTCTCTGGGTCGACTTTCAATGCTTCTGCTGGGATTCCATCTGGTCCTGCTGCTTTCCCAGCTTTTAGCATCTTGATTGCCTTCAGGACTTCTGATTTCGTCGGGGGGTTGATGTTCACTGGTAATTCTGCTTCCGTTGTTGGTATTGTTGGGCGCGTTGTAGGTGGCGGTCGGTTTAGTAGTCTTTTGAAGTGTTCAGCCCAGTGTTTCCTTTGCTCCACTTCTTTGGTGATTGACTTTCCATTTTCATCCTTCACTGGCTTAATTTGTGACGAATTTTTGCCTGAAAGGTACCTAGTTGTTTGGTGAAGTGTTGCGAGGTCTCCTTTGCCTGCAGCTTGTTCTGCTTCATTGGCCATGGCTTCATAATACTTTCTTTTGTCTTCTCTGGCACTCTTCTTTACTCCTTTGTTCAGTGTATTGTAGCTTACATTCAACTCCTGTTTCTGTTGCTCGTCGGTGCACTGCAGAATCTTTTGTTTCACCATCCTTCTCTCCTCTATTAGCCTCCAAGTGTCCGTAGTGAGCCACGGTTTGTCCTGTCTCTTCTTTCTGCCCAGAACTTCCATGCAGGTTTCGCTCCATACTGTTTTCAGGTTGTTCCAGTGTTTTTCGACGCTGACCTCTTCACCAGTGTTGATTTGTGTCTCGGCTTTGTCCTTTATACTTGCAGTAAAGATATCCTTTGTATCCTGGTCCTTTAGTTTTTGAGTGTTGAACTTGGCTTGTGGTCTATCTGCAGCTCCTGTTTCTCTGAAAGCCTTTAATTTGAGTTGGATTGTTCCTTGTACGAGGTAGTGGTCTGAGCCAACGTCTGCTCCTCTTCTTGCTTTTGTGTCCAGGAGGCTGCGCCGCCACTTCCTCGAGATTGTGATGAAGTCAATTTGGTTTTTGGTTCGCCCATCTGGTGACACCCATGTAGCCTTGTGAATATCCTTGTGTTTGTATACGCTGCCACCAATCACTAGTTCATTGAAGGCGCAGAAGTCGGCGAAGAGTTCTCCATTTTCATTCATCTCTCCCAGAGCTTCTTTACCCATGATGAGTTCCCTTCCTGTGTTGTCTGGTCCCAGTTTGGCGTTCATGTCTCCCATTAGTATTTTGATGTCACCGGCTGGAGTATTGTCTATTGCTGCCTGCAGTTGTCTGTAGAATTCTTCTTTCTTTTCGAGGTCTGCGTTGTTGGTCGGTGCATAGCATTGTATAATTGACACTTTCCTTCCTTTGGAGTTGAATCTGGCGGTTATTATCCTGGGTGAGATCGCCTCCCATTGTATCAGAGCCTTGGTTGCCGTTGGTGACATCATTATAGCCACGCCCTCGGTGTGTGTGTGGTTGTCTTCTGGGTGACCGGAGTAAATCACTGACTCACCTGTTGACAATTTGGTGAGTCCGTATCCGTTCCATCTGCTTTCGCAGATCCCCAATACTTGTAGTCCGTATCTCCTCATTTCGCTTGCGATCTGGGCAGCTTTGCTAGTCTCGTACATGGTGCGGACATTCCATGTCCCCACACAGACTTTTTCTTTTGACGCAAGGAGACTGTTCACGCTGAAGTTTCTGTAGCAGGTTTGTTTACAGGGTGGGGTTGCTGGCCTCACGCCTGAGTTTAGTCTTTGGGTACCTGAAATAGGAGAAAGGTTAGTGTTGCGTGACCGCAGAGCCCAGGGGACATCTGCTTGAGGCCGGTCACACACGGCCTGGTGTGTCTCAGTAGCGTACTTATCACTTCTGCCCTGTGACACGGCAGCAGAAAGCGCGGTCGTTGTTAATCCGGGCCACGGCCGATCCGGCATGATATTTCTTGGATTCGTTTGGTTCATCGGGTTGGATTGTTGACGACTAAGTCCAGCCCCCACTGATACCGTCGCCAATGTATCAGTAGGTTGTGAGGTTTGACAAATTTGGTTGATGCCCGTTGCTACTATCAACGGAGCTACGCTAGGAACGGTGTGGCGACCCAAGTTATCTCCTACTGATACCGTCGCCACCGTCATATCAGTAGAAGTCCGGTTAAGCTGCCGGTCAGCCTCGGCTTCATTTTCAGCTCCACGTTGTCGATAACATCGTGGATGAAATGAAAGAGCATGTACATCTTAAGAAACTATAAAATAGCAGAATACATCCTGAAATTAAAGAAGCATAGGTCCGTAACCGTAAGTCCTACAGGGACGAGACAGGTACCAATTGGTTCGTCTCGTCGAGAGGAATCCAATGGTATATAAATCAGAGGGTAAAAGCTATTCCTAATAAGAATACGAGGGTTTTCCTGCCTAGCAGTCTCTGCCCCCCTGCTGCCCTATGGTTGGTAATGCCCCCTAGCTACATACACAACGGCATACAACCTGAGGTCGCGGAGCTAAAAGATGTCAAGAGAACAGCCAGCGGCATGAACTCTAGGCCTAGAAACAGGTTTCCCCTGTAGCCTTTGAAAAAAATTCCCTATTCGGCTGAGGAGAAGCTATAAGGTGTGAAACCGGTACCAATGGGTAGATTTCGTCGAGAGCTATCCATTGATATATAGCTTCCCTAAGTCCTAGCCTCCCTGGAAAAAATTTTGGCAGCATAACCCCAGAGGGCGGAAGCCCAGATATCAAAGATCCTGAGGAAGGCTGAGGAGAGGCTACAAGGGTCGAAACCAATGTCAAAGGATAGATCTCGTCGAGAGCTATCGATTGATATATAGCTTTCCTATGCCAGAGCATCCCTAAACAAACTATGACCGTATGGTCCCTAGATGCCCCAACATAGTAAACATGAAGCTAAAACCTAGCCTAAACATGAAAACTACTAATAAAAATAATATTAAAAAAAAATAAAATAAACTTGTTAGTACTTGTTCTCTCCTTTTAATTGCGTTTATATACTTACCTAGCTACTAGGTCCACTACACCGGTACCAGAAACAATCTTCCATCTTAAAATGGAACTGGGAGATCTCAATTTCCTAAAACTCTTTAAATTGAAGACTAAGCCAACCGATGCTGAAATGGGACATGCTAAGGAGCTAGAGAACGCTATGGGCTATCTGTCGAGCGAAGTTGTTAAGAGACTTGCTTCTAAACAGAACGCCATAGTGTACAACATACCTGACAATGAGTCCATAAAGTCAGTTCAGCACCCCTTGTTAAGGGCTGCAAACCTCTTAAATACACCCTGTCAGTTTATTAGACTAAATAAAGAAGAGTCGAACCATACATGTCCCACACTTTTCAGGTTTGACAGCTGCATAATAACCGAACAATTTAGGAAATCTGAGAATACTTTGGCCTCCACTACGAAATTCAAAAATGTTAAAATAGTCTCGGACAAAACCCCCAACCAACGACAAGTAGTTAAAAATACCGTAGATACGAACACGATTATACCACAAAACATGAACAGCATCGGTGCCGAAGTATCGAAGGACACTGAAGCACAAAGTGACACTTGCATTGTACTAGGTGAACAAACGACACGCGAAGGTGAAGGGAAACCCAAAAGGGGCAGTAAGACTGGAATGGGTCTCGAAGTTCGTGAGAACACTCCTAGGAAATCTACTGACCCCGCACACGAGATAGACATAGATGCTTCCGCTACAGATAACCTGCAAATATCGGCAGATAACACTACATCCAGGGCCAAGCAAGATAATCTCACTGTAAAAGCTGAAAAGAAGTCCCCTAAAACCAAGGTCTCTCCTTAGGCGTCCAAATATCTCCCTTGTGACAAGCCCAACAACCAGCATGTAAGCCTAAAAAGGAACCATGCACGCATTACGGCAGGTCCCATAAAGGAGACGGAACACGTGAGAGGAAGTGTTCTTCGTCGAACTAAGAGTAGTAGACAAACTGTGGATGACAGACTACACGAGGTGAAAGCTAACAGCAAAAATAGCTCTATCCACACAAAGTCACACTCTAGCAGACACGCAAGAGGAGTCGAGCTGATTAAACAGTAAAGTGAGACTCACAGTTTCCGTAATAGCCTAGGGTGTAATATGTCCATAGGCTCATATAACCTGAGAACGGAACCCAGAATAAAAAATCAAAATACAAGACACCAACCCCATTTATAGACCGCAAAACGCGACTAAAACTAAAGAAATTGAAAAGGAAATACCATGTATTTAAGGAATTTAATGCGTTAAACCAAATACATGAAACTCTTAAACGGCTTGAAGATAAACACAAAATGATGTCACAACTTGAAGAAAATAAAGCGCTTGTGGGTAACTCCAAAACTCAGGAACTTTGTAGGATATTGCAGAGACGTCTAAAAAGCAGTAAAGACAATACTGTAAGCAGCTTGGAGCATAAGGGTATAATATACAATGATCCCCAGGTTATAAGTGAACTCCTCAATGAGTGGTTTTGCAATGACGCCAGAGTGCACCCGACTCCAAATTTTCAAATGACCTGCAAAAGCAACCACAAATTAGGCGGAATAGACTTTAATATACAAAATATAGACTCAGCGATTAAGACTTTGAAGTCTAATGGTAGTACTGGAACAGATGACATACCATCTGTCATGTACAAAAATGGTAGCACGGAAATGGTAGTCTTGTTACTTAGAATATTTACTCTCTCGTTGGAAACTGGAACTTATCCTGAAGTGTGGAAAACCACATACATATTACCTAAGCACAAAGCAGGGGCCAAAAACAGCGTATGCAACTATCGACCTATCAATATAACACCGGTAATATCCCGAATAATGGAGAAAGTGGTTAAAGACCATGTGTCAGACAACTTACTAGAACATGAACTTATCAATCCATCACAACACGGATTTCTTAAAAAAAGATCATGTGTGACCTGTCACATAGACTTTTTCAACGAAGTTACACGAAGTAGGGACAACAGAGAACTAGTAATTGTACTATATTTCGATATAACAAAAGCCTTCGACAGAGTTCCCCATAATCTGCTAGTCAGCAGGTTATGCTCACTAGGGATATGTGATCCTCTCCTGAGCTGGATAAAACCATTTCTCTGTGGCCGAAGTCAGACAACGAAAGTTGGCTCGATAATCTCAAGGCCTAAACCAGTAAGTAGTGGTATAATCCAGGGAAGTGTATTAGGCCCACTCTTATTCATAATATATATAAACAGTATCTGTGAATGCTTTAGTGTAGGTAAACCAATACTATATGCAGATGACGTATAAATGCAAGAATACAGATCTTGGAATAACAGTAAACGCCATACAGCAAGAATTAGAAAAAATGGATAGATGGTGTGACACCTGGCAACTCCAATTTAATGTCGAAAAATGTGGCTGGCTCTGCATAGGTTGCAACAATTTAGAACTTGACCTGACAATTCAAGGCCATGCACTTCAACGACTGGAATCTGTAGTGAACCTAGGGCTGAAATATTCACATAACTTATCATTTTCTGAACATATCTCCAAACAAGTGTCAAAGTCACGCAGACTTATCGGCTTTCTACTCAGGAACTTCTACAGAAATGAGTCTAGAATTCTGTTGTACAAGGTTTGTGTGCGTCCTTTATTTGATTACTGTTCATTCATGTATAGTAGCATACGCATAGAGGACAAATTGAAAGTCGAGGGAGTGCAGAGGTACTTCACGTTAAAATTACTCGGAACTGAAGATGGTACGAACTACTCCACTAGATGTGATACCCTAGGACTAGAAACACTATGGCTAAGACGCCTGAGACTAAACTTGACACTTTACTATAAGCTTCTAAACCACTTAGTTTTTGCCTCTACTAATGGCACTCGACTTTCAGATGACAATGGCTACAAGCTAAGACACACTAAGGGTACAGTAGCTATCGAACAATGTAAAACAGCCACCAGGCAAAAGTTTTACTTGATTAGGTATGCACAGATATGGAATAAACTGCCAATGGAAACGCGTCAAGCAAGTACATTGGCCTCCTTCTAAAAGGTGCTCAATGACAAACTACAAGAGTTTGCAAACGATAGTAGTTCTAGTTCCTATCTGAGAGCCTCCGAAATTATAGGTCCATTTAATGTATAAGCTTAAATACTACACCTGTTGTTTTTTGCCTATATTTATAATTCTAGAAAAAACATTAACGGTTAACATACGTATCCTCAAACAGACAAGAAATCTCGTTTGTAAAACTACTACCCAACACAATGAGTGGGATAAAATGGACATAAACCGACAACATGAAAAAGGTATAACTCACCACAACATCACAAGGACAGATGAACACTCGTTGGGCACCATATATCCCTCACCAACTGCAACCCACCTTTCCTTAGATAATGTGATGAAATTATATCCATAATGTTGCTGAGCAGTTAATATTCTCAACTCCTGTCGGAATAGCTGAAATTCATAAACCTTCCTCACGCTAAGAAAATACCCACAAGCAGTAGAAATCCATTAATTAATGAGTCCGAAGCTTATGTACTTACTCCCAACAATGACATTGAAGATCAAATGAGATAAACACATCACTGATTTCAAAATAACACATCAATGAACTATTATTCGAGGACTCTGCACACAACAAAGTTATGCATGAATATTTACTTCAAGCTTTATTTTTTTCCCAGGCACTTATAATCCATCCACCAAAGACCTGGTTTCTTTGTTAATGCGAAGACAATACTTCTGTATTTCCTGATGTGTTGCACTCACTGACAATCTAGCAGATTTTTCCAACTGTGCACGGAAATGATTGTATATAAGTGAAAAGGCTGTTTTATACTACTGGGATTAACATTTATCAAGTGTATGTATAATCTCCAGCGAACATGTAAAGCATATCTTGCTACTGCCTGTAAATTGTGATTGAATTATATGGTTCTATTTCTGTAACAATTTGACGATGCCTGTAAACTGGCGTCCCTCATCTACTGTACTATGAAAATAAATTTATTTATTTACTAGACGGGACACCACTAGGTACCATATGTACGGAAATGCATACTCGAACCCTCGTAGTAGTTACGCAAAGCCCCATCGGCATGACGAGTATAGATTGGCTCACAGTCCTTCTATGTACATGCACGAAATGAGTCCACAAATGTACAACTGCGAAAGACTTGGCACGCACTACCCTCAAAACAACCTAGAAACAGGTTATTTCGGCCCTGTAAATAACAATCTGAATAGTGAAACAGATTATCTAGTGTCAAGGAATGATTCCAGATACCCACTTAATGAGGCCAGAAACCAATATATGCAACAGGATTATTTTCGGTTGCAGCAAACAAAAGCCCCTCTTGCACCACAATTTATTCAGGGAATAGTAGACACACTGACAACGTCTCATCTGACAATCCCTCCGAACATAACATAGGCAACCAGGAGTTAGGGATAGTAACAAGAAAACCCACTAATAACCCCCCCAACAAAACTGGTTTTCTGAAAATTATGCTCTTAAATGCCCGATCTCTCCTTAACAAAATAACTTCCCTTCGTAGCTCGGTATACATGGAACGGCCAACACTGATCCTGGTAACTGAAACTTGGCTAACTAATGATATACCTGACACAAAGCTGATAATTGATAACTATGACATCCACAGGAATGATAGAGTGGACAAAAGAGGAGGCGGGTGTCTAATATATGCTTCTAAATCCACTGACCCCAATACTTTTACAAACCTAATTATCGACAAACTCCCAGGATCTAAGTGGATAAGCATCCACACGAATGAAAATAAAATTCTCGTGGGATGTATATACAGAGCCCCCAGCAGCCCTGAAACAACTTTGGTGTGTACGGCATTGAACCTTATTCTTGATTCATATCCAAATTTGATAATAATTTAAAATAAGTGATACACTTGTATACTTTTGTCAGCATTTTCATCGTAACATCACAAGTGAATTGTACTCAATGTAGACTAATGATAATGATAGTTTGTATTTTCTTATCAACGGGTGTTTTCGAGAAATGCAAGCTATTTTTGCAGACACGATCAGTTATGTTGTAAGTTACAATCATGAAGTATTATAAATCAATACTTTTTTTATTGGTATAAAGGTATATTTCAAAACTGTAATCCAGGTTGCGTCGTGGGGGAAGGTAATGCGTAATTCACGAGGGAATTGTAAGATATGGGACCAATAATGTTTGCAGATCATTTGTCATTGTAAGTGGTCAAATATCCACATTCTTCATTCTCATTCAAAAAGTCAAATGGGAGCTAAAATGGTGAGAGACAAAAGAAGACAAACAACAGCAACGCAAAAGAAAGCAAGTGGAGTCCTCAAGGAGGGATTAATAGGTACATATACATTTATATTCTGTTAAGTAACTGTGGTTATTTTGGTGCACTAACTAACTAGTCCTGTTATGCTAACTTTTATATTGTGTGAACTAATATTATTGTCCTGTGTAAAAACGTCTATCATGTACTTCCAATAATATAAAAATTCATAATTGTAGTTTGTTGTAACTACACGTTTAATGAACTTAAAATATCTATGTTGGACGAAAAAGTGGGTGTAGGATTCAGATGCAGAAGTGCACTGTCATCTTTGAGCAGTCTGGTGACTGAGGAGATAAATACTGCGAGTGTGTTTGCATCGCGCACATCAGCTGGTAGCCTATTCCAAATGACTGAAAACTTATTTAAGAAGAAATTATACCGCATGTAAGTCTGACAATGCTCTATAGCAGCTAGGTTGTGGTGATTTCTAAGATTGTAACTGATGACAGCGGTAGGTTTAATTATTGGCTCGGAGGAGTGCACGAGCAGATTAGTTAGCTTATAGTAAAATATCAGGTTTAGCTTAAGACGTCTTTTCCAGAGTGGTTCTAATCTTAGTCTTTCGCAACGTTCATAGTATTCGAGACCACTTTCTAAACCAGGAGTTCTTAGAGTATGTTGCCGCTGCACTCCCTCTAATTAAGGCTTGTCCTACTGTTGCAGTCTGCTAAGAAAAAACGGACAGTATTCTAAAACAGGTCGGACACATACTTTATATAATAAAACCCTAGTTTCACAACAACAAAAGAGATTGCGAGTTATGCATCCTAGGAGCCTTCGTGTGTACGTCTGGCATAATCAGTTTGTTCAGAGAACGTTAAGTTACTAGAGTATCTGATACCGAGATCTACGATTGAGTTGAGCTTGGCTAGTTTTCGTCCATTTATTTCAAGATTCAGGTTAAGGTTATTGTTGCCAACACAAATCCAACCGCATTTGTCAATGTTGAACTTGAGACAGGATTCAGTACACCATGTTGCGAGGCCACTTAGTTCAAGATGTATTTTATTAACCATATCGCTTAATTCATGAGCGTAGCAGGAGTAAACGACTTTGAGTTCGTCAACATATAGGAATGGTTTACCTGAGGTGAATGCTGTTAATGTATACTGTAAATAAAAGTGGACCTAGGACACTACCTTGCACAACCCCACTTGAGATCTGCCTAGGATGAGACAATACAGATCCAACCTTGGTTATTTGTAACCTGTTGCTTTCTGGAGGCCGAATGGCATGTGTAGAACTGTAAAAATTACGAAAGGCTAAGTGATAACCGTTTCTGTTGCAATAGGGATTTAGTTATACGCCTTACCCGAGTCTATTTTCGAGAACATATTTGTTCCAGATAATGTTGCCGTGAAGTAGTGTATGCGAGGCAATTCAAAGAATGCAGAAGTTGTTTTGGCGTTTACTCACTGGTAAGCGCCAGTGGGTCACCATTCGTTGCTATCCTTATTCGTTAACATATACAGTGGGAATGCCTACGGGCTATTCGAAGGCCGAATGATGTCAAGGGTGGGGATATAGTCGAATTCATTTCTAGTGAGTCGTAGTTTGTCAGAGGCAAGTCGTCGTGCTTGGGATATCATGGTTGTTATGATGTCATAAAGAAGATTACCAGTTATGCACGGTACATCCTTAGACGGGCAATTGGTTTCCGGTTACTTGTCAACAGTCAGCTATAAAAATGGATAGTACCGTCTGTCAGTCGTTTTCGGAGGACATCTACGAGGAGACCATGATGGTTGAGTAGGTCTGTGCCAGTGATAGGCATTGTGACGTCAACAGGAATGAAGATGCACTGAATAAGTTAAGCGTTCGGACAGAGTTATTTCCTACCGAAGCTTACAACACGTTATCCGTTCACAGGCTTTGAGTCGAAAGTAAATTTTTTCTGTCGATCTGCTCCTGTAGCAGGAGGAACGCTGACTTTGGCATCTGCGTCAACCAGGAACCGGCTCTGGCCGACTACGCCACGGATGTACAGTAGGCGGCCATTAACACCAACAATGATTGTCACTGACACGTGCCGGTGAGATAATTCCTCATAGTCTTAGATACTTTGCCAAAATTACAGTTTTCGGCAACATTTCGCTTCCTGAGCACAGGTGTTGTGATACCAGCACCAATCGTGGTTTTCCAGTGAACGTGGTTTTAATACTGACCGACCACGTAGGTTTCGTCGTTGAGGAGAATTCTGCCGATGGAAGGAGGAAATACAGGGACTGATTGACCTAAGTGGTTGCGTGATGAAGTTGCATCACTCTATCACTGCATCGTTCCTACTCGAAATCTGCTCAACAACTGAGCAGATATCAGTGACTGGCAGTTGCGTTATTTCTAAAATTCTATCAGTTGAAATAGCTAAGTCGTTTATAATGACACTCTAAAGTGTCACCAGAACAGACTGTGTAAAAACAGAAGACAAGGGCCAGGCAACAGATCAGTTTTATTACGAAAACCAACAGGTATTTATATGTATTTTACGTACATTAATAAGGCTCTGCCCGCAGAAAGAAGGCGGTCTTCTGATTGGTTGATTGCAAACAAAACGCAGTCTTCTGCTTTCTCGTTTTCGATATTTCTCGGAAATGCGAGCCGCTTGTCTGCGAATCATATATGTCCACGTCTAGGTCAGCTGTGATCGGTTGTTGAATCAGCCTGGATTAATTTCAACCAATCAGCGTAGATCAATGTCTACCAATTGGCTAGCAGCTTGCTCTCACCACACTCGTCCCCCCGTCAAATAGTTTGGACTGAAGTCGGCTCGGTCTTCTCGGTTCTTGGTGCTTTGCTCTGTTGTCTTGCTGTCTGGAATCTCGGCGCTTGCGGATGTCCACTTGTTTAACGGTGTTTACCATTGCGATTGTGTCTGCGTAACCCCATCTCAACGTGACCATATATGGTCCTTCCCACTTTGGAAACTGTTTGCCTGACCCTGTCGCACATTCGTAGGTATTTCGCCTCACACTTCCATATGCTGCTTTCTCCCGACCTCCCAGCAGCGTCCCAAGTAGCAGCCTCATCGCTGACAGATCTTGAACGCTACTCAACTGCGAAGAAGCCTCGAAGTCCTGCGCGAAGATCCATATGTCTCCATCAAAAACTGCAGGGCATAGGCTTTCCATTTGTCGGTAGGCAGCGACACCAAATGTAACAACAGAAGACAAGGGCCAGGCAACAGATCACTTTTATTACGAAAACCAACAGGTATTTATATGTATTTTACAGTTCTCTGAAACGTCCCTCAGCGGAATGATGTTTTCCGATAAGCTTGTTCACAACTGACTGATCACCTAACTCGACATACTAAATAGTTCGACAAGACGCTGCCGATCCGTGAGGTCGTTTCTCTTTAAGAGGGTTGCTTTAAGCACCTAATAACCTACAGATAGTTGAAGCTCTATTTTCCACTAGGAACCCAAAGGAAGAATAATAATACCTCCAGGCTTGGCAAATGCACAGTTACACATTTGCTAAATTCCTGTGGTAGTGCGTAGACAAGTGCAAGGAACTGTGAACGTTGGTCAGTGATCGCATGCTGACCAAAATCACACTCGGCTCTTTGACACCATGATTCTACATTATTTGGCCAAAACTGAACGAGCCGAATACTTTTGCTAGTTAATGGAATACGGATGACCTTGAACGTGTGGTCAGTAAAGAAGAAATATGTATACATACTGTAAAATTAGTACCAGAACAAATACAAAATGTAGCGAACTCACCGGATTTGTCAACTTACTTACCACAGATGAAGACCGCTGTAGGGCTCACCAGTTTAGAGGTTGAGGAAGTTGATGTTCACGGATAATACGAAGTATACTAAAGCAATGTGTGACACTCACAACTTCTACAGTATTCGTCCGGCATGGACCAAAGGCAAAGAGAAACAGCAGAATTTATCGGTCGAATTGTGAATTATACTTCGGGACCAAATTGGAGTGTGAGATGATTGCTTGACGAACGAATTTAACATGACTTCTTGCCAAATCGCTTAGATACTTGACCACAAGTCTTTAGCTAAACAAGGTGGCTTAAACGGTGACAGTCAGCAGCCAATGTTCAGTGATGAATGCTGAGGCTACCACTGACCCGTGAACTTTGCACTGGGAGTGAATGTTTCACGCTCTTGTTTAATTTCGGCTTTCGTTTTGTTATACGCTCTAAACGTCTCTAGGTTAATCTTTAATCAGTTTATTCTGGTCGAAGTTGATTTATTTTTCAGTTTTGAGTCTATTTAATTATGGGAAATTGTGTTCTCATAACTGAATAGTTGCATATGTATATAGATGCATTTTCGTACACTCATTGGTGTTTCTACCACTCATTTATAAAGGTCACAAAATATGAGGTCACATCTGCATATTTTGGCTTTATTCACTCCGTTAAGCACGATTGTTGTGGACAATATCTCTGGGTAATCACTTACTGCTGAAATACTGTGTGCGTGAACAACTATCTCACGTTTATACGACAAGAAAGATGTCAAGTAAAATACCTTCCATGTTTTTGACTTCTATAAAATTTTTATGAGATATCACGATCTTGATGAACTCTGGTTTACTACTTTTTACTCCGGTAAACCTCTTCATACTTATAAGATAATTTCTCTGGGTCCATGTTATAATTATTTGTACTGGTAGTATTTCTCAATGATAAAATTACAGCTTATCAATCAACAACACGGAGAGGAGTGCATTCAAGAATTTGTGTTTGGCGGAATTGTTTGTAACTCATACATTTAAAATTGACAAACAACAGTAAGTGTTTAAAAAAGTCAGTCATAGAAATTGCCAGTCACCGCTTCCGCAACTTGTCGAATGTCTCTTTGCGTATTTACAATGAGGTCTCGGTTTGCTTGCAAGTCTCTGTGATCTTCTAAATTATTCTCTGATATTACTTTCACCAGTAGCATCTGGACCTATTTTTTAGTTATCTACAGAATCAGGAATAGTAGCGAAATCATTAAAACTATAGTCCGAACAACCTATTTCATTTATCCTCACTTGATCCAGGTGTCTGTTGAGAAGTGAATGATATTCGATCTTGAATATCTTCACAATTCTATCCCTCATTTTCGAAGTGTGATTCTTACTGAAGGTCTATAGTCATTCCCTGTATAGTAATGTACAACAGAAGTCGTGGACAATAGATGCGTTTGGAGAATTCGAGATTTTTCTGCCAACCTGTTGGACTGATAATGACATCGTGCTGTGTACAGATGACAACTGCCTAAATGTTTAAGCGAATCATTGAAGTTCTTCTCAGTGAAATGAGTACCATTATCAGTAACTAAGACCGAAATCCCCCTTAAAGCTCTGTCAGTGAATTTCAAGTTAGGGACTATCTGTAATTATGACTTCTGGCCGTTGAGAATAAGAATCCACAATAACCAAACCATAGTATGAATTTGAGAATGGACCATAGTAACCTGCATGAATACGCTGACAAACCTCACAAGACGTAGGCCATGGTCTCCACGATGATCTCCCATAGGACATTTTATGCAAACAACTGGAACAGCTCTTTGATCTTTTGTTAATGTCTGCATCGATTTCCAGCCACCAGCATGTTAGACGTGCTAATGATTTCATCTTATCAGTTCCCAGATGAACAGAATGAAGATCATCCAAAATCGCAGGTCTTAATGTCGGAGGAATAATAATTCTGCCATTCAGACATAGGAATCCTTCAGGATAGACTGAAATCTCATCTCTTCGCCAATAAAACTCCGGGAATCTTCGCTTACACTGAATATTCCAACCTCTCTTTGTTGCATTCCTAATGCTCCCGTAATATTTCCGAGTATCGTTTCTAGGTCGAACTCTGTCTACAGGTAACGGCTGAACTGACAACCAATGCTTGTATAAGCGTCTTATTGCCCATACAAATGCTACAGCCTCTTCCTGGGTCTCCGAGTACCATTTTTCACTCTCACCTGAACGTCGTCAAACACAAATAAGAGATTGTCCATTTTGCTCAAGTACTGCAGCTATACCCGTAGGAGAAGCATCTATAGTGAGAATGGACTTATCTTTCGATGAAAAAGGTCTTAAGAAAGCTTGTTTATTAAGAAGCTCCAAAGTTGTTTGCAAGATATCCTCATGTTGTTGTTCCCACTTAAATTGTTTACTGGAGACAATATCAAAAAGTGGAGATAACAGTGGAGTGAAATTGGGAATGAATCTGGAGTAAAACTGAAGAGCACCAATCCATGATATCAACGACGACATATTATAAGGTGACGGTGCTTAAATTAGAGGTGCCAAATGACTAGCATTAGGTCTGAAACCCTCGTAGTCTGCTGTGTATCCTATGCATGATACAGACGACAAAGTAAAATGACATTCAGACGGATTAACGAGGTTATTTTTTCACGAAAACACCTGAACAGTTTTAAAAGACGTCCATAATGCAACTCGATGAACGGTTCATGAACCACAATGTCGTTTTGGTAAGACTCAACACCATCTGATCCAATTATCATCTAATTAATTATTTTTTGAATAACTGCAGGTGAAAGCTTCAAACCGAAATGCCAGAACTTATACTTGAACAGTCCAAACAGAGTATTAATGGTTGTTAATGCACTGGATGCTTCATCAAGAGGAACCTGCAAGTAAGCATTTTTAAAATATATTCTCGAAAAGTATTTTTAGCCGTGTAACATGTAGAGAATTCTTCAGTTTCTAGCCTAATGCAACTTTGCTGTAGTAGACGACCATCGGATGTAGGGCGGTAGTCAGCATAAATTCTCAGTGTTATCCCATCGGAGGCGTCACAGTGGGAGCAGCCCAATTCGAAGATTCAACTGGCATAAGTATGCTGTGCTCAAACAACTTGTCTATCACCTTCCTAGCTGCATCTCGTCAACCGTATGGAACTAATCAGAGCTTTAGGAAGACAGGACCACTCTCCATTTCAAGATGGATGGGCTGAATCTTCATGCCACCTACACACTTTCAACATTGGAAAACTAGTTCTCAGAACCTGAGTCCTTTCAATCCTGTATTCACTAACAAGAAAGGGGATTTTCACAAAACTACCACTGTCTGATTTCAAACCAACGTGAGTATTACCAATAAGAAGTAGTTTATGACCAGTAATACCTGCAATGGAACTAACAGTAGGGTCTACTTGGGCATGCTAGCAAAGCGATAGTAAATCTTTCTTAAGAATTTTAGATTCAGTACTTTCAGTATCAGTTATAAAACAGTCAGACTTGACTGAACTTGTAGTGAAGGTGCTGATCAGTTGAGATTCAGTGTTGTGAAACGTTGAAAAAGACGTCAACTGTATTTCATCAAACAAATTTGGAAAATCATTGGAATTCTGGGTAGTGTATTTCAGAACGTATTGTTCTATGCACTCTTCTCTTGATACTTTGTGTCAACGAAATGTGTTATTGTTTTTTCAGTGATATTCTTTCCAGTTTCCAGATCAACCGAAGATTATTCATCCATTCCACTACAATAGTTAGGCTTATTCTCGCAACTCGCTGAATCAACTGAATAGTCTTCCAACCTTCAGCTGAAATTCAATTTAACTAAGTGCGGATAGATAAATTTGACTCCATTTTCGCTTAGTACATATGTACCTCACAATCTACGAGTTATCTTATCTTAGAATAATCTCCGATTTATCGACGAGACTGTAAGGTAACCATTGAACAGCCTAGAGAACGAAACAACTATAAATGTGTAAAACTGCCAACTACTGATTGATCCAGGCGAGTGAGTAGCTGTAAACCACTCATATCAACCAGTGTTGCATGCTTGCCAGACAGATCGAGGTGATCTAAATACAGGACGGACGTTTCACTCACTTGGGTATCACCAGTTAGCCTAAGTAGGTAGCCAGGACTCTGGTAGTTTGAAATGATTTGACTCTCTCTGTGTTGAGTCGATCTGGATACACCGCTGATGAACTCGGCCCTCAAAGGGATCAGAACCGACGCCAGGTGTTCATTTCATTTATATCTGGCTAATAAGCACCACTGGCTGACCTGAATGGCATACAGCCACTCGTCTCGATCAATCGATAACATGCGGTTTGGTGCAGATATGCCTGCTTTCTTGATTACGATTCATGGCATCAAGCAGATTACATATGGGGATCTGAATACTTTAGTTTCTCAAGGAAACTCTGGTGAGACTTCACCTCTTCGAACTGTGTGAATTGCGAATTTCTAATTATATTACAAATTGTCAGTTTGACACAACTACAGAATCTGATTGTGTATAGCAGGAAATACAGGGAACAAAGGGCCCAGAATCAATGATCAGTCAATTAATATGAGCACTGAACACAGTTCAGAATCACATGTTAATCCGACTTTTGGTTAACGAAAAAACACAATAGGCCCATGTCAATTCTTCACTTAAAGGCGCCCATCTAATCCCTTCCTTAAGAAGAAGATCGATGGCCTGGACATCTTTTCCTCTAAGGGTGATTTGGTGGTGGGTGGTGGAGCTAACGACTCGACGAGAGTATCAGTGATTCACAACCGCATACGTCCTCACTGACTTTTCAATTCCCCTGAAGCTATGCCTTCTGAAAATTGAATAAAGGTGACACTATTGTCATCAAATGCCGAATGAAGCAACAACAGTAGATAAAAATGGATCGAGAGCATATCAGCGACAACAATACAAAGTGTCAATATAAAGCATCTGCATCGTTTGTACAGAAGTATGAGAGGATGATTCATTTAGGTCACAGAATTTATTGGCGCATTTGTTATTGCAAGTGGATTGTGGAGAGACTGATAGAAGAGCTTGTTCCATGTTTTCAGGGCATATGTGAGGAAACTTGTGTTTAAGGAGAGGGCGCTTCATGGATTCGCACCATTACCACAATGACTTCCTCTTCCATTAACTTATTCATTTTGCCGTAGATGTCATGATTGCTAAGATTCACTGAGGCAGATGTGACAGAAGTCCTTGACCGCGCCTCTGCATTCAAAGTATGTGGGTGCGTAATCAATCTCTCAATATTTTGCTAACTGGAGTCACGAAGGGTAAATTAAGAATAAAAAATAGTAGAGAATACACAGTATTCCACAGAATATTTAATACTGGCTCTTCGGTTGAGAAAGTTTCTTCGTTGGACTAATGTAAATCAGTGATGTCCATATCACTTAAGCAAAAGTCTATATTATTGTTAATATCGATTCCATCCTTCACTAGTAGAATACACGGCTTCACCACAATGTCTCCATTCGTCTCAGCTCTAAAGTTTCGCTTTTCACTGCCTCCATAACTGCCCATGATCTTTCATTTACCTTTTACATCATTTTCTCAATATCACTCTAAGACCCAAGTTCAACAAGTTGCTTTTCGTTTGAGTTACGCTCGAAAGCCCAGTTCGCCTGAATGCCTCCTCTACGCATGTGTCCAATTCTGCTTCATTGGCTTATGTGTAAATGTTAGCCTATTGGTCATTGGTGGATTCATTAGCAGAGTTCCTTGCTGTTCATCGTTTCTAGCCATTTGATCTTCTTATACCTTTTTAATGTCCAGTTCAACTTCACTGAAATCAACTTCGACTCTACTACTAATGCTGCGGACGTTTAACTAATTTGCTGATTTTCATTCTCCATGATCTTTAAGAAATTGTGTTAGTATAAGTCATTCTATAAACAATTAAATTTGTGACCATACTTTTCAATATTTTACATAAATACACATTTTATAATACACTACTACTTTTTGTGTAGAAATGACTTTACTCAGTCCATAACTATTTTTCCTCATACACTTTTCTAAAATGTATAGTTTTATATCATTCCGCAGTATTTTTTACAGAACCTAAGTCGAAGGGTTACTTTGCAATGCCTGACGCATACCATTTGAAAATTGGTCATGAAAATTTAGCATCCAATATCGTTTTTACGAGCTTGTATAAACCAATTTGATTTCTTGGTGTTTGCCTCTTGATTGTGAGGTAGAGGTTCCTGATCTTCGGTAAACGTCTGCGTAGCTCGTCCCGCCACTCGACTGTCGTAGCTTCGGTTGACTCCAAAAGGAGTAGTGCAGGGATTAATTATATGCGGTTTGTAGTATGAGGTGTGTTAAGACTGTTACTACTGTGATCCTTTCACCAGTTGGTCCCTCGGTATCGTCGTCAATAGAAAAGAGATAATAATAATGATAATGATAATAATAGATATAATTGGTGAAGATATTCAGACTAACAGACAGAAAAAGAATAAGAAAACGTAACAACAGTCAGTCAACCGGTATATATATATATATATATACCAGTAATAATGACAATAATAATAATAGGTGTAGTTAAAGCTGTCAGGAGAGTAAGACTGAAGAGAATGTAAAGAAGTAAAACGACCAGTTTAATTGTCCACCTTTGAATGGTGTATGCGATTTTAAGGGGATAGGCCATTTGGATGAAGTCCTTGTGTCGCTGCATGGTTGTCCAGCCTTCGCTTGAAGGCGTCCACAGATGGTGCCATAGCTACATCTGCCAGCAAGGAATTCCAGGGACAGCAAATCCGCGCACCCAGATTTTCGCCCTCTAATGAGCTATCCTTCTAGGATTTCCACGAGGGAGCCTATACCTACTCAATGGCAGAACACCTTTGTTTGGCTGATTCTGATCATTTGTTATTTTATAGGCAGTAATTAAATCCCCCCTCAGACGATGGTAACTAAGTGTGAATAGGCCTAATTTCTTCAGCCTTTCATCATATGGTTTATTTCGAAGACCAACCACTCCTTTTGTTGCCCGTCGTTGGACTCTTTCCAAGAGGTTGGCGTCTCTTCTAAGAAGTGGGGGTGCAATGATATTATGCACTTGAAGGTGCGGTCTGATGTATGTTTTATACAACCTTAGAAAGAGCTCAGGGGTGAGTGCACCTAATTGTCTATGTGTAAAGTGTATGACCGCATATGCCCTCGCTACATCCCCCGTGTAATTTACGCTTGTGTCCATTTTCTCCGTTAGAACTAGACCTAAGACACGTTCCGACGTTGAGCAGGACAAGCTTTCATTGCACAGGGTGTAACTTGCATTCTGCAGTCTACAGGTGCGTAACTTCACTACTTTGCACTTTTTCAGGTTGAAAGTCATGCCACTGGCCACCGCCAAGTCTTCCAGAAACCTTAGATCTGCCTGCAGTCTATCTGAGTCCTCCGGATATTTTATCGCCCTCCATATCTTTACGTCATCAGCGTATAGAAGAGTCGGGCAGCTTAGACGGCATGGTAAATCACTGATAAAAATCAAGAACATCAGTGGTCCCAGGATAGAACCCTGCGACACTCCTGATGACGAGCTGTGCCAAGATGATCGGACTCGATTGACCTTGGTGCAAAATTGCCTTTCAGTTAGGTAGTCCTTCAACCATGACAGAAGTGGTTTACCGAAACCTACCTGGCTTAGTTTGTGTAGGAGAAAGTCTTGGTGAACAGTGTCAAATGCCTTCTCAAAGTCTAGAAAGATCACATGGACTGGAACATTCATAACGCAGCATGATGTCCAGTCGTCCCAAGCTGATAATAAGTTGGTGACGCAGGATCTTCCTTTCCTGAAACCGTGTTGGGCTTCATGGAGTATTTTAGACCTATCGAGATATTCCCTGATGTGATCATCAATAATACATTCCAGCACTTTTGGTACCACTGGGAGTAGAGCTACTGGTCTATGACTAGTGGCATTTCGCCTATCCCCACCCTTGAAGATCGGAGAAAGGATGCTTCTTTTCCATTCCCTTGGTAGTTTCCCCGATTCCACGGAGTGTTGGAGCAAGTCGCATAAGCGCCTATAGAGAGCTTCGGCGCACTGTTTCAGAACAGATGGCCTGATGTCGTCACAACCTGGGGACTTCCCAGGTATGAGTCGCTGCAACTTTCTTAGTACTATTGCAGGGTTTATTTGGGGGGTGGCTACTTGGTCTTCCTCCTGTGAAATAGTGGTGCCACCATTTTGGTCCGTAACGGTAATACCCACATTGCTGTTTAGCTGTTTGGCGAAGGCTAAACTAAATGTTTTAGCCATCTCCAGACTAGTGAGATATTGACCGTTTTGGCCTACTAAGGCGCATGCCCCCTGGTTGGTTGGTTTTCTTTCCGACGTGAATTGATACAAGTTTTTGGGGTTTGCTAGGAGTTTTTAGCAAGGTTAGCCTAGAATGACCCCCTGACCCTCCTGACTTTTGCATTGCACCGGTTCCTGAGTTCCAGGTATGCATCATGGTCAATCTGGCTCTTAGATACGCGCCACGTAAACCAAGCCTTCCGCTTTGCTTGCAGAATACGCTGCGTGCCTCTCTTCAACCATGATGACTTTCTTTTGGGCTGTGTTTTGACTAAAGGGACAGTATCTGAGATTACTGTATGAATAATCTTTTTTACCACCTCCCAGTGTTCATCCACAGACAGCTCATCCCATGCTAAGGGCCAGTCTGCATCGGACTAGAGCCTCCGCATTTCAGCATAGTCAGCCTTGCTGTAACACAGACATGGTTGCGCAATGTCCCACTGCAAATGCTCATGGAGAATGAGATCGAAACCTATGACTGCATTGTCACTACTTACTAGAGGAGTCACTATCTGGACCTTTTCGACGGGTAGTTGGTCACTAGTTAGAATGTAGTCTAGTTTTGATGACTTTCCACTAGGGCCCCACCTAGTGTCGTCTCCAACGTTCTCAGTCTGTCCCGTGTTTCGAATAGTTTGCAGTAGATTTTGACCGAATTTTCCCTTAGCACACCCCGAGCCAAGGTTCAGTGATGGGGCATTGAAATCTCCAGCTATGGTGATTTGGTCATAGCCCAAGTCTCGTATCCCTGTGATAGTGCTGAGCAGTAGCAGATTGTGCTCTGCCCCACAGGTGGGAGATCGGTAGATGCCACCAAGCAAATGCTTGGTGTGGCCTACGGTGAAATGACACCATATGGAGTCTGGGAGTTCAATAAGTGGTGGGTCCGTTGCGCGCACACATTTAAATTGCCTATCAAAGTATAAAGCAACTCCCCCTCCTTCCTTATTATCCCTGTCTCTCCTGACCAAAACCATATCACCTATACTGATTTCATTATCGGCGATAGTGGGGGTTAGCCACGTTTCGGTGAGAATGATAATTTTCAGTTTTAGGTGTGCTTGGAGATTTCGGAGTTCACCTATTTTTCCTCTCAGCCCCCTCACATTGCTATATAGGCAGCTGACAGTGAGTCTTACAACCTCAGCGTGTTGTGGGGTAGTTGACGTGAAGCTGTCTGCTGGTAGGGGATTTAATGTTGGGACTAGTTGGCCAGTTCCGATGGAACCAGCCCGTTGTGATTTCTTCCCATGGATTTAGGCAGGACACGTGGGTGACACAGATTGTTATTCTCAGTACTGTATCGCTCGAGTGTCACTGAAGCTTGGGGACGTATTAGAGCCTCAGTTTGCTGTCGCCTTATGGTTCGAGGTCTGCCTTCACAGCATCGGATGTGTCCTCCCATTTTTTTCCTTGGTCTCATACCACCGTTGAAGTGCTATGGACACTGCTTTGGGGAGTTGAATGTGACACTTAGCAGCTTTGGAGAGCTAATTAGTGTGAGGTGAGCTGGGCGAGGTAGTCGGGAAATGGAGATGGCTTCAGAAGCGCCAAGGGCCATCTGAGACGACAGCCATCTCCACTGATGTACGTCATGCATGTGTTTTTCACAGGCAGTGCCCGTTTCCATCTCCGGAACACCGTGTACCACCATAGACGTAGAAGGCAAAAGTTCCGGTGACTCCCTCACCATTTGTCTGAAAGCCCATAGTCTGTCTTGTCTCACACTTATGTTCAAACTTCTGCCGATAGCTAGTACCTTAGCCATCAATAGCACCATCTCGGCCTCTTTGGCAGAGTCCAGGGTAACCCTTAATGGCTTACCTTGAGGTGTGTGGACACCCCTGTACAGCCTGCACAATTTCACTGAACTAGTGTTCAGACCTAATTTATTGCACAGGTTGAACCACTGTTCCTGATCAAACAGGGCCCGCTGTTCAAGCAAGATGTCCTTGCTCACAGGTACGTTAAAGAGGATGAGCGAATTAGACCAATTAACCTCAGACTTAGGTTTGGCCTTTGGCTTCTTGTATTCCTTTGCAGCATCAGCAACTTCAGGGTTCATCAGGTTCTGGCCAGCCTTTGTTGTGTTGCCAAGCTTGCTTGTGGATGCAAGTGGTGCTTCTCTAACTCTATCTTTCCTTGATTTTTTAGGTCCAACCTTGTGAATCTTCACCTTGTGAAAATTGGCATTTTCGGTCAGTAGGACTGGAGTGTCCTTCTTACTCTCTGTGCCAAGTTTTGGCAGTGTGATGTTAGCAGGTGGGGAGCTGCATAAGACTTTGTTGGGACACAAGGGCGGCGTGTTGTTTTTGCTATCCGCAGACACGCTCTATGGGACTATGCCAGGGCGACAAAGTGGACAGATGTACCAAAACCACGGGCACGGGTTATTTCCCATAAACTCGTAGTATGCTTTCGGCACCTCTTTGTCACAACGGCAATTCACCCACCGTTTGCAAAAACTGCATTCAAACGGTGAGTCAGCTTTAGAAACTATGATACTGCACACCTGGCATTCCTCTTCCTTACTTGGTGACTCCTTCGAGGTCTTATGACGTCCTGAGCGTTTCCTTTCAGGTTTGCTGTGTCTCACACACTGGCTTTCAGTTGATGCAGGTGTAGTATCCTGTCCCCCTAGTATTGCCTGTGCCGCTTCAGTACTAGACTGTGGCAATGCAGGCGTAGTATCAGGACAGATGAGACCCACACGAGTCTTTAGGATGGATATGCGACTTAGGGTTGGTGTCCCTGGGATTTTGCCTTCTCTCGCTGAAGCCCTTGTGACTACAAAGTAAGGTGATTTAGTGCCATTTCTAAAGTTACTTCGACAGCCATGGTAACCATCACTGAAACTTATGCTGTATAAGAATAAGAGTGCAACAGTATCTACTCACAAGAACAAGAATAAGACTGAAAAATTACATGACAAGGAAATGAAAAGGTTTTCGACTTTACCTAGTACTTTCTGGATGATCGGCTTCACAGCAATTACGTGGTAGACCAACAAGTCTTGTTTATCTGAACGAGTGAGTAAGATGCTGCTAAAAAAATAGCACCTGAAGCTTTGACAGTATTTCGAGACAGCTGGACTTACCACACAGAGATTCAATATGTAAGTAATGGTTGAATTTAATTCACCGGCTAGGAAGATCAGGTTTCCCAAGCGGATAATTCACAAAATAGGTATTTTCCGGTTAGAGAGGAAAAATCACGTCGTATTCAAGGAGCCCGCGTTACTTCGTATCAGTTCAGACACATCTTCATTGAAAATGAATACACCAAAAAACCCGCAGAGAACATTACGAGCCTATAGCCATCAAATAGGAACAAATGCGACTTATTGAATAAACCGTCACCGCATGCATAGTAATGCATGTACAACCCACTAGTGAGATCTAAATGCACCCAAAACATGCTTCCTAATCACCACCAACAAAATAAGTTGTGAATGAAATAATATTATCTGGCATTGCAAGTTCATTTTAGATAAGCTTTTTCTCTTTTGACAATATCACACACACGGAGTCTCTCTCTGGTTACTAAAATCATTTTCAAACACTGGATCATTCTTGAGAAAGAAAACAACGCGTGAGTATTTCAATAACAAAGAGAGGAAAAGAATTCCATTGTCAAGTTCACGATAACAAAGAGAGAATTCCTTCAAAGACGCAAGTATAACGCAGACAAAGCTTCATAGTTCACCAAACATACGATGATGGTGTGATCGTCTGATTACTTTTCACATGTTTCATTGTGAAAATAGGCCACTTTAATAAAACACTGTTACTAAAAGAAATAAACAATAATTACAATAATAGTTAACTAATTATACTATTAATAGTAGTAGTGACCTCGTAATTATGTTTTGTTTTTATTCAGTTGAGTACACGTCTCACAGATTTCACTGGGACTCTATTGTAAAATATAACTTAAAGAAAGTAAAGACAAAATCTAAGAAAGAGATCTTCACGAGATCTACTGATCAGCAGATTTGGTAGTTTGTCACAAATGTGAATCGCTCCGATCTGTAGGACAGCAACATGCATTATTTTGGCAGCTCGAGAAATAAACATGAGTTTAGATACTGAAAGTATAAAAAAATTGACTTCATAAAAAAAATTAAAAAAAAACAAACTAAAACAATAATGACTGTACAGTTTTAGCTTGTAAAAAAAATAATGCTTTCGCTCCTAACATCTAAAAGCCTGCTCAGTTTCTCGTCAAGATGCTATCCCATGGGCCATACACAAGTTCGCCAGACATCCTACAGGTCACCATATTCAACAGGTTCCAATCCTTCTAACCATTTCTCTCTAAAATGTCACTTATATACTTCATGATAATCCTTCTACCTAATTACTATTATACTCTATTTTATCTCAACTTCCTAGGCCTTTAGTAAAGCTGAAATTTACTCTTTTGTTTTCCCTTTTTCTCATTTACACTCTTCTCTCGCATAAAGTTCGGTTGCTCTGATGGTAAAAAAAACAAAAACATAACAGCAGCGCTCATGTTTGAGAATAACTTTATTTACATAGAAAACGTCATAGTTTTCTACAGTAAGACCAATATGGTTAGCATCATACATTGCAAATGTGCACTATCATATCAAGTACTGTATAGCTTATTCTTGTATTTTTCTTCTAAATATACTTCCAATAATGTATTATTCATGATTGCATTTTATATCACTTTGTAGCTGTGCAGGATTTTCTCCTCTTCCTGAAATAGCGTTCAAGCACGTGATTGTAGCTCAGCTTCGATGGAAACCTTCGTGGAAGATTTACAAATTAACAATTATAAGAATCTGTTCCGATTGCTTGTACTATATAGTTCAACAATTTGAACTTTAAAAAATTGATAATCTTACTATCCCTTGTAAACGTTGTACTTACCTCAATATTGGTTGGCTATCGTATGCCTACAACTACGGGTTGAAAACGAAACGAAGTCGATTTTCCTGCGCAACCTGGAGGATGGCTGTTTAATTCAATAATGATACGACATGGGTCAGACAATGAGTGTATATATATATATATATCAAATATTTAGCTGTTCAAACATTATTAACTTGTAGACAATCTGCTATTTGTCATTATATCATACTTGATCGTGCCTGTAAAAATGGCATGCATTTTCATGTAAATTTATGTTTATATGAAAATATAAATTATTATTATTATTATAAGTCCCAAATGTGGTAGTACATAGTCATTTTAATAATAATAATAATAGTAATAATTTATATTTCGTATAAACGGGTAAATTTACAAGAAATGCATGCCATTTTTACAGGCAAGATCAGTAATTTTATAAATTACAATCCTGAAGTGTCAAAAATTAATACTTTTTCAAAAGTTTAAATTGTTCGATTATTGTACGAGCAATCAGAACAGGTTCTTATAAATGGTAAATTGTAAGCCATTTACTAAGGTCACCAACAAAGTTGAGCGACAACCCAAACTTCGTTCCGTTTCCTGCTGATAGTTATGGTCAACCAGTGAACAGCGTATATCTGGATGAGTGCTGTGCCACCACGTAATTGAACGCTATTTCAGGAAGAGAAGAAAATTTTGCGCAGTACTTGAAATGATAGGATATATTTGCAATGTGTAATGCTAACCATATTGGTCTAAGCATGGAAACTATGGCGCTTTCTATGAAGATATAGCTTCGTTCAAATATTGGTGTTGTTGTGTTTTTAATCAAAGCAACCAGACTTTGGGCAAGCAACAAACATGGACAATGAGCAAGGTTTAGCTTTAATAATGGCCTAGGTAGTTAACATAAAGTAGAGTATAATAGTGCGTAAATAAAAAGATCATTGTGAGGTAGGTAAGTGATATTTGAGTGAGGAGTGAATTCAAAGATCTGGAAAATTGGAACCTGAAGGACAAGCTGACCTGTAAGATGTTTCAGGAATTTCTGTCAGGCCCAATGGGTGGCATCTTGACAAGAAGATGAACAGGCCTGTAGATGGTAGGGGCAAAAGCACTTTTTTATTTATAATTTAGATCTGTACAACCCAGACTGATGTTTAATTCTCGAACTGTTAAAAAATTGCATGTTGCTGTCCTACAGATCGGAGCGATTAACATTTGTGACCACTACCATATCTGCTGATCAGTATTCGCCACCCTCCCGCCTTTAGGGACAGTGTTCAGCAAAACAGACCGATAAACGTTCTTCAGTACATCCAATATATTAACTTCCACAAAGGCTTACGAACTGGTACACACACTTTAATGTGTGAGTCATCGATGACTTCTCCTTCCTTTCACTGTAAAGACAAGCTGCTTTCTTTAGACTTTGTTACCAAAAGAACCAAATAATAATAACGATAATTGATTAAACTATTACTAATAATAGTGACCTCGTAATTATCATTTGTTTCTATTCCGGTAAATACACGTCTCACAGACTTCACTAAGAATCTATGACATTGTATATTTTATAGATAAACAAGGCAAAAGTAAAGAAAGAATTACTCACAGATTTTTAATGAGAAGTAAATATTTTGAATGAGTTCTCCTGATAACATTGACGCCTACGCATTATTACGTCTATCACATTTGTACAACGAACTATAGTTTCTATCATCAACAGTCTACGCTGAATTCTGTCGGTGCACTTTTCTATTGGCTGCCTGTAAGATATAAATAGTGACAGCATTTGTCTTCTCAAAGAAGAGAAGCCACGGGCGTGAATTGTTCGTCTTATTGCAGGAAGGTACGTTGCTCATATTTTTATGTATGTATGTGTGTTATTTTTATGCTCTACTCAGGCTTTCATGAACCTTCCCACACCTAACCACTGGTGATTCACTTTCCATTCACTGTATTGAGATTCCCCTCAAGTACATTTTCATTACACATCTTGTGATGTTCTACTAATAACACTACTCAAATCAATATTTAAGTAGTCGCTTAGCTTGACAGATCACTAAGGAATACTTATTCTTATGTTGTATAGTCTTTAGCGTTGATTGGAGTTTTATTGTAGTCAGGAAGCCAAGCATTCCCAATGCCGTCATAAGGCGTTAAAATTTGGTGTCATGCAATCACACTAACTCGCCGTCGAAAAATATATACATATGAAACCCTGTTTCCACAGTCCAAGTCACTTGACTAATTTCCTTATAAAACGTAATTCTGTTAGAACAGGCACGAATTAGGCATTAATTTTTGTAATGCAGATTCTGTGAAGAATCGTCGTCAGCTAGGGAGAAGGACTAGTAGAAAATCGGCGAGAGTCGGCAGGCTCGTCATTCGGCGTTTTCGACTTCATTCTCAGTGGAGTCATGGATGTTCGTATTTCCGAGGTGTTCCGAACTAGGTCGAACCATCTATCTTGTGCTTACTTGATCATTCATAATTGCCTCAATTGCCGTCTGTTTATCTTTTGATAACGTCTACGTTGATATTGGAAATCTGTTTGCAAAGTTATTCACCTTTCAAATATGAATTGACTTTCATTTAATGATTTTGTACAATTTAGAAGCTGTCGAACAATGGGGTGAGTTAGTAATGTTGTCCCACTGTATATTACACAATACTTCTCTTGTTGCTTTATGTTCTGACTAGAACATATGTCTGTAGGCCTTTTTAGATCTGATGTTTCCGTGGTAGTGTTGTTCCTCACTTTTACGTGTTACGGTTGATAGTCGCATTTACGTGCCACAATTCCTCTTCTCCGACCATAACACACAAGCCAGTTAGTTAACTAGACAAGAATGACAAGTGCACAGGTGGCAGGGAATCAAACACCGACTTGTACTGTGGCTAGATAACATTCTTGTTCTGAACCATTGAACCAGTATTATACGTATTACAGACTGTTTTCTGTTACTGTCGGTCAACTAAGTGTATGCGTTTTATGGTGGGGACCTATGAAAACAAGTGCGCCAGCTTACAGATAACATTGTTGAATCCAATTCCATGCATTCAAACTGTCTATTGCAGTGAGGTTATTCTTGTTGAGAAATCACTTCTGCTCACGCGGAATTCTGGCCAACGCCATTCTTTTTTCGTGCCAGACCGGGGAAGGTTGTACTTCTCATAGCGACTCAACCTTTCGTTTCTACTTGCCTACACATTTACTGGTTGATGCATGTTAATTCATATTCTTTAAAAACTTTATGCAATTCTTCCCATTAATAAACTTGAACAAAGCAAGAACAACAATTGTACCAGGATAATATGATCTCATCTTGTATTATTTCGAGGATTCTTCTCAACTGGTTACAACCTGAACGATGAAAAATATGAATTACATTACATTAAAGATTTGAACATAATTTTCCATGATCACAAAGAGTAATTGGTAGGAAGTAAAAGTAACATTAGTCCGGAATGATTTAACTAATTAAGAGTTACAAACACTGACTATTTATAGAATAATTCAAATGAACTGTGATCAATATTTGACAGTTTATAAATATTTATAGAATTAATAGGCAATTAGGCTTGGAAACAAAAACAAGCTATTGCATATTTTTTATGTTGTCACCAAGGCAGTGCAAGATTCACCACTGTCTCTTTCTGCGTACATAGATTTGGTTTAAGTTGTCTGATAACAATTGCTTCAGCAAAGCGTAGCAAGTTAGGTTTCTTTTGCTTGTTGATTATTTTGAATGACTTCAAGTTGTCTACATTACGACCAGTGTCTAATAGATGATGCGCAATTGCACTGTTTAATACTTGTGGACCTTTCAGTCTCAGGTTCTTTGGTATGTGTTCAGAAATGCGGACAATAACCCTTCTCTCTGTTCTTCCGACGTATATGCTTTGGCACGTACATGTGAATTGATAGACACAGTTGGAGGTAACATGAGGTGGGTATTTGTCCACTTTTGATTGTCTCAATCAACTAGTTGTTTGATGAACACATACATGCCTGGCGGCTGGATATGTTTTCTTTTCAGGGCAGCGTTCAGTCTGCACTGTCGAATGTGTTTCACTTATTCTCATTCGTGAGTTACCAGTGGAAAATAGGGCCTCAGTACTACATCTTCGGTGCATTTAAATCTTTCCTGTCACTCTTAGCTGCCTCGATAACTAGACATCAGTTTTCATTTTCACTGCAAGTGATCTTCGCAGTGTCACTTTTCAGCTGAGGCCTGACTCATCACTTTCAATTTGGGTCCCACTCGACGACCTACCTTCTGTGTAATGTCTCTTAAATGTCTCCTCTCCGCTTTTATCCAATCCATCTCAGTCCTTTTCACTGCATGTTTGTAATGTGAAAGGTTCTTAGCTGGTTCATAATCTGCAAGAGTTCGTTTTTGTTTGCCTTTTCTGGACAGACGTCTGAGTGTGAGTACTTGGTGGTAAAGGAATCTGCAGGAGGAAGGTTTGTCGAGAATATTCCCCCTGACATATGAGTCAAGTTTCGCAATCTAATGAAAATAAACATGTTTAAATGTTAGCGCATGTCTGAAGTGAATTGATTCAGAGAAGGACGAGAGATTTGATGTCTACTTCTAATTTATTCTAATCGCATTGAACAATGCGGCAAAACTACCGATGACAGATATAGTAAGGCTGGGCTAGGCTAGCTTCCTTCAATGCATATTAACACATGACTATGAGCATATTATTAATCATCTCAACTGGAATATATTCACTCCTTCTAGTACTTGATTTCTTTTATTTCCACATTCCTTCATAGAATTGTAATTCTGAGTGCATTGGTCATACTCCAAAGTATATTGATCTCTACTGAAGCTAATAAGACCTTCTTACTGCATGTACGTTGGCTGCCAACTCATTGTTACCACAGAAAGGTACGTGAATGTATTCGATCAAAATCATTCTTATTGTCAAAATTAATTGTAATTTCCAAATTTTGATTTATTAAAAATGTGCACTCCAAATGAAGATTAGAAATGGCTTCACCTAGCCAGGTGTTTTGCGTATTTCTACCAACGTGCGTTAGCAACCGAATGGGAACTGCCTCTAGTCAGTGGACTCACTCATCGACCGTTCCTCACACATTGAAGACCAGATAGATAAATTCTTCACTGTCTGAAGACCTTTTGGCACAATATTGATTGTAATCAGTAACGACAGAAAGGGAGTGATTGGAACCCTAGTAATCAGGTTCCCTGGACCCAGCAGTATACCAGCTCAACTAAAAGGTCTAGATAAATTATTTGAGTTCCATTGTGATCCAAAGTCTCTAACTATACGACACAATCTCAATTTCATATGAGGATAGAACTTGACCACTGTGGTAGAGTGCAATTCAATTGTGGAAGACATTTACTTGTTAATTTTCACAGTGTCCTTCAGTGATATATACTGACGACGTTGCGAGCAGAATTCATTGCTCATAATCATATCAGCCTCTCATATCGCAGTTTCACTTCTGATCTTCCGTGTACGTGTGGCTAGATTTATTGGAATATTTGTGATGATGTTCACTTGTATAAAGGCAGTTTAAGTTGTGAGGACGTATGATGATGGATTTTTCCTTGAGTTTTGAGAGGAACACACGGCTTCAGTAGTACACCAGCATTTCGCCTCCTTCCTTGCTGTCTCTCATGGTGCGCTTCATAGCTACCCATAAACTCTCGTTTCCTCATGACACGATCTACTGTATGTGATGCTCGTTGCTTCTCACTGGGGTTACATTTCTTATCCTTTAACTTGATTATTGATAATATCTGCCACATCTATGACAATGGCGTTGTGTCATTCGTATTGTACGTCTTAGACGTTGATTCAGCACTCTACTCTCAAACCACTAACTCAACGTCTCACATCCTGCATTACTAAACGTAAAGATATTCAATTTTGTTTTGATATAAGTGAGGAGATGGATAAGTTGAGTTTATGTCAGCAATACCGCCTTAATTTTGAAGATGACTTCGTTGGTGTAGAAATCTGTTTCTTCGTTCAATTGTCTTTTGCCTTGTTTTTCACTTCTAGTGTCATGTAGAAGATGGTCAGAAATGGGATATTGCGAAACTGAGGTAGTCGTTTTGATATTATTGTCAATTTTATCTATTCACTTTTTGTTCAGTCAATCAATCAATCGGTTGAATTTTGTAGTGAGGGTAACTGGGTATTCAGGATTGATAATGGTGTGCTGATCATATTCAAATGAAGCACATGTCCTCCAGGATTTATTTCCTTCACAAGTATCTTCATTCTGTGAATTACTGTAGTTAAAACAGGGATGACTTAGTACTGGCTTTGTCTGTTTTCTGAAATGTATAGGAATTCTACAGTTACAAAAGGGTAATGAATGTAATAAGAGAGGTACACAGTGAGCTCTTAAGTGATGAGTGTTAGCAGAGAACAAAACTGATGATAGATAAAAGCCGGTAATAAATGATCGGTCATGATGTCAGCAAACGGAAATCCACTAATCAATCAGGTCACGGGTGAATTGCCTACAAGTGCGTCGGGCTGGCAATCTAATTAAGGGCACCCACGAGAAGTTTGATCGGCGAATTTTGGTGTTCTGGTATCAAACTTAATGAGCTTATTATGGTTTTTAACCGAGAGTCGTCACATGATAATCACAAAAATAGACAAGGGTAACTGCCACTGAGATTTTGGGCTGTGTCATCATGTCTTGCTATCACGATTGTCACTTTCTCCTGAGTTGATTGATCGAAGGAATTAACAGTGCGCAGATATAATTGATGGATGTGCTTGATAATCGAGGAAGTTGTGTGCAATCAGCGAAGACATTCATAGTTTTATTCAGAGCTAAAACTATTCATTCTGAACACTAGAGATTGTGAAGAATTCATTTGTTCAACAACAGTTAAAAAATAATTTTGAAATAATCGTTTCAAAATGCTGTAAGGGGTTAGGCTAAAGTATAGCGACTCTTGCGAACGACCATCAAAATGACAGTGAACAACCACTCAGACAATTTCGTAGTGAACCCGTGCGAATTTGGATGAAGTATACCAAGTGTGTCCCAGGTTTTATCCAGATCCAGTAATCCGGTAGCGTTTTGTAGGAAGCACTAAAATAAGTTAATGTAATGGTAAGTTAGGTAATGACTTCACCGAGATATGCAGTTGACAATGCGAGATGTGGAGGAGTTAAAGACAGTCACCTTCACTCGGCCACATTCACAACAGAATCACCTTGATGAATTCATGCACTGAAATTGGTTCGGACTAACGCTGAAGACTCCTGTGGGTAAGTGATCAGACAACTGTAAGACATTTTGAGGAAATATTAGACACTGCTACTCTGCTTAGCTATTTTTAACACTCACTTTGATTTCCACAGTAGAGGATTCTCGAAATGCGTGTTTTGAAATGTGCTACTCTCATTGTTTGTAAAGAGTCATTTTGACGGTCGTTTGCTTCGACTAGCATACTTTACTGGAAACCAGTAATGGACAAAACTCAAGCAGACGTGAAAAAAGTAATACTACTACTACTACTTCAAACAGTAATGCTGTCTTTATTTGCGACAAAACACTTACACAATATACAGAATTCTCAGAGTAGTTTACTGCAGAATATTTTCCCTTCATTAAGGATCTTCACGTATCATAGCAGTCTAAAGCACACAGTTCGATCTGAAGCATGAACCAGTCCCCTTTGATATTTCTACTTCATTTTAGAGACAAGAGTGCCACTAGTTTGAAAGCCAAGAAAACATGTGCCTGAGTACACTCTGTATCTCGAAAGCATCATCGAATGATTGGCACCATAAGAAAAAGAGAAAATGTCAGTCACTGTGCAGGATGGAAATTCACGCATATGTCACTCACTGGCTCAAATACTCACATTTCAACCAATTAGTGTCGACTTCGAATCTCGCTGTACTTAATTCAACTAGACAGTGTCACTAGCCCCCTTCGCACAGATAAGTGTCGTTCATATCCAAGTAAATGAGAAATCTCTTCTTGGTGAGTGAAATCTAACTACCTCCATTAACAAATGTTTGAGTCCTTCGGACCTGTTTGAGAAGACTATGAAACTTTATTTTCATTTCAGGTTGGTTCCTCAGCTTGACTGGATGAGCGAGAATTGTTCGTATGCCACTAGATTTTGGCGTTATAACTTGGTGAGTTTAATGTCTTTTGTTGTTGGCCGACATTAGTCGAGCGATATTTGTTAAACAGACCAAATGCAGTTGAAAATTTGGTTAGAATGTAGATAGAATTTGAATATTTTGTTGGTGTTAGTTTGCAGGAATTCGACTGGATACAGGTCTGATGAGGAGATGACATCAGTCAGAGAGTTACTGCAAAGCCTACAGGGAGTACTGGACAGGTGTTCAATCGTAGATTGGCACTGACTCTTCCGTAGTATGCACACATTGACCGAGGTTACAACTGAGGACTTACGACGAAAGTATTGTTCAATACTCCATGGTTTTTTGAATGTTCTACAGCTGGTGTCAGCCAGTAGTCAAACCTGAAATTTGAGTGGATTGGGAATCAATATATCGCTAGTAGCTGTTCATTTCCTACTAGTAACATTAAATTCCATGACATCAAATACTCACATCTGCTGAAAGCTCAAATTAGGCTTCAGCAACACTGTTCATCGTAAAGTGAGTCTCTCAGAGGTAACTACGTAATGTCTGCGCATACTGTGCAGCTTCAGTCTACTTCACGTAGATTTCTTCACATTTGAAAGTTACTGCGCATCTACCAATTCACGAGGGATTGATATAATCGCCTTCGTTTTTAACGAACCAGTCAGTTGACTTTTAAGCTCCTGCGGATGTCAGTCAAAAACCTGTGAACTCCAACCCTCATCAGTTCGCGATATTGCACCAGTGTCATTGGCGATTATCTTTAGTGGGCTGATGTGTTTCTGAAAGCGTATGTTCTATACGGAACCGAAGAGAATGAAAATACTAGTTATAATAATTGTAATTATAATGCTAATATAACATTTGAGCAATTGTAAATATTACACAATGTAAGTGAATTCTTGTTTCATTCCTTTACTTTATTTAGAGTACTATAAATGAATTGTCAAAATATTGGAGCAATCCGTTGGATGAATTTACGCATTAGTAAGTCTCTTAAACAATATCCAGCAAAAATATTTTATTTTCACTCCGTAAAGCACTCACAGTCAAAATTCATATACATGTATTGTAGAAATAACACAACTATCTGATGAAGTCATTACAGGTGGCTATCATGCCTAATTAGTACAATCGACAAGATTTCGTTGTCTCAACTAGTGCATGACAGGTTCAGATGTCACTGTCGCCCCGAGTCATTCATTGCAACATACAAGTTTATCTGACCAGTTAGTCTCGGAAAGGATGAAACATCCGCCCTGAATTATACTGCTAACCAGAATCAACTGAGTTATCAATATTATTACTTTGAAACTGACGTCTTCTCTTCATGTCTTTTCCTCTTCATTGATTCTAGCAACCATCTGTATAGAGACTATGCAGCATGTACTGTTGTCGACAGTAATGGACCAACTCCATATCTCTATTTCAATCGTGGCATAGACCTCTTCAAAATCGTGTCACCCAGCGCGTAAGTTGAATGAAAACGAATTCGGTATATTTCTGATTTCAACTGCTGACATCCCATTGTGCATGAGAAGGCTTTTTCTAAACACAAATGATGTGATCGAGAAATGTGTATATAATTAGGTGTTGCTTTGCATGGATTTGATTGGTTACAGCTTTGATGACGACTTGAGTTGATATCAGTTAGAGAAGCATTGCAAAATTACCAGGGAGTAGTTGAAAGTTGCTTCGTCTCAGTGCTTGACACTGACTCTTCGCCAGTACGCACATACTGATAGTACCTCGAAACAAGGACCCTCTCGGTACAAAGTAAGAATACACTTCCTTGCCTGTACCAGTGCGCATACGACTGCACTATATATCTCGCGAATCAGAAGAAGTTTGAATTCGTGGAATTCGCATTGTAATCAGGAGGTCCCGGGTTCGAATCCCGTTGGTGTGTGCGTACTGTAAAGTCCCAGTCTCAAGTACTAGGACGAAACAACTGTCGAGTACTTTGTCATGGTTTCCCAATACTTCTCTAACTGATGTCGACTCGTCAGCAAACCGCCAAATGCGTGTACGCATTCTGAGACAAGTTATTTCATTCAAGACTGAAGATTATGATATAGATAAGTTTGGTGTGGTTAGATAGCACTTGATTCAAGACTCCTTTTAACAGGACAGTCCTAGAAATAGAAAGGCTGCACTTCGTAGTCCAAATGATGACAGCATATTACCCATCACTTGATTACCTGCCCTACACCTAAAAGAAACCAAAGGCTGATTGAGGAGGCAGAAGTGATTCATCATGGAAAGAGACAGGTGCCAATTAAATAAATACGGCTATTTATACAGTTGCTTTACGTGATCAATGACTTGCATATTTATTGAGTGTGAGCTGTCTTCTGATTGGTTAAAAATTTATCAATAAAAATTCAGTGATACGACGTTTAGTCTATGTGAAAGATAAATGTTTAGGACTGGAAGTAACCAGCTTGCTGCTGAGTTATTCAGAAGACAGGATAATCAGTCATTATATTGCGTCTGAATGGCTGAACAATATGTCGTCCTCGTTCAGTCATGCTCAGCTGACAACCAACATACCATACACTGACTAGTGACAATGTCCATTCCAACACTATCAGATGGATAGTTTGAATAAAGTGCCTACAAACATTGTAAATGAATTAAAACAACAACAGGAAACGGGTACCAAACTGAAGATGAATCCAAGGAATTCAAATGTGATTTGAACAAAAGTAGTATTGGATGATTTAACTTAACAGAATTGTTTTGTAATGATTACCTGTTTGGCATCCAATAATTACCGTTTGATTGCACCAATTAAAACATTCATCCTTAAGTAAACTAACGAGACACTGCTTTACTTCCCCTTTATTGAAACACAATCAATGACAGAATATCGATCAGAGAAGGTGAAACATACTCAGTAAGATTATTTTAATTCTATGCAATGAATTTAAAGTATAAAAATGTGTAACTTGAAAAGCGTTGAATCAGATGCAGTTGTCTTCTGACAACAGTGAATGACTTGATAGCATCAGAATCATATCCATAGTCGAAAGGTGCTTTGCCATTCAACTATCAGGCACTTTGACCTCATGCGTTTCCAGCCACTTTAGCAAATGTTCCATCATACCAGCAGAAAATCGCCTTTCTCTACGACCGATGCATTTGCTTCCACATTAAAATCCAGATTGATATATGTGGTCTGACATGTCGTTGACTGATGACTGGCCTCCCTCAGACTGTTGAAGCACCCACTAGGTGGTGTTAAAGAGGATCAGTCCTTCAGTACACTAAGTTGCCTGATAGCCTTATCAAGTCTTCGTTTGACCTTTCTTGTACACCATCTCTTTTAAATGGGAAATTGATGTATATAGATTTCTTTGGATCAGTTTCGTTGGATAGCTTTATTCGAGCTTATTTCTTCCTTTAGAGTATTTATCGATGAACCTGTCAGGATATCAATTCTTAGACAGAATATCCTTCACAGTCTTTATTTCATCTTGAATTGTACTGTCAGAACAGATTTCGTGTGCTGCATTCAACAGTGTCCTGACTAAGTTCTTTCTACATTTGATGAGAACAAAAACTCTGACATGGATGTACTGTCCAGTCTAGGATGTCTTTCGAAGCTTATATCTTTCCATTTTGCCATCAGTCGTTTCAGTCACTACAGAGATATCTAGGAATTTAATTGTAGTATTTCCTACGTGTTCCATTGAGAAGTTAATGCTTGGATGGCATGATTTGATTTTTATCAATGAGTTCTCAACTTTTGACTTGCTGTTACAGACAATAGAAATATATCACAGACATATCATGGATATAATTCCGTTTGTTGTATTTACTGTTGCAAATTACTGGCCTGAAGGTCTGACAAGAATACATCTACAAGAAGTGGTTACAATTGCAGTACTATTAATTTCATGTAACAGACACTCACTGAATGGATATTGGATATTTTAAGTGCACAAAAACAACAATCCCGTCAATTCTGATTTTGAAATGGTTATATCATTGGTTCCTATTTACATAAAGTCAGTATTCTCAATGATTGAAGGGTACATGAGTAGGGAAGTAACATGGGAAGAGACCAGATGTTTACCGGTTACATTGAGATTCGCAGTTTTCTCTTCATACTGTAATGAATCAGAAACAACGTTCCGAAGCGTTTCTTCAAGGGATGCGACAGTTCACATAACCACTGTGCTAGCATTTGGTATGTTGAATTTATCAATAGAAGTACGCGTGTTCGGGGCGATTGCGGTCAACCAATTTCAACACGCTCTTATCATCATTTTGGCATCCGTGATCCAATCATTTTGACATTCCTCTATGTATACTCATCAATGTTAATTTGTTTTTGCAGAGGTGTCATAAATGCTGCACAATTTATCCTTCAGATGACAATGTTTGATCTTAAGCGTATTTTTATCCTAATTTTAAACTCTCATACTCCTTCTCCCTTATCAATTCGAACATGACCTGAAGAACACTCTAATCTGTCGTTTTCCACGATTGATTCAGTGCAGTTCGTTAGGTTATCAGTCTCATATCATCCGACGTAATTACTTCAAACGGCATACACATATAAGCCAGTAAGTAGAGTATTCAGCTGAAGAGTTCCACTGGGATTTAATGAATCCATTAAATCCTGCCTTGTTAACAATATTTGTTGCTTGAACGTTAATGTTATTTGGTTAGTGATAGTCAGCAGTGAAATCCAGGAGAGGTGTGTCGCCCTATCCAGGCTGGTGTGTCAGATCCATTAGCATTCTAATCGGCTAGCCAGTCAGTCAGTCAGTCAGTGATAGTCTTCCTAACAGATACCTATTAATCTGTTGTCAAAATCTTAACGGAATACCGCGTATGACCTGTAGACACTTTTCAAGGATTTTCAATTGATTTTCTATTACTTGACAAAGTACTAATGATTCGCTATGAATTCATTTTACCTTTTAACTTGATTAGACCAAAGATTTTGAGCATTCGTTGTTAAACCAGTATCATGCTCAACCTAAAGTCATCTGTGCTGCTGATGAGGTGAGTGACAAGCGATTTTGCTTCGCATAAATGTTTCTTTTGTCATTATGACAGCTGTTATTGCATGTAACACAATGTGATGGCAATTTTCCAATCAGCCTTGTTGTGTCAACTGACAAGTGAACAATGATTTTCTAAATTACGAGATCAAAGTTGGTTCTAGAAACGCAATTCAGTTGAATTTGAGATTGTTTATAATTTTTTCAATGTTCACTGCTTGCCTTTTGAGTGGAACATCTCTGCTCTGATGAGTTTTGTTCTGCCACTTTTGTGAAGCCCAACAATAGCCCACAACAGGCAGACCTTTCTTTCTGTTTCACAGGACGTGACGCCCAAACCATCATCATTTCCAACTCTTTATATTTGTTAAGCGATAGTTAGATGGCTGCTTCTCTAACAGACTTCCTTCTTACTGCCTATACGTCGTGTTCGGATGTGTGCACTTCAGCAAGGAGCCAGGGAAGTTGTCGATGTAGGTATTCAACCTGTTGTCTTCTATTATTGCCATCCACAGTAAATGCAAATTATTTAATATTGTTATTTCACGATCTTGTTTCAATCTCCTGAAAACGATAACAGGCTGTGACTGAAAGTGATGATGTAGGCTGTTGTATGTCAGCAGAGTTTCGCATTTCAACTGCTACTTATATATTCAGAATGACTGTTAATATAAGTTCGTTGAATAGGAAGACCTAATTTCTTCTTTATTCTTTTCCTCCTATCATTTCAGTTTAATGGAATTTTCCTCCACGAAATCGTGTTCTGTTTCAATGAACATTCAACACTTGTCGATTGTCCTGCGGAATATGCAAATGATCTCCAAACGTATATGTATACAGTTAATGGACACGCTGAAAATGACTACCGGAAACAAATTGATCAACAGAAACTTTGTGGAGATTCATTCACTGTACCAGAGTATAAATATAAAATGTCTGCAAGAACAACAGAAGCGCCTGCAATTGATTATTCAGAAGATACTCCATCCTCTTCATCAGATATATTTGAAGATATCTGGAATTGGTTTTGGGGTCACAATTGATTGTGTGAGGGATTGTAAACAAAATATGCAGAAACAATTTTCCTTTGAGTAGAAGCAGTTATTTTTTCCCCTTTCATCGGCACAAAACTTGTCGTGTGAATTTTTGCTACTATAAATTAACATTTGTTTTGCAGGTCGTTAAAATTTGCTTATTCACTAACAATATTTCACTTGTTCTTCTGAATCATAATTCATAAAGTTTGCTTTTACAATAGACAAAATATTGTTATCCTCTGTAATTTCAATAAAACTCTAAATGTGAATTTCAAAACCCGCTGACCTCGAGAAGCATCAGATGTTCTTTTTGTAGGTTGGATGATTTTGAAGTTTTAAAGGTAACCGAAACACAATGTTGACTGCCTAACAGGTCATGGTTTCCATGATATCCAGTTTCTTCAAGAGGAACACACTAACATCATGTTTAAAAACATTTTTATGAATAGTATAAGTGTGGTTGCGCTGTGTGAATCATATTTCCTTATTCTTCTGGAAAATAGACGTTTTCCTCGCATCATCCACATATCTATACTTTCCAAGGATTGTATTGTGTCACCTGGAACTACACTTAGTATTCACTTGTGGAATCTACAACACGGAATCTTCTGATACCCTCTCTAAGCACGTGGGACTGAGGATTTTATCCCTCAGCAATACTGCTAAAAGAATGTTTGGCTTTTTATTTTGCAATATATGGGTGTTTATTGTTGTTTTTGATTCTTCGATAATACAATGATTTCTTTACAAATCCTCAAGACGTTTTTTCCGGAAACTGTCAATATTCTTGTTGCTGTAATGGTTTTTCGAAGAAGAATAAAGCAACGTCATGATTAAAAAGATTTTTATGGATGGTATAAGTTAAATCTTTAAGGGTTATTTATTTCGTCGTTTGTATGGAAGAATCTATCTGTCTCTCTCATTCGTGTACAATGATGCATTTGGTGTAAGTGAAAAGGAAATATTATATATATATATAAATCAAATAAATTAGGCATTTACATGATTGACATACCGTTTGTACAGGCATGATCATATTTGACAAGTGCAATTTGAAATGAAACACTGTTATTTGACATTAAAAATTGGAAAGATGGAGAAAAAAACCTCTAGAAACTTTGTTAGAATAGTTTACAATATATTGGTTCAAGTCTAAATTATAATCTATAATATACCTATAGTCATCTACAGTTTGGTTTGTAAGGGTTTGTTATGTTTTTACGGGTTGAACACGGACTGATATCAGTTAGAGAACCATTGAAAACCAGGGAGTACTGGACAGCTGCTGTTTCATCCTAGTTTTGGGAATCATCGGCAGTACGCACCCACTGGGATTCGAACCCAGGACCTTCCGGTTACAAGGCAAGCTCGTATACCATTCAGTCACTGGGACACGATTCAATGGTTCATGAATTCTAACTTCTACCAATTCGTGATTTAGCGCGACCCCAACAGCAGCTGTCCAGTACTCCCTGGTTTTCAATGGTTCTCTAACTGACATCAGTCCGTGATCAACCTGTAAAAACATAACAAACCCTTACAAACCAAACTGTAGAAAACTAATCTGATGCTCGCTAGTGATTTGCTACAGGATGGAGTTTCCTGGAGTTCTAGTGAGAAGTCGTGACCAGTGAGGTCCAATTAGATGTCACGTGTGTGGATGGATGTCCCACCAACGACGATGGTTACAGTTGCTCTAAATCCCGAATTGGTGGAAGTTAGAATTCATGAGCCATCGAATCAGGTCCCAGTGGCTGAATGGTATACGAGCTTGCCTTGTAACCGGAAGGTCCTGGGTTCGAATCCCAGTGGGTGCGTACTGCCGATGATTCCCAGACTAGGATGAAACAGCAGCTGTTCAGTACTTCCTGGTTTTCAGTGGTTCTCTAACTGATATCAGTCCGTGATCAACCCGTAAAATACTTATAGTGAGTCAAATTCATGCGGGAATTAGGAAATGTTGCGTTAATGGAAGGTAAGAAGAGAGGTGATAAACAGGTGCTAGAGTAAGACATACAGGGTACAGGCCTTGTGATCATTATCATTTTATCAATTAATAAGGTTTCAAAAATTTATAAAACTCCACAGTAGCGGGTAAGTACAGCATTATTTTGGTATTAACAGATACAAGGGACCAACTTTGCAATGATAAACAGAATTCAGAATGGAATTTGTCCCGTTGTTCATCGTATGTGCCAACAATATTCTGAGAGACGAATCAGTTGAAACCAGTCCGTTTCGAGCTAATTATGTGACTGGTCATGTGATATCAGAAACCGAATTCACAATATGCAGATTTATTCGAAATGTGGCCAATTCAACAGGAATTCGTATAATTCAAGGTGATGATTTCACCGTAGTTTCCTTCGTAATCCAAGAGTGTTCACACAACAGTATGTGGCCCACTTGATGCCGAAAATGGTGATCAAGAATCTGATTGAAATACACAAATTGAAACTGATTGAATGATACGTCTCCCTTATTTTATTACTATTATTTATTGTTCCCTTGGGTTCCTAGTGGAACATAGGGCTTCAACTGCACGTCTCCACTTGCTTCTGTCTTGTGCTGTACTTTTCACTTGCGTCCATGTTATTCCATACTGTTTCATCTCCTCTTCACACGATCTCCTCCATGTCACCCTTGGACGTCCCACTCGCCGCTTCCCTTTCGGGTTCCACTCGAGCTATGGCCTGACGCGCGATGTCACCCAACGGCCTCCTCAGCGAGTGTCCAATCCATCTCCACTTCCTCCTGCATATTTGTTGGGCGATTGGTTCCTGTTTCGTTTGTTCCCATAGCTTCTTGTTTGTGATTCTTTCCGGCCATCTAATCTTCAGTATGGAGCGAAGACAGTTGTTGATAAAGGTATGCAACAGGCTGTTGAAAATATTCTTGGTGACCCGCCAAGTTTCTGATCCGTAAAGCAAAATTGACTTCACGTTTGTATTGAAAATCCGAATTTTGTTGTTGATGGTGAGTGACGAAGATTTCCAGATTGGTTTCAGGTTGATGAATGTGTTTCTCGCCTTCCCGTCCCGATTCTCGATTTGACGTCCTCGTCCGTTCCTCCTGTGGTTGAGACAATGCTCCCTAGATAAGTGAAAGAAGTAACCTCTTTCAAATCCCTCCCGTTGATGGTGATTGGCACTGGATGTTGCTGCTGTTGTTGTTGTTGTTGGTTGGTTATTTTCATGACCCCCGTCTTGTCTATGTTCTCCTGGAGTCCTGTCTTTGCTGCTTCTTCGACCAGTTTGTCGGTTTTTGCTTGTAAGTCTTGGATTTTGTGTGACATCAAGCATAAATCATCCGCAAAATCCAGGTCTTCTAGGTTCTTCGCGTCGGTCCAGGATATCCCTGTCTTCTCGTTTCCCACTGTCTGACGCATAATCCAGTCCAGCACAATTAGGAATATCATTGGTGATAATAAGCAACGTCTCCCTTAGATGGCTTGAAAGCACGTCCACATATAATGCCAGAGTGGATATCCTCCTGCAGAAAATAACGTGTAAGTAGAATATTGGTGTCGTCTTCTGTGGGATTCTCGAACAGTGGAGCCACCGATTTCGTTGTAGAGACAAAACGATCTAGATAATAAGGAGGGAATGTACAGAAGATAAAGCATGGACGGAGATAGCAGAATATGACTAAACTACAACAAGTGGAGTTTCAATGTAGGCTTCTCACAGTCTGTCCTCGCATTATGTCAGCATGCCAAATGAACAACACTTATACCAGATATCTCTGTGTTCTGCTGTCACAATGCAAGCATCTCAATGATCCGGCCATCATACTCCTTTGTCATCATAATTGTATACACACAATGACATTACTCTTTCTCTTATTTCTTCTAATCACCACATTATCATATGATTCATTAACATGCTTCCGCTTTCTTTCAGGTCATTCTTATGGTAAATTCACTTTTCTCTTTCTAAAATCTCTTGTCAACAAACTGATAATTAATTAATCAATTAAGACGATGAGATGAAGAGAGATTCCAGTTCAATAACTAGAGAAATTGTTTATCACAATGTGGAATGTGATCACGCCACACTGTCAATACGAAGACATGCTAAGTTTGTTTATTGAAAATCATTGACGATCACCGCCTAAGGTTATGGATACTACTACTACTACTACTTTTATTAGTATGAGTACTAGTATCTAACTATTACAACATCTCACACCACTAACACTACGAGTATTACTAGTATTAGTGTTTAAATATAACTTGAATGTCAGTGAATATCAGCCACTCCTGTTGATTTTCAAGTCGAAGAATGAGCTCAGCATTGATCCGTTACACAGAAATAGTACGAAATTCTCGGTTGATGAGATATTGCTAGGTGTACTGTTATGCCCGACCTCCAGTGTAGTCAAATATCCGACCGAAATATTGAAGCAAACAAAAAAATCTACACGGCTGCAATTGGATCACAAATATCTGATAAAGTCATTTTCCTAGTCGTGAACGCGAAACCCTTAGACGTTTTAATCCTTATCGTCGTAGGTTATGCTGGAGATATGTAAGCTGTATATAAACTGCGTGAAATTTGTAACCTGCTTCCTTTCAGTCACTCATCCTGAGTCACTTGTAATAATAATAATAATTTATATTTTCATAGAAACATAAATTTACATGAAAATGCATGCCATTTTTACAGGCACGATCAAGTATGATATAATGTCAAATAGTCGACTGTCTACAAGTTAATAATGTTTGAACAGCCATGTCGTATCATTATTGAATTAAACAGTGGTCCTCCAGGTTGCGCAGGAAAATCGACTTCGTTTCGTTTTCAACCTGTAGGTGTATGCATACGATAACCAACCAATATTGAGGTAAGTACAACGTTTACAAGGGATAGTAAGCTGTTTTAGAAAAGTAAAGGTGCTAAGGTGAATCATTAAAATGTGATGAAAAAGGTAAATGCAATGTATCATTAATAGATGCATTCATAAAGGAAGTACAATGGGAGACTATAATCCCTAGGCTGACAAAGTTCATTTGCAATGTATTATGCCACCCATATAGGTCTTACTATCATGTTGTCCACTTTTGGTTTTAATACAATTATCCACAAGCCGGTTGTTTTTATTTCATACTTTTCTGTGTATTTGGTGCACAACAGTACCTTATAGAGAATAGGAATAGAATAAGTCGAATCGAATTCATAAAGAGCTATAAAATGTTAGGTTTAATGGGATATAATAAGAAAGTGAAGACATTATTAGAAAATGAACGGGATGAGATATTGTTAAGTGATATTCGAAGATACGACAAAGGAAAGCATGTCAATTTACGAGATGCCCCATAAATCTGTGCAGAGCCCACGTGGTCGCATCTCAGCAATAGGCTGACCGAATGGTATATGTTTAAAGGTAGTAGCATGATCTGTCTAGGTGATCATTATTATCTTTTTCAAGATAAAGATTCAAGCCCTCATAGAAATCTCGAGCCATCAAATTGCATATTGCTGTTCCTGCAGAATGAGGCGATTCACCTTAGTGTCCACCACCATATCTACTGATCAGCATGCGTAATCCAATCCACTCTTCATTTAGATAATGGTCAGGGTGAATTAACTGTTGTAGACTGTAAAATCAAATGGAAGCGGGATGGTGTGTTAGATAGTAGGATTTATATAAAGCCAACACATTCTAATCAGAAAGTAGCTTTTGCTTGATTCCACCCAAAATCTGTAAAGTAAGATTCTGTTAGTTGCGTGAGAAGTCGAATTAGGAGACCAGCTCGTAAGTCAGAAGATTTCAATAACGAAATCAAACAAGAATAACTGTGGATAACTACACACCAGATTTTATTCAAAAATGTATACATGAAGACCTCTATGGGAAATAAGCGTTGTAGTGTAAATAATGAAGTTATTATGGATAATAAGGAATTGAAAATATCTATAGTAGTGCCATATAAACAAGGAACATAAGAAGCCCTACGTAGATATCTTGATCAAGCTGCAGCCAGGGTAGCCTTCAAATAAACCAACTAGATGAGAGACAGACTGTGTCAACTAAGCAATCAATACACTGAATCACGAGAAATATGATATCATTAATATACCAAGTATCATGCAATGGCTGTGAGGTCAATAGCAAAGGTGAACCTCGAAGATGGTTGGGAGGTGGGAATTTCTCGAGGCCTACAATTATTGACCACGTTAAGTCGAAATACTTAGGGGAAATGTCAGGCATTGCGATGCACTCACTTGCACATAATCAACCAGACATTAGGGTGGGATATGGTGGAATTATTGAAAAGTGATATATCCAGATGGCCACAGAGGTTGATTATTGAATCTGTATTCATTGAATCAGCCAAATACCGGTAAACGGAACAATAACAGCACTGATGGTGTAGAATTCAAGGACTCGAATTTGACATGATTTGTTCACTGTTCACTAGCATACTCATGGATGAAACGGTGAAAACCACTTGCCAGCAGTCTAATCTACTTCCTCTGCCTGAAAAGTAGATCAGAAAATCACTGATAACTTGAACAAAGAATGTTCACATTCGATTTAACAACCAGAGATATCAGTAAATGAGGAGATCAAAATCCTGCAGATGCAGTTCTGAATAATATCGCAAGATCTACGGTGAATGAACTCGTCTCTGGAAGAGTCAAAATGGTTCATGTTAATGCTTGAAAGCAGTAATCTGCGTAGAATATGCGATACTGTTAAAATTCATAGCGCGGGATACCCTCTCAGGTGAACACCTGAAGTTAGCAACACCCTGACAAATGTGTCATCTAAATATTCAGCATAAAAATTATGTCTTATCTCAGGTCGATCAGATTTTAAAACGAAAGTTAGTTGGAATTGAAATAGAACATAAATATTGTAGAAATGAACGCCTTCTCTTTGAAATGTATTCCAAACAGTGCTGCTTTGAACTTAGCAAGCATCATCCAGACCTCGATCCTTAACTCACAGATGCGACGATAGTCAAGGTCGATAAACCAACATTGGAAATATTAGAGAGAGATCGGACGGATTTTTGTTTAACCCACAATCTGGGTGAGTAGAACGTATCCAACTGCTGTATTTCTGTGGCAACTAACGACGTTTGTAATTTGGACATCCTCTTGTGTGCCGCTGCCTGTTGTTGAAACGATTCTGCCTGGTGAGATCAGTGAAGGAAGTAACCTGTTCCAAATGTCCACAGTTGATTTTGACTGACCCTGTTTGCTGGTTGGTTATGTTCGTCATAACTTTCATCTGCATGTTCACTTGAATTCCCACATTCGTCATTTCTTCTGCCAACATGTGGGCTTCAGCCTGCAGTTCATCGAATTTGTGGCATTAGACATTAATCTTCCACGAAGTCCAGATGCTATAGAGTCTTCTAATCGGTCCAGCGGTCTTCTGTCCTCCCTCAGTCTGATGCATAATCCAGTCCACTACAGTCCGGAATATCATCAGTGGTTGTAGACAGCCTTGTCTCACTACTAACTTCTCTGTAAAGGCCCGACTGAGATTTCCTTCATTGTTCCCTTGACACCTGGCATTGTCATTTAGCTGTTGAATGAGGTTGTTGAAGATTTGTGGCATTGCATTCCATAGTGATAAAGTAGTTTCCAAATTACTTCGCGGTCAACGCTGTCGAATGCCTGTTCACATTCGATGAAGTTGAAGTGGTTGTTCGATTGCCATTCTATGCTCTATTCGATGATGGGTAAAGTTGAAACTCGACTTGCCTTTTCTGAATCCAGATTGCTCTGGAGGACGGAGTTCTGCATCCAGTGCTTCTTTTATTATGTCCAGGAAGACGCGATTCAGTATTTTTCTTGGCATGCATAAGAGTATGATTCAACGCCAGTTATTGCGGAAAGTGGCCTAATTCACCCTTCGGTGGTAGTTTGACATGGTAGCTTTCCTTCCAGACGTTTCGCAATAATGAAGTCAGTATATCCGCTGTGGTCTCCCGGGCAGTTACAATGCTTCAGGAGGACTTTCATGCGGTCCGACTGATTCCCAGGTTGACTTTCGGTGGCTCGATTACACTCAAGATTTCTACTCTTGGCGATGGATTAGTACCCAGTGGATATTCTTCGCCTGCTGTCAGTGGTTTTTCCTGAACGAGTTGCAGGTGGTCATGGTCGATTAAAGCATCCTTTGAAGTGATCAGTCCACTGTCTTTGTTGTCTCTCCTCATTGGCAGTTAGCTTCCCCTGACCATCTTTATAACCTTCATCTTCATTGTTGTCTTCCCGAATAAGGAAGTGATGTTGTTTTCTGAAGTCTCGTTCACCTGCAGCCTGCCTGCTTGTTCTGCTTCAGTTGGCAGTGTAATGTAGAATTGTCTCTCGTCTTTCCTATCACTCTTCTTCATCTCTGTCTTTATCCAGTGCAGTGTGCATTGAACTCAGCTTCTCCTCCTGCTGTCCATCTTTGCAGTGAGTCATCTTCTCTATCACCATCCCACTCTCCTTGATAAGCTTCCAGGTAGCTGTCTGTTGAAAGCCATTCCTTGTCTTTAATTATCTTTCTTCCTAGATCAGTTGTACACGTTTCCTTGAATATCGCCTTCAGAGAGTTAACTCCAATACTCTTCCATGTAGGTGTCCTCAACGACGCTACGCAATGTCTCTGAATTCTCTCTGATAGCTGCAGTGATGGTGTCTAGAGGGCTACTGTGATTTCGCCTTTCGGTTTCTGAGAGTTGAACTTGAATGTTGGTCTATCTCCAGGTCCCTTCGGAGTTTTCAGGTTGGCCTTAAATGTTCTTTGGAAAAGATGATGTTTTCATCCCACATCTGCTGCGCCTGTCGACTTTGTGCTCAGTAGGCTGCATCTCATATTTCCTGAGCGATACTGAGATCAAGTCTATCTGGTTTTCGGCGTGTCTGTCAGGTGAAATCCATGCTAATTTGTGAATATCCTTGTGCTTTTACACGCTGCCTCCAATCACCAAATAATTGAGGGTGCACTTGACCGCGAGGTGTTCTCCATTCTCATTTACTTCTCCAGGTGAGAGACTCTCGACCCATGATGATTTCTCTTCCTGTCTTGTCTGCTCCTATTTCGGCGGGCATTCGTTTCTCACATAGGGACTTTGATGGTCACCATCGTCCGTTAATGTTCGCCGTTATGTCTCTCGCCGATCATGCACATGGCCCAGGGTTCGATCCCCTGCAGACGCACACCTGATATCTATGATCGGCCTGCAAAATTTGGGCTACCAATATCACATGCTGAAAATTCCATACCTGTACCAAAAAATACGGTGTGTAATCAAGCTGTAATAAAAAAATGTCCATAGGAATCTTCCTTCTTCTCTTGTTCCGCTTTGTTTGTAGCATGATATGTAGCATTGGATAATTGTAAACTTCCTTACTCTTGAGTTCAATCTTGCTTCCATAATCCTGCAGGAGACTTGTCCACACTGCATATCAGCTATGGCTACTGTTCGTGACGTCACGGTTTCCACCTCCTCCATTTCTGCAACGGATGGTGACGAATTGGATGAAATTTGTAAACTGAAAAGGGGAATAAACCTTGTGTTTATCACATATGGTTTGCTTAAATTATCATTATTTGCTGGCTCCCTCTGCACCTATCTTTCTGTTTTCTTCTTTCTCTTCTCGAAGGTATGGCATTGGTGCACGGCAAATGCACAGTAATGCTGGTTTCTACGTTTGTATTACTTGACCGATATTCAGAATATTGTTAGCACATACGACGAACAACGAAACCAATTCCATTCTGAATTCTGTTTATCATCGCAAAGTTGGTCCCTTCTATCTCTGAATGATAATAATAGTATATTCTTATTTTTGTACATGGGGGACGCCAGTTTACAGGCATCATCAATTCGATAAATTACACATACGACTAGTAAGTATAGTTAGTAATGATAATATAATAATAATTATTATTGTTCCCTTGGTTTCCTAGTGGAACATAGGGCTTCGACTGCACGTCTCCACTTGCTCGAGTAGTTTGCAAATTACTTCGTGGTCAACGCTGTCGAAGGCCTTCTCAAAGTCTATAAAATTGAGGTAGAGGTTTGATTGCCATTCCATACTTTGTTCGATGATAATGCGTAGAGTTCCAATTGGGTCAGAACATGATTTGCCTTTCCTGAATCCAGCTTGTTCTGGTCGGAGTTCTGTATCCAGTGCGTCGTTTATTCTCTCCAGGATGATGCGACTCAGGATTTTACTTCGCGTCGACAGGAGCATGATTCCTCGCCAGTTCTCGCAGAGTCCTAAGTCGCCCTTCTTTGGTAGTTTCACGAGGTAACCTTTCCTCCAGTCAGTGGGCACCTTTCCCTCTTTCCAGACTTTTTGCAATAATGGAGTCAGCATATCTGCTGTCGTTTCTGGGTCCGCTTTCAGTGCTTCTGGGGGTATTGCATCTGGTCCAGCTGCTTTTCCAGCTTTCAGAAGCTTGATTGCATTCAAGACTTCAGCTTTCGTTGGAGGATTGGTGTCAACTTGCAGTTGTGTTCGTGCTGTTGTTAGTATTTCTGGACGGGTTGTAGGTGGTGGTCGGTTCACGAGTCCTTTGAAGTGGTCCGTCCATTCTTTAACCTGTCTTTCTTCCTTGGTAATTGGGTTCCCTTGGCTGTCTTTTATAGGTTTCACTTGTGCTGATCTCTTCCTGGATAGGGACTTGGTTATCTGATATAGTGTCCTCAGGTCCCTTTTGCCTGCTGCCTTCTCAGCTTCAGTGGCCAGATTGTCGTAGAATCGTCTTTTGTCCTTCCTGGCACTCATCTACACTTCTTTGTCCAGTGCTGTGTAAGTTGAGCTCAGCGTCTCCTTCTCTTGCCCGTCTTTGCATTGAATCATTTTCTCTTTCACTATTCTCCTCTCCTCTATTAGCTTCCAAGTGTCCGTTGAGAGCCATTCCTTGTCTTGTTTCTTCTTTTTTCCTAAAACCGTTCAACACGTTTCATTGAAAATTACCTTCAGGGAGTTCCAATGATCTTCCACGGATGATTCCTCAGTGGTGCCACGTAGTGTTTCCTGCTTTGCTCTGACCGTTGCAGTGAAAATGTCCTGTGTGATTGTGTCCTTCAGTTTTTGAGTGTTGAACTTGCATTGTGGCCTATCCCCAGCTATCCTCGAGGCTTTTAGCTTCACCTTGAAAGTCCCTTGTACTAGATAGTGGTCTGAACCCACATCTGCTCCTCTCCTCGACCATGTGTCCAATAGGCTCCGTCTCCACTTCCTTGAGATTGAAATGGAGTCTATCTGGCTTTTGGTGTGTCCATCTGGTGAAATCCATGTTGCCTTGTGTATATCCTTGTGTTTGAACACACTGCAACCAATCACCAAAATCATTGAAGGCGCAGAAGTTTGAGAATAGTTCGCTATTGTCTTTCATTTCACCGAGGGCCTCGAGACCCATGGTGAATTCTCATCCAGTATTGTCTCCTCCCAGCTTCGCATTCATATCACCCATCAGGATTTTGATATCGCCATTTGGAACGTTGTCCATTACTGTTTGTAGTTGACTGTAGAAATCTTCTTCTCTTGTTTTGAGACGTTTGTAGGCGCATAGAATTGAATGATTGTAACCTTCCTTCCTTTTGAGTTGAATCTGGCTGTAGTTATCCTGGAGGAGATTGGTTGCCACTGCATGAGAGCTTTGGATGCTGTTGGTGAAATCATGATCGCTACTCCCTTGGTGTGCTCGTTATTATCCTCTGGGTGACCGGAGTAGATAATTGTCTCTCCAGTTGGCAGTTGGCTACTTCAACATCCGCTTAACTGGACAATAACTGCTGTCGTAATCCTCCTGCAGATTATATTGCTTAAAACATCTTTTATGGTAAACTAACTGACGTTTCTAAGCCATTTTTATACTTCCGTGAGTGGCCCACCATATCGACCGATTGTAACGCAACACTGAGTTGTTTCGCTCATTTTCAACAAATTCAAACAATAACGGTGCCTAGGATTATGCCATATAAACTGTTTTAACTTATGCAGAGTGTACTTACAGTCAATGTTCCACTATCTTCCCTTGTATATATACTTTGTGTTAGTAAATAATTTTAAACATGTTTACTCTTAGTTTACTCTTATGATATTGATGATGCCTGTCACCTGGAGTCCCTCATGTGCATAAAGTGGGTATATATTATTGTAAGACGCATTTTATTGTTTTATGAGGGAGTTGACGTCAAGCTTTATTTATTTTCCCAAGTATCTCTAATCCATCCAAAGCATACTTCGGTTTTTTTGTTAATGTGAAGTCAATGTCTCTATATTTGTTGGTGTGTTCCATTGAATCACCAGTTATCCGATTTTTCCCACAAACTAAAGATAAAATGACAGCAACCATGTTATTTAACCGTAAATCATGTAATTTAAATATGTAACTTAAATAATACTTATGCATGCCTATACAACTTGGGTGTCCTACATTTGTAGGAATAAATATGTACCTTATTATGTTATCATTAACCTCACCTAGATTACTAGGACACTAGTTTTCTAGCCGGTCCCAAGCCCGGATAAATAGGGAGGGTTGGGGCGTGGTGCTAGCAACTCCAACACCAAAACTTAACCAAACTGCTGCAAAAGCTTCAACGCACAAATATATTGAAAATACTAAACAATGACTTTATTTTTCGCTGGAATCGAGGAAGTGAAATGACGCAGGCTGGTGAAAGCCTACGGGAAGCCAGTCAGCCGATGTGCCTTCTTTCGATGAAAGCAAATATAAGGATGGGGACGTGGAATATTCGTACAATGTACGAAATTGTAAAGGCTGCCCAGGTAGCCGCAGAAATGTGGAGATATAAAATAGAAGTGTTGGGAATCTGCGAGAGCAGATAATAATAATAGTATATTCTCACTATTTTTACATGAGGGACGCCAGTTTACAGGCATCATCAATTCGATAAATTACACATACGATTAGTAAGTATAGTTACTAATGATAATATAATAAGGTACATATTTATTCCTACAAATGTAGGACACCCAAGTTGTATAGGCATGCATAAGTATTATTTAAGTTACATATTTAAATTACATGATTTACGGTTAAATAACATGGTTGCTGTCATTTTATCTTTAGTTTGTGGGAAAAATCGGATAACTGGTGATTCAATGGAACACACCAACAAATATAGAGACATTGACTTCACATTAACAAAAAAACCGAAGTATGCTTTGGATGGATTAGAGATACTTGGGAAAATAAATAAAGCTTGACGTCAACTCCCTCATAAAACAATAAAATGCGTCTTACAATAATATATACCCACTTTATGCACATGAGGGACTCCAGGTGACAGGCATCATCAATATCATAAGAGTAAACTAAGAGTAAACATGTTTAAAATTATTTACTAACACAAAGTATATATACAAGGGAAGATAGTGGAACATTGACTGTAAGTACACTCTGCATAAGTTAAAACAGTTTATATGGCATAATCCTAGGCACCGTTATTGTTTGAATTTGTTGAAAATGAGCGAAACAACTCAGTGTTGCGTTACAATCGGTCGATATGGTGGGCCACTCACGGAAGTATAAAAATGGCTTAGAAACGTCAGTTAGTTTACCATAAACGATGTTTTAAGCAATATAATCTGCAAGAGGCTCACCACAGCATTTATTATCCAGTTAAACATGCAGAGAAGTATTAATAATTCAGCAACCGGTTGATTTTTGTTTCTTTCCGGTTTGGAACCAGAATAACTGCGAACCAATCCATGCAAAAATGTCGAAAGAGGCATGCAGGAGCAGGATTTTAACATCGAACGAGTCAATGAGATCTGAAATTCAGCTATCAGCATATTTTCGTTATTTCATAGATATCCAGGTTTATTGGCGCTGTATAGGTAGTGATTTGGATTTGACATAATGATCGTCATATGGATGAATATTCACATATGCACAACAACCTGTTTGCCTTTTGGATTTAGTTAATTACATCTCGTGTTGGGTTTGATTACTCTGCGATTTTGATATATTCCACAGTGTCACCGTGATTATGGGAAGTATGCATATGCTTTAAATGTATTACTTTGTTGGCTGCCACCGCCACTGAGTGTATACAACGGGAACTGTGGATTTATGTATTTCCTCACCACTGTGGATAAAATATCGCCGCATTCCTTTTCGATGGGAGACCAGTTGGTGGATTATAAATGAGCTTGATAGTCGCATTTCCTCAGGTAGTTTGTTCCAAATTTGGGCATACCTAATCATGAAAAACATTTGCCTGGTGACCGTTTAACATTGTTCTATAGCCACCGTATCTTTAGTGTGTCTAAGGTTATATCGAGTGTCTTCTGAAATCCGAGTACAATTAGTAGGGGTCTACACTATGTGGTTAAGTAGTTTATAGAAGAGTACCAGATTTAGTCGCAGTCGTCTTAACCATAATGTTTCTAGTCCTAGAATTTCACATCTGGTAGAGTAGTTTGTGCCGTTTTCGGTTCCGAGTACTGTTAGCGTGAAGTACCTCTGTACTCCTTCTACTTTTAATTTGTCTTCTATGCGTATACTACTAAATATTAACGAACAATAGTCTAGGAGTGGGCGCACACAAACATTGCACAGTAGTATTCTGGATTCACTTCTGTAGAAGTTCCTGAGTAGGAAACCAATAAGCCTGCGTGATTTCGATACTTGTTTCGAGATATGTTCAGAAAATGATAGATTGTGTGAATATTTCAGTCCTAGGTCTAGTACAGATTTGAGTCTGGGGATTTTGTGGCTCTGAATCGCTAGGTCGAGTTTTAGATTGGAACAGCCTATGCAGAGCCAGCCACACTTTTCGACATTAAACTCAAGTCTCCAGGTGTCACACCATATATCCAATTTTGTTAATTCTTCATGTAGGGAATTCGTAGTTAATATAATAATAAGAATAATAATATATACTCATTTTTTACATGAGGGACGCCAGTTTACAGGCATCATCAATATGATAAATTACATATACGATTAGTAAACATATTTAATAATAGTAATTTAATAAAATACATTTTTTCCTACCTGTGTAGGACACACCAATTGTACAGGCATGGATAAGTATTATTTAAATTACATAAATTCGGTTTATGGTTAAATTATATGGTTGCGGTCGTTTTTGTCTTTGGTTTATGGGAACAATATGATAACTAGTCATTCAATGGAGCACATCAATAAATATGGAAATATTGTCTTCGCATTAACAAAAATAAACCCAAGTGTGTTTTGGATGGATTACAAATACTTGGGAAAAAATAAAGCTTGAAGTAATTCCCCCACATAACTTTGGTGTGTACGGCATTGAGTCTTATTCTTGATTTATATCCAAATTTGGTAATAATTTAAAATAAGTGATACACTTGTATACTTTTGTCAGCATTTTCATCGTAACATCACAAGTGAATTGTACTCAATGTAGACTAATAATAATGATAGTTTGTATTTTCTTATAAACGGGTGTTTTCAAGAAATGCAAGCTATTTTTGCAGGTACAATCAGTTATGTTGTAAGTTACAATCGCGAAGTATTATAAATCAATACCTTTTTATAGGTATAAAGGTATATTTCACAACTGTAATCCAGGTTGAGTCGTGGGGGAAGGTGATGCGTAATTCACGAGGGAATTGTAATATATGGGACCAATAATGTTTGTAGATCATTTGTCATTGTAAATGGTCAAATATCCACATTCTTCATTCTCATTCAAAAAGTCAAATGGGAGCTAAAATGGTGAGAGAAAAAAGAAGACAAACAACAGCAACGCAAAAGAAAGCAAGTGGAGTCCTCAAGGAGGGATTAATATGTACATATTCATTTATATTCTGTTAAGTAACTGTGGTTATTTTGGTGCACTAACTAACTAGTCCAGTTATGCTAACTTTTATATTGTGTGAACTAATATTATTGTCCTGTGTAGAAATGTTTATCATGTACTTCCAATAATATAAAAATTTATAATTGTAGTTTGTTGTAGCTACACGTGAACAGTGGTGGGTAACAAAGGCGAAAGAGATGGAAAAAGCATCGGCGATAGGCAACACTAGACAACTCTTTAGACTCATCAGGGAAACGGGTGGGAGAAGGCAAATCATAAGTGAGACGATTTCTGAGGAAAGTGGCTCCTTAATTAGCTCTCAGGATAGACGTCTAGAACACTGGAAAGAACACTTTGAGGAACAATTTAACTTGCCTACAGCCACACTGAGCCTCCCCGCCATCCAGCACACACCCGAGGGAGATATAGACACTGACCCGCCGGCTGTAAGTGAGGTCACAAAAGGTATCTTTAATTTGAAACGAGGCAAAGTGGCAGGACCCGACGGAATTATTCCGGAGGTGTTTAAATATGTGGGTGACGCACTAGTATACAGTTTAACTAAGGTACTAGGTAACGTCTGGGAATCAGAGACGGTTCCATCAGACTGGGGTAAGTCACTTATTATACCGATTTTCAAGAAAGGAGACAAGTCCTCATTTGATAATCATAGAGGAATCAGCCTGATGAACATAGTCTCTAAAATCCTAGGCTCAGTAATGATGAACAGACTAAGCTGAACTCGGGAGGAACAAACGAGGGAAAATCAAGCAGGCTTTAGGCCAGGTAGAGGGTGCATAGATCATATCTTCACTCTCCGACAGATCCTAGAACATAGACATACTTTTAGGCGTCCAACCATTGCCATATTTCTTGATTTGAAGGCGGCCTTCGACTCCGTGGATCGAGAGGTACTATGGCAATGTTTGACTGTGAAGGGAGTGCCGAGAAAGTACATTGCACTAATCAAGGCACTCTACTCAAACTCACGTAGCTGTGTAAGGGCTTATGGCGAATTGTCATCTGAATTGATAACAATCAGTGGTGTCCGTCAAGGATGTCCACTTTCCCCTTTTCTGTTTAACTTCATCATAGATATGCTAATGGAAGTATCCTTAACTGAACTTAACGACTTAGGAATCGTCTTGTTACCAGGGAATAGTCTTATGGACTTAGAATATGCAGATGACATAGTCCAGTTAGTGGGGATGCTGACAAAATGCAGAGTCTTCTGAACACCTTGAGCAGCAATCTTCGTATGCTTGGCATGCGATTCGCCCCTGTAAAATGTAAGATGCTGCTACAGGACTGGACTACGTCAACTCCTAGCTTAGTGATAGGGAGTGAAGTGACAGAACATGTTGACCACTTCACCTATTTGGGAAGTTGTATCAGCACCAACGGATTGATTGGTGACGAAATCTCAGCACAGATCCAAAAAGCTCAGGCTGCTTTCGCTAACTTACACCGTCTCTGGCGTAGACGTGACATCCGGCTATCAACCAAGGGACGTGTGTACTGCTCAGCAGTTCGCTCCGTCCTTCTCTATGGCTCTGAAACATGGCCAGTACGAGTTGAAGACATGAAAAGCTTGACTGTTTTTGATCATAGATGTTTACGATCTCTTTCTCACGTTAGGTGGCATAATAAGGTAAGTAATGTTGACGTTAGACGTAGAGTGTTGAGCAAAGAGGGAAAATCAATCGAAGAGGCTATAAAGTTACATAGATTGAGATGGCTAGGTCACGTGCTGCGCATGCCTAACCATCGCCTCTCCTGACGGGCATTACTAGCTGATATAGGTGCAGGTTGGAAAAGAGTAAGCGGTGGCCAAACAAAAACATGGCATCAATCCATGAAATCCTTGACAGTTAAACTGAGTCAGGTAGGGAGATGCAGACTTCCGGTTGGTTGGGGCCCGCCCTCGGGACTCTAAGAATCAATGGCTGGAGACAATAGGTGACATGGCTCAAAGTCGTTGTCAATGGCTTACGCAGATGTATTGAGTCTCTGTAATCTTTCATATTCTTTTCTACCATTACACATTCTGTTTCACTCTTATACTTGTCAAAACTCTATTGATTCTCTTCACTCATTTTCCTGTCTACCTTTGTGCGCTATTTGGAGTGTGGCAACTGGAACTGCTGCACTTCGGTGCCAAGTTATATGTTCATCCAGACAGACACGTTTAATGAACTTAAAATATCTATGTTGGGTGAAAAAGAGGGTGTAAGAGCCAGACGCAGAAGTGAATTGTCATGTTTGAGCAGTCTGGTGACTAAGGAGGTGAACAGTGGAAGTGTGTTTGCATCACGCACATCAGCTGGTAGTCTATTCCAAATGACTGAAAACTTATTTAAGAAGAAGTTGTACCGCATGTAAGTCTAACAATGCTCTTTAGCAGCTAGGTTGTGATGATTTCTAAGATTGTAACTGATGACAGCGGTAGGTTTAATTACTGGCTCGGAGGAGTGCACGAGCAGATTAGTTAGCTTGTAGTAAAATATTAGGTTTAGCTTAAGACGTCTTTTCCAGATTGGTTCTAATCTTAGTCTTTCGCAACGTTCATAGTATTCGACACCACTTTCTAAACCAAGAGTTCTTAGAGTATGTTGCCGCTACACTCCCTCTAATTTAAGCTTGTCCTTCTGTTGCAGTCTGCTAAGAAAAAACGGACAGTATTCTAAAATAGGTCGGACACACACTTTGTATAATAAAACCCTAGTTTCACAACAAAAGAGATCGCGAGTTAGGCATCCTAGGAGCCTTCGTCTGGCATAATCAGTTTGTTCAGAGAACGTTAAGTTACTAGAGTATCTGATACCGAGATCTACGACTGAGTTGAGCTTGGCTAGTTTACACCCATTTATTTCAAGATTCAGGTCAAGGTTACTGTATCCGATACAAATCCAGCCGCATTATCAATGTTGAACTTTAGACAGGATTCAGCACACCATGTTGCGAGACTACTTAGTTCAAGATGTATTTTATTCACCATATCGCTTAATTCATCAGCGTAGCAGGAGTAAACGAATTTGAGGTCGTCAGCATATAGGAATGATTTACCTGAGATGCTGTTAATGTATACTGTAAATAAAAGTGGACACTAACTTGCACAACCCCACTTGTGATGTGCCTAGGATGAGGCAATACAGATCCAACCTTGGTTATTTGTACCCTATTGCTTAGAAACGATTTTAACCAGCTCAGTAATGGATTGCGAATCCTACATGAATACAGCTTCTCAAAGAGAATACTGTGAGATACCATGTCAAATGCCCTAGATATATCGAAGTAGAGAACAACAACTAGCTTACGTGCTTCGCGACTACTACCGATGCAGTTGAAAAAGTCGAAGTGGCAAGTAACGCAAGACCTATTTTTGAGAAATCCGTATTGAGACCTTGTAACAAGATCTTCCTTAAGTAGATAGTCTGACAACTGATCTTTGACATTTTTATCCATGGTTCGCGAGACACCTGGGGTTATATTAATAGGCACATTGTAGATAACTTTTTTTTAAAATAATCACTTTATTCCACAACAATAACAATTTACAGCATGGAATGTTCAGCGTTTCTTTTACATATTGCAATGGTTTAGCTCTGTTTATAACTATATAAATGTATAAAATGTTAAAATATTGACAGTTAATAGGAAAAAATAAAACCCCAACAAAATCACACCATTGCTAGGTTATAGTGAATAATAAATAAATAATATAACAAATAACACATGCATTAATATGCACCATTACATTTTATAGTTTAGCTAATGATTTAAAAGTTGTAAAAGTTCTTTTCTGATATTTGTCTCTTCACACAATACTCGTGCCAAATATAGTACGGTCTAATTTCTATATTTTGTAGTACGAACATAAATGTTTATGAAATTTCTTCTGGTCTTACCCGAAGAGATACAAGGAAACAAATGTGAATAAAGAGGATGTTCACTATCAGACAAGATAACTTTAGCTAAGTGTTTACAAGAATTCATATGCCTATTGACAACAGTGCCAGTTAGTTGAGTCAAAGGGGATAGCACTGACCCTACTTACAGCCTTCAATGTTCTTCGTAGTATTATATGGTCTTTCTTGAGTAGCCCAGGGAAGAATAATGGGGAACAATAACGAATGATGGGCAAAACACATGAATTAATAAATTGTATGAGAAGAGATTGGGTTATACCTGAGTGCCTCAACTTCTTTATATAATAAGGCAGACGGAAAACTTTCTTAGAAACTATAAGAATATGAGACAACCAGCAAAGGTTTGAAGAGAAACTAATGCCAAGATAAGAAACACTTGACTTACTCTCTTTCATGGTACCATCAATATTACAACAATCATGAGATTGGATCAATCCATGCATGTCTTTTTCACTTCTCAAGCTGAAATCAACAGTATTACATTTAGTTGGATTTAGTTTAAGACCGTTTGAGCCAGACCAATCCTTAACTTCAGCTAAGAAGCCATTCATATGGGAACAATCCGATGTGGAAACTACAGGGATAGAAACGGTCAGATCATCAGCATACTTAATGAAGTTAACTTTGGGCGAGTTCGGAAAGTCATGCAAAAAGAAAGAGAAAAGAAATGGAGAAAGTACTGCACCTTGCGGCACACCACTTCCAGTTAGCTGAGAATTGGAGCGCTTTCCAGCCAAAACAGTATGCTGTTTCCTATCCTTAAAATAAGAAGACAGCCATCTAGTTGCCCAGGACTCTGTTTGTGCTGAAATCATCTTTCCTAATAAAAGTGTCCTAGGAACAGAGTCGGAAGCTGCAGTATAGTCTAAAAAGGCCGTTCGAAAGAACTTAGCACCCTTATCAAGGCAGGAAACAATATTGTGGTGTAGTACAATGGCTGCATCTAATGTATTTCTTCCACACTTATAAGCAAACTGCTTAGGGTCACTAAAAGCTTTTAAAGAAAGCTTAAGAATATTCAAAAGAAGTTTTTCCACAGTTTTCAAAAAAGGAGATGTTATAGCGACCGGTCTAAACTGTATACCTGCTCCAGAAGATGATTTCTGTACAGGTACAACCTTGATTTTTCTCCAGTCAGCAGGTACCGTTTCCTTGTTAAATGATGCATTAAAAATTTTAGTGAGAGGATGACACAAGATGTCTGCACACTTTTGAAGAAGAACGCCTGGTACACCCTCTGGACCAAGGCTGTGTGTTGGACTTAAAGATTTCAATTATAATAGTGCATCCTTTTCTTTAAAACCCGGAAAATGACCATTATCTTGACTAGGTACATCAGGTACAACCATATTAATTTGTTTCATGATAAATGATTTGTTTAAAGCATTAACATCAGAATAAGCATCAACAGACATTTGTTTTTTACTTGTAAGTTTATTGAAAAGTTTCCGAATGTTTGAAAGATTTTTACATGATAAAAATTTTTCATTATATAGTCTGTTCAACCTTCCTATTTCAATTTTTATAAGGGTGTTTATTTTACGGACACCAGTATTATCACAATTCTTATACAACTTCTCTTCTAGTCTTCTAAGTTTTTTCAGTTGCAAAGAAGAGATTCTGTCAAATCTCGAAAACAGTGTTTCATATGGACAGCAAATTTCCAAACAAAATCTTCAGATAGTCGGTTATATTAGAGATAGTAGCATCCAACTTATCGTCAGAAAATAGTTCCCAGTTGGTATCATACAACATGCTTCTTAGTGCTAGAATGTTGTCGTGGGAATATGAACGTTCACGTATCTTCTTTGTTAAATGACTAAACAATTTTTGTTGTAACTTGCCGTACACTTTCGGTAAAATACGAACAATAGAGTGGTCAGGGTTTAGCAAAGCAGCTTCCCTTCGGGTTTCATATACATCACGGTCAATTTGTTCAGACGTGTATTAAACTTGACTAGATTCTCATGACCAGGTGAAGTAAGAAAGCTGTGATCACATGAATTCAAATCACCAGAGATTATAGACAACGAGTTTCCGAATGCAGGAGCAGCGAATTCAGTAAATTCATCTGCAAACCTAACTATATTAAAAAGGCTACAATTGGGTGTTGTGTTATGTTATGTATATATAAGAATATTTACTTAAGTGTTTTGGGCGACACCTGACGGTTATGCAATCTATATTGTCATTAGAATAATTGAAGCAAACGTGATTTGATGTAGACCAACTTGTGTTTATAAAAGTGACTACCCCTCCTCCATATTTTTTCTGAAAACCTTTCTATCTTGACGAAAAACTTTATATCCATTTATTGAAACTAGATTATCACCATAATGCTGGTGCAGCCAAGTCTCTTGCATTGCTAAAACGCCAGCATTTCGATAAACATTAGAATACATTACGGATTGAAGATAATCCATTTTGTTGGACAGGGATCTACAATTAGTGTTGACGAGTTCAAGAACAGTCATTTGATGAATTTGTGTACGTTTCAGTGCACGCTGCCATCCACGATGATGCTTTTTTCTCAATTTTTGTGAATGACACAACGCAGTAGGTTGTAATGATTTTAAAAATGCGCGATTATATGTAATGCGATTGGAACACATTATTGATAAATTAAAACAAAATTGAAAGAGCGAACCAAAGTAATTTTGCAAGATGTTGTAAAGTGGAATTTTCGGTAGCCCTATGTTCAAGCAGGCCGCCATATGGTTGTCGTGAAGTAAATTGGGGATGTCCCTCGTCGACTGCATTCGTTTTATAAGAAGTGTTGTTAAGTTATAAACATTGGAGGTGCATTCAAGTGCCCTTAATTCTTCGTCGAGGTCCTTTTGAGAGCGTTGGCGCTTGATAGATTCAAGAGACTCATGGATTGAGTGCAGTAGTGATATATCCTTAGTGGAATAGTACTGTTTCTTCAACTTCCTTAACTTATTGCGGCATGTCCTCGGAATGTATTCAGCTTGGTGTCTACTTAATTTCACTACCTTCTTAGGAGCAACAGTATCTAGACAGAGGATAACATTCCTGTAAAATAGGGACACTACAGCCTCCAGGGAGTCAGTGGTAAAATATTCATCCCAGTGACAGAGTCGAATGAGTTCTTGGACTAATCCCCAGTCTGTATGTTTGTAACTACGACATATCAAGCTCCCTGAATCCTGTTTGTTTCCTGTATTTAGTGGTGAGAAAGGTGGAGAGCAGAGTACCATTCTATGGTCACTACTGGAAAATCTGTTACCAACATAGGTGGAGACTGGGATTGTGTCATGACAAAACACAAGGTCCAACATGTTGTCACCACGAGTGGGTGTCTGGACGTGTTGCTGCCATCCATAACAATCGATAGTGGCAAGTAATTCGTCGAAGCGTTGGTGGCCGGAACTACTTAACCAATTGACTTCTGGAAGATTGAAGTCCCCTGCAATTATTTTGTAATTAGTACTAAACGATGAGGCTTGTGCGAATGATTTAGCTAATAACGCATCAGTTTCTTTGGTTGAGCTTGGTGCTCGATATACACAGCCTATGAGAAGCTTGTACTTATCTCCTTGTAAGACGACCCAGAGTGAATCAGGTACCTCGTTCAGTATTTCATCTTCCACCTTACTGGCTACGAATGAGTTATGTATATATATGAGACATCCTCCACCACGCTTGCAGTCTCTATTTGCACGGTGAACAGTGTAATCACCTATGCCTATATGCACATCAAGTACAGAGTATGAGCACCATGATTCAGTAATCAGAGCTACAGTAGGCTTGGCGATAAATAATAATGTCCTTAGTTCAAATATCTTATTGATTAAGGAACGTGCATTAATTAGCAATATCGTGAATAAGTCACGGGATACTACAAACTGGCTTAAGATATCACCATAACCTAACTCTGTTTGTGCGTCAACAACGCAAGAGTTTATGAATGATACGGGGGTCGGACTGGGTGTCTGTACATCGGGGTTAGAGTGCAGTGAGGTGGTCCTAGGTGCCATGCGTCGTACCAGTGATTCGGGACACTTGGAAAATTTACCATGTGTTCCTGGATATAAGGATAGTAGAGGTTGGGCCCGGGTTGGCGGTTAGAAAGCATAGCATCAAAAGGTCTACCCATCCATGTTCTATTCGTCATACCGGTACACACCTTCATGTTGGTTTTATAACCTAAAGGAAATTGAGAGGGAAGATGCTTTGGTTGTAAGACTTTGGGGTTTTTGAGGCCTGACTTTCTATAAGGTGGAGCATGCTGAAAACCTCCAGATATACTTCTGTTTCTAGAGGAGTTTTTCGTAACAGGTGAGGGTTTGTTGACACTGTTACCCTCAGCAAGCTTATTGAATACAAAGTATTGCAGCAGTTCTACCTATTTTAACATCTTTTGGTGAAACGTTGTTTACAGGGGTACTGGTATCTAAATCAGTTCCTAGTTCCATTGGGAAGCGTAATTGTTGTGTAGTTTGCTGAATGCTAATGTCAGCATTAGGTGACTGTTGCTGTGCACGATGCTTGTTTGGTAAATGTAAGCTAGAGGAGGTGACCAGGTTATCATTACGCATAATTCTGCGCTGACACGGTGTTTTATCCTGAGCTATGGTTATAGACTTATGAGTGCTGTTCAGTCTTAGGTGATCCTGACATTTAGTAAACTCACTAGAATCAAAGGAATCACTGAATTTGAAAATGATGGGACGATTAGTCTGGTTAGAAAAAGGTATAGCGGTACGTTCAACGTTTGCGTTACATTTTAGCTTGATTCGCTATATATTTCTGTTTTAACTGTGAGACTCGCACAAGTGTTTCTCCAGTTCCATAAATTTAACCAATAACTCTTTCACTAATTAGTTATGGTTAGTCATACAAAAAAGCCACGAACTCAGTCACCTGTCAACGTGATGACTAATAGTATAAATATGCTCGCAACGACGAGCTGCACAACTCCCACAAAGTATGGAAATGAGGCACACAGCTTGCCAATACGCCGCAAGCGTCGAGCTGCCGGTTCACTACCATCTACTGTGGCTGAAACTGAGGGCGAAAACTTGCTGACAAACAGCAGTAGCAACGCTTCTACAAACTCAGCACTTGGTCCTGACATAAACCTCTTCACTTCACCCTATGTACGTGTCACAAAACTTCAGATTCCAAGTCCAGCTCCAACACTTACTTCAGAAATAGAACGACTAAAGCTGGCTGTAGAGGAACTGAAGACTGAGATGCGGGACATAAGGTGTAGAAAAGATATGAATGCAGGATTTTCAGAAAATTTGGCCAACTTATCTGAACTATCAACACAGGTTGGTGATATAAAATCACAGGTCTGTGAACTTGCCCCTCTGAACATCTTGACTAAGACCATAAACCCTGGCGAACTTGACACAGAATCAGTATCTAAGATAGACACCTTGATAAACTTCATCACAACAGAGGTTATCAAAAGACTTGATACTAAACTAAGTGTGATTGTCTACAATATACCGGATAATGAGGGGTTGAAAAAGGTTCAAAGCATCTTACTTAGGGCGGCGAAAATGCCTAACTCCCAAACAAAATGTCACAGACTGAAGAAGAGTCAGCACGACCACTGCTGTCCTATACGCCTTCAGTTCGAAACGCAGACAGAGGCTAAAAAATTCACTAACACACAACGTATCCTATTACAGGACACAAGCTACAAACAGGTAAAAGTTGTAGCAGATAAGACAGTGATTGAAAGGCGTGCTTACAATCACCTTAATAAACCAAATGGCAGGACACCTCAAGCCACTAAAACAGATATACACACTACCAACACGGTAGAACTCATAGCCTCCCCCCTCTCTAATCCCGTAAGAATAGCTCCAGAGAAAACGAAACCAAACGAAAGACTTGTGAGCTATGGTCCTACTCCTAAAGTAACCTCTCCTCCGTCTACGGTGGATCTAGATATGTCTATGGACAGCCATAAGATGGTAATCAATCCCTCTTGTAAGCTGACAACATCCTCTCTTAACCAAAACGTGACAACGCAAATGGAACTCGGTAACAAAACAGGCCGAAATACGCCACTTGTTGCGAAGATTCCCCAACATATTCAGACTCCCAAGAATATCTCACGCTTTAAGGTAAATAATATTCAAAACCATGCTAGCAACCAAACTAAAAACAAAAATAAGGACATAGAGCCCAAGGACAACAATGACACAACCTACTTGCATACTGTGCCAAGTCACACTGGTAGCTGGTGTAGTGACGCTATCACGCAATTGGAATTGAGACGCTACATTTTCGTTCTAATTCTTTCAAACCGTATACAAACTATTTACACACAATTTTTACCGGAAACTGTTAAATTTTCACATTCTACACATAAGAATACTTGTGAGATACTATTTTTCCTTGGAAGTATTATATAAACTCTGTTATCACTGACCCTGCCATCTGCAGGTTTTGGATGTATATTTTATGGGATATATCTGGTTCAATTTGGTGAGTCTGTGCAATTTTTCGAAGTTTTGCGTGTTATATTATCTATTCAGTGCTATATCTATAGTTCTGATTTCTTTTCTAACGAACTCCACCCTTTACTGAAGTTGCCCTCCTTTAAGTATCTATTATTCTAATAGGAGGATTGTTATCTGTTAATAGTTGTCGATTTTGTTCTTAATAGTTTATTTTTATTGACTTAGTGTTGATTATACTGGAAATCTGACGTTTTCATCACCAGTCGTCTCAATTGTGTGACAGTCCGAATCTACCTTAAACCCTGATTTTCGGAATTTACTTTTTCGTTAGTTTCATCTGAACTATAGCTTATTTCTCCATTATTTTTGACACGGTGTTACTAGTCCTCAGACTTGTTCTTTTCATATACTTTTTACCAAGGAATTCCTTCAACTTACGATTTTTGCTAATTAACTTCCAGTATCTGACTGAAAAACGGTGAATTTCCACTATTTTCACCTATTATTTCTTTTTCATCTAACTCTAACTTTCTAAAATTGTAATAATCGGTTGCAGCTCGCCGAGCTGAATCTTTTGATACCTATTTTATCCTCATTATTTGCCCATTTCTCTTCCAAATCATTTTGTTTTTGGTACTTTTAGCCATTTCGGCCGAAAAAGTACTTTATACTCAACAAAGGATTTTCTGATCTAGTGACAGTGACAACACCGGTCCTTGTTTTTAATCTCCCTTGGTCTATCTAGTAAGACCGAGGCCTCTTTTCGTCTCGTCATTACCTTTCTATTTCCATCCACGAGACCTTTTTCCACTTTTGCTCCTAATACCACCTATAATATTTCTGATTTATTCAGTCTTCTTCTTCTCTGTCCAAATATCTCTATCATGAACCATCCAAAATAAATTCTTTCATCATTTTTCACCCTGTAGACCTAAAAGCCTCATACTTCTATCGCCTGTGTAAAAGTTGTGAGCCCCCCTCTTCGCATAGTATCCCCCTAACAGGAGAGTTCTGCTGCCTCTTTCCAAAGCTAAACTTGTACATACATCTCAGATTCCAAATCGTCAACACTATTTCTTTATTTTTACAGAAAAAACCCGTAGCTTTTTGCTTTCTCCCAAACTTTTTAACGGGGGGTAGCTTTCGACCACATTTTAGCAACCTTTAAAAATATTGTGATCCTCCCCCTGTTTGTCCAATTGTACCTTCGTCCCTTTCACCCCTCTGAGCCTCTGATCTAATTTCCATAAATCTGCACTGTCTATTCGCTGTACATCTTCAAATTTCACCACATCCCGCCGTAGCTTCTATTCCTAATAGGCCCTATTATTCTCAACTTTCGTTAATTTTGCTCTCGAAATTTACGCAGTTTTCCAAGTTTACGTTGAAATATCTCCTCGTTGTCCTCAACATATTCTGATCACTCTGCGGTTTTTTGTAGTACTGTCAGCGCTCTGTCATTCCCAGCAAACCGCTTTGTCCTGGCATTTTTCTGCTTTTCGGTATTTGTTTTCAAACTTGCTACTGAGACCAATATTTTATGCCTCAGGCACGAACTTTCACTCATTCTCAGTTACTGTAATTTTGCTGTCTTTTGCGCATTGACCGAAATTCAGCCAAAATCCGTTTCCACAGGCTCTACTCACTTTTTATCGATCGCGAGCTAAGCTACTAATCAGCCACTCTGATTGGTGGGCACGCCTATACTACCTGCTTGTATGCTGGTGTATAGGTGTATGGTGTTCTTCTTGAATATTTTGTTTGTCTTTATTTTTTTCGGCCTATGCTTTTTCTTTGCTGGTTCCCGACGACCCTCCCAAGGTTTCTCGGCACGAGGAATCGACTCGTGCAATTCTTATCACCATAGCACCCATCGTTCTCAAGTTGGCTTTGGGAGTGGCCTTTTCGTGTATTTCCTTCTGTACCCGCGTAATTCTTTATTCTTACAGATTCTGAAGTTGATCTTGGTATAATTGTACTCCTCCCGTCGAGACCTGTCGATTGATACCCATATCAATAGCCCATCTCCTATAGTTTCTGTGATTCTGTAACTCATCAACTTTCCCATTACGTCATCCCGCCCCACCCATCTATCAAATTTAAACCCCTGTAACTTCCGCACCCTTTTACTTTCACCCCCCGTGTTTGTACTCATTCTGCTCGTCTCTTCAAGCTCTATCGATTGAAAGCTATATTATCATCCCATCTTCCATAGTCTTCGTCTTCAAAAGTAACCACTCTCCACTACGTCATCCCCACCTCTATTTCGCTGGCTATTTCGCATCGCTGTAACTTTCACATTTCTTCCTCTTTTACCGTTTTTCTTGGCATCTTTCGACTCCTCTCATTGAGATCTGTAGTTTGATACCCATTTTGACGCCGTATCTCTGACAGTTTTGACTTTTGATTATCGACATCCTCCCATTGCCTCATCATCATACTCATTTCGTTGCCTTTCTCGAAGTGTTGTAACTGCCACATTTCTTCACCTCTTCCGTTGTTCTAGGTATTTCTCGACTCTTCTCTCCGTGCTCCTTTGTTCGATAGTCATTCTCACGCTGCATCTCCTTCTTATTGTTTTCGAAAGAGGACTCTTTCATATCACCTCCTCCCCATTCATTTTCGGCTTCCGTTCTTTTTGCTTCAATCCCAAAGTGATTACGTGGAATATCGTATAACAGTACCTTTCTTTTCGTTTGTTTTTATCTCTGTTTTGTTTTGTTTTTGTTTGCTTTGTTTGATTTTGGTTTAACCATTTGTCAAGCCACAGGTGAGGGCCTATGAACGGTCCGTGGCACAACTAACAGTCCATCGTTGGTTGTCCTCCAAACTCGAGCCTGCGATGCCGCAATCTCCAGTCATGTCAGCTATGTCAAGCCAACCCTCATCACAATCCATGGCCTCTGCCATGATTCAAGCTGACCCTCAAACAACAGACTCCTATTCTCCTTCCTTCATCTCCTAATTGCCAGCAGCTCATTTTTCGCCCCTCACATCCAATCTGTCATCACCTCACTCCATGCTGTCCAATCAATCCCAATCCTCAATCGTATCTCCAAGATTCCTGTGTATATACTGTCCTTCAAACTTCGCTTCTCCGAGAGGTTTGACTCAACATCTGCGTCAAATCCACCCCGCCGAATACAATGAGGTCCTTCTCGGTCGCCTCCTCAACGACTGTCGAACACGACGAAATTGGTCCCAAAATGAAGAACTCACTTTACTGATGTTAGCAGATGCAGCAGTCGACCGATTCAACAGCAAAGCTGAACTGTATCAACACTTACACGACCATCTGCCACATCGCTCAGTTGAAGCCATCAGACGCCGTCTACAAACGCTCAAATGGTCAACATTTGTCCCATCATCTTCACGCTCCGCATCAACCATTGACTCCTACTCGATGCCATCCTCACCTGCATCATCACATGAAAACTATGCTATTAGATCAGCACTGTATGTACGTCCAAGAACTCAAACCTGGTCCACTCAAGAAGATGCTCGATTGATCTCAACGGCCAAATGTCTCGATTCACCTTTACTTGCGCCTATACAGTTCTTCGCTCTTGTCGCCGAAGCCGTTGGCAACCGCACCACTGATGCAGTTAGACTACGTCTAGCCAGGCTAAAATGGAGACGTACACTCAACCCATCTCTGCCAACAATAGTCCTAACTCCAAATACTTTTTTATCTCCAAATTCAGCCAGTTACCTCGCTCACTGATACGTTCACCGTCAACAGATCAATCTCTGCTCCTATAAGTCCATGCAGAGCAACTTCAGATCCAGCTATCACGATCTCATCGAATTCCTGTACGCCAACTCAGCTAGAAGAACAGCGATCCCTCCAATTGGCTGTCATTAATAATGATTGCACTGTAAGCGAGGAGTCCACCCAACCAATGCGAATACCGTAGTACCACTATGCAATAAGTGCTGTGGATAGAACAATTTTATATTCTCCCACTGCTGTGACAATGATCCGTCCACTTCTGCCAACTACTGGACTCACTCAAGATGGTTCAAGTCCCCTGGTGAATCTGCCACTTCATAGAAGCCTCAACATGGACAATATACACGCTAACCTCCTGGCTGCCATCAGCACACAACTGGCAAATTCATCTCAGCGGCTGGACACTGAATCCACTCGACAAATTATTATGCAACTATATGCGAATGATATTACTCTTGAGGAGACACGTCAACTTTTGGATAAGCAGGCCCACCAACTGTTCCCTGCAAAATGGAAACCATCCAAGCAGCGATACGTCTCCGGTCTCCCACCGAACTTAAACAACAAGAAGAGGCGACGCATTCTATATGCCCACATGCAAACGCTCTTCCACCGTTCTCCGAAAGACGCTGCAAACACAGTACTTGATGGCAGATGGAGAGACCCGTTTACATGTCAGCCTTCCAGTATAGGAGGCTTCAATGAATTTTGGATAGACACCTTCACACGCCCAGCCCTACCAGACACTAGACCGGTTCAGGAATACCTTCCAACTAACAACGACTTGGTCGCCCCAGTTTCAACTGAAGAGATCAAATGGGCACTAAAAGAAATGGTCAAATCCGCCGCAGGTGTCGACCGCATATCCGCCAGGGACCTCCAGAAAGTCAACCCCTCTAGTCTGGCTGGGTATTTTAACACTCTTTTGCTGACGTCCTTTTTACCTTCACCTTTGTCAGCTTCCAGGGTCACCTTCATTCCGAAGACATCACATCCCGATAACCCTACCGACTTCCGGCCTATTTCCATCACTTCTGTTGTTACGCGCTGTTTGCACAAGATTATCGCCAAGCGATGGTCCAGATTATTCCCAATGGAAAAACTACAGTTTGCCTTCCTGCAACGTGATGGCTGCTTCGAAGCAACCAATCTACTTCACGCCATCTTGAAAGAAGCGCACTCCAACTACACAAGTTGCGCGTTAGCTATCCTCGACATCTCGAAAGCTTTCGACAGCGTCTTACATCAAACAATTCTAAGGGTGGCTGAGAGTTTTGGTGCGCCCCCAATGCTTAGAGAATATCTTACAAACTACTACTCCAACTCTTACAGTCTCTTCCACGAAGTGAATTGTCACCCAACACGAGGAGTCAAACAGGGTGACCCTCTGTCACCGCTTCTCTTCATCATGACTATGGATGAGATACTCAATGTTCTTGAAGCCCATGACCCCATCTACGTCGATGGTCATCCTCTGCACTACATAGCATATGCTGATGATCTCATCATCCTAGCTCCAAATGCTGCGGCTCTTCAAAACAAACTCAGCTGTATCGCCGCCTCGCTGGAGCTGGCGGGATTATCGATCAACGTCGACAAAAGCCGCACAATCAACATAGTCGCTGACAGACAGCGTAGAATCGTTGCCCTTTCTCCTACTGTCTTAAATATCAACTGCCTGTCAATTCCAGCCATCTCGCCAACAGAGGAATTTACCTATCTGGGTGTTCCCTTCAATTACAAAGGCAGGCGCTGCTTCGATCATGTCGGCGTCCTCAACAAATACTTAGACAATGTGAAAAGCGCCCCCCTTAAACCACATCAACGAATGAGAATCCTGAAGAACAATCTGATTCCTCGTCTACTATATTCACTGACTCTCAGCATCACTCACAAGAATACCCTGAAAACGATGGACAAACTTATTCGTGCAGCTGTCCGCCGCTGGCTTCACCTCCCGAAAGACACTCCAACTGCATTTTTCCACGCGGATATCAAAAAGGGAGGCCTGGGAATTATGAATCTCTCTACAACGATTCCGATTCATAGGCGCAAAAGAATCGAGGCACTACTCAACAACAGGAATCCGCTCATACGGAGCATCGCGTCCTCCGAAACCTTCACACCTTTTCTTAGGATCTGCAACCTTCCGATGCAGGCCCATAGACAAAAAGTGACATCAACAGAAGAAGCCCATGAAAGCTGGGCACAACAGCTACACTCATCGGCGGATGGTTACGGTTTGACTGAGTCAACAAAATGCCCTGAATCTCACAAATGGCTTCTCAACCCCGAAATGGTCTTGCCCAAACTCTATAATAATAATAATAATAATAGTATATTCTCATTTTTTACATGAGGGACACCAGTTTACAGGCATCATCACTTCGATAAATTACACATACGATTAGTAAATATAGTTAGTAATGATAATATAATAAGGTACATATTTGTTCATACAAATATAGGAAAAACAAGTTCTATAGGAATGGATAAGAATTATTTAAGTTACATATTTAAATTACATGATTTACGGTTAAATAACATGGTTGCTGTCATTTTATCTTTAGTTTGTGGGGAAAATCGGATAACTGGTGATTCAATGGAACACACCAACAAATATAGAGATATTGACTTCGCATTAACAAAAAAAAAACCCAAGTATGCGTTGGATGGATTACATACACTTGGGAAAATAAATAAAGCTTGAAGTCAATTCCCTCATAAAACAATAAAATGCGTCTTACAATAATATATTCCCACTTTATGCACATGAGGGACTCCAGTTGACAAGCATCAACAATATGGTAATAATGCACACATGGAGTAAACATGTTTAAAATTTTCCACTAACACAAAATATATATACAAGGTAAGATAATGAAATATTGACCGTAAGTACACTCTGCATAAGTTAAAACAGTTTATATGGCATAATCCTAGGCACTATTATTGTTTGAATTTGTTGAACATGAGCGAAACAACTGAGTGTTGCGTTACATTCGGTCGATATGGTGGGCTAGTCACAAAAGTATAAAAATGGCTTATAAAACGTTACTCAGTTTACCGTAAACGATGTTTTAAGCAATATAAACTGCAAACGGCTCACTACAGCAGTTAGTATCCAGTTAAACATGCAGAGAAGTAATCATAATTCAGCAACTTGTGAATTTTTATTCTTTTCTGTCTGGAACCTGAGTAACTGCGAACCAATCCATACAAAAATGTCGAAAAAGGCATGCAGGAGCAGAATTTTGCCATCGAATGAGTCATTGGTATCTGAGATGCAGCTATCAGCATATTTTCGTCATTTCATAGATATCCAGATTTATTGACGCTGTATAGGTTGTGATTTGGATTTGTCATCATGGTCGACATATGGACGAATATTCAAAATCGGAATACAACTTGTTTGCCTTTCGGATTTACTTAATTACATCGCGTGTTGGGTTTGATTACTCTGCGATTTTGATATATTCCGCGGTGTCGCCGTGATTATGAGAAGTGTGCATATGCTTTAAATGCATTACTTTGTTGGCTGCAATCCCCACTGAGTGTATACAACGGGAACTGTGGATTTATGTATTTGCTCATAACTATGGATAAAATATCGCCGCATTCCTTTTGGAAAGGAGACCAGTTGGTGGATTATAAATAATGTCCAAGTAACTTATATCCTTCCATGTGATGTTGTGGTAAGTCTCGACCTTGTTTTCTCATACTTCATTCATATGTTGATTATGGTTCAGGCTTTGTATCAGGTAGACATAATTCGATCGACTCTTATTTGTATGAGTGTTATTTTCATGACTGCTGCTTGTTTGTCTGAAATTATAGATAAAGGCAAAAGAAACAACAGGTGTAGTCTCTAAGTTCATACATTAAATGGGCCTATAATTTCTGAAGCTCTTACATGGGAATTAGCACTGGTATCACTTACAAACCCACTTAGTGTGTCATTAAGAGCTTTTTCAAAGGACACTAGTGAGCTTGCTAGTCGCATTTCCTCAGGTAGTTTGTTCCATATTTGGGCATACCTAATCATGAAAAATTTTTGCCTGGTGGCTGTTTTACATTGTTCTATAGCCACCGTACCTTGAGTGTGTCTAAGGTTATATCCAGTGTCTTCTGAAAACCGAGTACAATTAGTAGGGGTATACACTATGTGGTTAAGTAGTTTATAGAAGAGTACCAGATTTAACCGCAGTCGTCTTAACCATAATGTTTCTAGTCCTAGAATTTCACATCTGGTAGAGTAGTTTGTGCCGTTTTCGGTTCCGATTACTTTCAGCGTGAAGAACCTCTGTACTCCTTCTACTTTTAGTTTGTCTTCTATGCGTATACTACTAAATATGAATGAACAATAGTCTAGGAGTGGGCGCACACAAACCTTGTACAGTAGTATTCTGGATTCACTTCTGTAGAAGTTCCTGAGTAGGAAACCAATAAGCCTGCGTGATTTCGATACTTGTTTCGAGATATGTTCAGAAAATGATAGATTTTGTGAATATGTCAGTCCTAGGTCTAGCACAGATTTGAGTCTAGGGATTTTGTGGCCCTGAATTGCTAGGTCGAGTTCTAGGTTGGGACAGCCTATGCAGAGCCAGCCACACTTTTCGACATTAAACTCAAGTCTCCAGGTGTCACACCATATATCCATTTTTGTTAGTTCTTCATGTATGGAGTTCATAGTTGTACCGATATCTGTGTTTGTGCAGGTATATGTCACCTTTAAGTCATCTGCATACAGTATTGGCTTGCCTATACTAAAGCACTCACATATACTGTTTATGTATATAATGAAAAGAAGGGGTCCCAATACACTCCCCTGGATGACACCACTGCTAATCGGCCTAGGCCTGGAGGTCATCAAGCCAATTTTTGTTGTCTGATTTCTGTCACTGAGAAATGATTTTATCCAGTTGTGGAGGGGGTTGCGTATCCCTAGTGAGCATAGCCTGCTGACTAACAGACTATGTGGGACTCTGTCGAAGGCTTTCCTGATATCGAAATAGAGGATAATTACTAGTTCTCTCCTATCTCTTCTATAGGTGACTTCGTTGAAAAAGTCTATATGGCAAGTGACGCAAGATCTTTTCTTAAGGAACCCGTGTTGTGACTGGTTGATGAGTTTGTGTTTTAGAAAGTAGTCTGACATTTGGTCTTTGATTACTTTCTCCATGATCCTTGATATAACAAGTGTTATATTGATAGGCCTATAATTACATGCACTAGTTTTGGTCCCTCCTTTATGCTTAGGTAGTATATACGTGTTTTTCCAAGTTTCAGGGTAGGTCCCAGTCACTAGTGAGAGGGTGAATATTCTAAGTAATAGTACTATCATATCCGAGCCACCGTTTTTATAAATGATAGATGGTATATCATCTATCCCACAACTACCGTTAGCTTTTAGTGTCTTTACCGCTGATGCTATATTTTGCATATTAAAGTTGATTTCACCTAACTCGTAGTTATTTTTGCAGGTTATATCGAGGATTGGAGACGGATGCGCTTCGGTGTTATTGGAGAACCATTGGTTTAGGAGTTCACAAATAATCTGGGGATCATCATAAATTATACCTTCATGCTCCAAGTGGCCAACATTATTTTCTTTACCCTTGTTTAGTCGTTTTTGCAGGATCTTGCAGAGTTCCTGAGTTTTAGAGGTGCCCCCTAGGGCTTTATTTTCCTCGAGTTGTGCCTTCATTTTATGTCTCTGATCAGGATTTTTAAATGTTTCATGTATCTGGTGTAATGCACTAAATTCTTTATATAAATAAAATTTCCTCTTCAATTTCCTTAGTTTTAATCGCGTTTTGCGGTCTATGAAAAGAGTTGGTGTCCTTAAGGCAGACTTTAGGGGTGCGATTGTATCTCTTACCGAACTGACCGTCTTGTAGAAGGTATCAAGTGTTACTTCTAAGTTATCATTGGTAAAGTATTCATCCCAGTCAGAGCTTCTCAAGAGCGTTGGTAGGAATTCCCAGTCGGCATTTCTATAGTCCCTATATTGATAGTGAACCGGGGAAATTTTAGGTGTGTGTTTAGTTATTAGTTGAAGAGGTAGGGTGCAGTACAGTATGTTGTGATCACTGTTGTCGAGTTTATCCCCCACCTCTATCGAGATCGGCTCTATTTTGTGGCAGAGGACTAAGTCGAGAATATTGTTATGTCGTGTTGGGAGGCGTACACACTGCTTCCATCCTCCTACATCTATAGCTTCTAGGAGCTCGTCATAGATTCTAGGTCCAGTGCAGGTATCCCAGTTCACTCCGGGGAGGTTAAAATCGCCACAAATTATTTTGTAGTCGAATTCCAGGGTAGGTACATGCTCTAGTATTTCTGCGATAACCGTATCAGTCGTTTTAGGGCTGCTGGGGGCTCTGTATATACATCCCACTAGAATTTTATTTTCATTCGTGTGGATGCTTATCCACTTAGATTCTGGGAGTTTGTCGATAGTTAGGTTTGTAAAAGTATTGGGGTCAGTAGATTTAGAAGCATATATTAGACACCCGCCTCCTTTTTTGTCCACTCTATCATTCCTGTGGATGTCATAGTTATCGATTATCAGCTTTGTGTCAGGTATATCATTAGTTAGCCAAGTTTCAGTTACCAGAATCAGTGTTGGCCGTCTCATGTATACCAAGCTGCGAAGGGAAGTTATTTTGTTAAGGAGAGATCGAGCATTTAAGAGCATAATTTTTAGAAAACCAGTTTTGTTGGGAGGGTAATTAGTGGGTTTTCTTGTTACTATCCCTAACTCCTGGTAGCCTATGTTATGTTCCGAGGGATTCTCAGATGAGACATTGTCAGTGTGTCTACTATTCCCTGAACAAATTGTGCTGCAAGAGGGGCTATTGTTTGCTGCAACCGAAAATAATCCTGTTGCATATATTGGTTTCTGGCCTCATTACGTGGGTATCTGGAATCATTCCTTGACATTAGATAATCTGTTTCACTATTCAGATTGTTATTTACAGGGCCGAAATAACCTGTTTCTAGGTTGTTTTGAGGGTAGTGCGTGCCAAGTCTCTCGCAGTTGTACATTTGTGGACTCATTTCGTGCATGTACATAGAAGGACCGTGATTCAATCTATACCCGTTATGCTGATGGGGATTTACATAGCTACTATGAGGGTCCGAGTATGCATTTCCATCCATATGGTACCTAGTGGTGTCCCGTCTAGTAGCCCATGTGTTTTGATTATTTATTCTGGGTCCCGTTCTCAGGTTATATGAGCCCATAGGCATATTACAACCTCGGCTATTACGGAAATCGTGGGTCTGACCCTGTTGTTTAATCAGCTCGGCTCCTCTTGCGTGTCTGCTAGAGTGTGATTTTGTGTGGATAGAGCTATATTTGCTGTTAGTTTTGACCTCGTATAGTCTGTCATCCACAGTTTGTCTACCACCCTTAGTTCGACGAAGAGCACTTCCACCCTCGTGTTCCGTCTCCTTTATGGGACCTGCCGTAATGCGTGCATAGCTCTTTTTTAGGCTTACATGCTGCTTGTTGGGCTTGTCACAAGGGAGATATGTGGACGCCTGTGGAGAGACCCTGGTTTTAGGGGACTTCTTTTCAGCTTTTACAAGGAGATTACCTTGCTTGGCCCTGGGTGCAGTGTTATCTGCCGATATTTGTAGGTTATCTGTCACAGAAGCATCTATGTCTACCTCATGTGCGGGGTCGGTAGCTTTCCTAGGAGTGTTCTCAAGAACTTTGAGACTCATTCCAGTGTTACTGCCCTTTTTGGGTTTCCCTTCACCTTCGCGTGTCGCTTGTTCACCTAGTACAATGCAAGTGTCACTTTGTGCTTCAGTGTCCTTCGATACTTCGGCACTGATGCTATTCATGATTTGTGGTATAATCGTCTTCGTATCTAAGGTATTTTTAGCTACCTGTCGTTGGCTGGGGGTTTTGTCCGAGACTATCTTAACATTTTTGAATTTCGTGGTGGAGGCCAAAGTATCCCCAGATTTCCTAAATTGTTCTGCTATTATACAGCTGTCAAACCTGAAAAGTATGGGACATGTGCGGTTTAACTCTTTTTTATTTAGTCTGATACACTGACAGGGTGTACTTAAGAGGTTTGCAGCCCTTAGCAAGGAGTGCTGAACCGACTTTATGGGCTCATTGTCAGGTATGTTGTACACTATGGCGTTCTGTTTGGAAGCAAGTCTCTTAACAACTTCGCTCGATAGATAGTCCATAGCGTTCTCTAGCTCCTTAACATGTTCCATTTCAGCATCGGTTGGCTTAGTCTTCAATTTAAACAGTTTTAAGAAAGTGAGATCTCCCAGTTCTTTTTTAAGATGGAAGATTGTTTCTGGTACCGGGTCAAGTAGATTTAGTTTCGTCCTAAGGTCATTTATTTGTAGCTGCATGTCGTTTATGATAGAGACTAAGTTACTAATCTCTGCCTTTGCTGACAGGATATCTTCCACCTGTATTACAGGGGTTAGCATTATGTTGGAAGTATTTGTATTGGGTGAACTACTAATTATAGCTGATTTTAGGGGTGATAATACGTTACTAGATAAGCTTAAGCTATTTTCCAGATTACTAGAGTTTCTAAGAATACGTTTGTTAGAGTTTTTGCCCATTATTATTTGTGATAATATAGCAGAACTGAAAAATGAATATCAGCGAAAACACGTGCAAAAGTGTCACCAAATTCGAACGTACGAGCCGTTCAACTGCGTGGAGGCCTCTTGGGCACAAAAACGAGAAGTACGCGTGGACGTCCTAGAACGGACATCAACTGCAGAGGCGGGTGTGGTCAACCGGAAAATCTTCAACATATTCTTCAGCATTGCGCTCTAACTCATGACGTCAGATGCGAGAGACACAACTACGTCCTCAAGCTGATCGCTAACAAATTGCGCAAAATGAATACCAGATTTTACGTCGAGCCATGTGTTCCAACGCCCACGTCTTTCTGTAAACCTGATCTGATTATCTTGTTAGACGGAGCAGCATACATTCTCGACGTAACAATCTGCAGCGACGCCTTCATTTATACCAGCCATGCGTCGAAGATGTCAAAATACGGAACTCCAACAATGGTTGCTGCATTCCAACGGTTCCTGTCTGCAATGGGACATACAGTTCAAAGAATCTTGCAAATTCCTGTTGTAATCTCTTATCGAGGGATGATCAGTCAACTCTCTGTAAAATACCTTCGCAGACTGTTTTTCACCTCCTTCGACATTTCGAACCTCTGCATCTCAACCATCAAAGGCTCTTTGAAAATCTATGATACTTATATGCGTGGAACGTATAGACTCAGACGTGGAAAACAATTGAACCAATGATGCTGTAAATTTATTGTCATATCAAACTACTCTGTGAACGTTTACTGTACTACCATCTGTTGTAATACACTGCGAGACAAATTGTAACACTCATACACATATATACTCATTGAACCTATAGTACTGTTATGAACTTCCTAAAATACGTGACAATTTTGTTTATTCTGTATCTTCTAATTGCTCCACACTATGTACACGCAAAGAGCATATTGTCCTTATAAAACTCTCCTATGTTAAAGACTATTGCTACACACAACTCGCTGATATCCTACGATTCACATATGTAAACAACATCCAAATGCTCAAAATTGAAAAGATTTTTGTATTACATTTAATGGTTTTATAGATATTAGATATTAAAATCACACTTCTGCACCACATATGAATGTCTCACATGGACACATGACATGAACAATCACATTTAAAAATACATAAAACTGATAGTCTTGCAGTAAAAGTACATATTATTGGAAATAACATGGGCTGCTGTGCGAATTTTCTTCTATTTTCCTTTCTTTCTTTTTTTTACAATTATGTAATATTAAAGAAATTTTCCATGTATTTTTGTGCATGTACTAAACTTGAATATTGTAAAAATAGTCCATTCGTTTCCGCGAATGGACAATTTTTATTCAATATTCGAAAATAAATATGTTATAAAAGTGACAACACTCGGAGCTCAGCCACCAGGCATGACATACAAACTAACTTTGGCAGATTATACGGAACAAGCCTTCTGGGAAACAAACCACAGTGCAGCTACGCACATAACGACACCCATGTAAGGTCTCTTGGAATGTCCACACACAGTAGGCAGATTAACAAGTCATGGGTATCACAAGGTACCAATGATTTTTTATCCAACACATCCCTGTCAGCGCTAACCAAACAGCTGGTGGGGATGTTAACCCTTCTGAACCCATACCACCAACGTTGGCCCCCTATCGGGAAGAAAACAGACATGGGCTAGTACATACGGAACTATTAGTCACATCCAAAGACTGTACAAGCATATGCCAAATAAAAACCTCAACCCAACTCTCCAACCTACCCAAGCCTAGAACCACGTCATTGTATAGTTTATCTAATAATCAAACCCATTACCCACTAAAAAAACGGATAGTAACTTGACAGACATAAGTGGACAAACTAGTTGCAACACAGGGTTGATATGCCACGCGGAAACAGCGGATGCCGATCCACACTTGAACCTTATTGACGAGCTTAAACACTTCAAACACTACTTCAAATCTCAACTCTACTTAATACTTATTAATGCTAGATCTATCCTTAACAAACTCCCGATGCTCAGGGCACACACGCTGGTATACAAACCCCCTATAATCATTATTACGGAATCCTGGTGTCACTCCAATATACCAGACGAAGAGATAAGCATCGAAGGGTACATACACTTTCGCTGTGACAGGAAGAGTGGTAAGGGAGGAGGCTGCTTAATGTACTTCCTGAACACAATTACTGTATTACAGCTAGAAAATAAGGAACTCAATGACATGCACGACACCCTGTGGGTCAACGTACACTTCAAAAGTGCTACACTACTAATAGGATGTATCTACAGAGCACCTGGCACCTTTAGTGAAAAGGTTTCGGTACTGACGGCATATCATCCTATTTTTATAAATATGGTGGCCCTGACATTCCCTTACTACTGCTTAAAATATTCACAATGTCCTTAGAAACCCAAACTTACCCTGATGTATGGAAAACAACGTTTATTATGCCTAAACACAAATCTGGCTCGAAAACAGACGTCAGTAACTACAGGCCAATTAATATCACACCTATAGCTTCTAGAATTACGGAGAGACTAGTTAAAGACAACCTAATGAAGCATATGCTTAGTTGCAATATTATAAGTCCGAACCAACATGGGTTCCTAAAATCCAGATCTTGTTTAACATGCCACTTAGACTTCTTTAACTTTGTGACCAGCAGTCGTGACAGACGACAACTAGTACTTGTCATCTACTTTGACATCTCAAAGGCATTTGACCGTGTCGACCATTTACTACTAGTGCATAAGCTGAAATCCTTAGGAATACGTGACCCACTATTAGGATGGCTTAAATCATTCCTTAACAATAGGTCCCAAATGGTTAAACTCGGATCTATAACTTCGAAACCTAGCCAAATCACCTCTGGTGTAGTACAAGGTAGTGTCATTGGACCCCTTCTATTTACCCTATATATTAACGACATATGCGCTTGCTTTACTCATGGTAAACCATTCATCTTTGCGGGTGACCTCAAAGTAGCTTATACATTCCAACCTGATGACCTAGGGTACTTCCAGAATGTTGTACAAAAAGAACTAGATAAAGTGACTGCTTGGTCGTCTTTATGGAACCTCCAATTTAACCTTAAAAAATGTGGCTGGATCTGCTTCGGTGCACCCTCAATCGACATAAAGTTAACGCTTCAATCGGCTAACCTAACCAAACTCCAAAGTGTCGTTGACTTAAGTCTGAGGTACTCGAGTAACCTAACATTCTCTGAGCAAGTGGCATCACAGACTCAAAAGTCGAGGATGCTCTTAGGATGCATACTCAGGAACTTTCACGACAATGAAGCAAAGCTTATTCTGTACAAAACCTGCGTGAGGCCACTACTAGAATACTGTCCATTTATTATTAGCAGCACTCACACACGTGAAAAGCTAAGAATTGAAAGTATCCAACGATATTTTACCTCGAAACTACTTGGCTACGAATGTAAGAAAGACTACATCTCACGGTGCATGATTCTACAACTTGACCCACTCTGGACAAGACGACTAATTATAAACCTAGTATTCTTCTATAAGGTCCTACACAAAATATCATTCTCAGACATTAAGGACATACAATTCGCGCAAGAAGGCTCTTACGATCTGCGTAACCAAAATTGCACAGTGACAATAAAAGCCTTTAAGTCAACACTCCGCGAAAACTTCTTCACAGTCATGTATTCTAAAATATGGAACAATCTGCCCCTAGATATCAGGAACTGCAATACAGTTTTAAGTTTCAAACACTCTCTGTACACACTATTTCACTCTACCGACTATATAAATAAACTATTTATTCCTAGAACGAATCAACTATTAGTCTACTACAGTACCTAAACGCGCTTAAATACCCTTACTTCCCTAAAGACTATAAATAAACTAGTAGCATAAATGCATAAAAAGACTATTTCACTCTACCGACTATATAAATAAACTATTTATCCCTAGAACGAATCAACTATCAGTCTACTACAGTACTTAAACGCGCTTAAATACCCTTACTTCTCTAAAGACTATAAATAAACTAGTAGCATAAATGCATAAAAAGACATAGTAGAAACAAATTTTTGTTCATCAAATTACAATGTACAACGAATATAATCAAATCTTTTAGACTCCACCTGGATTTTCTTTGTCCTCTGGTACATTTCTGTTGTATTTACTTTGTAGTACAAGTTGCATTGATCTACATTCCGACTGAAGCTGAGAAACAATTGAAGTCACTTACTCATATATCATCCCTCAAGGTTTGGCTAGTAATGGCTCAGCATCCTTGATGAAATCCACTGTCACCATAACAAGACGCTGTACAGCATCTTATACAAGCACTGTCAACGATCTAAAATGGTTTTTATATAGCTTTCTACGCGTTCGTCAACTTACTCGTACGGAGCAACCATGCTGTGACAAATGGCGGGCTATGGGTGACTTGAGCGCAGTAAAACAAATCTGCTTGACAATGACCAATATTAATCTGCATTCAGTTGAATTCACATCTGGTATTACTTGCAAAAAAAATGATGTCAGAATCATAAAAATTAATCACTCATTTTAAATTAATACCCAATTTGAACATAAAACAAGATACGATGCCGCACACAACAAAGTTATATGGAGGAATTGACTTCAAGCTTTATTTTTTTCCCAAATATTTGTAATTTATCCGACACGTACTTGGGTTTTTTTGTTAATGCGAAGACAATATTTCTATATTTCTTTATGTGCTCCATTGAACGACTAACTATCAGAATGTGCTCACTAACTGATCTCAGAGAGGACAGCAACCATGTAATTTCACTATAAATCAAATTCATGTAATTTAAATAATACTTATCCATGCCTGTACAACTGGTGTGTCCTTCATTGATAGGAAATATATTATTATTATCTAAGACTTTTTACGAAGTCTTTTGCATTCACACGGAACACTAGCCATGCCACAATAAATCAGGATTTTGTGTTTTACAGCCTTCAGAGGCAGACAATATTGAAGGATCGAGACATTTCTGATTTTTATGAGGGCTTAAATCTTTATTTTGAAAAAGATAACAATGAACGCCTTGACAGATCATGCTTCTACCTTTAAATATATACCATTCACCCAGTCTATTGTTGAGATGCGACCATGTGGGATCTGCTCAGATTTATGGGGCATCTTATAAATTAACTTGCTGTCTATCGTCAGATCTTTTCATACCACTCCACAATGTCTTATCTCATTTATTTTCTGACAACGTCTTTACTTGATCCTCATTTTACTCCATTAAACTTAACATCTTATAGTTCTTCATTACTTATTATACTCCTACTCTCTGAAGGGTACGGTTGTGCACTAAATGCACAAAAAGGTATAAAATAAAAACAACTGGCATGAGGATAACTGTATTATAACCAAAAGTGGATATCATGATAGTTTGTGATATGTCTGTAGCATTATATATTGCAAATGAATGTTGTTACCCTGGGGTGTTTCCTTTATTAATGCATTTATTAATGATACTTGCACTTACCTATCTCATTACAATTTAATGATTCACCTCAGCACTTTAATTTTTCTAAAACAGATTCCAATCCCTTGTAAAAGGTGTACTTACCTCAATATTGGTTGGTTATCGTATGCCTACAACCACGGGATGAAAACGGAACGAAGTCGATTTTCCCGGTCAACCTGGAGGACAACTGTACAATTCAATAACTATACGGCCTAATTCAGAAAATGAGTGTATTATATGTATCAATTATTTAACAGTTGAAATACGATTAACTTGTAGACAATCTACGATTTGATATTATATCATACTTGATCGTGCCTGTAAAAATGGCATGCATTTTCATGTAAATTTGTAAATTTATATGAAATACATTATTATTATAGAATCTGGGACATTGTAAACTATAGCCTGGTGAGAAGAGGTTATACGCTTCATCACCTCCGCAGCCAAGCAGCCAATCTGATTTTCAGCCTTATTAATGTTGTTTGGAGACATTTTAGGATGTTTTCTTAACAGACAGGCTATTGGGTCTAAATCCGGAAGCTTGCTTTGAGTTACATCCAGTAAAGACTTAACCTGGCCAATATCAGAACTGCTCTCCGTGATATTTGAAATTGGCAGTGATATGCTATCAAACTGACCTAATTTTTCCTGAAGTTCACTTACTTGCCTCTGGATATCTTTCACAAGGAGGTTCAATTTACAGAACTCAGAGTTCTCTAACAGAACATCTTTCACTTGTATAACAGGAGTGGGAATTGCACTCAAGCCATTTTGTGAGCTAGCAGTTAATGCTGTATTACAGGATGGTAATGCAGTTATAACCGAGGTTGAGCCCCCATCTAAAACAATTTTGTTTTTTTTTATTTACAGCTTGATTCCACACCGTATTTTCAGTACAAGTATGGAATTTTCAGCATGGATATCGGTTGCCCAAATTCAGGCATACCATAGATATCGGGTGTGCGCCGGAAGGGGATCGAACCCCGGACCATGTGCATGGTCGGCGAGAGTCCTAACCACTGTGCCACCGACGCAAGTGACCCAAGATCTTTTTTAAGGAATTCGTGTTGTGACTGGTTGATGAGTTTATGTTTTAGAAAGTAGTCTGACATTTGGTCTTTGATTACTTTCTCCATGATCCTTGATATGACAGGTGTTATATTGATAGGCCTATAATTACATGCACTAGTTTGGGCCCCTCTTTTATGCTTAGGTAGTATATACGTGTTTTTCCAAGTTTCAGGGTAGGTCCCAGTCACTAGTGAGAAGGTAAATTTTCTGAATAATAATACTATCATATCCGTGTCACCGTTTTTATATATGACAGATAGTGCATCATCTATCCTACAACTACCGTTAGCTTTTACTGTCTTTACCGCTGATGCTATATTTTGTATATTAAAGTTGATTTCACCTAGCTCGTAGTTATTTTCGCAGGTTATGTCGAGAAGTGGTGACGGATGTGCTTTGGTGTCATTGGATAACCAATGTCTAAGGAGTTCACTTATAATCTGGGAATCATCATAAATTATACCTTCATGTTCCACGTGGCTAACATTGTTGTCTTTACCCTTGTTTAGTCGTTTTTGCAAGATCTTGCAGAGTTCCTGAGTTTTAGAGGTGCCCCCTAGGGCTTCATTTTCCTCGAAGTGTACCTTCATTTTATATCTCTCCTCAAGATTTTTAAATGTTTCATGTATCTGGTGTAATGCACTAAATTCTTAATATAAATAAAATTTCCTTTTCAGTTTCCTTAGTTTTAATCGCGTTTTGCGGTCTATGAAAAGAGTTGGTGTCCTTAAGGCAAATTTTAAGGGTGCGATTGTATCTCTTACCGAACTGACCGTCTTGTAGAAGGTATCAAGTGTTACTTCTAAGTTATCATTGGTAAAGTATTCATCCTAGTCAGAGCTTCTCAAGAGCGTTGGTAGGAATTCCCAGTCGGCATTTCTATAGTCCCTATTTCGATAGTGAACCGGGGAGTTTTTAGGTGTGTGTTTAGTTGTTAGTTGAAGAGGTAGGGTGCAGTACAGTATGTTGTGATCACTGTTGTCGAGTTTATCCCCCACCTCTATCGAGATCGGCTCTATTTTGTGGCAGAGGACTAAGTCGAGAATATTGTTATGTCGTGTTGGGAGGCGAACGTACTGCTTCCATCCTCCTACGTCTATAGCTTCCAGGAGCTCGTCATAGATTCTAGGTCCAGTGCAGGTATCCCAGTTCACTCCGGGGAGGTAAAAATCTCCACAAATTATTTTGTAGTTGAATTCCAGGGTAGGTACATGCTCTAGTATTTCTCCGATAACCGTATCAGTCGTTTTAGGGCTGTTGGGGGCTCTGTATATACATCCCACTAGAATTTTATTTTCATTCGCTTGCATGCTTATCCACTTAGATTCTGGGAGTTTGTCGATAGTTAGGCTTGTAAAAGTATTGGGGTCACTATTCACTATTCAGATTGTTATTTACAGGGCCGAAATAACCTGTTTCTAGGTTGTTTTGAGGGTAGTGCGTGCCAAGTCTTTCGCAGTTGTACATTTGTGGACTCATTTCGTGCATGTACATAGAAGGACCGTGAGTCAAACTATGCCCGTTATGCCAATGAGGCTTTACGTAGCTACTACGGTGGTTCGAGTATGCATTTCCGTCCATAAAATATAATATATATTTCGTATAAACGGGTAAGTTTACATGAAATGCATGCCATTTTTACAGGCACGATCAATTATGTTATAAATTACAATTGTTAATCAGCATACATTATCACTTTCAAAAAGTTCATATTGTTGAGTTATAGCACAAGTAATCAGAACAGATTCTTATAAATGTTAATTTGTAAATATTTCACGAAGGTCACCATCGAAGTTGAGCAACAACCCGAAATTCGTTCCATTTCCCGATGATAGTTATGACCAATCGATAAACAACATATATTAGTGTGAGTGCTATGCCTTCAAATGCTTGAACGCTATTTTAGGAACTGAAGAAAATCTGGCGCAGCTGCAAAATGGTATAGAATGCAATTATGAATAATACATTATTAAAAGTATATTTACAAGATAAATACAAGAAGCTATGTACTACTTGAAATGATAATACACATTTGCAGTGTATGATGCTAACCATACTGGTCTTACCATGGAAAACTATGACGCTTTCTATGAAAATATATTTATTCCCAAACATGAGTGTTGTTTTTTTATCATCAGAGCAACCGAACTTTACGCGAGAAAAGGGTGTAAATGAGAAGAAGTTGAGATAAAATAGAGTATAATAGTAATTAGGTAGAAGAATTATTGTGAAGTATATAAGTGACATTTCAGAGAGAAGTGGCCAGAAGGATTAGAACCTGTTGAATATGGTGACCTGTAGGATGTTTGGCGAACTTGTGTATGGCCCATGGGATAGCATCTTGACAAGAAACTGAGCAGGCTTGTAGATGTTAGGAGCGAAAGCATTGTTATTATTTTTTTTACAGGCTGAAACTGTACAGTCATTATTGTTTTATTTTTTCAATTAATTTTTTAAAGTTTTTTTATACATTTAGTATCTAAACTCATGTTTAGTTCTCGAGCTGCCAAAATAATGCATGTTGCTGTCCTACAGATCGGAGCGATTCACATTTGTGACCACTACCAAATCTGCTGATCAGCATGCGCCACCCTCCCTCCTTTTTTGACATTAAGCTCTGATACCTTCTACAATGACTGCAGTTGTAATATTGGATTTCTTTGACTCCGTCCCAATCATACAGTATGTTGCACATTAACAGCTTTCATGACAAGTGCTTCCCATGAGGTCACATGGCACAATAATACCAGAGGACATTGTTAGCAGTATTATCATCATACTAGTGAACAAGTGGATTACTACAAAAGACTAAGAAATTAGGTTTCCCTTAAGAGTTATGAAGGATAAAATAGCTAATATTAGAGTAACTAAGTTATATTCTATTCAGCAGAGTGATATGAGTAGTGGAACAATTAGTGATAAAGTTATGTAAAGTGGTCCTGAGTAAGGCAACTGGTTAGCAGAACTTGTTATGCTAAATTTTCACGACCGATTTCATATGGTGTGCGTTACACATTGCAAAGTGACTCATCAATTATATAATGGAGAAATACTACATAATTTCAACATTATGAATTTTTTAGGAAATTATATGAATATGGGTAGGTGTTGACTGAAGATAGTCATTCCAACTCAAAAATAGTGCTAATAATATAAGCATATATGTAAAATATTAAGAGATATGGTTGCTAATGTAATTGTTTATGGAAATAATTATACTGACGAACTTATTGAAGATTACAGTGAAGAGAAAGTCAGTGAGTTAGTTAAACGGTTACTGCGCAGTTAGTAGTTAGAACATCTTTAAAAGTAAAAGGTAGAAGAGTTTTCAGTACTGGGGCAAATTAAGACATAATCTACGGGTTAGAGTGTAGTGGATAGTGATACGATTAAAGATAAGGTTAGGTTGAATGAGCTTGGGGAAAATGGTTGGTTGGCTGAGTTTGTTATTGCTAAGTTTTCCTGGCCACTTTTCATATGGCATGCTTTAGACATTACAAAGTACCAGTTTGCTTATATTATGGAAGAACTATCACAACTAATTTGGGATTATACGTCCAGGATAATTATAGAAAGTCTTATGAGTTTATAAACCCGATTGATGAAATATTGATAAGATCTCCAATAAGCTGAATAACCGAACCTCAGATCAAGGCATGTGGGAGAAATTGGGTTGGTTTTATCACGTTTTAGGTGCGGTACGGTTGCTGGGGCAAATGAGTTTCCTCAAATTGGGGGTATTGCACTGGGGTCTGTAGTACCAAAGTTAGATGAACAGCCCATATGGGTAAAGTATGGATAAGTAGACCGAAGCTCTTTTGTTGACAAGAAGTCGTTAAGGAGACGCTGGAATTCAGTAGGAGATCGGCAACTGCGTATATTAAGTGGAAGTTCGTTCCATAATGCACTGTACTGTATTTTGAAGAAACGTGATCGCAGTTTTGTCCGGTACCGGCTTATGGATAGAGTATTTTCATGATTTCTAAGAGTATATATGGTTAAATTATTGAAAGCTATTGGATTACTGCTTTTGAGGTAGCCGTGTAAAAGGCGGAAAAGGAATGTAAGGTTGAGTTTCAGGCGCCTTAACCAAAGTGGCTGAAGTCTATACATTTTGCACCTATCCGCGTAAGTCAGTCCTTCATATTTGTGTAATAGGCGTCGTGTAAAACTTCGCTGAATTTTTTCAATACGAACCCTGTCATACCCATTCATGAAACCGCAGACAATTGTGCAGTATTCAATTACTGGGCGAACCATGACTTTGTATAAAAGGACTTTAGCCTCAGCTGTGTACATTTTTCGATGTAACAAGCCTGTGAGTCTTCGGCATTTAGAAACAAGTGCTTTTGCATACTGACTGAATGTTCAGTTCTGTGAGTAGGTAACTCCCAGGTCTTTTATGGAATTGAGGGTTTGGAGAGAGGAGTCACCTAGGTGTAACCTGAAATACGGGTGGGAGTTATTGAAATATAAGGCACCACATTTATCAGTATTGAATGGCAGTTGCCAATCAGTGCTCCAGCTATGTAATCTATCCAGATCATCTTGAATATGTGTGAATCCCTCGTTCAGTGTAGAATGGGGGAAGCTGTATACAATCTTTAAGTCATCAGCAAAGAGGTATGGGGTACCATGCTTGATTACGCTGCAGATATCGTTAATGTAAATTACGAAAAGCAATGGACCTAGTACACTACCCTGAATTACTCCACTTCGTATGGGTCTGGGTGACGAGTAATTATTTGCAAATTTCACAACTTGGGAACGATCTTCCAAGAAAGAAATGAGCCAGGATAACAAGGGGTCCTGGAACCCGTACGACTTTAGCTTAAGGATTAGTCTCTTGTGTGGGACTTTATCAGAGGCCTTTTTGAAGTCAAAGAAGAGGGTTGTGACAAGCAAACCATGATCTCGCTTGGCGGTAACATTATCAAAGTAGTCAAGTAGGCAGGTGGAGCATGATCGACTTTTCAAGAAGCCGTGTTGTGCTGGAGTAAACAATTTGTGAAGGTGGAGGTATGAAGCAATATCTTGCCCTATAACTTTTTCCATAACCCTAGAAACTACTGACGTGATATTGATCGGTCGGTAGTTTTCGATATTAGAAGTTGGTCCTAGTTTGTGCCTAGGGGTTATAAACGACAGCTTCCAGCACTCTGGGTAACTGCCATTATTTAAGGACAGATTGAAAAACTTTAGGAGGATAATGGGTATGTCCTCACCACCTCTTTTCAACAAGATAGATGGAATTCCATCAGGTCCAGCTTTATATGATGTCCGGAGGGATGCTATAGCGGAGGAAATCTTTTGTTGGGTAAAAGTTATATTACCCAAAAAGTGATATGGTATTATCGGAACATCAAGACTACCTACTGTTTCTTCGTTAGTAAAGTAGCTAGAAAAGTGGGAGCTGAATAACTCGCATATCTCCTGTGGATCTTCGTATAGTTTTTCTCCATCTAGTAATAAGTTAGGGATACTTATTCTGTTGTTGTTAATTCGTGACTTGATTAGTTTTACCAATGCCTCTGTATTATCGGGCCGTGAAAGGAGGATGCGTTCTAGTTTGATGGACTCAGATAACTGATTAGATTTGTATGAATCATAAGTTTGCTTGAGTGTAATGAGTGATGAAAAGTCACTACATCTGTAGAATTGCTTAGCATGCTTACGCAGTCGGTTTCGAATCTTTACGGGGATGAAGTCAGGCTGTTTAGGCCTCGTTTTCACAAGTCTTGCTGGAGCGATGAAGTCATGTGCAAATCCTAGGTTCTCGTAGAGTAAGTTGTTTGCCTCTATAGCCGAGCTGCATGTAAAGTATGGTCCCCAGTCTAGGGTGCGTAGGTATGGTTTCAGGTCATCCCACTGAGCGTGTCTGTAACCCCTGAGTAATACTTTGTTGGCGCTTATTGTCGTACTCATGCTAGTGCAAATATTGAATGTACCTAATACTACTCTGTGGTCGCTACCAGGAAACTCTTTACCTACTCGAAGGGTAGTGGGGATGATACCATTAGTGAAAACTAAATCTAAAGTCTTAGATAGCCTGGTAGGATGCTGTACGTGTTGTTGCCAGTCTTTTGTTTCGATTATGTTAAAAAATTCATGATACCGTTCTGGTGAGGAAAGTGGTTGCCAGACTACTTCAGGCATATTAAAGTCCCCACATATAATTTTAGCCGTGTGAGGTAGTGAAGTGGCGTAAGCGAAAGTGCTAGCAAGTTTCATATCACCTTCAACAGCTGAACATGGGGGATGATAGATGCAACCTATAAGATAGGAAATGGAGTGAGACAGCCTTAGAATAGCCCAGACTGAGTCATTATCTGTGATGAGCTCTGGGTAGAAGCACTGTGTGGCCTTAATATCAGACCTGATATACATAGCGCATCCTCCTCCTCTGCCATGGTTTCTGTCACCTCTGAATACGTAATAGTTATCAATAGAAATATCTTTATCGCATATCTGAGGAGTGCACCATGTTTCAGTAATCATTATAAGAGACGGGTTGCATATTAAGGATAATGTCGTGAAGTCAAACATTTTGTTAAGTAAGGAGCGAGCATTGATGAGACAGAATGAGAGAGAGTTAGGGGTGACGATGAAATCGCATATATCTTTAAAAAAATTTTCCTCAAGGTTTGTAGCATCTAGAGCAGATTGTTTGATGGGTGCTAACTCAGATGGGAGCAACGTACTGGCAGTGCTGGAAAAGTGCACTACACCAGTATCAGCACAGAGAGATGTGCTATCGTTGGTTACCCCGGCGGGTGAGAGGTGTTCATAATACCGTGACTGAAATGCGTCGCCCTTCCCTCCGGTGATAAGTGGCTTGACAGTATGTGTGCTATTTGCGTCAATATTGAGGCTGAAATTTCGTGTTGGCTGAGAAAATTTAGATTGGATGAAGGGGAGGTAAGTATTTCTTGTGGATAGTATGCTGGAGTAAAGTTACGCGCATCGCAATTATGATTAATATTTTGTGTGTTCAAGTTATTTTCGTAAATATTAGTCCATCGATTATCTTGGGTGGACTGTATCCGGTGGTTGTCAGGGATGTGGTGAGTCAGAAGGCCGCTTTGAGGAAAGAAGCCTAACCAACTTGTTCCTTGTTGTAGGGGTCTCTGGATCAAACTTTTGTCTACATTAGCCATAGATAGGAGAGTTGTGTCGGGGTAGGTGCATGCCTGCCCATAGGGTTTCAACTTATTTTTAAGGTGCCCAGACATATAGCGTCTGTTTTGTCTATCGGATGAAGATTTGATCGATGTTGGATGAATTGGCGGGTTACCTCTCCTTTCATTGACGTTATATTTGTGGTGGTATGAAGACTTATTCAGCTTCCCTGGGTTAATGGTGGGATTGGAGTCACTTAAGTTAGTGTTATTTGGTTTGCTGCTGAGTAACCTATCAGTGACGGGTTTGGGTGAAAGTATTCTGGATGGCAGGGTTATATTACTCCGTTTTGTGTGCACACCACTGTGAGTGCTACTCAGGGAGGTTATATTGAATGCTACATTCTCAAGCTTAGCCTTTTGCGTAGTGGTATCAGCAGCTGATGGTGATGTGTCTAGCGAGCATAACTCTAAAGATGCATCTAAGTCTATGGTCATATTTGCTTCACTATTGAATTTACTAGGTAAAACTTTATTATTTAAGGGTATTTCTTTTTCACGCGTGTCTGTAACATTAGGTTTACTTAAATCTAAGGCGAGAGAGTCTTTTGTAGGACATTCTGCAGTTACGTATGCATTTGCGACACTTGATACACTTGCGCGGCTACGTCTTTGACATGGAGTTAGGTCATGAGTAAGTTTAACGTTGCCAAAAGGTGTAGATGAACTAATTAACTTGTTAGACGACTGGAATTTCCTAGCATCATTAGGACTACTGAATTTAAACAGCACAGGACAAGTATACTTTCCTGATTTTTTCCTGAGTCTGATTAGGTGGCAATCCGCTGATGGCATACCGCACGCTTGGAGACATGTCACTTTAATTTTGTCCAGAGGCGTCCGATCAGGCAGATTGTAAGCAAGACAAGATTCGTTTAGTCACTTCATTGGCTATAAAGTCTAACATACGCTCAGCCTTCAGCAGACTTTATATATATTTACTCCTGTTTATGCAGGAACATACCAATTGTACAGGCATGGATAAGTTATTATATAAATTACAGTTTTTTGTTCAATCTAACATTAGAGTCAGTCAGAACAGTCTGCAAAATAGTCTGTCTGTGTAACACATAAAGAGATATAGAAATATTGTCTTCGCATTAACAAAAAACCCAGACTTCAGATGAATGTGAAAATAAAGCTTGAAGTCAATTCTCCTAGATAACTTTGTTGTGAACAGCATCCGTGAGATAAAGTTGATTGATGTATTATTTTGATTCTATAATGTGTTTATTCCATTTTTGTCAGCAGTCTTATCGTAGTTTTATAATAGGAAAGAAATTTGATCTTTGATACGAAAATTAGATAAGGTAATGTTAGATTGTTTTACTGCATCAAATGGGGTCAATTCTAGAACTATCCATTTGCGCCATTTGCGTCAGCATGGCAGACTGTACATGTAAGTTGAGTAATACATTGAAAACTGTTTGAAAACCAGTTGTTTCTTTATATCAGATCAAGAACTCCTTGTACAGAATGTTGGCCAGCGTTTTCAAGTGGTTGCAACGGATCGTTCATGGAATTTGAGTTTGAATTTACTTAAATGGTCATTTCAGTTTAGATGTTGGTTTGTTCGACCTCGACCAGGAGATATATAGAAGTGCAGGCTCAGGATATAATAACAGAAAGAGAAAGTATGTAAACATGAACAGGACGTTAATATTTTATGTATATATAAATGTTTATAAATGTATATCATTGTATAGTAAACAATACCCATAATCTAGTTGTTCTTTCATGTATTTTTGCGAAGTCTTAGAGTTTATTTATTGTCATAATATTTAGTAATGAGTCTAGGCGTTATAATGTTCTAGTAGCTCATGCGTTTTAGAAATAAGTGGTGCGGTGTGATTGGCATAGTCATTTGGATGAAGCAGTTCATATAGCAAGCGTTTGAAGGTTATGATAGAGTGACAGGTCCTTATTTCTAGGGGTAAACTGTTCCAGATCTTAGAGTACATGACTATGAAGAAGTTTGCACGGAGTGTTGTCTTGCAGTTTTTCCTAGATAAATAAATAAATAAATAAATTTATTCTCATAGTACAGTACATGAGGGACGCCAGTTTACAGGCATCATCAAATTGTTACAGAAATAGAACCATATAATTCAATTACAATTTACAGGCAGTAGCAAGATATGCTTTACACGTTTGGTTACGAAGATTGTAAGAGCCTTCCGGTGAGAACTGTATCTCCTTACTGTTTGAGAATGATATTTTATGCAATATTTTAAAGAAAAATGTTAGGTTAATGCTCAGTCGTCTCATCCAGAGTTGGTCGATACCTAGAGTTATACACCTTGATGTGTAGTCCTTTCCGCAGTCAAATCCTAGTAGTTTAGACGTGAAGTATCGTTGGACACTTTCTATTTTAAGTTTGTCACTTACGCGAGTGCTGCTGAGAATAAATGGACAATATTCTAGTAGTGGTCTGACACAAGTTTTATATAATAATAGCTTCGCCTCGTAGTTGTGGAAATTCCTGAGTATGCATCCTAAGAGCATCCTCGATTTACGCGTCTGTGTCGCCACTTGCTCAGAAAATGTCAAGTCACTAGAGTACCTGAGTCCTAGGTCAACAACACTTTGTAGTTTAGGCAAGTCAATAGATTCAAGTACCAGTTTGATGTTTATTGAGGGTGCACCGAAACAGATCCAACCACATTTGTTAAGGTTGAATTTTAGGTTCCATGTGGAGGACCATGCAGTTACTCGATCTAGTTCTTCCTGAACAGCTTTCTGAAAGTACTCTAAGTCATCACAGTGGAATGTGTAAGCTACTTTAAGGTCATCTGCAAAGATGAATGGTTTACCAAGTGAGAAACAGCTGCATATGTCGTTGACATATAGAGTGAATAGGAGGGGGCCTAAGACGCTACCTTGAACTACTCCAGAAGTGACTGGACTAGGTTTAGAGTTTACAGAACCCAGTCTAACTACTTGGGACCTATTGTTAAGGAATGATTCAATCCATCCTAATAATGGGTTACTTATTCCTTACTACTACATAGAAGCAGTAACGGCTTAATGGTGTTTATATTCTCATTTAATTCCTTCACAGAGTTTCCTAGAGAAATAAGGTCCAACTTATTTTGTTTAGGAGTTGCGTATACCTCTGATAACAAATCCGACACAATGACTTCGGGGACGTTGTTGAGGCTAGGTGGAACGTGTAGGGATGTACGTATCTTCTTAGCTGAGTGACCTAAACTATTCTTACGTATAGAAAGTACTCGTTTATTACGTTGAGTCATTGTTGAACACGGATCAGTATGGTTGGAAGTAGAAGCTGAGCTAAATCGAAAACAAGTATAAGGACAAATAATATATCGAGTGGATATATAGACTAAGAACTACTATAGGCACGGTATGGATCTTATTGCTTATAGATAAACAATAAATCGACAAAAGTATTAAACCGTAAAATACAGATTATATAGAAACCAATTGTCCTAAAAAATTGATCCTGATTTATAAACCAAAAAATAATGAACTTCTCTAAATAGTTTATCTAATAATCAAACCCACTGCCCACTAAATAACGGATAGTAACTTGACAGACATAGGTGGACAAACTAGTTGCAACACAGGGTTGATATGCCACGCGGAAACAGCGGATGCCGATCCACACTTGAACCTTATTGACGAGCTTAAACACTTCAAACACTACTTCAAATCTCAACTCTACTTAATACTTATTAATGCTAGATCTATCCTTAACAAACTCCCGATGCTCAGGGCACACACGCTGGTATACAAACCCCCTATAATCATTATTACGGAATCCTGGTGTCACTCCAATATACCAGACGAAGAGATAAGCATCGAAGGGTACATACACTTTCGCTGTGACAGGAAGAGTGGTAAGGGATGAGGCTGCCTAATGTACTTCCTGAACACACTTACTGTATTACAGCTAGAAAATAAGGAACTCAATGACATGCACGACACCCTGTGGGTCAACGTACACTTCAAAAGTGCTACACTACTAATAGGATGTATCTACAGAGCACCTGGCACCTTTAATGATTACGAGACACAACTTATAAATGTACTGGAGCAAGTATCCGCTCTTCCATACGAGCATAAGATCATATGTGGAGACTTCAACCTACCCGAAATCAACTGGGACTTATTAAAAGGGCCAACTAAATACAACAAGCTCTTAGGGACACTGGACATCTTCGGCTGGAAACAAACTGTCACTACCCCTACAAGAGGTGACAATGTACTAGACTTAGTATTCTGTCACGATATAAGCCCCCTCTCAATCTTAGTGGGTTCTAAGTTTTCAGGTAGTGACCACAAAACAGTAATGTGTGCTCTGCCACTTCCACTGAATAGCAATGCAGCTCATACCTCCACTTCACAACAAGTACTATATAGGAACTATAGTAAGGCAAACTGGACCTTAGTAGAATCAGTGCTAAGATCCTCCGAATGGAGCGAACACTTCACTACTGATGACCTCTCGAGAGCTCTGAGCATCTTCTACCATAACTCGAACACATGCTTAGATGCTGCCATTCCACTGCAAACACTTGAGCTGTCCCCACATAGGAAGTCATTCATAAAACCAAAGGATCGTATGAAACTGAAGAAACTCTCAACAAGTTACTTCAAACACCACGACTTTGGCACACTGGGTTTAATACTTAACACCCTTAGTTCCATCTCACAAGCTCGAAATTTCCGTATGAGAAACGAAGAACGCATCGCAGTAGTCAGTCCTGCTAGAGTGTATGCACTCACGGAAATCTTAAAGAAGCGAATGAATCGCAAAAATCACAGCATTTCCCTCCTCATAGACAAAGGTAGGCTATGTACTAATTCCGCAGACATGTGTGAATTATTCAACTCAACTTTTGCAGGTAACTACCTTAAGCCCACAGTCCAGTTACTCAATATACACCCTGCTACTCATGTGGCACAAACTCCATCTCCACACACACCAAACTTAATTAGTACTATTGAATTTAACTATACTAACATTAAACAAACTATAAGAACCCTAAAATGCTCAAAAGGTTTCGGTACTGACGGCATATCATCCTATTTTTATAAATATCGTGGCCCTGACATTCCCTTACTACTGCTTAAAATATTCACAATGTCCTTAGAAACCCAAACTTACCCTGATGTGTGGAAAACAACGTTTATTATGCCCAAACACAAATCTGGCTCGAAAACAGACGTCAGTAACTACAGGCCAATTAATATCACACCTATAGCTTCTAGAATTATGGAGAGACTAGTTAAAGACAACCTAATGAAGCATATGCTTAGTTGCAATATTATAAGTCCGAACCAACATGGGTTCCTAAAATCCAGATCTTGTTTAACATGCCACTTAGACTTCTTTAACTTTGTGACCAGCAGTCGTGACAGACGACAACTAGTACTTGTCATCTACTTTGACATCTCAAAGGCATTTGACCGTGTCGACCATTTACTACTAGTGCATAAGCTGAAATCCTTAGGAATACGTGACCCACTATTAGGATGGCTTAAATCATTCCTTAACAATAGGTCCCAAATAGTTAAACTCGGATCTATAACTTCGAAACCTAGCCAAATCACCTCTGGTGTAGTACAAGGTAGTGTCATTGGACCCCTTCTATTTACCCTATATATTAACGACATATGCGCTTGCTTTACTCATGGTAAACCATTCATCTTTGCGGATGACCTCAAAGTAGCTTATACATTCCAACCTGATGACCTAGGGTACTTCCAGAATGTTGTACAAAAAGAACTAGATAAAGTGACTGCTTGGTCGTCTTTATGGAACCTCCAATTTAACCTTAAAAAATGTGGCTGGATCTGCTTCGGTGCACCCTCAATCGACATAAAGTTAACGCTTCAATCGGCTAACCTAACCAAACTCCAAAGTGTCGTTGACCTAAGTCTGAGGTACTCGAGTAACCTAACATTCTCTGAGCAAGTGGCATCACAGACTCAAAAGTCGAGGATGCTCTTAGGATGCATACTCAGGAACTTTCACGACAATGAAGCAAAGCTTATTCTGTACAAAACCTGCGTGAGGCCACTACTAGAATACTGTCCATTTATTATTAGCAGCACTCACACACGTGAAAAGCTAAGAATTGAAAGTATCCAACGATATTTTACCTCGAAACTACTTGGCTACGAATGTAAGAAAGACTACATCTCACGGTGCATGATTCTACAACTTGACCCACTCTGGACAAGACGACTAATTATAAACCTAGTATTCTTCTATAAGGTCCTACACAAAATATCATTCTCAGACATTAAGGACATACAATTCGCGCAAGAAGGCTCTTACGATCTGCGTAACCAAAATTGCACAGTGACAATAAAAGCCTTTAAGTCAACACTCCGCGAAAACTTCTTCACAGTCATGTATTCTAAAATATGGAACAATCTGCCCCTAGATATCAGGAACTGCAATACAGTTTTAAGTTTCAAACACTCTCTGTACACACTATTTCACTCTACCGACTATATAAATAAACTATTTATTCCTAGAACGAATCAACTATTAGTCTACTACAGTACCTAAACGCGCATAAATACCCTTACTTCCCTAAAGACTATAAATAAACTAGTAGCATAAATGCATAAAAAGACATAGTAGAAACAAATTTTTGTTCATCAAATTACAATGTACAACGAATATAAACAAATATTTCGCAGTTCACGTACTTTTTCTTTGTCCTCTGGTACATTTCTGTTGTATTTACTTTGTAGTACAAGTTGCATTGATCTACATTCCGACTGAAGCTGAGAAACAATTGAAGTCACTTACTCATATATCATCCCTCAAGGTTTGGCTAGTAATGGCTCAGCATCCTTGATGAAATCCACTGTCACCATAACAAGACGCTGTACAGCATCTTATACAAGCACTGTCAACGATCTAAAATGGTTTTTATATAGCTTTCTACGTGTTTATCAACTTACTCGTACGGAGCAACCATGCTGTGACAAATGGCGGGCTATGGGTGACTTGAGTGCAGTAAAACAAATCTGCTTGAAATTGACCAATATTAATCTGCATTCAGTTGAATTCACATCTGGTATTACTTGCAAAAAAAATGATGTCAAAATCATAAAAATTAATCACTCATTTTAAATTAATACCCAATTTGAACATAAAACAAGATACGATGCCGCACACAACAAAGTTATATGGAGGAATTGACTTCAAGCTTTATTTTTTCCCAAATATTTGTAATTTATCCGACACGTACTTGGGTTTTTTTGTTAATGCGAAGACAATATTTCTATATTTCTTTATGTGCTCCATTGAACGACTAACTATCAGAATGTGCTCACTAACTGATGTCAGAGAGGACAGCAACCATGTAATTTCACTATAAATCAAATTCATGTAATTTAAATAATACTTATCCATGCCTGTACAACTGGTGTGTCCTACACAGATAGGAAAAATATATTATTATTATTAGTTTTCTTTAGTGTGACGTTGTTCTTAGATTATAAAAAGGAGGATGAGCACTGCGAAAGAGTGGATCCAAACTTGATAACTGGCGGTGATATAACTGCGTATTTGGAAGCTAAGGTAGCAGCCAATATAAGTTAAAGTTGATGAGTGGTATAACATCCACTACAATATTCCAGAAATCAGTAAAAATATATCCACGTTATGGAGAGAGATTGTGACGTCCGATCAGAATCGCGCGCGCTCGTTACCTAGTGGTACCTAGTGGTGTCCCGTCTAGTAGCCCATGTGTTTTGATTATTTATTCTGGGTCCCGTTCTCAGATTAAATGAGCCTATAGGCATATTACAACCTAGGCTGTTACGGACATCATGAGTCTCTTTCTGCAGTTTAATCAGCTCGACTCCCCTTGCGTGTCTGCTAGCGTGTGATTTTGTGTGGATAGAGCTATTTTCGCTGTTAGTTTTCACCTCGTGTAGTCTGTCATTCACAGTTTGTCTACTACTCTTCGTTCGACGAAAATCACTTCCTCTCACGTGTTCCGTCTCCTTTATGGGACCTGCCGTAATGCGTGCATAGCTCTTTTCTAGGCTCACATGCTGCTTGTTGGGCTTGTCACAAGGGAGATATGTGAACGCCTAAGGAGAGACCTTGGTTTTATGGGACTTCTTTTCAGCTTTTACAGGGAGATTATCTTGCTTGGCCCTGGTTGCAGCGTTATCTGCCGATATTTGTAGGTTATCTGTAGCGGAAGCATCTGTGTCTACCTCATGTGCGGGGTCGGTAGCTTTCCTAGGAGCGCTCCCACAAACTTCGAGACCCATTCCAGTGTTACTGCCCTTTTTGGGTTTTCCTTCACCTAGTACAATGCAAGTGTCACTTTGTGCTTCAGTGTCCTTCGATACTTCGGCACCGATGCTATTCATGATTTGTGGTATAATCGTCTCCGTATCTAAGGTATTTTTAGCTACTTGTCGTTGGTTGGGGGTTTTGTCCGAGACTATTTTAACATTTTTGAATTTCGTAGTGGAAGCCAAAGTATCCCCTGATTTCCTAAATTGTTCGCCTATTATACAGCTGTCAAACCTGAAAAGTATAAAACATGCGTGGTTTGACCCATTTTTATTTAGTCTGATACACTGACAGGGTGTACTTAAGAGGTTTGCAGCTCTTAACAAGGAGTGCTGAACCGACTTCATGGGCTCATTGTCAGGTATGTGTAAACTATGGCGTTCTGTTTAGAAGCAAGTCTCTTAACAACTTCTCTCGACAGATAGTCCATAGCGTTCTCTAGCTCCTCAGCATGTTCCAAATCAGCATCGGTGTATTTGGTCTCCAACTTAAGGAGTTTTAGGAAAGCGAGATCCTCCAGTTCCTTCTTAAGATGGAAGACTGTTTCTGGTACCAGGTTAAGTAGATTTAGTTTCGTCCTAAGGTCATTTATTTGTAGCTGCATGTCGTTTATGATGCAGACTAAGTTGGTTATCTCTGCCTTTTCTTCCACCTGGATTTCAGGGGTTAGCATTATGCTGGAACCGTTTGTATTGGGTAAACTACTAATTACAGCTGATTTAAAGGGTGATAAATCGTCACTAGATAAGCTTCGGTGGCACAGTGGTTAGGACTGTCGCCCACCACGCCCATCGTCCGGGGTTCGATCCCCTACCGACGCATAATGCTAACCCCTGAAATCCAGGTGGAAGAAAAGGCAGAGATAACCAACTTAGTCTGCATCATAAACGACATGCAGCTACAAATAAATGACCTTAGGACGAAACTAAATCTACTTAACCTGGTACCAGAAACAGTCTTCCATCTTAAGAAGGAACTGGAGGATCTCGCTTTCCTAAAACTCCTTAAGTTGGAGACCAAATACACCGATGCTGATTTGGAACATGCTGAGGAGCTAGAGAACGCTATGGACTATCTGTCGAGAGAAGTTGTTAAGAGACTTGCTTCTAAACAGAACGCCATAGTTTACACATACCTGACAATGAGCCCATGAAGTCGGTTCAGCACTCCTTGTTAAGAGCTGCAAACCTCTTAAGTACACCCTGTCAGTGTATCAGACTAAATAAAAATGGGTCAAACCACGCATGTTTTATACTTTTCAGGTTTGACAGCTGTATAATAGGCGAACAATTTAGGAAATCAGGGGATACTTTGGCTTCCACTACGAAATTCAAAAATGTTAAAATAGTCTCGGACAAAACCCCCAACCAACGACAAGTAGCTAAAAATACCTTAGATACGGAGACGATTATACCACAAATCATGAATAGCATCGGTGCCGAAGTATCGAAGGACACTGAAGCACAAAGTGACACTTGCATTGTACTAGGTGAAGGAAAACCCAAAAAGGGCAGTAACACTGGAATGGGTCTCGAAGTTTGTGGGAGCGCTCCTAGGAAAGCTACCGACCCCGCACATGAGGTAGACACAGATGCTTCCGCTACAGATAACCTACAAATATCGGCAGATAACGCTGCAACCAGGGCCAAGCAAGATAATCTCCCTGTAAAAGCTGAAAAGAAGTCCCATAAAACCAAGGTCTCTCCTTAGGCGTTCACATATCTCCCTTGTGACAAGCCCAACAAGCAGCATGTGAGCCTAGAAAAGAGCTATGCACGCATTACGGCAGGTCCCATAAAGGAGACGGAACACGTGAGAGGAAGTGATTTTCGTCGAACGAAGAGTAGTAGACAAACTGTGAATGACAGACTACACGAGGTGAAAACTAACAGCGAAAATAGCTCTATCCACACAAAATCACACGCTAGCAGACACGCAAGGGGAGTCGAGCTGATTAAACTGCAGAAAGAGACTCATGATGTCGTAACAGCCTAGGTTGTAATATGCCTATAGGCTCATTTAATCTGAGAACGGGACCCAGAATAAATAATCAAAACACATGGGCTACTAGACGGGACACCACTAGGTACCACTAGGTAACGAGCGCGCGCGATTCTGATCGGACGTCACAATCTCTCTCCATAACGTGGATATATTTTTACTGATTTCTGGAATATTGTAGTGGATGTTATACCACTCATCAACTTTAACTTATATTGGCTGCTACCTTAGCTTCCAAATACGCAGTTATATCACCGCCAGTTATCAAGTTTGGATCCACTCTTTCGCAGTGCTCATCCTCCTTTTTATAATCTAAGAACAACGTCACACTAAAGAAAACTAATAATAATAATATATTTTTCCTATCTGTGTAGGACACACCAGTTGTACAGGCATGGATAAGTATTATTTAAATTACATGAATTTGATTTATAGTGAAATTACATGGTTGCTGTCCTCTCTGAGATCAGTTAGTGAGCACATTCTGATAGTTAGTCGTTCAATGGAGCACATAAAGAAATATAGAAATATTGTCTTCGCATTAACAAAAAAACCCAAGTACGTGTCGGATAAATTACAAATATTTGGGAAAAAATAAAGCTTGAAGTCAATTCCTCCATATAACTTTGTTGTGTGCGGCATCGTATCTTGTTTTATGTTCAAATTGGGTATTAATTTAAAATGAGTGATTAATTTTTATGATTCTGACATCATTTTTTTTGCAAGTAATACCAGATGTGAATTCAACTGAATGCAGATTAATATTGGTCAATTTCAAGCAGATTTGTTTTACTGCACTCAAGTCACCCATAGCCCGCCATTTGTCACAGCATGGTTGCTTCGTACGAGTAAGTTGATAAACACGTAGAAAGCTATATAAAAACCATTTTAGATCGTTGACAGTGCTTGTATAAGATGCTGTACAGCGTCTTGTTATGGTGACAGTGGATTTCATCAAGGATGCTGAGCCATTACTAGCCAAACCTTGAGGGATGATATATGAGTAAGTGACTTCAATTGTTTCTCAGCTTCAGTCGGAATGTAGATCAATGCAACTTGTACTACAAAGTAAATACAACAGAAATGTACCAGACGACAAAGAAAAAGTACGTGAACTGCGAAATATTTGTTTATATTCGTTGTACATTGTAATTTGATGAACAAAAATTTGTTTCTACTATGTCTTTTTATGCATTTATGCTACTAGTTTATTTATAGTCTTTAGAGAAGTAAGGGTATTTAAGCGCGTTTAAGTACTGTAGTAGACTGATAGTTGATTCGTTCTAGGGATAAATAGTTTATTTATATAGTCGGTAGAGTGAAATAGTGTGTACAGAGAGTGTTTGAAACTTAAAACTGTATTGCAGTTCCTGATATCTAGGGGCAGATTGTTCCATATTTTAGAATACATGACTGTGAAGAAGTTTTCGCGGAGTGTTGACTTAAAGGCTTTTATTGTCACTGTGCAATTTTGGTTACGCAGATCGTAAGAGCCTTCTTGCGCGAATTGTATGTCCTTAATGTCTGAGAATGATATTTTGTGTAGGACCTTATGTGTTACCTCATCTGTTACAGTATTTTGGAGAGGAACAATAATAAAAGGATAAGGAAAATAGACTATCAGAGTCTACATTTTAGATATAAACAAATGTAATTTCGGAAAACAGTGCATAATCATGCAGCATTAAACATATAAGTAGTAGTAATTTATAATATTTTGTTCCGAAAGATTTGACTACACAAGATTATAGTTATAGAACAGTAAGATAGGATTCATTACTATTTAGGACTCACCGTATAGTTGATTATTTAGACTACCAACATTCCGGCCTTAATTTGCGTATAGGCAGACAGTGCTAACATGTAGCATTAGGCAGTCTCCAGAGACATTTTAATACCAGTCGTCTTCAGTTGATTTGCATCTGGAACTTGAGACTGAACTCTTAGCATGCTGAAATACTCATAATACCATGTTATCAGTGATATGTGCCAAAAAATTTTTTTAATATTTGAATGAAGAAATAATTAAAATTTAAGGCTGATTGAGAATAGGTGACTGGGGTTGTGAAAACAATCATAGTGAAAGTAGAGTCAAACATAGAGATCACAGATTTCGGGAGCTAACAGTGAGGGTCAGTGGAGTGCCGTATTAGATCTCTGATTTTTAGTCTGTCACATACGCCTTCTAACCCGGTGTTGATAAAATATTTGTTCAGCAGAGATGAGAAGGTTTTTGGGGTAGGACTGTTTCTAATTTCAGTTGGAAGACGGTTCCAAATGCAGCGGTATCTGACAGTGAAAGAATTTGATCTGTACTTTGTATGACAGCGGGGCACTTCAAAAGATGAAGATTTATTTCTAAGGTTATATTTCTTAGGTGAACTAAAAGTAAATTCATTGTGGGGGAAATATATAAGCCCTTTAGCGATCCTAAATGTAATTTTTAGGTTAAACTTCAGTCGTCTGACCCATAAGGGTTCCAAGTCAAATATGTTACATCTGTCGTAGTAGGAAATGCAAAGATTTTCACCTACTAGACGTTTGGTAAACGCCCTTTGTAGGCTTTCCAATTTGCACCTGTCTTTTACGGAAACACTGTCCATGACAGGAGGACAAAATTCAAGTAAGGGCCTTATGCATAACTTGTACAGCATAATTTTGGATTCACACGCTTTAAAGTTTCGGAATAAAAACCCAAAAAGCCTTTTAACCTTTGATACTTGTAATTTAACGTATTCCGTTAGGCTAAATTCTGGAGTGTATTTTAGACCCAAGTCTGTTGTAAGCGGCAGACGAGGAATATGATTGTTGTGTAGGGAGATGGAAATTTCGGATGAAATGCCTTTGGAGCATAGCACACCACATTTTTCAACGTTAAACTTCATTTTCCACGTGTTACACCACAATTGAACCCTATCAATATCATCCTGAATCCTATCAAATACACATGACACTTCATTTCTGAGTGAGTGGTATACTATTTTGATGTCATCAGCAAATAGGAAAGGTCTGCCATGTCTAATAACGTCGCAAATATCATTGAAATATAACAGGAATAACAGTGGACCTAGAACACTACCTTGTATGACTCCACTTGTTATCCGAACGGGGTTGGATGTGTGGGAACCTAACCTGACCATTTGCATCCGATTGCTTAGGAATGAACTGAGCCAGCTTAACAAAGAACCTTGGATCCCATAAGACTGGACTTTTGATATTAACAGTCGGTGGCTTACTGTGTCAAAAGCTTTACTAAGATCTAAGTATACAATAACTGTGATCATACTGGAATCTTTCAGTTGTGAGATGTGATCAAAAAATTGTAAATGGCATGTAGTGCAAGAACGTGACTTCATGAAACCATGTTGATAAGGAGTGATAAGTTTCTCTTGAGAGAGGAAGTCAAAAATGGCACTTTTCACGATCTTTTCCAGAACCCTTGAAATAACAGAAGTTAGGTTAATGGGTCTGTAACTCATGACACTTGAACGGGAGCCTGACTTATACCTAGGGGTAATGTGCGTGGTTTTCCATGCATCTGGATATGTTCCAGTTGATAGAGAGATAGAGAACAATTTAAGAAAGAGAATAGGGATGTCTTCACCACCGTATTTTAAAAAAGTTGAGGGAATCATATCAGGACCAGGGTTGTTTGAACTTTTAAGGGACGTGATTGCTCTCTTAATATTATCCAAAGAAAAGCTGATAGTTTCTAAAGTTTTTTGTGAACGTACATGGAATAGAGGTTGTGGCAACGTGTTGTCATCATGGGCATATGACCGTGAGAAGTAGGAGTTTAGAAGCTCACAAATTATTTTAGGGTCAGTAACAGTCTCACCATTTTCTAAGATGAATTGTATATCTGTTTTACGAGAGTTTAGCCTTTTGCGATAAAGCTTACAGATTGCAGTATATTTAGAGCTATCTTTAAGGGCTGCACTTTCTTGTCTGAGTAGAACGTTGTCGTTATTTTCTTTCAATCTGAGATAAATGTTCTGTATATTTACAAGACACGAGAAGTCATTTTCTTTATGGTACTGTCGGTGCAGCTTTCGCAGCTTAGCCTTTACTTTTATAGGAATGAAATTCTTTATGTTTTGTCTTGGACTCTCTTTACATTTAGGAACAAGTTTATCAAAGCATATAGTTACATTCTGGTAAAAGGCTATTAGGATAGTGTCTAGGTTGCTACTAGAAAAGAAAAGGTCCCAGTCTAAGCTTCTAATGAAGGAGTGAAATACATCCCACCTAGCTTTTCCGAAGCACATGAATGTCTTGCGCAGGGTAAAGCATTTTGATGAGTGAAGCCTGGTATCGAGGGCGCAGATTATTGTGTTGTGGTCACTACCAGGAAATGGTTAGCTGATGTCTATGGTGGATAAGGCAATGTCTTTCAAGAAAACCAAGTCCAGTATATTGTGGTTTCGGGTAGGCCTTAGAATACTTTGTGTCCACCCACATAACTCAACAGCATCTAAGAATTTGCTGTAGCGGGGAGGAGCACTGATGGGCTCCCATGAAACTTCAGGCATGTTAAAATCCCCTCCGATCACTTTATAAGTAAAGTTTAATTTCGAAGTGTAATGAAAGGCTGTAGTTATTTCACTTAGCAGTTCACTGTCATGGTTGGGTGGGCGATAGATGCAACCTAATAACAGAGTTTGCTGTTTATTTATGTAGAGTGTCACCCATAATGTATCGCATATATTAAGGTTAGGGTCATCGTAGTGCACAGCTCTGCAGTCAGATTTAACATAGATAATGCATCCTCCACCCCGCCCAACTGATCTGTTCTTCCTGAAAAATGAGTAGCCTTCACAGTGAAAGAAATCATCATTTATTTCACTTGTGCACCAAGCTTCAGTGATCAATAGTGCTGTAGGTTGGCTAATCAGTAGCAGGGATTGGATGTATGCCATCTTGTTTACAGCTGACCTGGCATTGATAAGAACTATGTAAGGGTTAGCCGAGTCATATCTTAGGATTTTAGCTATGTCTTGAAGTAGCTGGTGGTGAGATTCAATCATAGTGTCCTCAGACGACAATGAAATGTCTATGCCTGTAGATGCCCTAGGAAAGCTAGAAGTGCAGAGGGGGTGAATTAAATTTTCGTTTTCATATAAGTTTGGGCGTAAAGAAGATTTGCTGTCAGAAGAAAAGGACACAGAGGGTTGTTGAAGGAGAAGAAGGGAATTACCAGAGTCATGTAAGGTGAGCTCCAGGCAGTAATTAGACATTGCTGTATCAGCTGTCATATCTATATTGGGGGGCGAAACCTGTGGAGAGTGGTGAGCATTTGTAGTATGTTTGAGGTCATGTTGTGAACCTGTATAAAAAATGGTAATGTCGTTTCAGCAAAACTGTTGATCGCTGGGTAGTCAGCCCTGTTGGGTGTAGGCATGTAAATAGGTGGAGGTGGCCTGCCAAGCAAGCTCAACTTATTCGAATTGTTGAGAATTACGTCACCACTATTCGACTTCCTATAGTTAAGTGTATCAATGTTTTGGTTTGTATTGGTGCGAGGGTTTACTTTTTTGAACAGGTAGCTACGAGGTTCGGGTTCTGTTTTGCGGTTATTGTACCTATTGGTTTTGTGGATATTTGTTTCTGGAGAGAGGTGTGGTGTCGAGCTGTCAGCATGTGAATTAGTGTGTGGCACTAGTCTCTTATTCTGCGTTGTCTTTGTAGACGAACTGGTAGCTGCATTCTTCAACTTCCTGGAATTAAGACTACTTGAATTGGTGAATACTGGGTGTGATGTACTGCAGTTTGTCACTGGGGTACAGGGATTGTTATCAGAGGAATCTAAATCTACGGTCGATTTCTTTCTTAGTGTTCGGCTATACACTGAACTATTTTTGGACCTTACATTTTCAGGCAAGTTCGTTTCCGAATACGGTGTGCTTTGTATAGAAAGATTCACCCCCTTTTCCTCTACCTCAACAGAAGTGTGGGTGCCCAGGGGTGTTGTAGAGGAGCTGGGATTTACAGTTTTAGAATAAGTCATTCTTTGGATCGGTGTCTTGTCACGAGCTAATTTAATCGTATGACAACGTGTATTTTTCAGTAGTGTTTGCCTACTGTAAAAGATGTCAGCATTAGAGGACGAGTCAAATTTCAACACAAGTGGGCAAGATTTATTTTTATGAGACTTTCTAAGTCGATGGCAGCTGCACGAGACGTTATTCATAGAGCACGCATTCAGAATAGTGCTTTTGACCTTGTTAATCTGTGCATTATCCGGTATATTATACACGATTATGTTCTTCTCGCGCACTACACGTTGATATACTTCAGTTGCAACGTAGTTTATCAGGTTTGCGGTTTGTGGTAACTTACTAGGTGAAGTACCATTACTGTCGGTTTCACTAGGTACTGCCAGTTTTGATATCTTAACTTCAAGCCCCCTAATAATGGAAAATAATTCTGCGATTTTATCTTCACAACAAGGTGTAGAACAAGAAACTGGATTAATGCTAGGAGTCAAAATGTTTGCCGTGTAATTCATTTCGCAAGACGTTTTGCAGGTGTCTGCGAGGCCTGGATCATTGCATGTAGTATCAATATGTATACCATCCATGATGTTGTTTAATACGCAAGCAGGTAAAGGGAATTCAACGTCCGGACTTAACGTATCTACTGCAGCAGACCTGTATTTAGTTGTTAAATCACTGGATGTAGTCTTCACACTTCCTGCAGGCCTATTCATTCTATTCGGTTTGTGTTTTTTACTGGGATTTGAAGCAGACAGTGGAGTTTGACGCTTAGTTTCAACCATTGGCATTTAGAAAAGTGTTAAACTTCTTAAATATAAGAGAATGAGCAAAGTGTCTGTAAGGTCCTTTTTAGGGTGTTGGAGATTTAGATTGTTTAGTTCGGTACACAATTAGCAGTTTATGTGGATAAAAATACTGGAATATAGTATGAAGACACGCTTAACAAATACTATAAATGCAAAGATGCGATAACAGAAGCACTTAAGTAGACACTAGCTATAATGGACAATTACAGCCGGAAAAGTTATCTTTAATGAAAAAATAGGACTAAGTATTTAGTACTATCCTCAAGAGACCTATTGAAAAGCCGCCTATAGAGAAAAAAAGAACTGAGAAATAACACGCGAAAAAGTAACAAATCCTTCGAATTGCCGCCAATTTGGGCTACCGATATCCATGCAGAAAATTCCATACTTGTACTGAAAATACGGTGTGGCATCGAGCTGTATTCAAAAAATTTTTAAAAAACTTAAAAAAATTAAGGTATTTTCTAAATTACTAGTGTTCCTAAGAACAAGCTTGTTGGAGCGTTTGCTCATTGTTTTTAGTGATAATATAGCAGAACTGAAAAATGAATATCAGTCAAAACACGTGCAAACGTGTCACCAAATTCGAACCTACCGTGGTACGTGTATACACATACATATATACGTGTAGAACAAAGTCTCATATGTTTTCTAAATAGACAACGTCCTGCAGGAGAACAATGGACTCTATCAAATCAATCAAAAACTTCAACGATTAATTTTTCATCTGTGTGGATTATTAGATTTCCAAGGGACAAGTACTGAGTGGTTTCCTTACGATGTGAGTGTGTATCTCTGCACTCTCTTCAAGTGATGTTTAATAAATACACCCTTCAGCAGCCGCAAGGGCTATATTCCCCAAACTGAGTGGTCCGGGCTATAAGCCAGCACGTAGAATGGTGATAGCTGCGGTATAGCAGGAAAGATGGCTATGATTGGTTCATAGCCATCAATTGAAGCGAGCTGGAAGCCATTTAAGCAGCCCAAAAAATTGATTACCTTCTTGTTTTACGAACCGATAACAGTGTCTTACTTTTAATTCAAATTTAATGAACTCCAGGATGGTGTGGTCAACCACTGCTCACCAATAATGTTGCACGTTCTGTTTTTTCAGTTTCAAAATGGCTCACAAAACTAATCAGACATCCCTACAAATTCGCTCTTTTATTGTCACTTTGGTAAGTTAGCTTTCACTTACACCAAAGGCATCACTGTACACGAACGAGAGAGACAGATAGATTCTTCCATACAAACGACGAAATGACTTAATAATTAGCCCTTGAAGATTTAACTTATACTATCCATAAAAATCTTTTTAATATGGATGTTGGTTTATCCTTCTTCGAAAAACCATTACAGCAACAAGAATATTCACAGTTTACGAAGATAAAACGTCTTGAGGTTATGAAAAAATTGTTATATTATCGAAGTATCAAAAACAACAATAAACAGATATTTATATAGGTTGCAAAATCAAAAGTCAGACATTCTTTTAGCAGTATTTCTGAGGGATAAGATCCTTAGTCCCACGTGCTTAGAGAGGGTATCAGAAGATTCCGTGTTGTAGATTCCACAAGTGAATATTAAGTGTAGTTCTAGGTGGCACAGTAGAATCCTTTTAAAGAATGGATATGTGAATAATGTGAGGAAAACGTCTATTTTCTAAAAGAATAAGGAAAGATGATTCACGCAGCGCAACCACACTTATACTATTCATAAAAATGTTTTTAAACATGATGTTAGTGTGTTCCTCTTCAGGAAACTGGATATCATAGAAACCATGACCTGTTAGGCAGTCGGCATTGTCTTTCAGTTACCTTTAAAACTTCAAAATAATCAACTCTACAAAGAGAACATTTGATGCCTCTCAAGGTTGACGTGTTATGACATTCACATGTAGAAGTTCATTGAAATTATCAAGGATAATAATATTTTGTCTACTGTAACACCAAACTTTATGAATTATGATTCAGAAGAAGAAGAAGAAGTGAAATATTGTTATTGAATAAGCAAATTTTAACGACCTGCAAAACAAATGTTGGTTTATAGAAGCGAAAATTCACACGACAAGTTTTGTGCCGATGAAAGGGGAAAAAATAACTGCTTCTACTCAAAGGAAAATTGTTTCTGCATATTTTGTTTGCAATCCTTCACACAATCAATTGTCTTACTTAATCCAAAACCAATTCCAGATGTCATCAAACATGTCTAATGAATGTCTAATGAAGTATCATCTGAATAATCAATTGCAGTTCTTCTGTTGTTAATTCAAACGTTTTATACTTTGGTACAGTGAATGAATATCCACAAAGCTTCTGTTGATCAATCTGTTTCCGGTAGTCATTTTCAGGGCGTTTATTAAACGTATACATATACGTTTGGAGATCATTTGCATATTCCGCAGGACAATCGACAAGTGTTGAATGCTCATTGAAACAGAACACTATTTCGTCGAGGAAAATTCCATTAAACTGAAATAAAAAGAGGAAAAGAATAAAGAAGAAACTAGGTATTCCTATTCAACGAACTTATATTAACAGTCATTCTGTCTATATAAGTAGCAGTTGAAATGCGAAATTCTACTGACATACAACAGCCTACATCATCACTTTCAGTCACAGCCTGTTATCGCTTTCAGGATATTGAAACACGATCGTGAAATAACAATATTAAATAATTTGCATCTACTGTAGATGACAATAATAGAAGACAACAGGTTGAATATCTACATCGACAACTTCCCTGGCTCCTTGCTGAAGTGCACACGTCCGAACACGACGTATGGTCAGCAACAAGGAAATACGTTAGAGAAGCAGCCATCTACCTATCGCTTAACAAATATAAAGAGTTGGAAATGATGATGGTTTGGGCGTCACGTCCTGTGAAACAGAAAGAAAGGTCTGCCTGTTGTGGGCTATTGTTGAGCTTCACAAAAGTGGCAGAACAAAACTCATCGGAACAGAGATGTTCCACTCAAAAGGCAGGCAGTGAACATCGAAAAAATTATTGCCAATCTCAACGTATAAGAAAGTTTTGAAATTCAACTGAATTGCGTTTCTAGAACCAACTTTGATCTCGTAATTTAGAAAATCATTGTTGACTTGTCAGTTGACACAGCAAGGCTGATTGGCGAAATACCATCACATTGTGTTACATGCAATAACAGCTGTCATAATGACAAAAGAAACATTTATGCGAAGCAAAATCGCTTGTCACTCACCTCATCAGCAGCACAGATGACTTTAGGTTGAGCATGATACTGGTTTAACAGCGAATGCTCAAAATCTTTGGTCTAATCAAGGTAAAAGATAAAATGAATTCATAGCGAATTATTAGTACTTTGTCAAGTAATAGAAAATCAATTGAAAATCCTTGAAAAGTGTCTACACGTCATACGCGGTGTTCCGTTAAGATTTTGACAACAGATTAATAGGTATCTGTTAGGAAGACTATCACTGACTGACTGACTGACTGAGTGACTAGCCGATTCGAATGCTAATGCATCAGACACACCAGCCTGGATAGGACGACAAACCTCTCCTGGATCTGAAGGATAAATCGTGCAGCATTTATGATACCTCTGCAAAAGCAAATTAACACTGATGAATATACATAGAGGAATGTCGAAATGATTGGATGGGAAAATGATAATAAGAGCGTGTTGAAATCGGTTGACCGGAATCGCCCCCAACACCCGTACTTCTATTGATAAATTCACCATACCAAATACTAGCACAGTGATTATGTGAATTATCGCAGCCGTTGAGGAAACGCTTTGGAATGTATATTGTATCTGAGTCATTCCAGCATGTAGAGAAAACTGCGAATCTCAATGTAACCGGTAAACATCTGGTCTCTTCCCATGTTACTTCCCTACTCACATACCCTTCAGTCATTCAGAATATTGACCTAATGTAAATAGGAACCAATAATATACCCACTAAGAAATCAGAATCGAGGGGATTGTTGTTCTTCTGCACTTAAAATATCCAATATCCATTCAGTGAGCGTCTGTTCCATGAAATTAATAGTACTGCGATTGCAACCACTTTTTGTAGATGTATTCTTGGCGGTAATTTGCAACAGTAAGTACAACAAACGGAATTATATCCATGATATTGGTGATATTTTTATTGTCTGTAACAGCAGGTCAAAATTTGAGAACTCGCTGATAAAAATCAAATCGTGCCATCCAAACATTAACTTCTCAATGAAGCACGAAGAAAATACCACAATTAACTTCCTAGATGTCTCTTTAGTGACTGAAACGATTGATGGCAAAATGGAAAGATATAAGCTTTGAAATACATCCTAGACTGGACAGTACATCCATGTCAGAGCTTTTGTTCTCATCAAATGTGGAAAGAACTTAGTCAGGACACTGTTTAATGCAGCACACGAAATCTGTTCTGACAGTACAATTCAAGATGAAATAAAGACTGTGAAGGATATTCTGTCTGAGAATGGATATCCTGACAGGTTCATCGATAAATACTCTAAAGAAGGAAATAAGCCCAAATAAAGCTATCCGACGAAACTGATTCAGAGAAATCTTTATACATCAATTGGCCATGTAAGGGAGATTGTGTGCAAGAAAGGTCAAACGAAGACTTGATAAGACTATCAGGCAACTTAGTGTACTGCAGACGTCCTCCTCCCCAACACCACCTAGTGGGTGCTTCAACGATCTAGGGGAGGCCAGTCATCAGTCACCGACACGTCAGACCACGTTTATCAATCTGAATTTGACTGTGGAAGAAAATGCATCGGTCGAAGGGAAAGGCAATTTTCTGCTGGCATGATGGAACATTTGCTAAAGTGGCTGGAAACGCATGAGGTCAAAGTGCCTGATAGTTGAATGACATAGCACCTTTCGACTATGGATATGATTCTGATGCTATCAAGTCATTCACTGTTGTCAGCAGACAACTGCATCTGATTCAACGCTTTTCAAGTTACACATTTTTATACTTTAAATTCATTGCATAGAATTAAAATTATCTTACTGAGTAAGTTTCACCTTCTTTGATCGATATTCTGTCATCCATTGCGTTTCAATAAAGGGGAAATAAAACAGTGCCTCATTAGTTTAGTTAAGGATAAACGTTTATCGATACAATCAAACTGTAATTTTTGGATGCTGAACAGGTAATCATTACATAATATTTCTGTTATGCTAAATCACTGAAAACTACATTTGTTCAAATCCGACTTGAATGCCTTGGATTCATGTTCAGTTTGGTACCCGTTTCCTGGGGTTGTTTTAATTCAGTTACAATATTTGTAGGCACTTTATTCAAACTATCCGTCTGATAGTGTTAGAATGGACATTGTCAATAGTCAGTGTATGGTATGTCGGTTGTTAGCTGAGCATGACTGAGCGAAGACGATATGTTGTTCAGCCATTCAGACGCAATATAATGACAGATTATCCTGCCTTCTGAATAACTCGGCAACATGCTAGTTACTTCCAGTCTTAAACATTTGGCTTTTATCCTGACTAAACGTCGTATCACTGAATTTGTATCGGTGAATTGTCAACCAATCAGAAGACAGCTCACACTGAATAAACATGCAAGTCATTGATTACGTAAGGGAGCTATATAAATAGCCGTATTTAGTTGGCTGGCACCTGACTCTTTCCACGATGAATCACTTCTTCCTCCTCAACTAGCCTATGGTTTCTTCTGTGTGTGGGGCATGTAATTCATTGATGAGTAATATGCTGTCGTTGTTTGGAGCACTGTGGACTACGAAGTGCAGCCTTTCTGTATCTAAGACTGTCCCATTAAAAATGTCTTGAATTAAGTGTTATCCAACCACACCAAACTTATCTATATCATATTCTTCAGTCTTACATGAAATAACTTGTCTCAGAATGCGTACACGCACTTGGCGGTTTGGTGACGAGTCGACATCAGTTAGAGAAGTATTGGTAAACCATGAGAAAGTACTGGACAGTTGTGTCGTCCAAGTACTTGACACTGGGACTTTACAGTAGGCACACACCAACGGGATTCAAACCCGGGACCTCCTGATTACAATGCGAATTCGTGGGCCATCAAACCGCTAGGACCATATTCGATAGTCATTCCACGAATTCAAACTTCTGCCGATTCGCGAGATATATAGTGCAGTCGTATGTGCACTGTTACAGGCAAGCAACTGGATTCTTACTTTGTACCGAGAGGGTCCTTGTTTCCAAGTACTGTCAGTATGTGCGTACCGGCGAAGAGTCAGTGTTAAGCATTGAGACGAAGCAACTTTCCGCTACTCCCTGGTGATCTTGCAATGCTTCTCTAACTGATATCAACTCAAGACGTCATCAAAGCTGTAAACAATCAAATCCATGCAAAGCAACACCTGAGTATGTACACATTTCTTAATCACATAATTTGTGTTTAGAAAAAGCCTTCTCATGCACAATGGGATGTTAGCAGTTGAAATCAGAAATACACCGAGTTTGGTTTCATTCAACTTACCCTTTGGGTGACACGATTTTGAACAGGTCTATGCCACGATTGAAATAGAGATATGGAGATGGTCCATTTCTACCGACAACAGTACATGCTGCATAGTCTCTATACAGATGGTTGCTATAAGCAGTGAAGAGGAAAAGACATGAAGAGAAGACGTCAGTTTCAAATTGATAATATTGATAACTCAGTTGATTCTGGTTAGCAGTATAATTCAGGGTGGATGTTTCATCGTTTCCGAGACTGACTGGTCAGATAAACTTGTATGTTGCAATGAATGATTTGCGCGACAGTGACATTTGAACCTGTCATGCACTAGTCAAGACAACGAAGCCTTGTTCATTTGACTAAGTAGGCATGGTAGCCACCTCTTGTGCAATGACTTCATCAGTTGTATTATTTCTGCAATATATGTATATAAATTTCTACTGTGAGTGCTTCACGGAGTGAAAGCAAAATATTTGCGCCGGCTAATTTTTGACAGACTTACTAATGCGTGAATTCATCCAACGGATTGCTCCAATATTTCGACAATTCAATTATAGTCCTCTAAATAAATTTGAGGAATACAACTTTTAATGGAATTAGAATTCACTTATACTGTGTAATATTTACAATTTCTCATGTTATACTGGCATTATAATTACAATTATTATAACTAGTATTATCATTCTCTTCGGTTCCGTATAGAACATACGCTTTCAGAAACACATCAGCACATCACAGATAATCGCTTATGACACTGGCGAAATATCTCGAACTGATGAGGGCTGGAGTTTACAGATTTGTGGCTGACATCCTCATGCGTTTATTGGTCAACAGACTAGTCTGTTGAAACGAAAATGATTATATGAATCCCTCGTGAATTGATAGGTGCACACTTCTCAGTAGTTTTTAAATAGGAAGAAATCTACGTGGATTGTAGCTGCACAATGTGCGCAGACATTGAGTAGTTACTTCTGAGAGACTCAGTCTCCGTTGAACAGTGTTGCTGAAGCCTAATTTGAGCTTTCAGAAGATGTGAGTATTTGATGTGAAGAAATACATTGTTAGTAGTAGGCAATGAGCATTTGCCAGTGAAATACTGACTGCGATCTATTCAAATGTTGGGTTTGATCACTGGCTAACATTCGGAAAACCATCGAGTATTCAATAAAACTTTCGTCCTAGGTCCTCGGTTGAAACCATGGTCAGTGCGTGCGTACTAAGTAAGACTCAGTGCCAAACTACGATTGAACACCTGTCCAGTACTCCCTAGTGACCTTTCAATAACTCTCTAACTGATGTCAACTCGTCATCAGACCTGTATCCAGGCGAATTCCTGAAAACGAACACCAACAAAATATTCAAATTCCATCTACATTCTAACCAAATTTGTATCTGCATTTGGTCTGTTTAACAAATATTGCCTGACTAATGTCGGCCAATAAGAAAACATTCAACTCACCAAGTTATAACGCCAAAATCTAGTGGCATACGAACAATTCTTGCTCATCCAGTCAAGCTGAGGAATCACTCTGAAAAGAAACGAAAGTTTCATAATCTTCTCAAACATGTCCAGCGGACTTCAACGTTTGTCTTAATACAGGCAGTTAGATTTCTCTCACAAAGAAGAGATTTCTCATTTACTAGGATATGAACGACACTTAATTGTGCGAAGCGGGCTAGTGACACTATTAGTTGAATTGAGTGCGGCGAGATTCGAAGTCGACACTGACTGGTTGAAATATGAGTATTTAAGTCAATGAGCGACATATATGTGAATTTCCATCCTGCACAGTGGCTCACATTTTGGCTTTTTCTTATAGCTCCAATCATTTGATGATGCATTTGGGTCACAGAATGTACTCAGGCACATTTTTTGTTTCCTTTGAAACTAGTGGTGCTCTTTTCTCAAGAATGAAGCAGAAATATGAAAATGGATTGGTTCATGCTTCAGATCGAGCTGTGTACTTTAGACTGCTGTGATACGTGAAGATCCTTGATGAAGGTAAGATATTCTGCAGTAAACTACTCTGAGAATTCTGTATATTGTGTGAATGTTTTGTCCCGAATTGAACCAGCCTTATTATTAGTGGTAGTATTAATATTATCACGTCTTTATAAATGTAGTCCATTAAATGGTTAAGGTAAAGTGTGCCGGTCGAGGCAAACAGCCCTAAAAATGACACTATACAAACTATGAGAGGAGCATATTTCAAAACTCGCCATTCGAGAATCCCCTTCTGTGGAAATCAAAGTGATTAGTAAAAACAGCTATGCAGAGTAGCAGTGTCTAATATTTTCTCAGAATGTCTCACAGTTAACTGGATTATCATCCACAGGAGTCTTCAGTATTAGTCCAAACGAATTTCAGTGCATGAATTCATCAAGGTAATTCTGTTGTGAATGTCGCCGAGTGACGGTGACTGTCTTTAACTGCTCGATATCACGCAAAGTCAACCGCATATCTCGGTGGAGTCATTACCTAACTTACCATCACGTTAACTTATTTTAGTGCTTCCTACAATGCAGTACGGGATTACTAGATTTGGATAAAATCTGGAACACACTTGGTGTGCCTCATCCAAATTCACACGTGTTTACCACGGAATCGTCTAAGTGATTGTTCACTGCCATTTTCATAGCCGTTCGCTCAAGTCACTATACTTTAGCCTAGCAAATCACAGCACAATTATGTGTCATGTTGAAACAATTACTTTACCGTTATTTTTTAGCTGTTTTTGACGAATGAACTCCTCACAATCCACCCAGTGTTTAGAATGAATTGGCATACGTCTAAATAAAACTATGAATGTCTTCGCTGATTGCACACAACTTTCTTGATTATGAAGCACATCCATCATTTGGAACTGTGCATTGGTAATTCCTTTGAACAACTAACTCAGGGAAACGTGCTTATCGTGATAGAAAGACATGATGGCGCAGCCCACAATTTCAGTGGGCTTAATTAATTAATTAGTTGGTGAACAAAAGGTGAATAGAGAAAATTGACAATAATATCATATTGACTATTTTGATGATTACCTCAGTTTCGCAATATCCCATTTCCGACCATCTTCTTTATGACACTAGAAGTGAAAAACAAAGCAAAAGACGATTTAACGAAGAAATAGCTTTCTCCAACGACGAAGTCATCTTCAAAGTCCACGTGCGCCATCCTGTGTGCATTCACCAGAAACGATTCAGTATGCTATCACTGAGTAATAAACAGGGCATCATATAATTAATTCAATAATTACCATAGATACAAAATCACGTTGTAGTCAATTGGTGAAATGAAAGTGATGATTGTGTTTCGATGAGAAGTGAGGCGGTTGAGTATCTACTTGACAAGTGTGGAGGTGTTCGAAATGAACACATTAAAGTGATGGTAGTGAATTATCTACTAAAAATAGATGTCAACCGGTGTGAAAGAGCTTAGGAAAATGGTAGAATAAGAGACTCAGCAGACGTCCTCCGCAAACGGAATTCGGAGTTATATTGGCGAACCATTAGGGCCTCTATCATACACAAGTTCCATAACCTAACACCCGTTGTACTATTCGGTCTTGTCTTGAAAATAATTTCAAAAGAATAGTTTGGTGGAATTGAGTGACCTGAGTTCACCAGGTGGTTGACCATCGAGTTGGTAAAATATCTATTTTTCATAACTAATCAGGAAGACATTTCGAGTGAATAGGGGAAGTGGGAAGGATTTAACCACTTAAGGCGTTATTGCAGACATAAACTCAACTACTCAATCTCCTCACATATATTAAAACAAATTGAACATCTTTGCGCTTAGTGATGCAGGATATGAGACGTTAAGTCAATGGTTTAAGGGTAGAATGATGAATCAACACCTAAGACGCAAATACGAATGACACAACGCCATTGTCATAGATGTGACAAACATTACCAACAATCAAGTTAAAGGATAATAAATGTAACCTCAGTAAGAAGCAACGACGATCACATACAGTTTATCATGCAATGAGGAAACGAGAGTTTATGAGTAGCCATGAAGTGCAATAAGAGTGACAACAGGAAAGAGAGTGAAATCCTGGCGAACTACTGAGGCCGTGTGTTCCACTCGAAACTCAAGGGAAAATCCATCATCATATGATAATTAGTGTCTTCCCAACTGAAACTGCCTTTATACAAGTGAACATCATCACAAATATTGCAATAAATCTAGCCATACATACACGGAAGATCAGAAGTGAAACTGGGATATGAGCGGCTGATATGATTACGAGCGATGAATTCTGCTCGAAACGTCGTCAATATATATCACTGTAGGACACTGTGAAAATCACCAAATAAATGTATTACACAAGTGAATTGCATTCTACGACAGTGATCAAGTTCTATCCTCATATGAAATTGAGATTGTGTCGTATAGTTAGAGAGTTTGGATCACAACAGAACTCAAATAATTTTTCTAGACCTTTCCGTTGAGCTGGTATACCACTGGGTCTGGGGAAGCTGATAACTAGGGTTCCAATCACTCCCTTTCTATCGTTACTGATTGCAATCAACCTTGTGCCGAATTGTCTTCAGTCAGTGAAGAATACATCTATCTAGTCCTCACTGTGTGACGATTGATCGATAACAGAGTAGACTGATTAGACGAAGTTCCAATTCACTTGCTAACAGACGATGTAATACATACATAAAACACCTAGCTGGGTGTAGCGATTTCTAATTTTCGCTTGGAGTGCACATGTTTAATAAATGAAACATGTAAATAGCAATCAAACTTGGAAATCAGAAATGATTTTACAGTTATTTTGACCAAACACTTTCACATACCTCCCTGTGGTAACAGTGAGTCGGCAGCCAACGTACATGTAGGAAGAAGGTTTTGTTAGCTTCAGTAGAGATCAATATACTTTGGAGTATGACCAATACACTCAGAATTAAAATTCTGTAAAGGAATGAGGAAACAAAAGAAATTAGGTACTAGAAGGAGTGAATATATTTCAGTTGAGATGATTATTATTATTCTCAGAGTCGTATGTTAATATTCATTGAAGGAAGCTAGCATAGCCTAGCCTAACTGACCATCTCTGCTCATCGGTAGTTTTAACGCGTTAGTCAATGCGATTAGAATACTTTGGAAATAGACATCAAATCTGTCGTCCTTCTCTGAGTCAATCCACTTCAGACATGCGCCCGCAATCAAACATGTGATTTTTCATTAGATTAAGAGATTAGGCTCACATGTAAACAGCAATATTTTCGACAGACTGCTGCGAATTCTCACACCAACCGATTCCTCCCCACTAAATACTCGCAGTCAGATGTCCATCCAGAAAAGGCAAACAACAACGAACTCTTGCAGACTCTGGACCAGCTAAGAACCTTTCTCATTACAAACATGCAGTGAAAAGGACTGAGATGGATTGGATAAAAGCGCTGTGGAGACACTGAAGTGACATTACACAGAAGGTAGGTCGTCGAGTGGAACCCAAATTGGAAATGATTAGTTAAGCTTTAGTTATAAAGCGACACTGTCAAGATCACCTGAAGTGAAAATTGAAACTGATGTCTAGTTATCGAGGCAGCTAAGAGTGATAGAAAGGAGTCAAATGCACTGGAGATGTAGTATTGAGGCTCTATTCTCCACTCGTAACTCGCGAACGAGAATAAATGAAACACATTCTAGAGTGTTGAGAATATGAATTAACATGCATCAACTAGTAAATGTGTAAGCAAGTAGAAACAAATGGTTGAATTGTTATGAGAAGTAGAACCTTGACACTTATGGTACGACAAAAAATGGCGTTGGTCAGAATTACGCGTATGCGGAAGTGATTTCTTAACAAGGATAATCTCACTGCAGTAGACAGTTCAAATGTATGGAATTGGATTCAGCGATGTTATCTGTAAGCTGGCCCATTTGTTTTCATAAGTTCCCACCATAAAACGGAAGCTCTTAGTTGACGGTCAGTAACAGAAAATAGTCTGTTATACGTATAATAGTGCTTCAATGGTTCAGACCCAGAATGTTAACTTGCCACAATACAAGTCGGTGTTTGGTTCACTGCCACCGGTGCACCTGTCATTCTTGTCTAGGTAACTAACTGGCTTGTGTGTTAGAGTCAAAGAAGAGGAATTGTTGGGCGTAAATGTGGCTATCAACCGTAACACGTAAAAGTGAGGAACAACACTACCATGGTAACGTCAAATCTAAAAAGCCTAGAGACATATGTTTCAGCTAGAACAAAATCAAGAAAAAACGTATTACGCAATAATAAGTAGCACAAGATTACTAACTCACCCCATTGTTCGACAGCTTCTAAATTGTACAAAATCAGTGTTCAGAGTCAATACATATTTGAAAGTGAATAACTGTAGAAGCATATTTCCAATTCCAAAATAGATGGTATCGAAAGAGAATTAGGCGTCAATTGAGGCAATTGTGAATGACCAAGTAAGCACAGTTTAGATGGTCCGACCAAGTCCGGAAACCTTCAGCAATACGAACATCCATGACTCCACTGAGAATGAAGTCGAAAATGCTGAGCCTGAATGACGAGCTTGCTGACTCTCACCGATTTTCTACCACTGTCTCTCTCTAACTGATCACGATTCTTCACAGAATCCGCATTACAAAAGTTAATGTCTAATTTGTGCCTGTTCTAACTGAGTTAAGTTTTATAAGGAAATGAGTCAGATGACTTGGACTGTGGAAACGAGGTTTCATATGTATATATTTTTCGATGGCGAGTTAATGTGATTGCAGGACACCAAATCTTAACGCCTTACGACAGCATTGGGAATGCTTAGCTTCCTGACCACATTAAAACTCCAATCAACGCTAAAGACTATACAACATAAGACTAAGTATACCTCAGTGATCGATTAAGCTAAACTTATACTGAAATGTTGGTTTGAGTGGTGTTACTAGTAGAATATTACAAGATGTGTAATAAAAACGTACTTAAGGGGAATTTCAATGGAGTGAATAAAAAATGTGAACCACCAATAGTTAGGTGGGGAAAAATTCATGGAAATCTGAGTAGAGCATAAAAATACCACACACACACAAATAAGAGTGGCGTACCTTCCTGCAATAAGACGAACAATCTCCTCCTGTCTCCACTCTTCTTTGAAAAGACAAAATTCACTCGCGTTTATATATTGAAAGCAACCAATCGAAAACCGGATCGACCGAATTCAGCTTAGACTATTAATGATAGAAATGATAGTTCGTTGTACAAATGTGATAGACGTAATAATGTGTAGGCGTCAATGTTATCAAGAGAACCAGTTCAAAATATTTACTTCTCATTAAAAATCTATGCAGAATTCTTTCTTTACTTCCGCTTTGTTTATCTACAAAATATACTATACTAAAGATTCTTACTGAAGTCTGTGAGACATGTACTCAACAGTATAAAAACAAAACATAATTACGAGGTCACTATTATCGATAATAGTATGGTTAATTACTATTGTTATTATCATTATTTTTGTTCTTTTGGTAACAGTGTCTTAAGAAAGCGACTTGTTTTCACAATGAAACAAATGAAAAATATTCAGACGATCGCGCCATCATCCTATTGTTTGGTTAACAATAAAGCTTTGTCTGCGTTACACTTGCGTCTTTGAAAGAATTCTCTCTTTGTTTTCATGAACTTCATAGTGGAATTCTTTTCTTCCTTTTGTTGTCGAAATACACACGTGTTGTTTTCTTTTTCAAGAATGATCCAGTGTTTGAAAGTATTTTATTAACCAGAGAGAAACTCCGTGTGTGTTTGTGTTTGTGTGATATAATGAAAAGAGAAAAACCTTATTTGAATTCAACTCACAATGACTGATAATGATAATAATAATATATATTTATTCCTACCTATGTAGGACACACCAGTTTTACAGACATGGATAAGTATTATTTGAATTACATAAATTTGATTTATGATGAAAGTAAATGGTTTCTATCCTTTTCGACATCAGTTTGTGGGCATAATCTGCTAACTTGTCATTCAATGGACCACATTAAGAAATATAGAAATATTGTCTTCGCATTAAACACAATAACCCAAGTATGTGTCGGATGGATTACAAATACTTGAGGAAACAATAAAGCTTGAAGTTATTCCCTCCATATAACTTATGTGCGTACGGCATCGAATCTTATTCTTGATTTATATCCGAATCGGGTATTAATTCAAAATAAGCAATGTATCGGTATAATTTTGTCAGCATTTTTATCGTAAGTAACACCAGAATTGAGTTGTACTCAATGCAGGCTAATATTGGTCACTATCAGGGAGATTTGATTTACTTCGCCCACGTCAGCCTAAACCGCCATTTGTAACTGCATGTTTGTTCCGTAAGAGTAGGTTGATTAACCCGTAGAAAGCTGTTTGTAAGCCATTTTAGATCGTGGAAACTGCTTGTACAGTGTCCTGATGTGGTAATTTTTTAAAGCATGTTGAGTCATTATTAGCCAAAACCTTTAGGGATGATATATGTGAGTGGATTCAATTCCTGTTCAAATCCAGTCTTACTGTAGATCTGTGCAAACAGAAGAGAAGAGGTGAGCAGCAAAGTACCGGGGAGGAAAGAAAAAGTATGTAGACGCGAATAGGACCTTAATTTTTGTACATATATGTTCATATTCGTTGTACATTGCCATCCAGTAAACATGTTTATTTATTTCCACTCAGTCTTTTTATGCATTTACGTGACTAGTTTATTTATAGTCTTTAGAGAAGTAGGGGTATTTAAGCGAGTTTTTTAGGTACTGTAATGAACTAATAATTGATTCGTTCTAGGAATAAATAGTTTATTTATATAATCAGTAGAGTGAAACAGTCTGTACAGAGAGCGTTTGAAACTTATAACTGTATTGCAGTTCCTAACTTCTAGGAGCAGGTTGTTCCATATTTTAGAATGCATGATTGTGAAGAAGTTTTCACTGAGTGTTGACTTAGAGGCTTGAGTTGTCACTGTGCAAGTTTGATTACACAGATCGTAAAAGCCTTCCCGTGCGAATTGTATGTCTTTTTTCATGGAAGATGATATTTTGTGTAGGACCTTATAGAAGAATACTAGGTTTATAATAAATCGTCTTGTCTAGAGTGGATCAAGATTTAGGATAATGCACCGTAAGATGTAGTCTTTCTTGCAATCGTAGCCAGGTATTTTAGAGGTGAAATATCGTTGGATACTTTCCATCCTTAGATTTTCACGTGTGTGAGTGCTGCTAACAATAAATGGACAGTATTCCAGTAGTGGCCTTACACGTGTTTTGTACGGAATTAGCTTGGCTTCATTGTCGTGAAAGTTCCTGAGTATACATCCTAAGAGCATCCTCGACTTTTGAGTCTGTGGTGCCACTTGCTCAGAGAACGTTAGGTCACTAGAATACCTGAAGCCTAAGTCAACGACACTTCGGAGCCTGTGTAGGTTAGCAGATTGAAGCATCAGTTTCATGTCGATTGAGGGTGTAATAATAATAATATATTTCGTATAAACGGGTAAGTTTACATGAAATGCATGCCATTTTTACAGGCACGATCAATTATGTTATAAATTACAATTGTTAATCAGCATACATTATCACTTTCAAAAAGTTCATATTGTTGATTTATAGTACAAGCAATCAGAACAGATTCTTATAAATGTTAATTTGTAAATATTTCACGAAGGTCACCATCGAAGTTGAGCGACAACCCGAAATTCGTTCCATTTCCCGATGATAGTTATGACCAATCGATAAACAATATATATTTGTGTGATTGCTATGCCTTCAAATGCTTGAACGCTATTTTAGGAACTGAAGAAAATCTGGCGCAGCTGCAAAATGGTATAGAATGCAATTATGAATAATACATTATTAAAAGTATATTTACAAGATAAATACAAGAAGCTATGTACTACTTGAAATGATAATACACATTTGCAGTGTATGATGCTAACCATACTGGTCTTACCATGGAAAACTATGACGCTTTCTATGAAAATATATTTATTCCCAAACATGAGTGTTGTTTTTTTATCATCAGAGCAACCGAACTTTACACGAGAAAAGGGTGTAAATGAGAAGAGGGAAAAAATTTTAGCTTTATTAAAGTCCTAGGAAGTTGAGATAAAATAGAGTATAATAGTAATTAGATAGAAGGATTATCGTGAAGTATATAAGTAGCATTTCAGAGAGAAGTGGCTAGAAGGATTAGAACCTGTTGAATATGGTGACCTGTAGGATGTTTGGCGAACTTGTGTATGGCCCATGGGATAGCATCTTGACAAGAAACTGAGCAGGCTTGTAGATGTTAGGAGCGAAAGCATTGTTATTATTTTTTTTACAGGCTGAAACTGTACAGTCATTATTGTTTTATTTTTTCAATTAATTTTTTTAAGTCTTTTTTTTATACATTTAGTATCTAAACTCATGTTTAGTTCTCGAGCTGCCAAAATAATGCATGTTGCTGTCCTACAGATCGGAGCGATTCACATTTGTGACCACTACCAAATCTGCTGATCAGCATGCGCCACCCTCCCTCCTTTTTTGACATTAAGCTCTGAGAGGTTTTACAATGACTGCAGTTGTAATATTGGATTGCTTTGACTCCGTCCCAATCATACAGTATGCTGCACATTAACAGCTTTCATGACAAGTGTTTCCCATTAGGTCACATGGCACAATAATACCAGAGGACATCGTTAGCAATATTATCATCATACTAGTGAACAAGTGGGTTACTACAAAAGACTAAGAAATTAGGTTTCCCTTAAGAGTTATGAAGTATAAAAAATAGCTAATATTAGAACAACTAAGTTATATTCTATTTATCAGAGTGATATGAGTAGTGGAACAATTAGTAATAAAATTATGTAAAGTGGTCCTGAGTAAGGCAACTGGTTAGCAGAACTTGTTATGCTCAATTTTCACGACCGATTTCATATGGTGTGCATTACACATTGCAAAGTGACTCATCAATTATATAATGGAGAAATACTACATAATTTCAACATTATGAATTTTTTAGGAAATTATATGAATATGGGTAGGTGTTGACTGAAGATAGTCATTCCAACTCAAAAATAGTGCTAATAATATAAGCATATATGTAAAATATTAAAAGATATGGTTGCTAATGTAATTGTTTATGGAAATAACTATACTGACGAACTTATTGAAGATTACAGTGAAGAGAAAGTCAGTGAGTTAGTTAAACGGTTACTGCGCAGTTAGTAGTTAGAACATCTTTAAAAGTAAAAGGTAGAAGAGTTTTCAGTACTGGGGCAAATTAAGACATAATCTACGGATTAGAGTGTAGTGGATAGTGGTGCGATTAAAGATAAGGTTAGGTTGAATGAGCTTGGGGAAAATGGTTGGTTGGCTGAGTTTGTTATTGCTAAGTTTTCCTGGCCACTTTTCATATGGCATGCTTTAGACATTACAAAGTACCAGTTTGCTTATATTATGGAAGAACTATCACAACTAATTTGGGATTATACGTCCAGGATAATTATAGAAAGTCTTATGAGTTTATAAACCCGATTGATGAAATATTGATAAGATCTCCAATAAGCTGAATAACCGAACCTCAGATCAAGACATGTGGGAGAAATTGGGTTGGTTTTATCACGTTTTAGGTGCGGTACGGTTGCTGGGGCAAATGAGTTTCCTCAAATTGGGGGTATTGCACTGGGGTCTGTAGTACCAAAGTTAGATGAACAGCCCATATGGGTAAAGTGTGGATAAGTAGACCGAAGCTCTTTTGTTGACAAGAACTCGTTAAGGAGACGCTGGAATTCAGTGGGAGATTGGCAACTACGTACATTAAGTGGAAGTTCGTTCCATAATGCACTGTACTGTATTTTGAAGAAACGTGATCGCAGTTTTGTCCGGTACCGGCTTATGGATAGAGTATTTTCATGATTTCTAAGAGTATATATGGTTAAATTATTGAAAGCTATTGGATTACTGCTTTTGAGGTAGCCGTGTAAAAGGCGAAAAAGGAATGTAAGGTTGAGTTTCAGGCGCCTTAACCAAAGTGGCTGAAGTCCATACATTTTGCACCTATCCGCGTAAGTCAGTCCTTCATGTTTGTGTAATAGGCGTCGTGTAAAACTTCGCTGAATATTTTCAATACGAACCCTGTCATACCCATTCATGAAACCGAAGACAATTGTGCAGTATTCAATTACTGGGCGAACCATGACTTTGTATAAAAGGACTTTAGCCTCAGTTGTGTACATTTTTCGATGTAACAAGCCTGTGAGTCTTCGGCATTTAGAAACAAGTGCTTTTGCATACTGACTGAATGTTCAGTTCTGTGAGTAGGTAACTCCCAGGTCTTTTATGGAACTGAGGGTTTGGAGAGAGGAGTCACCTAGGTGTAACCTGAAATACGGGTGGGAGTTATTGAAATATAAGGCACCACATTTATCAGAATTGAATGGCAGTTGCCAATCAGTGCTCCAGCTATGTAATCTATCCAGATCATCTTGAATATGTGTGAATCCCTCGTTCAGTGTAGAATGGGGGAAGCTGTATACAATCTTTAAGTCATCAGCAAAGAGGTATGGGGTACCATGCTTGATTACGCTGCAGATATCGTTAATGTAAATTACGAAAAGCAATGGACCTAGTACACTACCCTGAATTACTCCACTTCGTATGGGTCTGGGTGACGAGTAATTATTTGCAAATTTCACAACTTGGGAACGATCTTCCAAGAAAGAAATGAGCCAGGATAACAAGGGGTCCTGGAACCCGTACGACTTTAGCTTAAGGATTAGTCTCTTGTGTGGGACTTTATCAGAGGCCTTTTTGAAGTCAAAGAAGAGGGTTGTGACAAGCAAACCATGATCTCGCTTGGCGGTAACATTATCAAAGTAGTCAAGTAGGCAGGTGGAGCATGATCGACTTTTCAAGAAGCCGTGTTGTGCTGGAGTAAACAATTTGTGAAGGTGGAGGTATGAAGCAATATCTTGCCCTATAACTTTTTCCATAACCCTAGAAACTACTGACGTGATATTGATCGGTCGGTAGTTTTCGATATTAGAAGTTGGTCCTAGTTTGTGCCTAGGGGTTATAAACGACAGCTTCCAGCACTCTGGGTAACTGCCATTATTTAAGGACAGATTGAAAAACTTTAGGAGGATAATGGGTATGTCCTCACCACCTCTTTTCAACAAGATAGATGGAATTCCATCAGGTCCAGCTTTATATGATGTCCGGAGGGATGCTATAGCGGAGGAAATCTTTTGTTGGGTAAAAGTTATATTACCGAAAAAGTGATATGGTATTATCGGAACATCAAGACTACCTACTGTTTCTTCGTTAGTAAAGTAGCTAGAAGGGTGGGAGCTGAATAACTCGCATATCTCCTGTGGGTCTTCGTATAGTTTTTCTCCATCTAGTAATAAGTTAGGGATACTTATTCTGTTGTTGTTAATTCGTGACTTGATTAGTTTTACCAATGCCTCTGTATTATCGGGCCGTGAAAGGAGGATGCGTTCTAGTTTGATGGACTCAGATAATTGATTAGATTTGTATGAATCATAAGTTTGCTTGAGTGTAATAAGTGATGAAAAGTCACTACATCTGTAGAATTGCTTAGCATGCTTACGCAGTCGGTTTCGAATCTTTACGGGGATGAAGTCAGGCTGTTTAGGCCTCGTTTTCACAAGTCTTGCTGGAGCGATGAAGTCGTGTGCAAATCCTAGGTTCTCGTAGAGTAAGTTGTTTGCCTCTATAGCCGAGCTGCATGTAAAGTATGGTCCCCAGTCTAGGGTGCGTAGGTATGGTTTCAGGTCATCCCACTGAGCGTGTCTGTAACCCCTGAGTAATACTTTGTTGGCACTTATTGTCGCACTCATGCTAGTGCAAATATTGAATGTACCTAACACTACTCTGTGGTCGCTACCAGGAAACTCTTTACCTACTCGAAGGGTAGTGGGGATGATACCATTAGTGAAAACTAAATCTAAAATCTTAGATAGCCTGGTAGGATGCTGTACGTGTTGTTGCCAGTCTTTTGTTTCTATTATGTTAAAAAATTCGTGATACCGTTTTGGTGAGGAAAGTGGTTGCCAGACTACTTCAGGCATATTAAAGTCCCCACATATAATTTTAGCCGTGTGAGGTAGTGAAGTGGCGTAAGCGAAAGTGCTAGCAAGTTTCATATCACCTTCAACAGCTGAACATGGGGGATGATAGATGCAACCTATAAGATAGGAAATGGAGTGAGACAGCCTTAGAATAGCCCAGACTGAATCATTATCTGTGATGAGCTCTGGGTAGAAGCACTGTGTGGCCTTAATATCAGACCTGATATACATAGCGCATCCTCCTCCTCTGCCATGGTTTCTGTCACCTCTGAATACGTAATAGTTATCAATAGAAATATCTTTATCGCATATCTGAGGAGTGCACCATGTTTCAGTAATCATTATAAGAGACGGGTTGCATATTAAGGATAATGTCGTGAAGTCAAACATTTTGTTAAGTAAGGAGCGAGCATTGATGAGAGAGAATGAGAGAGAGTTAGGGGTGACGATGAAATCGCATATATCTTTAAAAAAATTTTCCTCAAGGTTTGTAGCATCTAGAGCAGATTGTTTGGTGGGTGCTAACTCAGATGGGAGCAACGTACTGGCAGTGCTGGAAAAGTGCACTACACCAGTATCAGCACAGAGAGATGTGCTATCGTTGGTTACCCCGGCGGGTGAGAGGTGTTCATAATACCGTGACTGAAATGCGTCGCCCTTCCCTCCGGTGATAAGTGGCTTGACAGTATGTGTGCTATTTGCGTCAATATTGTGGCTGAAATTTCGTGTTGGCTGAGAAAATTTAGATTGGATGAAGGGGAGGTAGGTATTTCTTGTGGATAGTATGCTGGAGTAAAGTTACGCGCATCGCAGTTATGATTAATATTTTGTGTGTTCAAGTTATTTTCGTAAATATTAGTCCATCGATTATCTTGGGTGGACTGTATCCGGTGGTTGTCAGGGATGTGGTGAGTCAGGAGGCCACTTTTAGGAAAGAAGCCTAACCCACTTATTCCTTGTTGTAGGGGTCTCTGGATCAAACTTTTGTCTACATTAGCCATAGATAGGAGAGCTGTGTCGGGGTAGGTGCATGCCTGCCCATAGGGTTTCAACTTATTTTTGGGGTGCCCAGACATATAGCGTCTGTTTTGTCTAACGGATGAAGATTTGCTCGATGTTGGATGAATTGGCGGGTTACCTCTCCTTTCATTGACATTATATTTATGGTGGGATGAAGACTTATTCAGCTTCCCTGGATTAATGGTAGGATTAGAGTCACTTAAGTTAGTGTTATTTGGTTTGCTGCTGAGTAACCTATCAGTGACGGGTTTGAGTGAAGGTATTCTGGATGGCAGGGTTATATTACTCCGTTTTGTGTGCACACTACTGTGAGTGCTACTCAGGGAGGTTATATTGAATGCTACATTCTCAAGCTTAGCCTTTTGCGTAGTGGTATCAGCAGCTGATGGTGATGTGTCTAGCGAGCATAACTCTAAAGATGCATCTAAGTCTATGGTCATATTTGCTTCACTATTGAATTTACTAGGTAAAACTTTATTATTTAAGGGTATTTCTTTTTCACGCGTGTCTGTAACATTAGGTTTACTTAAATCTAAGGCGAGAGAGTCTTTTGTAGGACATTCTGCAGTTACGTATGCATTTGCGACACTTGATACACTTGCGCGGCTACGTCTTTGACATGGAGTTAGGTCATGAGTAAGTTTAACGTTGCCAAAAGGTGTAGATGAACTAATTAACTTGTTAGACGACTGGAATTTCCTAGCATCATTAGGACTACTGAATTTAAACAGCACTTCCTGTGCGTTCCTGGTTTCTCATACGCAAATCTTGAGCTTGTGAGATGGAGCTAAAAGTGTTAAGTATTAAACCTAGTGTGCCAAAGTCGTGGTGTTGTAAGTAACTTGTTGAGAGTCTCTTAAGTTTCGTACGATCTTTTGGTTTTATAAATGACTTTGTACGTGGGCAAAACTTTAGTGCTTTGAGTGCGATTGCAGCATCTAATCATGTGTTTGCCCCCTTGTGGAAGATGCTCAGAGCTCTTCATAGATTGTCAGTGACGGAGTATTCGCCTCATTCGGAGGATCTTAGCATTGATTCCACGAAGGCCCAGTTTGCCTTACAATAGTTCCTATGTATTACTTGTTGTGAAGTGGAGGTATGGGGTGTGTTGCTACTTAGTGTAAGTGGCAGCGCACACACCTCTGGTTTGCGGTCACGACCTGAAAACTTAGAACCCACTAAGGTTGAAAGTGGATTTATATCGTGACAGATTATTAAGTCTAGTACACTGCCACCTCTTGTAGGGATAGTAACAGTTTGCTTTCAGCCGAAGATGTCCAGTGACACTATGAGCTTCTCATATTTATTTGGGCCTGTTAATAAATCCCAGTTGATTTCAGGTAGTGATATATACACAGGTGACTCATTAATATTAATTGTTTATTTCCCACACTTGCATAATCATTGATTTCCCGCATCTGCGTGATTATTGATTTTAATTACTGAATTCCCATGGTTTGTTAATATTTTTAAAATGTGACATTGATTTTCCTAACTGTTTAAATACGGAGCTTTTGTTAACATTTTCGACTGCTGTTAGAGACAGTAAAAGCCCTCGTATCAACGTCCAGTCTTCTTTCTTTGCCTTGCGTGCCCGGCGGTATTGTTGTTGTTGTTGACGTGCGATTAGGACAGATTAGCCAGCGCATTAGTTAGATTCGCTCGTAGTCTACAAGGTCCTCATATTCATACATAACAGGCAGGTTGAATTCTCCACATATTATCTTATGCTCGTATGTAAGAGTGGATACTTGCTCCAGTACATTTATAAGTTGGACTACATGTCCTTATTTGTGTTTTCGATTTGGTTGCGGGCATAGTTTTGAATATTATTTACCTTAAAGCGCGGGTTATTCTTATGATTTTTACAATGTTGTGGATTTTTAGTAACAAGTGACGTATTTCAGCATACTTTGTTACTTAATTCCATTTGGATTGTCACGTTTTAGCTGGGAGAGGATATTGTCAACTTACATGAAGGGTTGATTTCCACCTTATGGTTGTCCAGAGACATATCTAGATCCACGACAGAGGGAGGAGAGGTTAATTTAGGAGTAAGACTACAGCTCAGAAGTCTTTCCTTTGGTTTCGTGTTCTGTGCAGCTATTTTTGTAAGATTCGAGAGGGGTAGGATGAGTTATACCGTGTTGTCTGTGAGTTTATCTATTATGGTGACTTGCGGTGTCTTGCCATTAGGTTTAATGAGTTCATTGTAAGCACGCCTTTCAAACACTGTCTTATCTGCTACAACTTTTATTCGTCTGTAGCCTGTGTCCTGTAATAAGATACGTTGTTTGTTGGTGAATTTTTCAGCCTCTGTCAGAGTTTAAAACTGAAAGCATATAGGAGAGCAGTGGTCGTGCTAACTCTTCTTCAGTCTGTGATATTTTATCTGGGATTTAGGCATTTTCGCCACCATCAGTGAGATATTTTGAACCTTTTCAAAACTCACATTATTCAGTAAATTGTAGAGCATCACTGGCAATGAAACTGACCACTGAACGTTGGTTCGTTGGCCTTGGTCGCCATTGGCGGGCGACTCGAAGGCGCGAATGGTTCAATCGTGTACAAGTTGGAAGAAGACGAAAGAATACGAATAAAAGTAAAGCATATTTATTGTACAACATTTGTTCGCAGACTATGTACTAACCTCGATTTTAATTGCCAAATAATACAACTTCCTTCCTACAACCACTGGTGTTTTGGAGTTAAAGTCGAGAATCAGTCGTAGTAATTATCGGTTAGAAGCATCTTCGTAACAAAAGGAACCTAGAGTTACGTTCCTTGACAGTCACACTCAGTTTAGTATCAAGTCTTTTGATAACCTCTTCTGTGATGAATTTTGTCAGTTTGCCTGCTTAAATACTGATGCTGTGTCAAGCTCGCCAATGTTGATTGTTCTAGTCAGGATTTTCAGAGGTGCAAGTTCACAGACCTGTGATTTTATATCACTAATCTGTGTTGATAGTTCAGATATGTTGGCAGAATTTTCTGAACATCCTCCATTCATAGCCTTACAACACCTTTTGTCCCCCATCTCAGTCTTCAGCTCTTCTACAGACAGCTATAGTCGTTCCATTTCTGAAGTAAACGTTGAAGCTTGACTCGATATCTGCAGTTTTGAGGCACACACATAAGGTGAAGTGAAGACGTCTATGTCAGGACCAGGTGCTGAGTTTGTAGAAGCGATGCTACTACTAGTTGTCAGCATACTTTTGTTGTCACTTCCTGCCACAGTAGATGATAGTGACGCATTGGCTCGACGCTTGCTGCGTACTGGAAAGCTGCGCGTCTCACTTCCATATCTTGTGGTAGTTGTGCTACTCATTTTTGTGAACATATATGTGCTATCAGTCATCAGGTTAACAGGTGACTGAGTTCGTGGCGTTTTGTAGCGAATCAAGCTAAAATTTAACGCAAACATAACGCACCGCATTTCATGGGTAGTTTACGAGGTATCTGTAGGACATGACATCAGTATCAATAATACTAATAGCATATTCTCATGTTTTGAACATGAGGGACGCCGGTTTACAAGCTTCATCAATATGATCAATTACATATACGATTAGTAAGCATATTTAGTAATGATAATGTAATAAGGTACATATTTATTCCTGCCTATGCAGGACACTCCAGTTTTACAGGCATTAATAAGTATTATTTGAATTACATAACTTTGGTTTATGGTTAAATTTCATGGTTGCTGTCTTTAGTTTGTGGGAACAATCTTATAACTATTGTTTCAATGGACCACATCAAAAAACTAGACGTATTGACTTCTCAATAACATGGATTACAGATACTTGGGAAAAAATAATGCTTGAAGTCATTTCCCCCATATAACATATAAATAAGTTAAAACAACTTATATGATATAATGCTAGGCATCATTATGGTTTGAATTTGTTGAAAATGCGCGTAACAACTTTGTGTTGCGTTACCGAAGATCAGGAACCTCTACCTCACAATCAAGAGGCGAGCACAAATAAATCAAATTGGTTTATACTAGCTCGTAAAAACGATATTGGATATTGGATTTGGTCGCTATAGTCAGCGTCAAGGTCACGATAGGTTCCTGCATCTGCTGGTTATATGTTTTCGTGAATTCGTTCTCCACTGAATTTTAAAGGTTTTTTTAGATGGTTGGCTATCCACAAAAGAATAAAAATAGGTCATTAAACGTTAATCTACCAGGCGAAGTTCTACAATAGAGTCCCAAGATTGTAAATGTTCCAATGACCTTGTGAATGTTCCAATGACCCTGAACGCATGCTAGTCATTGGTTGAGGAAGCTCACCATTATTTTAGCGCGAATGGTGACTCTAAACTTTAGGAACCCAAACGAACGAACGGACAAATGACCTTGACAAGGACAATTTTAACCAATCAGAAGGCTTAAAATGAACGGCGCATAGTTTTAATAAATCGTTTATATACAAGTAAAGCAATGTTAAGAAATAGTTACAAAGGATAGCGTTCTCGTAAATGTTGCAAGAAAAAGTCCCAATTAGACATAGGAGTCTTTAAAGTCATGTTAAACCAAGTCCTATACATAAACTCGTCGAGATAACTGTAAATCATTGGATTTCTTGATCCGTTGACCGATCTTATCCGTTTTTTCAGATGTCTCCAGAAACTTTCAATAGAATTAGTATGAGTTCCATTGAAAGGATTTATAAATCCGGTTGTATGGTTGACAACCTCATGAATATAGCCGAGATTTGATAATTGGCTGTAACTACCCCACTCATCCGTATGTATTGTTGTTCCCGGCAGCACTAAACGTTGGATAATGGGCAACAATACATTGGCACTGCGATCAGGAATCGCTTCTATATATCCCTCTTATGCCGTTGCTGTTACTGGTCTTCTTATAACCCAGTTGTGACACATCATCAGTATCTTTGTTAGAGGTAAATGAGATTTCGAGAAAAATGTATCTAAGGAATCTATAAACTAAAAAATAACTACATACCCTCTCGTACCGATTTTCTGCATCTGTACTCCCTGCAACGGTAAACATAACCATCTATGCATTTCGTGTATCTTTGTATATGCATAACACCTCCACACTGGCAAGTTTTAGATCTCGCTATCAGCTATCAAAAACAAACTCTGGAGCGAATTTGCACCGCAAACGATGTACAGCATCCATTGCGAGTCAGATGATTGCCTGCTCAAGGTCATTCATAATCAGTTCTCAAGGTTGTTTTGGGTTCTTAAAGTTTAGAGTCACCCCAGAGCGAATAACGTTTGGGTACATCATCATAGAGTGAACCATTCGAATGATTCCGTCGGCGAAGTTCTACAATAGAGTCCCAAGGAACGAACGCACAAGTGACCTTGAACCGACCAATCAGCAAAAAGATGATTTTTGCATAAAATTTTACGTATTTTTACATAAATAAGCATGAAAAAACATCAAACAGGGTACTTTTCTCTAATATGAGTTTAAAAAAATGTTCCAATTATTAATAGGAGTTTCAGTTTTGAAGTTAAACCAATTTCTATACATGTATTCATCCAAATGACTGAAAATACCTTCGTTTTGTGATCCGTTGATAGCTCAGATTCTATTTTTCAGTCTTTCCCAGAAACCCTCGATGGAATTATTATGAGTACCGGTGACAGGGTCGATGGAATCTTTCGAATGCTTCACTCTATGATGTATATATCTCAACTGCGATAATTGGCTATATCCCTCCCATTCATCTGTGTGAATGGTGGAGCCTGGTAACACTAGACGCTGAATAATAGGGAGGAGTGTATCAGCACTCGATCTAGAATCAGCTCCATAAACCCTTTGCGAATGCAGGTGTCATAAATTCCTAAAACCCAAACATTATTCGCTCTGGCACCCAGTAATTGGACAGAAACAAGGTATTCAGGCAAAGTTAAACTGTCGACACCAATAACAACCAATCGTCAAAGACAGTTTCAACTTTTCAAAGAAAGTTCCTAGAATACAATTAATTCAGTGTCACTTACCAGTACGCACAATTATTCGCGCTAGAATAATGGTGAGCTTCCTCAACCAATGACTAGCATGCGTTCAGGGTCATTGGAACATTCACAAGGTCATTGGGACATTTATAACCTTGGGACTCTATTGTAGAACTTCGCCATTCCGTCGACCCTGTCATACTCATAATAATTCCATCGAAGGTTTCTGGGGAAGACTGAAAAATAGAATCTATTGTAGAACTTCGCCATCTACCATAAACGATGTTTTCATCAATATATTCCTCAAGAGGCAGTTAGTATCCAGTAAAACATGCAGAGAAGTATTAATGACTCAGCAATGGTGGATTTTTGATTCTTTTCAGTGTGCGACTAGAATGACTGCGAACCAACCCATACAAACCGTCGAATGAAGCATACAGGAGCAGAATATTACCATTGATCGGTGGGATCTGAAATGCAGCTGACGGCATATTTTCGTTATTTCCTAGATATCTAGGTTTTATTAGCGCTGTATGGGTAGTGATGTTCGCGAACCTTTCTTTATTGTAAGTCGCCAAATATCTACATACTATCCTCATCCAGAAAGTCAGATAGAAGCTGAAATGGTGAGAGAAAAAAGAAGACAAACGACAGCAGTACAGGAGAAAGCAAGTGGAGTCCTCAAAGAGTGATTCACAAACATAGGAACTATGATTATGTTGATACACTGACTTACTGGTTCTGTTATGCTAATTTCTATATTACATGTTTGAACTAGCCTTATTGTCCTGTGTAGAAATGTGTTTCAGGTACTTCCAATAAAATTAACATTGATTATTGTTGTTTGTTGTAACGCATACGCTTAGTAGGCTTATAGTATCTTTGTGGGGTGAAAGAGAATGTCTAGAAATCAGACGCAGTGGGGGTATTGTCGTCTTTTAGGAGTTTGGTGACTGATGAGATAAATACTGAAAGTGTGTTCGCGTCACACACATTAGCTGGTAGTCTGTTCCAGAATATTTAGGACATACATAAGAAGTCGTACCCTATTGAAGTCTGACAGTGCTCTATATCAACTAGGTTGGCTTGATTTCTAAGACTGCAACCGATGACAGAGGTAAATTTAGTAATTTGCCCCGGAAGATTGCATGAGAAGATTAGTTAGCTTGTAGTAGGAAATAAGGTTTGGCTTGAGACGTCTTTTCCAGGGTTGTTCTATTTTCAGTCTGTCACAGCGCCCAGCGTAATCGAGACTTCATTGTAAACCAAGAGTTCTTAAGGTGATTTGCCGTTGCACTACCTCTAATTTAAGCATGTCATTCTGTCGAAGTTCACTTAGAATAGATGAGCAGTATTCTAAAATTGGCTGAACACATACTTTGTATAGTGAAACTCCTGTTTCACAACGGAAGAAATTGCAAGGCAGTTTGTTCAGAGAATGTTTAACTGCTAGGGTATCTGATATCAAGTTCTACGACTGAGTTTAGCTTGGCTAGTTTTTGCCCATTTGCTTCAAGAGTTAGTTCTAGGTTACTGTTGCCGGTGCAAAACCAGCCACATTTGTCAATGTTAAACTTCAGACAGGATTCAGCCCACCACGTTGCGAGATTACTAATTTCAAGACGTATTTTACTTACCATTCATGACTGTATTAGAAGTAAAAGACTTTTAGGTCGTCAGCATATAGGAGTGGTTTACCTGAGGTGAAGCACTTACAAATGCTGTTAATGTATACTGCAGAGGCTGGTAATTTCTCAAAATTATTAGTCACAGCATTCATCGTTGAACATCGGGTGCTTACCCTCACTGTTTAAGTCGACTTGTTTTGGTTGAGGGCTCGTGGTTAGGCATCCACGCCATTTTGCAAACTATCGTATTACGTCCAATATTTCATGCACGATCTTGTGCTTTCGGAAGTGCACACGAAATCAGGTGGTAGAAGGCAAACGATAAGTGAAACAATCCCTGAGAACAATGTCACCATAATTAGCTTCCAGGATAGACGACTAGAACGCTGGAAAGAACACTTTGAGGAGCAATTCAATTGGCCTAAAGCCACGCTCAACTTTCCAGACATCCAACACCTTGAATGGGATATAGACACAGCTTCTCCGTCCTAACTTAGGTCACTAAGATTGTTACTAATCTGAAACGAGACAAAGCTGCGGGACCCGATAAAATGATTCCAGAGGTGTTTAAGGATTGCGGAGACAGCTAACTGTCTGCGATAACTGAGGTACTAGGCAGCGCCTGCGAAACAGCGGAAGTCCCGTCGAGTTGGTGCAAGTGATTGATTATCCCGATATACAAGAAGGGAGACAAGTCTTTCCGTGATAATGATCGAGAGATCAGATTGACTGATGTGGTATCTAGAGTTCTAGACTCAATAATAATGCGTAGACTAAGCGGTTTTCTAGGGGAACAATCACGATAGAACCAGGTAGGCTTTAAACCAGGAAGAGGGTGGGTGTACTGATCACATCTTCACCCTCCGCTCCGTTCTCCTTTATGCCTATGAGACCTGGCCATTGAGAGTGGAAGACATGAGAATCCCGGCTAACTGTCTCTGATCATAGGTGCCTGCGTTCTATATCCCGTGGTAAGTGGTATAATAGGATGAGCAATATTGAGGTTAGGCGTCGGCGGAGTGCTATGTAAGGAGCGGAATCAATAGATGAAGCTGTGTAGCTACATCGATTGAGTGAGATGGTTAGGAAATGTGTTACGTATGCCTAGACATAGCCTTCCTCTACGGGGGGTGGGATGAATTGGGCACACGCCACTGAAGAGGCCGTCGAGTGACATTGCGTACAATGTAGACCAGCACTCGAATGGAATCCCAACGGGAAGCGTCAAGTAAGTCGTCGGTATGAGGAGGACATGGAGGAGATCGTGTGAGTTGGTGGAGAAAAGCAGAGAGTGGAGATGTGTTGTTGGAGCCAGCCCTATATTCCACTCGGAACCCAATGGAAGAAAAATAATAATACCTAATTCGAAAGCATTAATCAAATAGAAACGAAGATAAAATTAAACAAGTGAATTGAATGGCATAACACCATTTTCAGGAATGAGTAGCGCTCATCTAAAACTGAGACAGGTTGAAGTTAAGCTCAGTGTCTTAAGGAGTAGAAATAAAATATTGGGAAAGGCAAACAGCATTACACACCAAAAAGGTTGAGACAGATTAAGTCCAATGAACTATCTTGGAAACTTACCTCAGAATCATCTTTCAGAGTACGCAGAAACTTTTCCATTGAAGTACTCATCAAACTTATTCCTACCACAGAAGCTATAGCAATCCACCTGTTCAATCTTAAACTCAGCATACACAAGGAGTTTTCTCAGTCACTGAATTTACAAAAGATCTGATTTATCTCAATATTAAACCCATATATTTCTGAATATACAAATATATCTTCTGAATATTATTTTTTTAAATTCTGTAGTCTTTTCTCCGTCCCGGATACTACTCACATAATAATAACAGTTATCTGCTTTCCATATTAATTTGTTTATTAGATATTTCATGCAGTGAAACAGTACTGGATGACCAAGTAACGAACACAATTTATTACTTTTCATAATCATACTACTGGTTGTAACTATACAATCCCTGTGCTTTCGTTTCATAGTTTTTCTTTATTCTTTCATATTCGTCGTATGGGTTGTGGATTTATCCAGATGTCTGACTGGACAGGTGCTGAATCATTCCTATTTGACTTATTTTCAGTCGATTCGATAAACAAAGCTTCCGTTATCAATCTCTCCCTCCCTCCACCCTGCTGTTACATCAGATTTTACAACTGTCATCTTATCCCATACATTCTTATTGTATGGTTGTGTGTAATTTCAAGTTGTGAGTAGTATAGCTGAATTATTCTCTAGATTTCTTATCTTATTCGGGACAACCAATATAGATTTTGCTAGGTTTTTATGCTTGACTACTCTGACTGACTAACTATCCCTGTTCTACTACTTTGACCTATGTATTTGAAACGACAGTCATTACAGCTAGGGTGTTAAATAAACTAAATTGTTTGGTCTAAATGGCTTCACAGGATGATCCTTTAACCGACAAAGCTTGTTTCTAACTGAGTTTGAATGCCAGCCACTTTTATTACTGCCTGCCTCATTAAGAATTCCCCTGTCTCAGACATCTGGAAAATTCCACCACGCTCACGACAAATAGAAAAGAATTAAGAAAACTAAAAAACGAAAGTTTCGAAGTCGTGTGATTATAACTGATATGATTATGAACAATAAATTTTGTTCGAAACCTCGTCATCCAGTAAATAACAGTACTGTTTCACTGTGTAATATATCTAATAAACAAACTAATGTGGAATTACACACCACTACAGTGGCCAAGTTTTACACATATATCAATAATCTATTTTATTCCAAAAACAGTACTTATAATACAGGTCCCCAGCTCGATCAGGAAACTAAGTCCCTATTTGAAGAAGAACTAGCTAAACACATATCTGAGTTCGACAGCTGCGCTCACCCTGAAGAAGCCTGGAAGAATATTCAGTCAGCCATAGATGCAGCTATAAAAGCTGTGAATAAGGTAAATCCAAAGGTGAGTAAAAACCATTGGATTTCGACTACCTCATCCGAACTGATAGATGCTAGAAGACTTTTTCCGGCGAGCTCCGAATTCAATGAGGAGCGAAAGCTGCACAAAAGGAAGCTTACGAAAAGTCTCCGCAAGGACCGTGAACAGTGGTGGTTGACAAACGCGAAAGAGATGGAAAAAGCATCGGTGATAGGCAACACTAGGCAACTCTTTAGACTCATCAGGGAAACGGGTGGGAGAAGGCAAATCATAAGTGAAACTATTTCTGAGAAAAATGGCTCCTTAATTAGTTCTCAGGATAGACGCCTTGAACGCTGGAAAGAACACTTTGAGGAACAATTTAACTTGCCTACAGCCACACTGAGCCTCCCCGCCATCCAGCACACATCCGAATGGGACATAGACACTGGCCCGCCATCTGTAAGTGAGGTCACCAAAGCTATCTGTAATTTGAAACGAGGCAAAGCGGCAGGACCCGACGGAATTATTCCGGAGATGTTTAAATATGGGGGTGACATACTAGTATACAATTTAACTAAGGTACTAGGTAACGTCTGGGAATCAGAGACGGTTCCATCAAACTGGGGTAAGTCACTTATTATACCAATATTCAAGAAAGGAGACAAGTCCTCATTTGATAATCATAGAGGAATCAGCCTGATGAACATAGTCTCTAAAATCCTAGGCTCAGTAATCATGCACAGACTAAGGCGAACTCGGAAGGAACAAACGAGGGAAAATCAAGCGGGCTTTAGGCCAGGTAGAGGGTGCATAGATCATATCTTCACTTTCCGACAGATCCTAGAACATAGACACACTTTTAGGCGTCCAACAATTGCCATATTTCTTGACTTGAAGGCGGCCTTCGACTCCGTGGATCGAGAGGTACTATGGCGATGTTTGACTGTAAAGGGACTGCCAAGAAAGTACATTGCACTAATCAAGGCACTCTACTCAAACTCACGTAGCCATGTAAGGGCTTATGGGGAATTGTCATCTGAATTGATAACAACCAGTGGTGTCCATCAGGGATGTCCACTTGCCCCATTTCTGTTTAACTTCATCACAGATATGCTAATGGAAGTATCCTTAACTGAACTTAACGACTTAGGAATCGACTTGTTACCAGGGAATAGTCTTATGGACTTAGAATATGCAGATGACATAGTCGTGTTAGGGGAGGATGCTGACAAAATGCAGAGTCTTCTGAACACCTTGAGCAGCAATCTTCGTATGTTTGGCATGCGATTCGCCCCTGTGAAATGTAAGATGCTGCTACAGGACTGGACTACGTCAACTTCTAGCTTAGTGATAGGGAGTGAAGTGATAGAACATGTTGACCACTTCACCTATTTGGGAAGTTGTATCAGCACCAACGGATTGATTGGTGACGAAATCTCAGCACAGATCCAAAAAGCTCAGGCTGCTTTCGCTAACTTACACCGTCTCTGGCGTAGGCGTGACATCCGGCTATCAACCAAGGGACGTGTGTACTGCTCAGCAGTTCGCTCCGTCCTTCTCTATGGCTCTGAAACATGGCCAATACGAGTTGAAGACATGAAAAGGTTGACTGTTTTTGATCATAGATGTTTACGATCTCTTTCTCACGTTAGGTGGCATAATAAGGTAAGTAATGTTGACGTTAGACGTAGAGTGTTGGGCAAAGAGGGAAAATCAATCGAAGAGGCTATAAAGTTACATAGATTGAGATGGCTAGGTCACGTGCTGCGCATGCCTAACCATCGCCTCCCCTGACGGGCATTACTAGCTGATATAGGTGCAGGTTGGAAAAGAGTAAGCGGTGGCCAAACAAAAACATGGCATCAATCCATGAAATCCCTGACAGTTAAACTGAGTCAGGTAGGGAGATGCAGACTTCCGGGTTGGGGCCCGCCCTCGGGACTCTAAGAATCAATGGCTGGAGACAATAGGTGACATGGCTCAAAATCGTTGTCAATGGCTTACGCAGATGTATTCAGTCTCTGTAATCTTTCATATTCCTTTCTACCATTACTCATTCTGTTTCACTCTTATACTTGTCAAAACTCTATTGATTCTCTTCACTCATTTTCCTGTCTACCTTTGTGTGCTATTTGGAACGTGGCAACTGGAACTGCTGCACTTCGGTGCCAAGTTCTATGTTCATCCAGACAGACACGTTTAATGAACTTAAAATATCTATGTTGGGTGAAAAAGAGGGTGTAAGAGCCAGACGCAGAAGTGAATTGTCATGTTTGAGCAGTCTGGTGACTAAGGAGGTGAACAGTGGAAGTGTGTTTGCATCACGCACATCAGCTGGTAGTCTATTCCAAATGACTGAAAACTTATTTAAGAAGAAGTTGTACCGCATGTAAGTCTAACAATGCTCTTTAGCAGCTAGGTTGTGATGATTTCTAAGATTGTAACTGATGACAGCGGTAGGTTTAATTACTGGCTCGGAGGAGTGCACGAGCAGATTAGTTAGCTTGTAGTAAAATATTAGGTTTAGCTTAAGACGTCTTTTCCAGATTGGTTCTAATCTTAGTCTTTCGCAACGTTCATAGTATTCGACACCACTTTCTAAACCAAGAGTTCTTAGAGTATGTTGCCGCTACACTCCCTCTAATTTAAGCTTGTCCTTCTGTTGCAGTCTGCTAAGAAAAAACGGACAGTATTCTAAAATAGGTCGGACACACACTTTGTATAATAATAATAATATATATTTTCCTATCAATGTAGGACACACCAGTTGTACAGGCATGGATAAGTATTATTTAAATTACATGAATTTGATTTATAGTGAAATTACATGGTTGCTGTCCTCTCTGATATCAGTTAGTGAGCACATTCTGATAGTTAGTCGTTCAATGGAGCACATAAAGAAATATAGAAATATTGTCTTCGCATTAACAAAAGAAACCCAAGTACGTGTCGGATAAATTACAAATATTTGGGAAAAAAATAAAGCTTGAAGTCAATTCCTCTATATAACTTTGTTGTGTGCGGCATCGTATCTTGTTTTATGTTCAAATTGTGTATTAATAAAACCCTAGTTTCACAACAAAAGAGATCGCGAGTTAGGCATCCTAGGAGCCTTCGTCTGGCATAATCAGTTTGTTCAGAGAACGTTAAGTTACTAGAGTATCTGATACCGAGATCTACGACTGAGTTGAGCTTGGCTAGTTTACACCCATTTATTTCAAGATTCAGGTCAAGGTTACTGTTTCCGATACAAATCCAGCCGCATTTATCAATGTTGAACTTTAGACAGGATTCAGCACACCATGTTGCGAGACTACTTAGTTCAAGATGTATTTTATTAACCATATCGCTTAATTCATGAGCGTAGCAGGAGTAAACGAATTTGAGGTCGTCAGCATATAGGAATGATTTACCTGAGATGCTGTTAATGTATACTGTAAATAAAAGTGGACACTAACTTGCACAACCCCACTTGTGATGTGCCTAGGATGAGGCAATACAGATCCAACCTTGGTTATTTGTACCCTATTGCTTAGAAACGATTTTAACCAGCTCAGTAATGGATTGCGAATCCTACATGAATACAGCTTCTCAAAGAGAATACTGTGAGATACCATGTCAAATGCCCTAGATATATCGAAGTAGAGAACAACAACTAGCTTACGTGCTTCGCGACTACTACCGATGCAGTTGAAAAAGTCGAAGTGGCAAGTTACGCAAGACCTATTTTTGAGAAATCCGTGTTGAGACCTTGTAACAAGATCTTCCTTAAGTAGATAGTCTGACAACTGATCTTTGACATTTTTATCCATGGTTCGCGAGACACCTGGGGTTATATTATTAGGCACATTGTAGATAACTTTTTTTTAAAATAATCACTTTATTCCACAACAATAACAATTTACAGCATGGAATGTTCAGCGTTTCTTTTACATATTGCAATGGTTTAGCTCTGTTTATAATTATATAAATGTATAAAATGTTAAAATATTGACAGTTAATAGGAAAAAATAAAACCCCAACAAAATCACACCATTGCTAGGTTATAGTGAATAATAAATAAATAATATAACAAGTAACACATGCATTAATATGCACCATTACATTTTATAGTTTAGCTAATGATTTAAAAGTTGTAAAAGTTCTTTTCTGATATTTGTCTCTTCACACAATACTCGTGCCAAATATAGTACGGTCTAATTTCTATATTTTGTAGTACGAGCATAAATGTTTATGAAATTTCTTCTGGTCTTACCCGAAGAGATACAAGGAAACAATTGTGAATAAAGAGGATGTTCACTATCAGACAAGATAACTTTAGCTAAGTGTTTACAAGAATTCATATGCCTATTGACAACAGTGCCAGTTAGTTGAGTCAAAGGGGATAGCACTGACCCTACTTACAGCCTTCAATGTTCTTCGTAGTATTATATGGTCTTTCTTGAGTAGCCCAGGGAAGAATAATGGGGAACAATAACGAATGATGGGCAAAACACATGAATTAATAAATTGTATGAGAAGAGATTGGGTTATACCTGAGTGCCTCAACTTCTTTATGTAATAAGGCAGACGGAAAACTTTCTTAGAAACTATAAGAATATGAGACAACCAGCAAAGGTTTGAAGAGAAACTAATGCCAAGATAAGAAACACTTGACTTACTCTCTTTCATGGTACCATCAATATTACAACAATCATGAGATTGGATCAATCCATGCATGTCTTTTTCACTTCTCAAGCTGAAATCAACAGTATTACATTTAGTTGAATTTAGTTTAAGCCCGTTTGAGCCAGACCAATCCTTAACTTCAGCTAAGAAGCCATTCATATGGGAACAATCCGATGTGGAAACTACAGGGATAGAAACGGTCAGATCATCAGCATACTTAATGAAGTTAACTTTGGGCGAGTTCGGAAAGTCATGCAAAAAGAAAGAGAAAAGAAATGGAGAAAGTACTGCACCTTGCGGCACACCACTTCCAGTTAGCTGAGAATTGGAGCGCTTTCCAGCCAAAACAGTATGCTGTTTCCTATCCTTAAAATAAGAAGACAGCCATCTAGTTGCCCAGGACTCTGTTTGTGCTGAAATCATCTTTCCTAATAAAAGTGTCCTAGGAACAGAGTCGGAAGCTGCAGTATAGTCTAAAAAGGCCGTTCGAAAGAACTTAGCACCCTTATCAAGGCAGGAAACAATATTGTGGTGTAGTACAATGGCTGCATCTAATGTATTTCTTCCACACTTATAAGCAAACTGCTTAGGGTCACTAAAAGCTTTTAAAGAAAGCTTAAGAATATTCAAAAGAAGTTTCTCCACAGTTTTCAAAAAAGGAGATGTTATAGCGACCGGTCTAAACTGTATACCTGCTCCAGAAGATGATTTCTGTACAGGTACAACCTTGATTTTTCTCCAGTCAGCAGGTACCGTTTCCTTGTTAAATGATGCATTAAAGATTTTAGTGAGAGGATGACACAAGATGTCTGCACACTTTTGAAGAAGAATGCCTGGTACACCATCTGGACCAAGGCTGTGTGTTGGACTTAAAGATTTCAAACATAATAGTACATCCTTTTCTTTAAAACCCGGAAAATGACCATTATCTTGACTAGGTACATCAGGTACAACCATATTAATTTGTTTCATGATAAATGATTTGTTTAAAGCATTAACATCAGAATAAGCATCAACAGACATTTGTTTTTTACTTGTAAGTTTATTGAAAAGTTTCCGAATGTTTGAAAGATTTTTACATGATAAAAAGTTTTCATTATATAGTCTGTTCAACCTTTCTATTTTTATTTTTATAAGGGTGTTTATTTTACGGACACCAGTATTATCACAATTCTTATACAACTTCTCTTCTAGTCTTCTAAGTTTTTTCAGTTGCAAAGAAGAGATTCTGTCAAATCTCGAAAACAGTGTTTCATATGGACAGCAAATTTCCAAACAAAAACTTCAGATAGTCGGTTATATTAGAGACAGTAGCATCCAACTTATCGTCAGAAAATAGTTCCCAGTTGGTATCATACAACATGCTTCTTAGTGCTAGAATGTTGTCGTGGGAATATGAACGTTCACGTATCTTCTTTGTTAAATGACTAAACAATTTTTGTTGTAACTTGCCGTACACTTTCGGTAAAATACGAACAATAGAGTGGTCAGGGTTTAGCAAAGCAGCTTCCCTTCGGGTTTCATATACATCACGGTCAATTTGTTCAGACGTGTATTAAACTTGACTAGATTCTCATGACCAGGTGAAGTAAGAAAGCTGTGATCACATGAATTCAAATCACCAGAGATTATAGACAACGAGTTTCCGAATGCAGGAGCAGCGAGTTCAGTAAATTCATCTGCAAACCTAACTATATTAAAAAGGCTACAATTGGGTGTTGTGTTATGTTATGTATATATAAGAATATTTACTTAAGTGTTTTGGGCGACACCTGACGGTTATGCAATCTATATTGTCATTAGAATAATTGAAGCAAACGTGATTTGATGTAGACCAACTTGTGTTTATAAAAGTGACTACCCCTACTCCATATTTTTTCTGAAAACCTTTTCTATCTTGACGAAAAACTTTATATCCATTTATTGAAACTAGATTATCACCACAATGCTGGTGCAGCCAAGTCTCTTGCATTGCTAAAACGCCAGCATTTCGATAAACATTAGAATACATTACGGATTGAAGATAATCCATTTTGTTGGACAGGGATCTACAATTAGTGTTGACGAGTTCAAGAACAGTCATTTGATGAATTTGTGTACGTTTCAGTGCACGCTGCCATCCACGATGATGCTTTTTTCTCAATTTTTGTGAATGACACAACGCAGTAGGTTGTAATGATTTTAAAAATGCGCGATTATATGTAATGCGATTGGGACACATTATTGATAAATTAAAACAAAATTGAAAGAGCAAACCAAAGTAATTTTGCAAGATGTTGTAAAGTGGAATTTTCGGTGGCCCTATGTTCAAGCAGGCCGCCATATGGTTGTCGTGAAGTAAATTGGGGATGTCCCTCGTCGACCGCATTCGTTTTATAAGAAGTATTGTTAAGTTATAAACTTTGGAGGTGCATTCAAGTGCCCTTAATTCTTCGTCGAGGTCCTTTTGAGAGCGTTGGCGCTTGATAGATTCAAGAGACTCATGGATTGAGTGCAGTAGTGATATATCCTTAGTGGAATAGTACTGTTTCTTCAACTTCCTTAACTTATTGCGGTATGCCCTTGGAATGTATTCAGCTTGGTGTCTACTTAATTTCACTACCTTCTTAGGAGCAACAGTATCTAGACAGAGGATAACATTCCTGTAAAATAGGGACACTACAGCCTCCAGGGAGTCAGTGGTAAAATATTCATCCCAGTGACAGAGTCGAATGAGTTCTTGGACTAATCCCCAGTCTGTATGTTTGTAACTACGACATATCAAGCTCCCTGAATCCTGTTTGTTTCCTGTATTTAGTGGTGAGAAAGGTGGAGAGCAGAGTACCATTCTATGGTCACTACTGGAAAATCTGTTACCAACATAGGTGGAGACTGGGATTGTGTCATGACAAAACACAAGGTCCAACATGTTGTCACCACGAGTGGGTGTCTGGACGTGTTGCTGCCATCCATAACAATCGATAGTGGCAAGTAATTCGTCGAAGCGTTGGTGGCCGGAACTACTTAACCAATTGACTTCTGGAAGATTGAAGTCCCCTGCAATTATTTTGTAATTAGTACTAAACGATGAGGCTTGTGCGAATGATTTAGCTAATAACGCATCAGTTTCTCTGGTTGAGCTTGGTGCTCGATAAACACAGCCTATGAGAAGCTTGTACTTATCTCCTTGTAAGACGACTCAGAGTGAATCAGGTACCTCGTTCAGTATTTCATCTTCCACCTTACTGGCTACGAATGAGTTATGTATATATATGAGACATCCTCCACCACGCTTGCAGTCTCTATTTGCACGGTGAACAGTGTAATCACCTATGCCTATATGCACATCAAGTACAGAGTATGAGCACCATGATTCAGTAATCAGAGCTACAGTAGGCTTGGCAATAAATAATAATGTCCTTAGTTCAAATATCTTATTGATTAAGGAACGTGCATTAATTAGCAATATCGTGAATAAGTCACGGGATACTACAAACTGGCTAAAGATGTCACCATAACCTAATTCTGTTCGTTCGTCACAACGCAAGAGTTTATGAATGATACGGCGGTCGGACTGAGTGTCTGTTCATCGGGGTTAGAGTGCAATGAGGTGGTCCTAGGTGCCATGGATCGTACCAGTGATTCGGGACACTTGGAAAATTTACCATGTGTTCCTGGATATAAGGATAGTAGAGGTTGGGCCCGGGTTGGCGGTTAGAAAGCATAGCATCAAAAGGTCTACCCATCCATGTTCTATTCGTCATACCGGTACACACCTTCATGTTGGTTTTATAACCTAAAGGAAATTGAGAGGGAAGATGCTTTGGTTGTAAGACTTTGGGGTTTTTGAGGCCTGACTTTCTATAAGGTGGAGCATGCTGAAAACCTCCAGATATACTTCTGTTTCTAGAGGAGTTTTTCGTAACAGGTGAGGGTTTGTTGACACTGTTACCCTCAGCAAGCTTATTGAATACAAAGTATTGCAGCAGTTCTACCTATTTTAACATCTTTTGGTGAAACGTTGTTTACAGGGGTACTGGTATCTAAATCAGTTCCTAGTTCCATTGGGAAGCGTAATTGTTGTGTAGTTTTCTGAATGCTAATGTCAGCATTAGGTGACTGTTGCTGTGCACGATGCTTGTTTGGTAAATCTAAGCTAGAGGAGGTGACCAGGTTATCATTACGCATAATTCTGCGCTGACACGGTGTTTTATCCTGAGCTATGGTTATAGACTTATGAGTGCTGTTCAGTCTTAGGTGATCCTGACATTTAGTAAACTCACTAGAATCAAAGGAATCACTGAATTTGAAAATGATGGGACGATTAGTCTGGTTAGAAAAAGGTATAGCGGTACATTCAACGTTTGCGTTAGATTTTAGCTTGATTCGCTATATATTTCTGTTTTAACTGTGAGACTCGCACAAGTGTTTCTCCAGTTCCATAAATTTAACCAATAACTCTTTCACTAATTAGTTATGGTTAGTCATACAAAAAAGCCACGAACTCAGTCACCTGTCAACGTGATGACTAATAGTATAAATATGCTCGCAACGACGAGCTGCACAACTCCCACAAAGTATGGAAATGAGGCACACAGCTTGCCAATACGCCGCAAGCGTCGAGCTGCCGGTTCACTACCATCTACTGTGGCTGAAACTGAGGGCGAAAACTTGCTGACAAACAGCAGTAGCAACGCTTCTACAAACTCAGCACTTGGTCCTGACATAAACCTCTTCACTTCACCCTATGTACGTGTCACAAAACTTCAGATTCCAACTCCAGCTCCAACACTTACTTCAGAAATAGAACGACTAAAGCTGGCTGTAGAAGAACTGAAGACTGAGATGCGGGACATAAGGTGTAGAAAAGATATGAATGCAGGATTTTCAGAAAATTTGGCCAACTTATCTGAACTATCAACACAGGTTGGTGATACAAAATCACAGGTCTGTGAACTTGCCCCTCTGAACATCTTGACTAAGACCATAAACCCTGGCGAACTTGACACAGAATCAGTATCTAAGATAGACACCTTGATAAACTTCATCACAACAGAGGTTATCAAAAGACTTGATACTAAACTAAGTGTGATTGTCTACAATATACCGGATAATGAGGGGTTGAAAAAGGTTCAAAGCATCTTACTTAGGGCGGCGAAAATGCCTAACTCCCAAACAAAATGTCACAGACTGAAGAAGAGTCAGCACGACCACTGCTGTCCTATACGCCTTCAGTTCGAAACGCAGACAGAGGCTAAAAAATTCACCAACACACAACGTATCCTATTACAGGACACAAGCTACAGACAGGTAAAAGTTGTAGCAGATAAGACAGTGATTGAAAGGCGTGCTTACAATCACCTTAATAAACCAAATGGCAGGACACCTCAAGCCACTAAAACAGATATACACACTACCAACACGGTAGAACTCATAGCCTCCCCCCTCTCTAATCCCGTAAGAATAGCTCCAGAGAAAATGAAACCAAACGAAAGACTTGTGAGCTATAGTCTTACTCCTAAAGTAACCTCTCCTCCCTCTACGGTGGATCTAGATATGTCTATGGACAGCCATAAGATGGTAATCAATCCCTCTTGTAAGCTGACAACCTCCTCTCTTAACCAAAACGTGACAACGCAAATGGAACTCGGTAACAAAACAGGCCGAAATACGCCACTTGTTGCGAAGACTCCCCAACATATTCAGACTCCCAAGAATATCTCACGCTTTAAGGTAAATAATATTCAAAACCATGCTAGCAACCAAACTAAAAACAAAAATAAGGACATAGAGCCCAAGGACAACAACGACACAACCTACTTGCATACTGTGCCAAGTCACACTGGTAGCTGGTGTAGTGACGCTATCACGCAATTGGAATTGAGACGCTACATTTTCGTTCTAATTCTTTCAAACCGTATACAAACTATTTACACACAATTTTTACCGGAAACTGTTAAATTTTCACATTCTACACATAAGAATACTTGTGAGATACTATTTTTCCTTGGAAGTATTATATAAACTCTGTTATCACTGACCCTGCCATCTGCAGGTTTTGGATGTATATTTTATGGGATATATCTGGTTCAATTTGGTGAGTCTGTGCAATTTTTCGAAGTTTTGCGTGTTATATTATCTATTCAGTGCTACATCTATAGTTCTGATTTCTTTTCTAACGAACTCCACCCTTTACTGAAGTTGCCCTCCTTTAAGTATCTATTATTCTAATAGGAGGATTGTTATCTGTTAATAGTTGTCGATTTTGTTCTTAATAGTTTATTTTTATTGACTTAGTGTTGATTATACTGGAAATCTGACGTTTTCATCACCAGTCGTCTCAATTGTGTGACAGTCCGAATCTACCTTAAACCCTGATTTTCGGAATTTACTTTTTCGTTAGTTTCATCTGAACTATAGCTTATTTCTCCATTATTTTTGACACGGTGTTACTAGTCCTCAGACTTGTTCTTTTCATATACTTTTTACCAAGGAATTCCTTCAACTTACGATTTTTGCTAATTAACTTCCAGTATCTGACTGAAAAACGGTGAATTTCCACTATTTTCACCTATTATTTCTTTTTCATCTAACTCTAACTTTCTGAAATTGTAATAATCGGTTGCAGCTCGCCGAGCTGAATCTTTTGATACCTATTTTATCCTCATTATTTGCCCATTTCTCTTCCAAATCATTTTGTTTTTGGTACTTTTAGCCATTTCGGCCGAAAAAGTACTTTATACTCAACAAAGGATTTTCTGATCTAGTGACAGTGACAACACCGGTCCTTGTTTTCAATCTCCCTTGGTCTATCTAGTAAGACCGAGGCCACTTTTCGTCTCGTCATTACCTTTCTATTTCCATCCACGAGACCTTTTTCCACTTTTGCTCCTAATACCACCTATAATATTTCTGATTTATTCAGTCTTCTTCTTCTCTGTCCAAATATCTCTATCATGAACCATCCAAAATAAATTCTTTCATCATTTTTCACCCTGTAGACCTAAAAGCCTCATACTTCTATCGCCTGTGTAAAAGTTGTGAGCCCCCCTCTTCGCATAGTATCCCCCTAACAGGAGAGTTCTGCTGCCTCTTTCCAAAGCTAAACTTGTACATACATCTCAGATTCCAAATCGTCAACACTATTTCTTTATTTTTACAGAAAAACCCCGTAGCTTTTTGCTTTCTCCCAAACTTTTTAACGGGGGGTAGCTTTCGACCACATTTTAGCAACCTTTAAAAATATTGTGATCCTCCCCCTGTTTGTCCAATTGTACCTTCGTCCCTTTCACCCCTCTGAGCCTCTGATCTAATTTCCATAAATCTGCACTGTCTATTCGCTGTACATCTTCAAATTTCACCACATCCCGCCGTAGCTTCTATTCCTAATAGGCCCTATTATTCTCAACTTTCGTTAATTTTGCTCTCGAAATTTACGCAGTTTTCCAAGTTTACGTTGAAATATCTCCTCGTTGTCCTCAACATATTCTGATCACTCTGCGGTTTTTTGTAGTACTGTCAGCGCTCTGTCATTCCCAGCAAACCGCTTTGTCCTGGCATTTTTCTGCTTTTCGGTATTTGTTTTCAAACTTGCTACTGAGACCAATATTTTATGCCTCAGGCACGAACTTTCACTCATTCTCAGTTACTGTAATTTTGCTGTCTTTTGCGCATTGACCGAAATTCAGCCAAAATCCGTTTCCACAGGCTCTATTCACTTTTTATCGATCGCGAGCTAAGCTACTAATCAGCCACTCTGATTGGTGGGCACGCCTATACTACCTGCTTGTATGCTGGTGTATAGGTGTATGGTGTTCTTCTTGAATATTTTGTTTGTCTTTATTTTTTTCGGCCTGGGCTTTTTCTTTGCTGGTTCCCGACGACCCTCCCAAGGTTTCTCGGCACGAGGAATCGACTCGTGCAATTCTTATCACCATAGCACCCATCGTTCTCGAGTTGGCTTTGGGAGTGGCCTTTTCGTGTATTTCCATCTGTACCCGCGTAATTCTTTATTCTTACAGATTCTGAAGTTGATCTTGGTATAATTGTACTCCTCCCGTGGAGACCTGTCGATTGATACCCATATCAATAGCCCATCTCCTGTAGTTTCTGTGATTCTGTAACTCATCAACTTTCCCATTACGTCATCCCGCCCCACCCATCTATCAAATTTAAACCCCTGTAACTTCCGCACCCTTTTACTTTCACCCCCCGTGTTTGTACTCATTCTGCTCGTCTCTTCAAGTCCTATCGATTGAAAGCTATATTATCATCCCATCTTCCATAGTCTTCGTCTTCAAAAGTAACCACTCTCCACTACGTCATCCCCACCTCTATTTCGCTGGCTATTTCGCATCGCTGTAACTTTCACATTTCTTCCTCTTTTACCGTTGTTCTTGGCATCTTTCGACTCCTCTCATTGAGATCTGTAGTTTGATACCCATTTTGACGCCGTATCTCTGACAGTTTTGACTTTTGATTATCGACATCCTCCCATTGCCTCATCATCATACTCATTTCGTTGCCTTTCTCGAAGTGTTGTAACTGCCACATTTCTTCACCTCTTCCGTTGTTCTAGGTATTTCTCGACTCTTCTCTCCGTGCTCCTTTGTTCGATAGTCATTCTCACGCTGCATCTCCTTCTTATTGTTTTCGAAAGAGGACTCTTTCATATCACCTCCTCCCCATTCGTTTTCGGCTTCCGTTCTTCTTGCTTCAATCCCAAAGTGATTACGTGGAATATCGTATAACAGTACCTTTCTTTTCGTTTGTTTTTATCTCTGTTTTGTTTTGTTTTTGTTTGCTTTGTTTGATTTTGGTTTAACCATTTGTCAAGCCACGGGTGAGGGCCTATGAACGGTCCGTGGCACAACTAACAGTCCATCGTTGGTTGTCCTCCAAACTCGAGCCTGCGATGCCGCAATCTCCAGTCATGTCAGCTATGTCAAGCCAACCCTCATCACAATCCATGGCCTCTGCCATGATTCAAGCTGACCCTCAAACAACAGACTCCTATTCTCCTTCCTTCATCTCCCAATTGCCAGCAGCTCATTCTTCGCCCCTCACATCCAATCCGTCATCACCTCACTCCATGCTGTCCAATCAATCCCAATCCTCAATCGTATCTCCAAGATTCCTGTGTATATACTGTCCTTCAAACTTCGCTTCTCCGAGAGGTTTGACTCAACATCTGCGTCAAATCCACCCCGCCGAATACAATGAGGTCCTTCTCGGTCGCCTCCTCAACGACTGTCGAACACGACGAAATTGGTCCCAAAATGAAGAACTCACTTTACTGATGTTAGCAGATGCAGCAGTCGACCGATTCAACAGCAAAGCTGAGCTGTATCAACACTTACACGACCATCTGCCACATCGCTCAGTTGAAGCCATCAGACGCCGTCTACAAACGCTCAAATGGCCAACATTTGTCCCATCATCTTCACGCTCCGCATCAACCATTGACTCCTACTCGATGCCATCCTCACCTGCATCATCACATGAAAACTATGCTATTAGATCAGCACTGTATGTACGTCCAAGAACTCAAACCTGGTCCACTCAAGAAGATGCTCGATTGATCTCAACGGCCAAATGTCTCGATTCACCTTTACTTGCGCCTATACAGTTCTTCGCTCTTGTCGCCGAAGCCGTTGGCAACCGCACCACTGATGCAGTTAGACTACGTCTAGCCAGGCTAAAATGGAGACGTACACTCAACCCATCTCTGCCAACAATAGTCCTAACTCCAAATACTTCTTATCTCCAAATTCAGCCAGTTACCTCGCTCACTGATACGTTCACCGTCAACAGATCAATCTCTGCTCCTATAAGTCCATGCAGAGCAACTTCAGATCCAGCTATCACGATCTCATCGAATTCCTGTACGCCAACTCAGCTAGAAGAACAGCGATCCCTCCAATTGGCTGTCATTAATAATGATTGCACTGTAAGCGAGGAGTCCACCCAACCAATGCGAATACCGTAGTACCACTATGCAATAAGTACTGTGGATAGAACAATTTTATATTCTCCCACTGCTGTGACAATGATCCGTCCACTTCTGCCAACTACTCGACTCACTCAAGATGGTTCAAGTCCCCTGGTGAATCTGCCACTTCATAGAAGCCTCAACATGGACAATATACACGCTAACCTCCTGGCTGCCATCAGCACACAACTGGCAAATTCATCTCAGCGGCTGGACACTGAATCCACTCGACAAATTATTATGCAACTATATGCGAATGATATTACTCTTGAGGAGACACGTCAACTTTTGGATAAGCAGGCCCACCAACTGTTCCCTGCAAAATGGAAACCATCCAAGCAGCGATACGTCTCCGGTCTCCCACCGAACTTAAACAACAAGAAGAGGCGACGCATTCTATATGCTCACATGCAAACGCTCTTCCACCGTTCTCCGAAAGACGCTGCAAACACAGTACTTGATGGCAGATGGAGAGACCCGTTTACATGTCAGCCTTCCAGTATAGGAGGCTTCAATGAATTTTGGATAGACACCTTCACACGCCCAGCCCTACCAGACACTAGACCGGTTCAGGAATACCTTCCAACTAACAACGACTTGGTCGCCCCAGTTTCAGCTGAAGAGATCAAATGGGCACTAAAAGAAATGGTCAAATCCGCCGCAGGTGTCGACCGCATATCCGCCAGGGACCTCCAGAAAATCAACCCCTCTAGTCTGGCTGGGTATTTTAACACTCTTTTGCTGACATCTTTTTTACCTTCACCTTTGTCAGCTTCCAGGGTCACCTTCATTCCGAAGACATCACATCCCGATAACCCTACCGACTTCCGGCCTATTTCCATCACTTCTGTTGTTACGCGCTGTTTGCACAAGATTATCGCCAAGCGATGGTCCAGATCATTCCCAATGGAAAAACTACAGTTTGCCTTCCTGCAACGTGATGGCTGCTTCGAAGCAACCAATCTACTTCACGCCATCTTGAGAGAAGCGCACTCCAACTACACAAGTTGCGCGTTAGCTATCCTCGACATCTCGAAAGCTTTCGACAGCGTCTTACATCAAACAATTCTAAGGGTAGCTGAGAGTTTTGGTGCGCCCCCAATGCTTAGAGAATATCTTACAAACTACTACTCCAACTCTTACAGTCTCTTCCACGAAGTGAATTGTCACCCAACACGAGGAGTCAAACAGGGTGACCCTCTGTCACCGCTTCTCTTCATCATGACTATGGATGAGATACTCAATGTTCTTGAAGCCCATGACCCCATCTACGTCGATGGTCATCCTCTGCACTACATAGCATATGCTGATGATCTCATCATCCTAGCTCCAAATGCTGCGGCTCTTCAAAACAAACTCAGCTGTATCGCCGCCTCGCTGGAGCTGGCGGGATTATCGATCAACGTCGACAAAAGCCGCACAATCAACATAGTCGCTGACAGACAGCGTAGAATCGTTGCCCTTTCTCCTACTGTCTTAAATATCAACTGCCTGTCAACTCCAGCCATCTCGCCAACAGAGGAATTTACCTATCTGGGTGTTCCCTTCAATTACAAAGGCAGGCGCTGCTTCGATCATGTCGGCGTCCTCAACAAATACTTAGACAATGTGAAAAGCGCCCCCCTTAAACCACATCAACGAATGAGAATCCTGAAGAACAATCTGATTCCTCGTCTACTATATTCACTGACTCTCAGCATCACTCACAAGAATACCCTGAAAACGATGGACAAACTTATTCGTGCAGCTGTCCGCCGCTGGCTTCACCTCCCGAAGGACACTCCAACTGCATTTTTCCACGCGGATATCAAAAAGGGAGGCCTGGGAATTATGAATCTCTCTACAACGATTCCGATTCATAGGCGCAAAAGAATCGAGGCACTACTCAACAACAGGAATCCGCTCATACGGAGCATCGCGTCCTCCGAAACCTTCACACCTTTTCTTAGGATCTGCAACCTTCCGATGCAGGCCCATAGACAAATAGTGACATCAATAGAAGAAGCCCATGAAAGCTGGGCACAACAGCTACACTCATCGGCGGATGGTTACGGTTTGACTGAGTCAACAAAATGCCCTGAATCTCACAAATGGCTTCTCAACCCCGAAATGGTCTTGCCCAAACTCTATGTACGAGCCGTTCAACTGCGTGGAGGCCTCTTGGGCACAAAAACGAGAAGTACGCGTGGACGTCCTAGAACGGACATCAACTGCAGAGGCGGGTGTGGTCAACCGGAAAATCTTCAACATATTCTTCAGCATTGCGCTCTAACTCATGACGTCAGATGCAAGAGACACAACTACGTCCTCAAGCTGATCGCTAACAAATTGCGCAAAATGAATACCAGATTTTACGTCGAGCCATGTGTTCCAACGCCCACGTCTTTCTGTAAACCTGATCTGATTGTCTTGTTAGACGGAGCAGCATACATTCTCGACGTAACAATCTGCAGCGACGCCTTCATTTATACCAGCCATGCGTCGAAGATGTCAAAATACGGAACTCCAACAATGGTTGCTGCATTCCAACGGTTCCTGTCTGCAATGGGACATACAGTTCAAAGAATCTTGCAAATTCCTGTTGTAATCTCTTATCGAGGGATGATCAGTCAACTCTCTGTAAAATACCTTCGCAGACTGTTTTTCACCTCCTTCGACATTTCGAACCTCTGCATCTCAACCATCAAAGGCTCTTTGAAAATCTATGATACTTATATGCGTGGAACGTATAGACTCAGACGTGGAAGACAATTGAACCAATGATGCTGTAAATTTATTGTCATATCAAACTACTCTGTGAACGTTTACTGTACTACCATCTGTTGTAATACACTGCGAGACAAATTGTAACACTCATACACATATATACTCATTGAACCTATAGTACTGTTATGAACTTCCTAAAATACGTGACAATTTTGTTTATTCTGTATCTTCTAATTGCTCCACACTATGTACACGCAAAGAGCATATTGTCCTTATAAAACTCTCCTATGTTAAAGACTATTGCTACACACAACTCGCTGATATCCTACGATTCACATATGTAAACAACATCCAAATGCTCAAAATTGAAAAGATTTTTGTATTACATTTAATGGTTTTATAGATATTAGATATTAAAATCACACTTCTGCACCACATATGAATGTCTCACATGGACACATGACATGAACAATCACATTTAAAAATACATAAAACTGATAGTCTTGCAGTAAAAGTACATATTATTGGAAATAACATGGGCTGCTGTGCGAATTTTCTTCTATTTTCCTTTCTTTCTTTTTTTTACAATTATGTAATATTAAAGAAATTTCCCATGTATTTTTGTGCATGTACTCAACTTGAATATTGTAAAAATAGTCCATTCGTTTCCGCGAATGGACAATTTTTATTTAATATTCGAAAATAAATATGTTATAAAAGTGACAACACTCGGAGCTCAGCCACCAGGCATGACATACAAACTAACTTTGGCAGATTATACGGAACAAGCCTTCTGGGAAACAAACCACAGTGCAGCTACGCACATAACGACACCCATGTAAGGTCTCTTGGAATGTCCACACACAGTAGGCAGATTAACAAGTCATGGGTATCACAAGGTACCAATGATTTTTTATCCAACACATCCCTGTCAGCGCTAACCAAACAGCTGGTGGGGATGTTAACCCTTCTGAACCCATACCACCAACGTTGGCCCCCTATCGGGAAGAAAACAGACATGTGCTAGTACATACGGAACTATTAGTCACATCCAAAGACTGTAAAAGCATATGCCAAATAAAAACCTCAACGCAACTCTCCAACATACCCAAGCCTAGAACCACGTCATTGTATAGTTTATCTAATAATCAAACCCATTACCCACTAAAAAAACGGATAGTAACTTGACAGACATAGGTGGACAAACTAGTTGCAACACAGGGTTGATATGCCACGCGGAAACAGCGGATGCCGATCCACACTTGAACCTTATTGACGAGCTTAAACACTTCAAACACTACTTCAAATCTCAACTCTACTTAATACTTATTAATGCTAGATCTATCCTTAACAAACTACCGATGCTCAGGGCACACACGCTGGTATACAAACCCCCTATAATCATTATTACGGAATCCTGGTGTCACTCCAATATACCAGACGAAGAGATAAGCATCGAAGGGTACATACACTTTCGCTGTGACAGGAAGAGTGGTAAGGGAGGAGGCTGCCTAATGTACTTCCTGAACACACTTACTGTATTACAGCTAGAAAATAAGGAACTCAATGACATGCACGACACCCTGTGGGTCAACGTACACTTCAAAAGTGCTACACTACTAATAGGATGTATCTACAGAGCACCTGGCACCTTTAGTGAAAAGGTTTCGGTACTGACGGCATATCATCCTATTTTTATAAATATGGTGGCCCTGACATTCCCTTACTCCTGCTTAAAATATTCACAATGTCCTTAGAAACCCAAACTTACCCTGATGTATGGAAAACAACGTTTATTATGCCTAAACACAAATTTGGCTCGAAAACAGACGTCAGTAACTACAGGCCAATTAATATCACACCTATAGCTTCTAGAATTACGGAGAGACTAGTTAAAGACAACCTAATGAAGCATATGCTTAGTTGCAATATTGTAAGTCCGAACCAACATGGATTCCTAAAATCCAGATCTTGTTTAACATGCCACTTAGACTTCTTTAACTTTGTGACCAGCAGTCGTGACAGACGACAACTAGTACTTGTCATCTACTTTGACATCTCAAAGGCATTTGACCGTGTCGACCATTTACTACTAGTGCACAAGCTGAAATCCTTAGGAATACGTGACCCGCTATTAGGATGGCTTAAATCATTCCTTAACAACAGGTCCCAAATAGTTAAACTCGGATCTATAACTTCGAAACCTAGCCAAATCACCTCTGGTGTAGTACAAGGTAGTGTCATTGGACCCCTTCTATTTACCCTATATATTAACGACATATGCGCTTGCTTTACTCATGGTAAACCATTCATCTTTGCAGATGACCTCAAAGTAGCTTATACATTCCAACCTGATGACCTAGGGTACTTCCAGAATGTTGTACAAAAAGAACTAGATAAAGTGACTGCTTGGTCGTCTTTATGGAACCTCCAATTTAACCTTAAAAAATGTGGCTGGATCTGCTTCGGTGCACCCTCAATCGACATCAAGTTAACGCTTCAATCGGCTAACCTAACCAAACTCCAAAGTGTCGTTGACTTAGGTCTGAGGTACTCGAGTAACCTAACATTCTCTGAGCAAGTGGCATCACAGACTCAAAAGTCGAGGATGCTCTTAGGATGCATACTCAGGAACTTTCACGACAATGAAGCAAAGCTTATTCTGTACAAAACCTGCGTGAGGCCACTACTAGAATACTGTCCATTTATTATTAGCAGCACTCACACACGTGAAAAGCTAAGAATTGAAAGTATCCAACGATATTTTACCTCGAAACTACTTGGCTACGAATGTAAGAAAGACTACATCTCACGGTGCATGATTCTACAACTTGACCCACTCTGGACAAGACGACTAATTATAAACCTAGTATTCTTCTATAAGGTCCTACACAAAATATCATTCTCAGACATTAAGGACATACAATTCGCGCAAGAAGGCTCTTACGATCTGCGTAACCAAAATTGCACAGTGACAATAAAAGCCTTTAAGTCAACACTCCGCGAAAACTTCTTCACAGTCATGTATTCTAAAATATGGAACAATCTGCCCCTAGATATCAGGAACTGCAATACAGTTTTAAGTTTCAAACACTCTCTGTACACACTATTTCACTCTACCGACTATATAAATAAACTATTTATTCCTAGAACGAATCAACTATTAGTCTACTACAGTACTTAAACGCGCTTAAATACCCTTACTTCTCTAAAGACTATAAATAAACTAGTAGCATAAATGCATAAAAAGACTATTTCACTCTACCGACTATATAAATAAACTATTTATCCTTAGAACGAATCAACTATCAGTCTACTACAGTACTTAAACGCGCTTAAATACCCTTACTTCTCTAAAGACTATAAATAAACTAGTAGCATAAATGCATAAAAAGACATAGTAGAAACAAATTTTTGTTCATCAAATTACAATGTACAACGAATATAAACAAATATTTCGCAGTTCACGTACTTTTTCTTTGTCGTCTGGTACATTTCTGTTGTATTTACTTTGTAGTACAAGTTGCATTGATCTACATTCCGACTGAAGCTGAGAAACAATTGAAGTCACTTACTCATATATCATCCCTCAAGGTTTGGCTAGTAATGGCTCAGCATCCTTGATGAAATCCACTGTCACCATAACAAGACGCTGTACAGCATCTTATACAAGCACTGTCAACGATCTAAAATGGTTTTTATATAGCTTTCTACGCGTTTATCAACTTACTCGTACGGAGCAACCATGCTGTGACAAATGGCGGGCTATGGGTGACTTGAGCGCAGTAAAACAAATCTGCTTGACAATGACCAATATTAATCTGCATTCAGTTGAATTCACATCTGGTATTACTTGCAAAAAAAATGATGTCAGAATCATAAAAATTAATCACTCATTTTAAATTAATACCCAATTTGAACATAAAACAAGATACGATGCCGCACACAACAAAGTTATATGGAGGAATTGACTTCAAGCTTTATTTTTTTCCCAAATATTTGTAATTTATCCGACACATACTTGGTTTTTTTGTTAATGCGAAGACAATATTTCTATATTTCTTTATGTGCTCCATTGAACGACTAACTATCAGAATGTGCTCACTAACTGATCTCAGAGAGGACAGCAACCATGTAATTTCACTATAAATCAAATTCATGTAATTTAAATAATACTTATCCATGCCTGTACAACTGGTGTGTCCTACATTGATAGGAAATATATTATTATTATCTAAGACTTTTTACGAAGTCTTTTGCATTCACACGGAACACTAGCCACGCCACAATAAATCAGGATTTTGTGTTTTACAGTCTTCAGAGGCAGAGAATATTGAAGGCTCGAGACATTTCTGATTTTTATGAGGGCTTAAATCTTTATTTTGAAAAAGATAACAATGAACGCCTTGACAGATCATGCTTCTACCTTTAAATATATACCATTCACCCAGCCTATTGTTGAGATGCGACCATGTGGGATCTGCTCAGATTTATGGGGCATCTTATAAATTAACTTGCTGTCTATCGTCAGATCTTTTCATACCACTCCACAATGTCTTATCTCATTTATTTTCTGACAACGTCTTTACTTGATCCTCATTTTACTCCATTAAACTTAACATCTTATAGTTCTTCATTACTTATTATACTCCTACTCTCTGAAGGGTACGGTTGTGCACTAAATGCACAAAAAGGTATAAAATAAAAACAACTGGCATGAGGATAATTGTATTATAACCAAAAGTGGATATCATGATAGTTTGTGATATATCTGTAGCATTATACATTGCAAATGAATGTTGTTACCCTAGGGTGTTTCCTTTATTAATGCATTTATTAATGATACTTGCACTTACCTATTTCATTACAATTTGATGATTCACCTCAGCACTTTAATTTTTCTAAAACAGATTCCAATCCCTTGTAAAAGGTGTACTTACCTCAATATTGGTTGGTTATCGTATGCCTACAACCACGGGATGAAAACGGAACGAAGTCGATTTTCCCGGTCAACCTGGAGGACAACTGTACAATTCAATAACTATACGGCCTAATTCAGAAAATGAGTGTATTATATGTATCAATTATTTAACAGTTGAAATACGATTAACTTGTAGACAATCTACGATTTGATATTATATCATACTTGATCGTGCCTGTAAAAATGGCATGCATTTTCATGTAAATTTGTAAATTTATATGAAATACATTATTATTATTATAGAATCTGGGACATTGTAAACTATAGCCTGGTGAGAAGACGTTATACGCTTCATCACCTCCGCAGCCAAGCAGCCAATCTGATTTTCAGCCTTATTATTGTTGTTTGGAGACATTTTAGGATGTTTTCTTAACAGACAGGCTATTGGGTCTAAATCCGGAAGCTTGCTTTGAGTTACATCCAGTAAAGACTTAACCTGGCCAATATCAGAACTGCTCTCCGTGATATTTGAAATTGGCAGTGATATGCTATCAAACTGACCTAATTTTTCCTGAAGTTCACTTACTTGCCTCTGGATATCTTTCACAAGGAGGTTCAATTTACAGAACTCAGAGTTCTCTAACAGAACATCTTTCACTTGTATAACAGGAGTGGGAATTGCACTCAAGCCATTTTGTGAGCTAGCAGTTAATGCTGTATTACAGGATGGTAATGCAGTTATAACCGAGGTTGAGCCCCCATCTAAAACAATTTTGTTTCTACGATCACGTTTTTTAGAGAATGGGACCATAATTTCAGGGATTATATGACTATAAGCAGTGAATGAATATCAGAGCAAACACGTGCAAAAATGTCACTAATTTCGAACGTACCGCCAGAAATTCTATAGGTGACTTCGTTGAAAAATCTATATTTTTTTGATTTACAGCTTGATTCCACACCGTATTTTCAGTACAAGTATGGAATTTTCAGCATGGATATCGGTTGCCCAAATTCAGGCATACCATAGACATCGGGTGTGCGCCGGAAGGGGATCGAACCCCGGACCATGTGCATGGTCGGCGAGAGTCCTAACCACTGTGCCACCGACGCAAGTGACCCAAGATCTTTTTTAAGGAATTCGTGTTGTGACTGGTTGATGAGTTTATGTTTTAGAAAGTAGTCTGACATTTGGTCTTTGATTACTTTCTCCATGATCCTTGATATGACAGGTGTTATATTGATAGGCCTATAATTACATGCACTAGTTTGGGCCCCTCTTTTATGCTTAGGTAGTATATACGTGTTTTTCCAAGTTTCAGGGTAGGTCCCAGTCACTAGTGAGAAGGTAAATTTTCTGAATAATAATACTATCATATCCGTGTCACCGTTTTTATATATGACAGATAGTGCATCATCTATCCTACAACTACCGTTAGCTTTTACTGTCTTTACCGCTGATGCTATATTTTGTATATTAAAGTTGATTTCACCTAGCTCGTAGTTATTTTCGCAGGTTATGTCGAGAAGTGGTGACGGATGTGCTTTGGTGTCATTGGATAACCAATGTCTAAGGAGTTCACTTATAATCTGGGAATCATCATAAATTATACCTTCATGTTCCACGTGGCTAACATTGTTGTCTTTACCCTTGTTTAGTCGTTTTTGCAAGATCTTGCAGAGTTCCTGAGTTTTAGAGGTGCCCCCTAGGGCTTCATTTTCCTCGAAGTGTACCTTCATTTTATATCTCTCCTCAAGATTTTTAAATGTTTCATGTATCTGGTGTAATGCACTAAATTCTTAATATAAATAAAATTTCCTTTTCAATTTCCTTAGTTTTAATCGCGTTTTGCGGTCTATGAAAAGAGTTGGTGTCCTTAAGGCAAATTTTAAGGGTGCGATTGTATCTCTTACCGAACTGACCGTCTTGTAGAAGGTATCAAGTGTTACTTCTAAGTTATCATTGGTAAAGTATTCATCCCAGTCAGAGCTTCTCAAGAGCGTTGGTAGGAATTCCCAGTCGGCATTTCTATAGTCCCTATTTCGATAGTGAACCGGGGAATTTTTAGGTGTGTGTTTAGTTGTTAGTTGAAGAGGTAGGGTGCAGTACAGTATGTTGTGATCACTGTTGTCGAGTTTATCCCTCACCTCTATCGAGATCGGCTCTATTTTGTGGCAGAGGACTAAGTCGAGAATATTGTTATGTCGTGTTGGGAGGCGTACGTACTGCTTCCATCCTCCTACATCTATAGCTTCCAGGAGCTCGTCATAGATTCTAGGTCCAGTGCAGGTATCGCAGTTCACTCCGGGGAGGTAAAAATCTCCACAAATTATTTTGTAGTTGAATTCCAGGGTAGGTACATGCTCTAGTATTTCTCCGATAACCGTATCAGTCGTTTTAGGGCTGTTGGGGGCTCTGTATATACATCCCACTAGAATTTTATTTTCATTTGTGTTGATGCTTATCCACTTAGATTCTGGGAGTTTGTCGATAGTTAGGCTTGTAAAAGTATTGGGGTCACTATTCACTATTCAGATTGTTATTTACAGGGCCGAAATAACCTGTTTCTAGGTTGTTTTGAGGGTAGTGCGTGCCAAGTCTTTCGCAGTTGTACATTTGTGGACTCATTTCGTGCATGTACATAGAAGGACCGTGAGTCAAACTATGCCCGTTATGCCAATGAGGCTTTACGTAGCTACTACGATGGTTCGAGTATGCATTTCCGTCCATAAAATATAATATATATTTCGTATAAACGGGTAAGTTTACATGAAATGCATGCCATTTTTACAGGCACGATCAATTATGTTACGAATAACAATTGTTAATCAGCATACATTATCACTTTTTCAAAAAGTTCATATTGTTGAGTTATAGCACAAGTAATCAGAACAGATTCTTATAAATGTTAATTTGTAAATATTTCACGAAGGTCACCATCGAAGTTGAGCAACAACCCGAAATTCGTTCCATTTCCTGATGATAGTTATGACCAATCGATAAACAACATATATTAGTGTGAGTGCTATGCCTTCAAATGCTTGAACGCTATTTTAGGAACTGAAGAAAATCTGGCGCAGCTGCAAAATGGTACAGAATGTAATTATGAATAATACATTATTAAAAGTATATTTACAAGATAAATACAAGAAGCTATGTACTACTTGAAATGATAATACACATTTGCAGTGTATGATGCTAACCATATTGGTCTTACCATGGAAAACTATGACGCTTTCTATGAAAATATATTTATTCTCAAACATGAGTGTTGTTGTTTTTATCATCAGAGCAACCGAATTTTACGCGAGAAAAGGGTGTAAATGAGAAGAAGTTGAGATAAAATAGAGTATAATAGTAATTAGGTAGAAGAATTATTGTGAAGTATATAAGTGACATTTCAGAGAGAAGTGGCCAGAAGGATTAGAACCTGTTGAATATGGTGACCTGTAGGATGTTTGGCGAACTTGTGTATGGCCCATGGGATAGCATCTTGACAAGAAACTGAGCAGGCTTGTAGATGTTAGGAGCGAAAGCATTATTTTTTACAAGCTATAACTGTACAGTCATTATTGTTTTATTTTTTCAATTAATTTTTTAAAGTTTTTTTATACATTTAGTATCTAAACTCATGTTTAGTTCTCGAGCTGCCAAAATAATGCATGTTGCTGTCCTACAGATCGGAGCGATTCACATTTGTGACCACTACCAAATCTGCTGATCAGCATGCGTCACCCTCCCTCCTTTTTTGACATTAAGCTCTGATACCTTCTACAATGACTGCAGTTGTAATATTGGATTGCTTTGACTCCGTCCCAATCATACAGTATGTTGCACATTAACAGCTTTCATGACAAGTGCTTCCCATGAGGTCACATGGCACAATAATACCAGAGGACATTGTTAGCAGTATTATCATCATACTAGTGAACAAGTGGATTACTACAAAAGACTAAGAAATTAGGTTTCCCTTAAGAGTTATGAAGGATAAAAATAGCTGATATTAGAGTAACTATGTTATATTCTATTCAGCAGAGTGATATGAGTAGTGGAACAATTAGTGATAAAGTTATGTAAAGTGGTCCTGAGTAAGGCAACTGGTTAGCAGAACTTGTTATGCTAAATTTTCACGACCGATTTTATATGGTGTGCGTTACACATTGCAAAGTGACTCATCAATTATATAATGGAGAAATACTACATAATTTCAGCATTATGAAATTTTTAGAAAATTATATGAATATGGGTAGGTGTTGACTGAAGATAGTCATTCCAACTCAAAAATAGTGCTAATAATATAAGCATATATGTAAAATATTAAGAGATATGGTTGCTAATGTAATTGTTTATGGAAATAATTATACTGACGAACTTATTGAAGATTACAGTGAAGAGAAAGTCAGTGAGTTAGTTGAACGGTTACTGCGCAGTTAGTAGTTAGAACATCTTTTAAAGTAAAAGGTAGAAGAGTTTTCAGTACTGGGGCAAATTAAGACATAATCTACGGGTTAGAGTGTAGTGGATAGTGATACGATTAAAGATAAGGTTAGGTTGAATGAGCTTGGGGAAAATGGTTGGTTGGCTGAGTTTGTTATTGCTAAGTTTTCCTGGCCACTTTTCATATGGCATGCTTTAGACATTACAAAGTACCAGTTTGCTTATATTATGGAAGAACTATCACAACTAATTTGGGATTATACGTCCAGGATAATTATAGAAAGTCTTATGAGTTTATAAACCCGATTGATGAAATATTGATAAGATCTCCAATAAGCTGAATAACCGAACCTCAGATCAAGGCATGTGGGAGAAATTGGGTTGGTTTTATCATTTTTTAGGTGCGGTACTGTTGCTGGGGCAAATGAGTTTCCTCAAATTGGGGGTATTGCACTGGGGTCTGTAGTACCAAAGTTAGATGAACAGCCCATATGGGTAAAGTATGGATAAGTAGACCGAAGCTCTTTTGTTGACAAGAAGTCGTTAAGGAGACGCTGGAATTCAGTAGGAGATCGGCAACTGCGTATATTAAGTGGAAGTTCGTTCCATAATGCACTGTACTGTATTTTGAAGAAACGTGATCGCAGTTTTGTCCGGTACCGGCTTATAGGTAGAGTATTTTCATGATTTCTAAGAGTATATATGGTTAAATTATTGAAAGCTATTGGATTACTGCTTTTGAGGTAGCCGTGTAAAAGGCGGAAAAGGAATGTAAGGTTGAGTTTCAGGCGCCTTAACCAAAGTGGCTGAAGTCTATACATTTTGCACCTATCCGCGTAAGTCAGTCCTTCATATTTGTGTAATAGGCGTCGTGTAAAACTTCGCTGAATTTTTTCAATACGAACCCTGTCATACCCATTCATGAAACCGCAGACAATTGTGCAGTATTCAATTACTGGGCGAACCATGACTTTGTATAAAAGGACTTTAGCCTCAGCTGTGTACATTTTTCGATGTAGCAAGCCTGTGAGTCTTCGGCATTTAGAAACAAGTGCTTTTGCATACTGACTGAATGTTAAGTTCTGTGAGTAGGTAACTCCCAGGTCTTTTATGGAATTGAGGGTTTGGAGAGAGGAGTCACCTAGGTGTAACCTGAAATACGGGTGGGAGTTATTGAAATATAAGGCACCACATTTATCAGTATTGAATGGCAGTTGCCAATCAGTGCTCCAGTTATGTAATCTATCCAGATCATCTTGAATATGTGTGAATCCCTCGTTCAGTGTAGAATGGGGGAAGCTGTATACAATCTTTAAGTCATCAGCAAAGAGGTATGGGGTACCATGCTTGATTACGCTGCAGATATCGTTAATGTAGATTACGAAAAGCAATGGACCTAGTACACTACCCTGAATTACTCCACTTCGTATGGGTCTGGGTGACGAGTAATTATTTGCGAATTTCACAACTTGGGAACGATCTTCCAAGAAAGAAATGAGCCAGGATAACAAGGGGTCCTGGAACCCGTACGACTTTAGCTTAAGGATTAGTCTCTTGTGTGGGACTTTATCAGAGGCCTTTTTGAAGTCAAAGAAGAGGGTTGTAACAAGCAAACCATGATCTCGCTTGGCGGTAACATTATCAAAGTAGTCAAGTAGGCAGGTGGAGCATGATCGACTTTTCAAGAAGCCGTGTTGTGCTGGAGTAAACAATTTGTGAAGGTGGAGGTATGAAGCAATATCTTGCCCTATAACTTTTTCCATAACCCTAGAAACTACTGACGTGATATTGATCGGTCGGTAGTTTTCGATATTAGAAGTTGGTCCTAGTTTGTGCCTAGGGGTTATAAACGACAGCTTCCAGCACTCTGGGTAACTGCCATTATTTAAGGACAGATTGAAAAACTTTAGGAGGATAATGGGTATGTCCTCGCCACCTCTTTTCAACAAGATAGATGGAATTCCATCAGGTCCAGCTTTATATGATGTCCGGAGGGATGCTATAGCGGAGGAAATCTTTTGTTGGGTAAAAGTTATATTACCGAAAAAGTGATATGGTATTATCGGAACATCAAGACTACCTACTGTTTCTTCGTTAGTAAAGTAGCTAGAAGGGTTGGAGCTGAATAACTCGCATATCTCCTGTGGGTCTTCGTATAGTTTTTCTCCATCTAGTAATAAGTTAGGGATACTTATTCTGTTGTTGTTAATTCGTGACTTGATTAGTTTTACCAATGCCTCTGTATTATCGGGCCGTGAAAGGAGGATGCGTTCTAGTTTGATGGACTCAGATAACTGATTAGATTTGTATGAATCATAAGTTTGCTTGAGTGTAATGAGTGATGAAAAGTCACTACATCTGTAGAATTGCTTAGCATGCTTACGCAGTCGGTTTCGAATCTTTACGGGGATGAAGTCAGGCTGTTTAGGCCTCGTTTTCACAAGTCTTGCTGGAGCGATGAAGTCATGTGCAAATCCTAGGTTCTCGTAGAGTAAGTTGTTTGCCTCTATAGCCGAGCTGCATGTAAAGTATGGTCCCCAGTCTAGGGTGCGTAGGTATGGTTTCAGGTCATCCCACTGAGCGTGTCTGTAACCCCTGAGTAATACTTTGTTGGCGCTTATTGTCGTACTCATGCTAGTGCAAATATTGAATGTACCTAATACTACTCTGTGGTCGCTACCAGGAAACTCTTTACCTACTCGAAGGGTAGTGGGGATGATACCATTAGTGAAAACTAAATCTAAAGTCTTAGATAGCCTGGTAGGATGCTGTACGTGTTGTTGCCAGTCTTTTGTTTCGATTATGTTAAAAAATTCATGATACCGTTCTGGTGAGGAAAGTGGTTGCCAGACTACTTCAGGCATATTAAAGTCCCCACATATAATTTTAGCCGTGTGAGGTAGTGAAGTGGCGTAAGCGAAAGTGCTAGCAAGTTTCATATCACCTTCAACAGCTGAACATGGGGGATGATAGATGCAACCTATAAGATAGGAAATGGAGTGAGACAGCCTTAGAATAGCCCAGACTGAGTCATTATCTGTGATGAGCTCTGGGTAGAAGCACTGTGTGGCCTTAATATCAGACCTGATATACATAGCGCATCCTCCTCCTCTGCCATGGTTTCTGTCACCTCTGAATACGTAATACTTATCAATAGAAATATCTTTATCGCATATCTGAGGAGTGCACCATGTTTCAGTAATCATTATAAGAGACGGGTTAAAGATAATGTCGTGAAGTCAAACATTTTGTTAAGTAAGGAGCGAGCATTGATGAGACAGAATGAGAGTTAGGGGTGACGATGAAATCGCATATATCTTTAAAAAAGTTTTCCTCAAGGTTTGTAGCATCTAGAGCAGATTGTTTGATGGGTGCTAACTCAGATGGGAGCAACGTACTGGCAGTGCTGGAAAAGTGCACTACACCAGTATCAGCACAGAGAGATGTGCTATCGTTGGTTACCCCGGCGGGTGAGAGGTGTTCATAATACCGTGACTGAAATGCGTCGCCCTTCCCTCCGGTGATAAGTGGCTTGACAGTATGTGTGCTATTTGCGTCAATATTGAGGCTGAAATCTCGTGTTGGCTGAGAAAATTTAGATTGGATGAAGGGGAGGTAAGTATTTCTTGTGGATAGTATGCTGGAGTAAAGTTACGCGCATCGCAATTATGATTAATATTTTGTGTGTTCAAGTTATTTTCGTAAATATTAGTCCATCGATTATCTTGGGTGGATTGTATCCGGTGGTTGTCAGGGATGTGGTGAGTCAGAAGGCCGCTTTTAGGAAAGAAGCCTAACCAACTTGTTCCTTGTTGTAGGGGTCTCTGGATCAAACTTTTGTCTACATTAGCCATAGATAGGAGAGTTGTGTCGGGGTAGGTGCATGCCTGCCCGTAGGGTTTCAACTTATTTTTAAGGTGCCCAGACATATAGCGTCTGTTTTGTCTATCGGATGAAGATTTGATCGATGTTGGATGAATTGGCGGGTTACCTCTCCTTTCATTGACGTTATATTTGTGGTGGTATGAAGACTTATTCAGCTTCCCTGGGTTAATGGTGGGATTGGAGTCACTTAAGTTAGTGTTATTTGGTTTGCTGCTGAGTAACCTATCAGTGACGGGTTTGGGTGAAAGTATTCTGGATGGCAGGGTTATATTACTCCGTTTTGTGTGCACACCACTGTGAGTGCTACTCAGGGAGGTTATATTGAATGCTACATTCTCAAGCTTAGCCTTTTGCGTAGTGGTATCAGCAGCTGATGGTGATGTGTCTAGCGAGCATAACTCTAAAGATGCATCTAAGTCTATGGTCATATTTGCTTCACTATTGAATTTACTAGGTAAAACTTTATTATTTAAGGGTATTTCTTTTTCACGCGTGTCTGTAACATTAGGTTTACTTAAATCTAAGGCGAGAGAGTCTTTTGTAGGACATTCTGCAGTTACGTATGCATTTGCGACACTTGATACACTTGCGCGGCTACGTCTTTGACATGGAGTTAGGTCATGAGTAAGTTTAACGTTGCCAAAAGGTGTAGATGAACTAATTAACTTGTTAGACGACTGGAATTTCCTAGCATCATTAGGACTACTGAATTTAAACAGCACAGGACAAGTATACTTTCCTGATTTTTTCCTGAGTCTGATTAGGTGGCAATCCGCTGATGGCATACCGCACGCTTGGAGACATGTCACTTTAATTTTGTCCAGAGGCGTCCGATCAGGCAGATTGTAAGCAAGACAAGATTCGTTTAGTCACTTCATTGGCTATAAAGTCTAACATACGCTCAGCCTTCAGCAGACTTTAAAATATATTTACTCCTGTTTATGCAGGAACATACCAATTGTACAGGCATGGATAAGTTATTATATAAATTACAGTTTTTTGTTCAATCTAACATTAGAGTCAGTCAGAACAGTCTGCAAAATAGTCTGTCTGTGTAACACATAAAGAGATATAGAAATATTGTCTTCGCATTAACAAAAAACCCAGACTTCAGATGAATGTGAAAATAAAGCTTGAAGTCAATTCTCCTAGATAACTTTGTTGTGAACAGCATCCGTGAGATAAAGTTGATTGATGTATTATTTTGATTCTATAATGTGTTTATTCCATTTTTGTCAGCAGTCTTATCGTAGTTTTATAATAGGAAAGAAATTTGATCTTTGATACGAAAATTAGATAAGGTAATGTTAGATTGTTTTACTGCATCAAATGGGGTCAATTCTAGAACTATCCATTTGCGCCATTTGCGTCAGCATGGCAGACTGTACATGTAAGTTGAGTAATACATTGAAAACTGTTTGAAAACCAGTTGTTTCTTTATATCAGATCAAGAATACTCCTTGTACAGAATGTTGGCCAGCGTTTTCAAGTGGTTGCAACGGATCGTTCATGGAATTTGAGTTTGAATTTACTTAAATGGTCATTTCAGTTTAGATGTTGGTTTGTTCGACCTCGACCAGGAGATATATAGAAGTGCAGGCTCAGGATATAATAACAGAAAGAGAAAGTATGTAAACATGAACAGGACGTTAATATTTTATGTATATATAAATGTTTATAAATGTATATCATTGTATAGTAAACAATACCCATAATCTAGTTGTTCTTTCATGTATTTTTGCGAAGTCTTAGAGTTTATTTATTGTCATAATATTTAGTAATGAGTCTAGGCGTTATAATGTTCTAGTAGCTCATGCGTTTTAGAAATAAGTGGTGCGGTGTGATTGGCATAGTCATTTGGATGAAGCAGTTCATATAGCAAGCGTTTGAAGGTTATGATAGAGTGACAGGTCCTTATTTCTAGGGGTAAACTGTTCCAGATCTTAGAGTACATGACTATGAAGAAGTTTGCACGGAGTGTTGTCTTGCAGTTTTTCCTAGATACTGTGCACGTTTGGTTACGAAGATTGTAAGAGCCTTCCGGTGAGAACTGTATCTCCTTACTGTTTGAGAATGATATTTTATGCAATCATCATCATCAGTCCCTTGACTTTCGTCGTGGGGGTGCTATGACAGTTCGCGCTATCAGTCTTCGCCATTCTTCTCGGTTTAATGCTATTTTCTGTAGCGTATCCAAGGGCATTTCAGTCCACTCTTTTATGTTGTCAAGCCAGCTCCTATTCGGTCTACCTCTCTTCCGTGCTCCTCCTACTGTGCCTTGTAGAATCGTTTTGGACAATGTGTCATGTCTTACCGTGTGGCCGAACCATTGTAGTTTCCGTTTCTTTACGATTGAAAGGAGTGGTTCCTGTTTTCCTGCCAGTCTATGGACCTGGTGTAAGACATATTCATTAGTTTTCCTTTCAAGGTAACTTATTCCTAAGATCCTTCTATAGCTTTTGTTTTCGAAGGCTTGTATTCTTCTTTCTGACTCTGCATTCAGGGTCCAGCTCTCACATCCATATAGGAATACAGAGAGGACCAGTGACGAGTAGAGTTTCATTTTTGCTGAGACGCTGATGTTGCTCTTCCATATTTTCCCTAACTTGGACATGGTGGCAGAGGCTAGGTTTAGTCGAATTTTTATTTCCTTAGTGGACCTTCCATCTTTTGTTAGGGAATGCAATGCAATATTTTAAAGAAAAATGTTAGGTTAATGCTCAGTCGTCTCATCCAGAGTTGGTCGATACCTAGAGTTATACACCTTGATGTGTAGTCCTTTTCGCAGTCAAATCCTAGTAGTTTAGACGTGAAGTATCGTTGGACACTTTCTATTTTAAGTTTGTCACTTACACGAGTGCTGCTGAGAATAAATGGACAATATTCAAGTAGTGGTCTGACACAAGTTTTATATAATAATAGTTTTGCTTCGAAGCTGTGGAAATTCCTGAGTATGCATCCTAAGAGCATCCTCGATTTACGCGATTGTGTCGCCACTTGCTCAGAAAATGTCAAGTCATTAGAGTACCTGAGTCCTAGGTCAACAACACTTTGGAGTTTAGGCAAGTCGATAGATTCAAGTACCAGTTTAATATTTATTCAGGGTGCACCGAAACAGATCCAACCACATTTGTTAAGGTTGAATTTTAGGTTCCATGTGGAGGACCATGCAGTTACTCGACCTAGTTCTTCCTGAACAGCTTTCTGAAAGTACCCTAAGTCATCACAGTGGAATGTGTAAGCTACTTTAAGATCATCTGCGAAGATAAATGGTTTGCCAAGTGAGAAACAGCTGCATATGTCGTTGACATATAGAGTGAATAGGAGGGGGCCTAAGACGCTACCTTGAACTACTCCAGAAGTGACTGGACTAGGTTTAGAGTTTACAGAACCCAGTCTAACTACTTGGGACCTATTGTTAAGGAATGATTCAATCCATCCTAATAATGGGTTACTTATTCCTTACTACTACATAGAAGCAGTAACGGCTTAATGGTGTTTATATTCTCATTTAATTCCTTCACAGAGTTTCCTAGAGAAATAAGGTCCAACTTATTTTGTTTAGGAGTTGCGTATACCTCTGATAACAAATCGGACACAATGACTTCGGGGACGTTGTTGAGGCTAGGTGGAACGTGTAGGGATGTACGTATCTTCTTAGCTGAGTGACCTAAACTATTCTTACGTATAGAAAGTACTCGTTTATTACGTTGAGTCATTGTTGAACACGGATCAGTATGGTTGGAAGTAGAAGCTGAGCTAAATCGAAAACAAGTATAAGGACAAATAATATATCGAGTGGATATATAGACTAAGAACTACTATAGGCACGTATGGATCTTATTGCTTATAGATAAACAATAAATCGACAAAAGTATTAAACCGTAAAATACAGATTATATAGAAACCAATTGTCCTAAAAAATTGATCCTGATTTATAAACCAAAAAATAATGAACTTCTCTAAATAGTTTATCTAATAATCAAACCCACTGCCCACTAAATAACGGATAGTAACTTGACAGACATAGGTGGACAAACTAGTTGCAACACAGGGTTGATATGCCACGCGGAAACAGCGGATGCCGATCCACACTTGAACCTTATTGACGAGCTTAAACACTTCAAACACTACTTCAAATCTCAACTCTACTTAATACTTATTAATGCTAGATCTATCCTTAACAAACTACCGATGCTCAGGGCACACACGCTGGTATACAAACCCCCTATAATCATTATTACGGAATCCTGGTGTCACTCCAATATACCAGACGAAGAGATAAGCATCGAAGGGTACATACACTTTCGCTGTGACAGGAAGAGTGGTAAGGGATGAGGCTGCCTAATGTACTTCCTGAACACACTTACTGTATTACAGCTAGAAAATAAGGAACTCAATGACATGCACGACACCCTGTGGGTCAACGTACACTTCAAAACTGCTACACTACTAATAGGATGTATCTACAGAGCACCTGGCACCTTTAATGATTACGAGACACAACTTATAAATGTACTGGAGCAAGTATCCGCTCTTCCATACGAGCATAAGATCATATGTGGAGACTTCAACCTACCCGAAATCAACTGGGACTTATTAAAAGGGCCAACTAAATACAACAAGCTCTTAGGGACACTGGACATCTTCGGCTGGAAACAAACTGTCACTACCCCTACAAGAGGTGACAATGTACTAGACTTTATATTCTGTCACGATATAAGCCCCCTCTCAATCTTAGTGGGTTCTAAGTTTTCAGGTAGTGACCACAAAACAGTAATGTGTGCTCTGCCACTTCCACTGAATAGCAATGCAGCTCATACCTCCACTTCACAACAAGTACTATATAGGAACTATAGTAAGGCAAACTGGACCTTAGTAGAATCAGTGCTAAGATCCTCCGAATGGAGCGAACACTTCACTACTGATGACCTCTCGAGAGCTCTGAGCATCTTCTACCATAACTGTTTATGCAGGAACATACCAATTGTACAGGCATGGATAAGTTATTATATAAATTACAGTTTTTTGTTCAATCTAACATTAGAGTCAGTCAGAACAGTCTGCAAAATAGTCTGTCTGTGTAACACATAAAGAGATATAGAAATATTGTCTTCGCATTAACAAAAAACCCAGACTTCAGATGAATGTGAAAATAAAGCTTGAAGTCAATTCTCCTAGATAACTTTGTTGTGAACAGCATCCGTGAGATAAAGTTGATTGATGTATTATTTTGATTCTATAATGTGTTTATTCCATTTTTGTCAGCAGTCTTATCGTAGTTTTATAATAGGAAAGAAATTTGATCTTTGATACGAAAATTAGATAAGGTAATGTTAGATTGTTTTACTGCATCAAATGGGGTCAATTCTAGAACTATCCATTTGCGCCATTTGCGTCAGCATGGCAGACTGTACATGTAAGTTGAGTAATACATTGAAAACTGTTTGAAAACCAGTTGTTTCTTTATATCAGATCAAGAATACTCCTTGTACAGAATGTTGGCCAGCGTTTTCAAGTGGTTGCAACGGATCGTTCATGGAATTTGAGTTTGAATTTACTTAAATGGTCATTTCAGTTTAGATGTTGGTTTGTTCGACCTCGACCAGGAGATATATAGAAGTGCAGGCTCAGGATATAATAACAGAAAGAGAAAGTATGTAAACATGAACAGGACGTTAATATTTTATGTATATATAAATGTTTATAAATGTATATCATTGTATAGTAAACAATACCCATAATCTAGTTGTTCTTTCATGTATTTTTGCGAAGTCTTAGAGTTTATTTATTGTCATAATATTTAGTAATGAGTCTAGGCGTTATAATGTTCTAGTAGCTCATGCGTTTTAGAAATAAGTGGTGCGGTGTGATTGGCATAGTCATTTGGATGAAGCAGTTCATATAGCAAGCGTTTGAAGGTTATGATAGAGTGACAGGTCCTTATTTCTAGGGGTAAACTGTTCCAGATCTTAGAGTACATGACTATGAAGAAGTTTGCACGGAGTGTTGTCTTGCAGTTTTTCCTAGATACTGTGCACGTTTGGTTACGAAGATTGTAAGAGCCTTCCGGTGAGAACTGTATCTCCTTACTGTTTGAGAATGATATTTTATGCAATCATCATCATCAGTCCCTTGACTTTCGTCGTGGGGGTGCTATGACAGTTCGCGCTATCAGTCTTCGCCATTCTTCTCGGTTTAATGCTATTTTCTGTAGCGTATCCAAGGGCATTTCAGTCCACTCTTTTATGTTGTCAAGCCAGCTCCTATTCGGTCTACCTCTCTTCCGTGCTCCTCCTACTGTGCCTTGTAGAATCGTTTTGGACAATGTGTCATGTCTTACCGTGTGGCCGAACCATTGTAGTTTCCGTTTCTTTACGATTGAAAGGAGTGGTTCCTGTTTTCCTGCCAGTCTATGGACCTGGTGTAAGACATATTCATTAGTTTTCCTTTCAAGGTAACTTATTCCTAAGATCCTTCTATAGCTTTTGTTTTCGAAGGCTTGTATTCTTCTTTCTGACTCTGCATTCAGGGTCCAGCTCTCACATCCATATAGGAATACAGAGAGGACCAGTGACGAGTAGAGTTTCATTTTTGCTGAGACGCTGATGTTGCTCTTCCATATTTTCCCTAACTTGGACATGGTGGCAGAGGCTAGGTTTAGTCGAATTTTTATTTCCTTAGTGGACCTTCCATCTTTTGTTAGGGAATGCAATGCAATATTTTAAAGAAAAATGTTAGGTTAATGCTCAGTCGTCTCATCCAGAGTTGGTCGATACCTAGAGTTATACACCTTGATGTGTAGTCCTTTTCGCAGTCAAATCCTAGTAGTTTAGACGTGAAGTATCGATAGACACTTTCTATTTTAAGCCTCTTACTTACACGAGTGCTGCTGAGAATAAATGGACAATATTCAAGTAGTGGTCTGACACAAGTTTTATATAATAATAGTTTTGCTTCGAAGCTGTGGAAATTCCTGAGTATGCATCCTAAGAGCATCCTCGATTTACGCGATTGTGTCGCCACTTGCTCAGAAAATGTCAAGTCATTAGAGTACCTGAGTCCTAGGTCAACAACACTTTGGAGTTTAGGCAAGTCGATAGATTCAAGTACCAGTTTAATATTTATTCAGGGTGCACCGAAACAGATCCAACCACATTTGTTAAGGTTGAATTTTAGGTTCCATGTGGAGGACCATGCAGTTACTCGACCTAGTTCTTCCTGAACAGCTTTCTGAAAGTACCCTAAGTCATCACAGTGGAATGTGTAAGCTACTTTAAGATCATCTGCGAAGATAAATGGTTTGCCAAGTGAGAAACAGCTGCATATGTCGTTGACATATAGAGTGAATAGGAGGGGGCCTAAGACGCTACCTTGAACTACTCCAGAAGTGACTGGACTAGGTTTAGAGTTTACAGAACCCAGTCTAACTACTTGGGACCTATTGTTAAGGAATGATTCAATCCATCCTAATAATGGGTTACTTATTCCTTACTACTACATAGAAGCAGTAACGGCTTAATGGTGTTTATATTCTCATTTAATTCCTTCACAGAGTTTCCTAGAGAAATAAGGTCCAACTTATTTTGTTTAGGAGTTGCGTATACCTCTGATAACAAATCGGACACAATGACTTCGGGGACGTTGTTGAGGCTAGGTGGAACGTGTAGGGATGTACGTATCTTCTTAGCTGAGTGACCTAAACTATTCTTACGTATAGAAAGTACTCGTTTATTACGTTGAGTCATTGTTGAACACGGATCAGTATGGTTGGAAGTAGAAGCTGAGCTAAATCGAAAACAAGTATAAGGACAAATAATATATCGAGTGGATATATAGACTAAGAACTACTATAGGCACGGTATGGATCTTATTGCTTATAGATAAACAATAAATCGACAAAAGTATTAAACCGTAAAATACAGATTATATAGAAACCAATTGTCCTAAAAAATTGATCCTGATTTATAAACCAAAAAATAATGAACTTCTCTAAATAGTTTATCTAATAATCAAACCCACTGCCCACTAAATAACGGATAGTAACTTGACAGACATAGGTGGACAAACTAGTTGCAACACAGGGTTGATATGCCACGCGGAAACAGCGGATGCCGATCCACACTTGAACCTTATTGACGAGCTTAAACACTTCAAACACTACTTCAAATCTCAACTCTACTTAATACTTATTAATGCTAGATCTATCCTTAACAAACTACCGATGCTCAGGGCACACACGCTGGTATACAAACCCCCTATAATCATTATTACGGAATCCTGGTGTCACTCCAATATACCAGACGAAGAGATAAGCATCGAAGGGTACATACACTTTCGCTGTGACAGGAAGAGTGGTAAGGGATGAGGCTGCCTAATGTACTTCCTGAACACACTTACTGTATTACAGCTAGAAAATAAGGAACTCAATGACATGCACGACACCCTGTGGGTCAACGTACACTTCAAAACTGCTACACTACTAATAGGATGTATCTACAGAGCACCTGGCACCTTTAATGATTACGAGACACAACTTATAAATGTACTGGAGCAAGTATCCGCTCTTCCATACGAGCATAAGATCATATGTGGAGACTTCAACCTACCCGAAATCAACTGGGACTTATTAAAAGGGCCAACTAAATACAACAAGCTCTTAGGGACACTGGACATCTTCGGCTGGAAACAAACTGTCACTACCCCTACAAGAGGTGACAATGTACTAGACTTTATATTCTGTCACGATATAAGCCCCCTCTCAATCTTAGTGGGTTCTAAGTTTTCAGGTAGTGACCACAAAACAGTAATGTGTGCTCTGCCACTTCCACTGAATAGCAATGCAGCTCATACCTCCACTTCACAACAAGTACTATATAGGAACTATAGTAAGGCAAACTGGACCTTAGTAGAATCAGTGCTAAGATCCTCCGAATGGAGCGAACACTTCACTACTGATGACCTCTCGAGAGCTCTGAGCATCTTCTACCATAACTGTTTATGCAGGAACATACCAATTGTACAGGCATGGATAAGTTATTATATAAATTACAGTTTGTTTGTTCAATCTAACATTAGAGTCAGTCAGAACAGTCTGCAAAATAGTCTGTCGGTGTAACACATAAAGAGATATAGAAATATTGTCTTCGCATTAACAAAAAACCCAGACTTCAGATGAGTGTGATACAAATATCTGGGAAAAATAAAGCTTGAAGTCAATTCTCCTATAAAACTTTGTTGTGAACAGCACCCGTGAGATAAAGTTTATTGATGTATTATTTTGATTCAATAATGTATTTATTCCATTTTTGTCAGCAGTCTTATCGTAGTTTTATAATAGGAAAGAAATTTGATCTTTGACACGAAAGTTAGATAAGGTAATGTTAGATTGTTTTACTCGAACACATGCTTAGATGCTGCCATTCCACTGCAAACACTTGAGCTGTCCCCACATAGGAAGTCATTCATAAAACCAAAGGATCGTATGAAACTGAAGAAACTCTCAACAAGTTACTTCAAACACCACGACTTTGGCACACTGGGTTTAATACTTAACACCCTTAGTTCCATCTCACAAGCTCGAAATTTCCGTATGAGAAACGAAGAACGCATCGCAGTAGTCAGTCCTGCTAGAGTGTATGCACTCACAGAAATCTTAAAGAAGCGAATGAATCGCAAAAATCACAGCATTTCCCTCCTCATAGACAAAGGTAGGCTATGTAGTAATTCCGCAGACATGTGTGAATTATTCAACTCAACTTTTGCAGGTAACTACCTTAAGCCCACAGTCCAGTTACTCAATATACACCCTGCTACTCATGTGGCACAAACTCCATCTCCACACACACCAAACTTAATTAGTACTATTGAATTTAACTATACTAACATTAAACAAACTATAAGAACCCTTAAATGCTCAAAAGGTTTCGGTACTGACGGCATATCATCCTATTTTTATAAATATGGTGGCCGCGACATTCCCTTACTACTGCTTAAAATATTCACAATGTCCTTAGAAACCCAAACTTACCCTGATGTGTGGAAAACAACGTTTATTATGCCTAAACACAAATCTGGCTCGAAAACAGACGTCAGTAACTACAGGCCAATTAATATCACACCTATAGCTTCTAGAATTATGGAGAGACTAGTTAAAGACAACCTAATGAAGCATACGTTTAGTTGCAACATTATAAGTCCAAACCAACATGGATCCCTAAAATCCAGATCTTGTTTAACATGCCACTTAGACTTCTTTAACTTTGTGACCAGCAGTCGTGACAGACGACAACTAGTACTTGTCATCTACTTTGACATCTCAAAGGCATTTGACCGTGTCGACCATTTACTACTAGTGCACAAGCTGAAATCCTTAGGAATACGTGACCCGCTATTAGGATGGCTTAAATCATTCCTTAACAACAGGTCCCAAATAGTTAAACTCGGATCTATAACTTCGAAACCTAGCCAAATCACCTCTGGTGTAGTACAAGGTAGTGTCATTGGACCCCTTCTATTTACCCTATATATTAACGACATATGCGCTTGCTTTACTCATGGTAAACCATTCATCTTTGCAGATGACCTCAAAGTAGCTTATACATTCCAACCTGATGACCTAGGGTACTTCCAGAATGTTGTACAAAAAGAACTAGATAAAGTGACTGCTTGGTCGTCTTTATGGAACCTCCAATTTAACCTTAAAAAATGTGGCTGGATCTGCTTCGGTGCACCCTCAATCGACATAAAGTTAACGCTTCAATCGGCTAACCTAACCAAACTCCAAAGTGTCGTTGACTTAGGTCTGAGGTACTCGAGTAACCTAACATTCTCTGAGCAAGTGGCATCACAGACTCAAAAGTCGAGGATGCTCTTAGGATGCATACTCAGGAACTTTCACGACAATGAAGCAAAGCTTATTCTGTACAAAACCTGCGTGAGGCCACTACTAGAATACTGTCCATTTATTATTAGCAGCACTCACACACGTGAAAAGCTAAGAATTGAAAGTATCCAACGATATTTTACCTCGAAACTACTTGGCTACGAATGTAAGAAAGACTACATCTCACGGTGCATGATTCTACAACTTGACCCACTCTGGACAAGGCGACTAATTATAAACCTAGTATTCTTCTATAAGGTCCTACACAAAATATCATTCTCAGACATTAAGGACATACAATTCGCGCAAGAAGGCTCTTACGATCTGCGTAACCAAAATTGCACAGTGACAATAAAAGCCTTTAAGTCAACACTCCGCGAAAACTTCTTCACAGTCATGTATTCTAAAATATGGAACAATCTGCCCCTAGATATCAGGAACTGCAATACAGTTTTAAGTTTCAAACACTCTCTGTACACACTATTTCACTCTACCGACTATATAAATAAACTATTTATTCCTAGAACGAATCAACTATTAGTCTACTACAGTACTTAAACGCGCTTAAATACCCTTACTTCTCTAAAGACTATAAATAAACTAGTAGCATAAATGCATAAAAAGACATAGTAGAAACAAATTTTTGTTCATCAAATTACAATGTACAACGAATATAAACAAATATTTCGCAGTTCACGTACTTTTTCTTTGTCGTCTGGTACATTTCTGTTGTATTTACTTTGTAGTACAAGTTGCATTGATCTACATTCCGACTGAAGCTGAGAAACAATTGAAGTCACTTACTCATATATCATCCCTCAAGGTTTGGCTAGTAATGGCTCAGCATCCTTGATGAAATCCACTGTCACCATAACAAGACGCTGTACAGCATCTTATACAAGCACTGTCAACGAGCTAAAATGGTTTTTATATAGCTTTCTAAGCGTTTATCAACTTACTCGTACGGAGCAACCATGCTGTGACAAATGGCGGGCTATGGGTGACTTGAGCGCAGTAAAACAAATCTGCTTGACAATGACCAATATTAATCTGCATTCAGTTGAATTCACATCTGGTATTACTTGCAAAAAAAATGATGTCAGAATCATAAAAATTAATCACTCATTTTAAATTAATACCCAATTTGAACATAAAACAAGATACGATGCCGCACACAACAAAGTTATATGGAGGAATTGACTTCAAGCTTTATTTTTTTCCCAAATATTTGTAATTTATCCGACACATACTTGGTTTTTTTGTTAATGCGAAGACAATATTTCTATATTTCTTTATGTGCTCCATTGAACGACTAACTATCAGAATGTGCTCACTAACTGATCTCAGAGAGGACAGCAACCATGTAATTTCACTATAAATCAAATTCATGTAATTTAAATAATACTTACACACAACTGGTGTGTCCTACACAGATAGGAAAAATATATTATTATTATTAGTTTTCTTTATTGTGACGTTGTTCTTAGATTATAAAAAGGAGGATGAGCACTGCGAAAGAGTGGATCCAAACTTGATAACTGGCGGTGATATAACTGCGTATTTGGAAGCTAAGGTAGCAGCCAATATAAGTTAAAGTTGATGAGTGGTATAATATCCACTACAATATTCCAGAAATCAGTAAAAATATATCCACGTTATGGAGAGAGATTGTGACGTCCGATCAGAATCGCGCGCGCTCGTTACCTAGTGGTACCTAGTGGTGTCCCGTCTAGTAGCCCATGTGTTTTGATTATTTATTCTGGGTCCCGTTCTCAGATTAAATGAGCCTATAGGCATATTACAACCTAGGCTGTTACGGACATCATGAGTCTCTTTCTGCAGTTTAATCAGCTCGACTCCCCTTGCGTGTCTGCTAGCGTGTGATTTTGTGTGGATAGAGCTATTTTTGCTGTTAGTTTTCACCTCGTGTAGTCTGTCATTCACAGTTTGTCTACTACTCTTCGTTCGACGAAAATCACTTCCTCTCACGTGTTCCGTCTCCTTTATGGGACCTGCCGGAATGCGTGCATAGCTCTTTTCTAGGCTCACACGCTGCTTGTTGGGCTTGTCACAAGGGAGATATGTGAACGCCTAAGGAGAGACCTTGGTTTTATGGGACTTCTTTTCAGCTTTTACAGGGAGATTATCTTGCTTGGCCCTGGTTGCAGCGTTATCTGCCGATATTTGTAGGTTATCTGTAGCGGAAGCATCTGTGTCTACCTCATGTGCGGGGTCGGTAGCTTTCCTAGGAGCGCTCCCACAAACTTCGAGACCCATTCCAGTGTTACTGCCCTTTTTGGGTTTTCCTTCACCTAGTACAATGCAAGTGTCACTTTGTGCTTCAGTGTCCTTCGATACTTCGGCACCGATGCTATTCATGATTTGTGGTATAATCGTCTCCGTATCTAAGGTATTTTTAGCTACTTGTCGTTGGTTGGGGGTTTTGTCCGAGACTATTTTAACATTTTTGAATTTCGTAGTGGAAGCCAAAGTATCCCCTGATTTCCTAAATTGTTCGCCTATTATACAGCTGTCAAACCTGAAAAGTATAAAACATGCGTGGTTTGACCCATTTTTATTTAGTCTGATACACTGACAGGGTGTACTTAAGAGGTTTGCAGCTCTTAACAAGGAGTGCTGAACCGACTTCATGGGCTCATTGTCAGGTATGTGTAAACTATGGCGTTCTGTTTAGAAGCAAGTCTCTTAACAACTTCTCTCGACAGATAGTCCATAGCGTTCTCTAGCTCCTCAGCATGTTCCAAATCAGCATCGGTGTATTTGGTCTCCAACTTAAGGAGTTTTAGGAAAGCGAGATCCTCCAGTTCCTTCTTAAGATGGAAGACTGTTTCTGGTACCAGGTTAAGTCGGTTTAGTTTCGTCCTAAGGTCATTTATTTGTAGCTGCATGTCGTTTATGATGCAGACTAAGTTGGTTATCTCTGCCTTTTCTTCCACCTGGATTTCAGGGGTTAGCATTATGCTGGAACCGTTTGTATTGGGTAAACTACTAATTACAGCTGATTTAAAGGGTGATAAATCGTCACTAGATAAGCTTCGGTGGCACAGTGGTTTGGACTGTCGCCCACCACGCCCATCGTCCGGGGTTCGATCCCCTACCGACGCACACCCGATATCTATGGTCGGTCTGCAAAATTTGGGCTACCGATATCCATGCAGAAAATTCCATACTTGTACTGAAAATACGGTGTGGCATCGAGCTGTATTCAAAAAATTTTTAAAAAACTTAAAAAATTAAGGTATTTTCTAAATTACTAGTGTTCCTAAGAACAAGCTTGTTGGAGCGTTTGCTCATTGTTTTTAGTGATAATATAGCAGAACTGAAAAATGAATATCAGTCAAAACACGTGCAAACGTGTCACCAAATTCGAACCTACCGTGGTACGTGTATACACATACATATATACGTGTAGAACAAAGTCTCATATGTTTTCTAAATAGACAACGTCCTGCAGGAGAACAATGGACTCTATCAAATCAATCAAAAACTTCAACGATTAATTTTTCATCTGTGTGGATTATTAGATTTCCAAGGGACAAGTACTGAGTGGTTTCCTTACGATGCGAGTGTGTATCTCTGCACTCTCTTCAAGTGATGTTTAATAAATACATCCTTCAGCAGCCGCAAGGGCTATATTCCCCAAACTGAGTGGTCCGGGCTATAAGCCAGCACGTAGAATGGTGATAGCTGCGGTATAGCAGGAAAGATGGCTATGATTGGTTCATAGCCATCAATTGAAGCGAGCTGGAAGCCATTTAAGCAGCCCAAAAAATTGATTACCTTCTTGTTTTACGAACCGATAACAGTGTCTTACTTTTAATTCAAATTTAATGAACTCCAGGATGGTGTGGTCAACCACTGCTCACCAATAATGTTGCACGTTCTGTTTTTTCAGTTTCAAAATGGCTCACAAAACTAATCAGACATCCCTACAAATTCGCTCTTTTATTGTCACTTTGGTAAGTTAGCTTTCACTTACACCAAAGGCATCACTGTACACGAACGAGAGAGACAGATAGATTCTTCCATACAAACGACTAAATGACTTAATAATTAACCCTTGAAGATTTAACTTATACTATCCATAAAAATCTTTTTAATATGGATGTTGGTTTATCCTTCTTCGAAAAACCATTACAGCAACAAGAATATTCACAGTTTACGAAGATAAAACGTCTTGAGGTTATGAAAAAATTGTTATATTATCGAAGTATCAAAAACAACAATAAACAGATATTTATATAGGTTGCAAAATCAAAAGTCAGACATTCTTTTAGCAGTATTTCTGAGGGATAAGATCCTTAGTCCCACGTGCTTAGAGAGGGTATCGGAAGATTCCGTGTTGTAGATTCCACAAGTGAATATTAGGTGTAGTTCTAGGTGGCGCAGTAGAATCCTTTTAAAGAATGGATATGTGAATAATGTGAGGAAAACGTCTATTTTCTAAAAGAATAAGGAAAGATGATTCACGTAGCGCAGCCACACCTATACTATTCATAAAAATGTTTTTAAACATGATGTTAGTGTGTTCCTCTTCAGGAAACTGGATATCATAGAAACCATGACCTGTTAGGCAGTCGGCATTGTCTTTCAGTTACCTTTAAAACTTCAAAATCATCAACTCTACAAAGAGAACATTTGATGCCTCTCGAAGTCACTGTGTTATGACATTCACATATAGCAGTTCATTGAAATTATGAAAGAAAATAATATTTTGTCTACCATAAAATAGAACTTTATGAATTATAATTCAGAAGAAGAACAGGTGAAATATTGTTATTGAATAAGCAAATTTTAACGACCTGCAAAATGTTGATTTATAGAAGCGAAAATTCACACGACAAGTTTTGTGCGGATGAAAGCTGAAATCACTGCTTCTACTCAATGGGAAATCAATTGTGCATATTTTGTTTGCAATCCTTCACACAATCAATTGTCTTACTTAATCCAAAACCAATTCCAGATGTCATCAAACAGGTCTAATGAATAGTATGAAGTATCATCTGAATAATCAATTGCAGGTTCTTCTGTTATTCTTTCAAACATTTTATACTCTGGTACAGTGAATGAATATCCACAAAGCTTCTGTTGATCAATCTGTTTCCGGTAGTCATTTTCAGGGTGTTTATTAAACGTATACATATACGTTTGGAGATCATTTGCATATTCCGCAGGACAATCGACAAGTGTTGAATACTCATTGAAACAGAACACTATTTCGTCGAGGAAAATTCCATTAAACTGAAATGAGAAGAGGAAAAGAATAAAAAAGAAATTAGGTCTTCCTATTCAACGAACTTATATTAACAGTCATTCTGTCTATATAGGTAGCAGTTGAAATGCGAAATTCTACTGACATACAACAGCCTACATCATCACTTTCAGTCACAGCCTGCTATCGCTTTCAGGATATTGAAACACGATCGTGAAATAACAATATTAAATAATTTGCATCTACTGTAGATGACAATAATAGAAGACAACAGGTTGAATACCTACATCGACAACTTCCCTCTTCACTGGCTCCTTGCTGAAGTGCACATGTCCAAACACGACGTGTAGGCAGTAACAAGGAAGTCTGTTAGAGAAGCAGCCATCTACCTATCGCTTAACATATATATAGAGTTGGAAATGATGATGGTTTGGGCGTCACGTCCTGTAAAACAGAAAGAAAGGTCTGCCTGTTGTGGGCTATTGTTGGGCTTCACAAAAGTGGAAGAACAAAACTCATCAGACCAGAGATGTTCCATTCAAAAGGCAAGCAGTGAACATCGAAAAAATGATTAACAATCTCAACGTATAAGAAAGTTTTGAAATTCAACTGAATTGCGTTTCTAGAACCAACTTTGATCTCGTAATTTAGAAAATCATTGTTCACTTGTCAGTTGACATAACAAGGCTGATTGGAATAATACCATCACATTGTGTTACATGCAATAACAGCTGTCATAATGAAAAAAGAAACATTTATGCGAAGCAAAATCGCTTGTCACTCACCTCATCAGCAGCACAGATGACTTTAGGTTGAGCATGATACCGGTTTAATAACGAATTCTCAAAACTGTGGGTCTAATCAATGTAAAAGATAAGATGAATTCATAGCGAATTAGTAGTACTTTGTCAAGTAATAGAAAATCAATTGAAAATCCCTGAAAAGTGTCTACACGTCATACGCGGTATTCCGTTAAGGTTTTGACAACAGATTGATAGGTATCTGTTAGGAAGACTATCACTGACTGACTGACTGACTGACTAGCCGATTAGAATGCTAATGCATCTGACACACCAGCCTGGATAGGACGACAAACCTCTCCTGGATCTGAAGGATAAATCATGCAGCATTTATGATACCTCTGCAAAAACAAATTAACATTGATAAATATGCATAGAGGAATGTCGAAATGATTGGACCACGGATGCGAAAATGATAATAAGAGCTTGTTGAAATTGGTTGAACGCAGTCGCCCCCAACACCCGTACTTCTATTGATAAATTCAACATACCAAATACTAGCACAGTGGTTATGTGAATTATCGCAGCCTTTGAGGAAACGCTTCGGAATGTATATCGTATCTGAGTCATTCCAGCATGTAGAGACAACTGCGAATCTCAATGTAACCGGTAAACATCTGGTCTATTCCCATGTTACTTCCCTACTCACATACCCTTCAGTCATTGAGAATATTGACTTAATGTAAACAGAAACCAATAATATACCCACTAAGAAATCAGAATCGAGGGGATTGTTGTTTTTGTGCACTTAAAATACCCAATATCCATTCAGTGAGCGTCTGTTCCATGAAATTAATGGTACTGCGATTGCAACCACTTTTTGTAGATGTAATCTTGTCAGACCTTCAGGCCGTTAATTTGCAACAGTAAATACAACAAACGGAATTATATCCATGATATGTCGGTGATATATATCTATTGTCTGTAACAGTAAGTCAAAAGTTGAGAACTCATTGATAAAAATCAGATCATGCCATCCAAGCATTAACTTCTCAATGGAACACGTAGAAAATACCACAATTAAATTCCTAGATATCTCTGTAGTGACTGAAACGATTGATGGCAAAATGGAAAGATATAAGCTTTGAAAGACATTGTAGACTGGACAGTGCATCCATGTCAGAGCTTTTGTTCTCATCAAATGTGGAAAGAACTTAGTCAGGACACTGTTGAATGCAGCACACGAAATCTGTTCTGACAGTACAATTCGAGATGAAATGAAGACTGTGAAGGATATTCTGTCTAAGAATTGATATCCTGACAGGTTCATTGATAAATACTATAAAGGAAGAAATAAACTTGAGTAAAGCTATCCAACGAAACTGATTCAGAGAAATCTGTATGCACCAATAGGCCATGTAAGGGAGATTGTGCGCAAGAAAGGTCAAATGAAGACTTGATAAGACTATCAGGCAACTTAGTGTCCTGCAGAAGTCTTCCTTCCTAACACCACCTAGTTGGTGCTTCAACGATCTGAGGGAGGCCAGTCATCAGTCACCGACACGTCAGACCACGTATATCAATCTGAATTTGACTGTGGAAGAAAATGCATTGGTCGTAGGGAAAGGCGATTTTCTGCTGGCATGATGGGACATTTGCTAAAGTGGCTGGAAACGCATGAGGTCAAAGTGCCTGATAGTTGAATGACAAAGCACCTTTCGACTATGGATATGATTCTGATGCTATCAAGTCATTCACTGTTGTCAGAAGACAACTGCATCTGATTCAACGCTTTTCAAGTTACACATTTTTATACTTTAATCCATTGCATAGAATTAAAATAATCTTACTGAGTATGTTTCACCTTCTCTGATCGATATCCTGTCATTCATTGTGTTTGAATGGAGGGGAAATAAAACAGTGTCTCGTTAGTTTAGTTAGGGATGAACGTTTATCGATGCAATCAAACTGTAATTAATGGATGCTCAACACTTAATTATTACATAATATTTCCGTTATGCTAAATCACTGAAAACTACTTTTGTTCAAATCACACTTGAATGCCTTGGATTCATGTTCAGTTTGGTACCCGTTTCCTGTTGTTACAATTCAGTTACAATATTTGTAGGCTCTTTATTCAAACTATCCGTCTGATAGTGTTAGAATGGACATTTTCACTAGTCAGTGTATGGTATGTTGGTTGTCAGCTGAGCATGACTGAACGAAGACGACATGTTATTCAGCCATTCAGACGCAATATAATGACTGATAATCCTGTCTTGTGAATAACTCGACAACATGCTGGTTACTTCCAGTCCTAAACATTTGGCTTTTATCCAGACTAAACGTCGTATCACTGAATTTTTATTGATAAATTTTTAACCAATCAGAAGACAGCTCACACTCAGTAAACATTCAAGTCATTGATCATGTAAATCAGCTATATAAATAGCCGTATTTAGTTGGTTGGCACCTGTCTCTTTCCATGATGAATCGCTTCTGCCTCCTCAATCAGCCTTTGGTTTCTTTTAGGTGTAGGGCAGGTAATCAAGTGATGGGTAATATGCTGTCGTCGTTGGGAGTACTGTGGACTACGAAGTGCAGCCTTTCTATTTCTAGGACTGTTCTGTTAAAAGGAGTCTTGAATTAAGTGTTATCCAACCACGCCAAACTTATCTATATCATATTCTTCAGTCTTGAATGAAATAACTTGTCTCAGAATGCGTACACACATTTGGCGGTTTGGTGACGAGTCAACATCAGTTAGAGAAGTATTGGTAAACCATGAGAAAGTACTGGAGATTCGTGTCGTCCTAGTACTGGGACTTTACAGTACGCACACACCAACGGGATTCAAACCCGGGACTTCCTGATTACAATGCGAATTCGTGAGCCATCCAACCGCTTGCACCATATTTGATAGTCATTCCACAAATTCAAACTTCTTCTGATTTGCGAGATATATAGTACGGTCGTATGCGCACTGTTACAGGCAAGCAACTGGATTCTTACTTTGTACAGGGAGGGTCCTTGTTTCCAAGTACTGTCAGTATGTGTGTACTGGCGAAGAGTCAGTGACAAGCACTAAGACGAAGCAACTTTCCACTACTCCCTGGTAATTTTGCAATGCTTCTCTAACTGATATCAACTCAAGTCGTCATCAAAGCTTTAACCAATCAAATCCCTTCAAAGCAACACCTAATTATATACACATTTCTCAATCGCATAATTTGTGTTTAGAAAAAGCCTTCTCATGCACAATGGGATGTCAGCAGTTGAAATCAGAAATATACCGAATTCGGTTCCATTCAACTTACCCTTTGGGTGACACGATTTTGAAGAGGTCTATGCCATGGTTGAAATAGAGATATGGAGATGGTCCATTACTGTCGACAACAGTACATGCTGCATAGTCTCTATACAGATGGTTGCTATAAGCAATGAAGAGGAAGAGACATGAAGAGAAGACGTCAGTTTCAAATTGATAATATTGATAACTCAGTTGATTCTGGTTAGCAGTATAATTCAGGGTGGATGTTTCATCGTTTCCGAGACTGACTGGTCAGATAAACTTGTATGTTGCAATGAATGATTTGCGCGACAGTGACATTTGAACCTGTCATGCACTAGTCAAGACAACGAAGCCTTGTTCATTTGACTAAGTAGGCATGGTAGCCACCTCTTGTGCAATGACTTCATCAGTTGTATTATTTCTGCAATACATGTATATAAATTTCTACTGTGAGTGCTTCACGGAGTGAAAGCAAAATATTTGAGCCTGCTAATTTTTGACGGACTTACTAATGCGTGAATTCATCCAACGGATTGCTCCAATATTTCGACAATTCATTTATTGTACTCTAAATAAATTTGGGGAATACAACTTTTAATGAAATCAGAATTCACTTATACTGCGTAATATTTACAATTTCTCATATGTTATACTAGCATTATAATTACAATTATCATAACTAGTATTTTCATTCTCTTCGGTTCCGTATAGAACAAACGCTTTCAGAAACACATCAGCACATCACAGATAATCGCTTGTGACACTGGCGAAATATCTCGAACTGATGAGGGCTGGAGTTCACAGGTTTGTGGCTGACATCCTCATGAGTTTATTGGTCAACAGACTGGTCTGTTGAAACGAAAATGATTATATCAATCCCTCGTGAATTGATAGGTAAACACTTCTCAGTAGTTTTTAAATAGGAAGAAATCTACGTGGATTGTAGCTGCACAATATGCGCAGACATTGAGTAGTTACTTCTGAGAGACTCAGTCTCCGTTGAACAGTGTTGCTGAAGCCTAATTTGAGCTTTCAGAAGATGTGAGTATTTGATGTCATGGAATTTAATGTTACTAGTAGGAAGTGAGCAGTTGCTAGCGAAAAACTGATTCCCAATCCACTCAAATTTCAGGTTTGACTAATGGCTGACACCAGCTGTAGAACGTTCAAAAAACCATGGATTATTGGACAATAGTTTCGTCGTAGGTCCTCAGTTGTAACCTCGGTCAATGTGTGCGTACTACGGAAGAGTCAGTGCCAGTCTACAAATGAACACCTGTCAAGTACTCCCTGGCGGCTTTGCAGTAACTCTCCAACTAATGTCATCTCCTCATCAGACCTGTATCCAGTCGAATTCCCGCAAACTAACACCAACAAAATATTCAAATTCCATCTACATTCTAACGAAATTTTTAACTGCAGTTGGTCTGTTTGACAAATATCACTCGACCAATGTCGGCCAACAAGAAAACATTCAACTCACCAAGTTATAACGCGAAAATCTGGTGGCATACCGACAATCCTCTCCCATCCAGTCAAGTTTAGGCACCACTCTGAGAAGAAAAGAAAGTATCATAGTCTTCTCAAACATGTTCAGAGGACTTAAACATTCGTCTTAAATAGAGGTAGGTAGAATCCACACGCCAAGAAGAGATTTCCCATTTCCTGGGATATGAACCATACTTATTTGTATGAAGCCAGCTAATGACGCTGTCTAATCGAATTAAGTGTGGTGAGATTCGAAGTCAACACTTATTGGTCGAAATGTGAGTATTTAAGCCAAAGAGCGACACATGTATGAATTTCCATTCTGCACACTGGCACACATTTTCGCTTTTTCTTATGGTGTTAGTCATTCGATGATGGATTTGGGTAATCGAGTTTACTCAAGCACATTTATTGTTGTCTTTCAAACTAGTGGTGCTTTTTTCTCGAAAATGAATTAGAAATATTGTTTCATGCTGCAGATCGAATGGTTTACCATAGACTGCCATGGTACTTGAAGATCCTTGATGAATGGAAAATACTATGCAGTAAACTACGCGGAGAATTCTGTATATTGTGTAAATGTTTCGACCCGACTTGAGCCAGCCTTGTTGTCAGAGGCTGTATTATTACTATTATCGTGTTTTTATAATTGTAGTACATTAAATGGTTAAGGTAAAGTATGCCGGTCGAGGCAATTTATTCTCAAAATGACCATATACAAACAATGAGAGGAGCATATTTCAAAACACTCAATTTGGGAGTCCTCTTCTATGGAAATCAAAGTGAGTAGTAAAAGCAGCTAAGCAGAGTATCAGTGTCTAATATTTCCTCAAAATGTCTCACAGTTGTCTGATCACTTACCCACAGGAGTCTTTAGTGTTAGTCCGAACCAATTTCAGTGCATGAATTCATCAAGGTAATTCTGTTGTGAATGTCGCCGAGTGACGGTGACTGTCTTTAACTCCTCCACATCTCGCAAAGTCAACCGCATATCTCTGTGAAATCATTACCTAACTTACCATTACATTAACTTATTTTAGTGCTTCCTACAATACGGTACCGGATTACTATATCTGGATAAAATCTGGAACAAAATTGGTGAACTTCATCCAAATTCGCACGTGTTTACTACGGCACCGTCTAAGTGATTGTTCACTGTCATTTTCATAGCCGCTCGTTCAAGTCACTATACTTTAGCCTAACACATCACAGCACAGTGTGTCATGTTGAAACAATTACTTTTAAGTTATCTTTTAACTATTTTGGGCGAATGAACTCCTCACAATCCACCCAGTGTTTAGAATGAATTAACATACGTCTGAATAAAACTATGAATGTCTACGCTGATTGCACAAAACTTCCTTGGTTATCAAGCACATCCATCATTTGGATCTGTGCATTGGTAATTCCTTTGAACAACTAACTCAGGAAGACGTGCTTATCATGATAGAAAGACATGATGGCGCATCCTACAATTTCAGTGGGCTTAATTAATTAATTAGTTGGTGAACAAAAGGTGAATAGAGAAAACTGACAATAATATCATTTTGACTATTTTGATGATTACCTCAGTTTCGCAATATCCCATTTCTGACCATCTTCTACATGACACTAGAAGTGGAAAACAAAGTAAAAGACTATTGAACAAAGAAATAGCTTTCTCCAACGACGAAGTCATCTTCAAGGTCGGCGTGTGCGATCCAGTGTGCCTTCACCAAGAACGCTTTAGTAGTCTATGACTGAGTAATAAACAGGGCGTCACATAATTAATTCATTCAGTAATTACCATAGATACAAAATCACCTTGTAGTCAATTGCTAAAATGAAAGTGATGATTGTGTTACGATGAGAAGTGAGGCGGTCGAGTATCTACTTGACAAGTGTGGAGGTGTCAGAAATGAACACATTAGAGTGATGGTAGTGAATTATCTACTCAAAATAGATGTCAGCAGTTGAGAAGGAGTCAAGGACAATGGTAGAATAAGAGACTCAGCAGACTTTTCCGCAAACAGAATTCGGCGTTATATTGGCGAACCGTTTGTGCCTCTGTCAAACACAAGTCCCGTAACCTAACACCCGTTGCACTATTCGGTCTTGTCTTGAAGATAATTTTAAGAGATTAGTTTGGTGGAATTGAGTGACCTGAGTTCACCAGGCGGTTGACCATCGAGTTGGTAAAATATCTACTTTTCATTACTAATCAGGAAGACATATCGAATGAATAGGGGAAGTGGGAAGGATTTAACCAATTAAGGCGGTATTGCAGACATAAACTCAACTATTTAATCTCCTCACATATATAAAAACAAATTGAACATCTTTGCGCTTAGTAATGCAGGATGTGAGATGTTGAGTCAGTGGTTTGAGAGTATAATTCAGAATCAACACCTAAGTCGTACAATACGAGTGACATAATGCCATTTTCATAGATGTGACAAATATTAACAATAATCAAGTTACGGGATAAGAAATATAACCACAGTGAGAAGCGACGAGCATCACATACATCATATCATGCAATGAGGAAACGAGATTTTATGGGTAGCCATGAAGCGCACCAGGAGAGACAGCAAGGAAGAAGGCGAAATGCTGGTGTACCATTTAAGCCGTGTGTTCCACTCAAAACTCAGGGGAAAATTCATCATCATGTCATAACTATTGTCTTCCTCACTGAAAATGCCTCTATACAAGTGAAAATCATCACAAATAATCTAAATAAATCTAGCCACACATACACCCTAACACCAAAAGTGAGACTGGGATATGAGCGGCTGATATGATTATGAGCAATGAATTCTGCTTGAAACGTCATCAGTAAATATTACTGGAGAATACTGTGAAACATCTTCAACTAAATGTTCTCTATTAATGAATCGTATTCTACCAAAGTTGTCAAGTTCTATCTTCATATGAAATTGAGATTGTGTCATATATTCAGACAGTCTGAATGACAACAGAACTCAGATAATCCGTCTGGATCCTTTAGTTAAGCTGATATGCTACTGAGTCTGGATAGTCGAATCCCATGGGTTCCAATCGATCTCCTTCAATCACTGCTGATTACAATCAATCGTGTGCCGAAAGGTCTTCAGACAGTGAAGAATTTATCTATCTAGTCTTCAATGTGTGACGATCGATCGATAAGTGAGTAGACTAACTTGGTGCAGTTCCGATACAGTTTCTAACAGACGTTGCTATACGCGCATAAAACACCTAGCTGGGTGTATCGATTTATGATCTTCACTTGTAGTGCACACGTTTAATAAATGAAACATGAAAATTGCAATCAAATTTAAAAATGTGAATGATTTTTAAGTTATTTTGATCAAACACGTTTACTTACCTCTCTGTGGTAACAGTGAGTTGGCAGCCAACGTACATGCAGTAAGAAGGTCTTATCAGCTTCAGTAGAGATCAATACACTTTGGAGTATGACCAATGCACTTAGAATGAAAATTCTGTGAAAGAATGAGGAAACAAAGCAAATCAAGTATTATAATGAGTGAATATATTTCAGTTGAGAAGAGCGTTAGTATGCTCAGAGTCATGTGTAAACAGGCATTGAAGGAATCTAGTCTAGCCTAATCCAACTGACTATCTCTGCTCATTGGCAGTTCTGCCTCATTGTTCAATGCAATTAGAACAAATAAGAAGTGGACATCAAATCTGTCGTCCTTCTCTGAATCAATTCACTTCAGACATGTGCCAACTTTTAAACATGCTATTCCTCCTTAGATTAAGAGACTCGACTCCCTTGTCAGCAGAACTATTTCTGACAGACTTCTGCAAAATCTCCCACCAACAGATTCCTTCCCACTAAATACTCACAGTCAGATGTCCATCCATAAAAGGCAAACAACAAGGAACTCTTGCAGACTGTGAACCGGCTTAGAAACTTTCGCGTTACAAACATGAAGTGAAAAGGATTGAGACGGATCGGATATAAGCGCTGAGCAGGCATCAAAGTGACATTAAATGGAAGGTAGGTCGTCGAGTGGAACCCAAATTGGAAGTGATGAGTCAGGCTTAAGTAAGAAAGTAACAATGTGAAGACCATCTGAAGTGAAAATGAAAAATTACGTCCAGTTATCGAGGCAGCTAAGAGTGATAGAAAAGACTCAGATGCACTGGAGATGTAGTATTGAGGTAACTCGCGAATGAGAATAAGTGAAACACATTCGACAGTGCAAAGAATATGAATTAACATGCATCGACCAGTAAATGTATAAGCAAGTAGAAACGAAAGTTTGAATTGCTATGGGAAGTAGATCCTTCCCAGGTGTGCTACGATAAAAGAGTGGCGTTGGTCAGAATTTCGCGCAGGCAGAAGTGATTTCTTAATAAGGGTAACCTCACTGCAGTAGACAGTTCAAATGCATGGAATTGGATTCAGCAATGTTATCTGTAAGCTGGCCCATTTGTTTTCATAAGTCCCCACCATAAAACGAAAGCTCTTAGTTGACGGACAGTAACAGAAAACAGTCTGTAATACGTATAATACTGGTTCAATGGTTCAGAACAAGAATGTTATCCAGCCACAGTACAAGTCGGTGTTTGATTCACTGCCACCGGTGCACTTGTCGTTCTTGTCTAGTTAACTAACTGTCTTATGTGTTATAGTCATAGAAGAGGAATTGTTGGGCGTAAATGCGGCTATCAACCGTAACACGTAAAAGTGAGGAACAACACTACCATGGTAACGTAAAATCTAAAAGGCCTACAGACATATGTTTCAGCTAGAACACAAATCAAGAAAAAACGTATTACGCAATAATAAGTAGCACAAGATTACTAGCTCACCCCATTGTTCGAGAGATTCTAAATTGTACAAAATCAGTGTTCAAAGTCAATTCATATTTGAAAGTGAATAATTATGGAAACAGATTTCCAATTCCAAAATAGATAGTATCGAAAGAGAAACAGATGTCAATTGAGGCAATTGTGAATGACCAAGTAGGCACAATATAGATGGTTCGACCTAGTTCGGAACACTTCAAAAATACGAACATCCATGACTCCACTGAGAATGAAGTCGAAAATGCTGAGGCTGAATGACGAGCTTGACGACTCTCACCAATTTTCTACCAGTCCTTTTCCCTAGCTGACGACGATTCTTCACAGAATCTGCATTACAAAAGTTAATATCCAATTTGTGCCTGTTCTAACAGAATTACTTTTTATAGTGAATTGAGTTGGGTGACTTGGACTATGGAAACAGGATTTCATATGTGTATTTCTTCGACGGTGAGTTAATATGATTGCATGACACCAAATCTCAACACCTTATGACATCATTGGGAATGCTTAGCTTCCTGACCACATTAAAACTCCAATCAACGCTAAAGACTATACAACATAAGGATAAGTATACCTCAGTGATCAATCAAGCTAAACGACTACTTAAATATTGATTTGAGTAGTGTTATTAGTAGAACATCACAAGATGTGTAATAAAAATGTACTTGAGGGGAATTTCAGTAGGGTGAATGAAATGTAAATCACTAGTGATTAGGTGTGGGAAAGTTCATGAAAACCTGAGTAGAGCATAGAAATAACACACACAAATATGAGCGACTTACCTTCCTGCAATAAGACGAGCAATCTACTCTTGTCCCCACTCTTCTCTGAAAAGACAAAATTCACTCGCGCTTATATATTGAAAGCAACCAATCGAAAACCGGATTGACCGAATTCAGCTTAGACTATTAATGATAGAAATGATAGTTCGTTGTACAAATGTGATAGACGTAATAGTGAGTAGGCGTCAGTGTTATCAAGAGAACCAGTTCAAAATATTTACTTCTCATTAAAAATCTCTGAAGAATTCCTCCTTTACTTCCGCTTTGTTTATCTACAAAAAGTACTATACTAAAGATTCTTACTGAAGTCTGTGAGACATGTGCTCAACAGTATAAAAACAAAACATAACTACGAGGTCACTATTATCGATAATAGTATGGTTAATTATTATTGTTGTTATTATTATTATTTGGTTCTTTTGGGGTAACATTGTCTTAAGAAAGCGACTTGTTTTCACAATGAAACAAATGAAAAATAATCAGACGATCGCGCCATCATCCTATTGTTTGGTGAACAATGAAGCTTTGTCTGCGTTATACTTGCGTCTTTGAAAGAATTCTCTCTTTGTTATCATGAACTTCACGGTGGAATTCTTTTCTTCCTTATGTTGTCGAAATACACACGTGTTGTTTTCTTTCTCAAGAATGATCCAGTGTTTGAAAGTATTTTATTAACCAGAGAAAGTCTCCGTGTGTGTTTGTGTTTGTGTGATATAATGAAAAGAGAAAAAGCCTTATCTGAAATCAACTCACAGTGACTGATAATGATAATAATAATATTATACACTTATTCCTATCTATGTAGGACACACCAGTTTTACAGACATGGATAAGTATTATTTGAATTACATAAATTTGATTTATGATGAAAGTAAATGATTTCTGTCCTTTTCGACATCAGTTTGTGGGCATAATCTGCTAACTTGTCATTCAATGGACCACATTAAGAAATATAGAAATATTGTCTTCGCATTAAACAGAATAACCCAAGTATGTGTCGGATGGATTACAAATACTTGGGAAGCAATAAAGCTTGAAGTTATTCCCTCCATATAACTTATGTGTGTATGGCACCGAATCTTATTCTTGATTTATATCCTAATTGGGTATTAATTCAAGATAAGCGATGTATCGGTAAAATTTTGTCAGCATTTTTATCGTAAGTAACACCAGAAGTGAATTGTACTCAATGAAGACTAATATTGGTCACTATCAGGGAGACTTGATTTACTGCGCCCACGTCAGCCGAAACCGCCATTTGCGACTGCATGTTTGTTCCGTACGAGTAGGTTGATTAACATGCAGAAAGCTGTTTGTAAGCCATTTAAGAACGTAGATACTGCTTGTATAGCGTCCGGTTATGGTGATTTTTTCAAGGATGTTGAGACATTACTAGCAAAAACTTTAAGGATGATATATGTGAGTGGCTTCAAATCCTGTTCAAATTCAGTCTTACTGTAGATCTGTGCAAATAAAAGAGAAGAGACGAGCAGCAAATTACCAGAGAGGAAAGAAAAAGTATGTGGACACGAATAGGACCTTAATGTTTGTACATATATGTTCATATTCGTTATACATGTTTATTTCTACTCAATCTTTTTATGCATTTATGTGACTAGTTTATTTATCGTTTATGGAGTAATTAGGGTATTTAAGCGCGTTTTTTAGGTACTGTGGTGAACTAATAACTGAATCGTTCTAGGAATAAACAGCTTTTTAATGTAATCAGTAGAGTGAAACAGTCTGTACAGAGGGCATTCGAAACTTATAACCGAGGTGCAAGTTCTGACTTATAGGGGCAGGCTGTTACATATTTTAGAACACATGACTGTGAAGAAGTTTTCGTGGAGTGTTGACTTAAAGGCATTTATCGTCACTGTGCAAGTTTGGTTACGCACATCGTAAGAGCCTTCCTGTGCTAATTGTGTATCCTTACTGTCTGAGAATGATATTTTGTGTAGAACCTTAGAGAAGAACACTAGGATTATCATAAGTCGTCTCGTCCAAAGTGGGTCAAGGTTTAGGATCATGCACCGTGATACGTAGGGTTCCTTGCAATGGGAGTCAAGTAGTTTGGAGGTAAAATATCGTTGGATACGTTTCATCCTCAGCTTGTTCCGTATGCGAGTGCTGCTGATAATAAATAAACAGTATTCTAGTAGTGAATTTATGCATGTTTTGCGTAGAATGAGCTTGCCTTCAATGTCGTGAAAGTTCCTGAGTATACATTCTAAGAGCATTCTCGACGTTCTAGTCTGTGATGCCATTTGCTCAGGAAATGTTAGGTCACTTGAGTACCTCAGACCTAAGTCAACGACACTTCGGAGTCTGGTTAGATTAGCCGACTGAAGCGTTAACTTCATGTCGATTGAGGGTGCGCCGAAGCAGATTCAACCACATTTGTTAAGGTTGAATTGTAGATTCCATTAACACGACCAACCAGTCACTTTATCCCATTCATTCTGCACACCATCATGGAAGTACCCCATGTCATCACATTGGAATGTATGAGCTACTTTTAGGTCATCTGCAAAGATAAATGGTTTCCCATGAGAGAAGCAAGCGCATATGTCGTTTATATGTAGAGTAAATAGGAGGGGTCCAATGACACTACTTTGTACCACACCAGAGGTGATTGGGCTAGGTTTCGAAGTTACAGACCCGAGTTTAACTATTTGGGACCTGTTGTTGAGGAATGATTTAAGCCATCCCAATAGTGGGTTACGTATTCCTAAGGACTTCAGCTTATGTATTATTAATAAGTGGTTGACACGGTCAAACGCTTTGGAGATGTCAAAGTAGATGACAAGTACTAGTTGTCGTCTGTCACGACTGCCGATCACAAAGTTAAAGAAGTCTAACTGGCATGTTAAACAAGATCTGGATTTTAGGAATCCATGTTGGTTCGGACTTATAATGTTGAAGCTAAGCATATGCCTGATTAGGTTATCTTTAACTATTCACTCCATGATTCTAAATGCTATAGGTGTGATATTGATCGGCCTGTAGTTGCTGACTTCTGTTTTCGAGCCAGATTTGTGTTTAGCCATAATAAACGTTGTTTTCCACATATCAGGGTAAGTTTGGGTTTCTAGGGACATTGTGAATATTTTAAGCAGTAGTAAGGGAATGTCGCGGCCACCATACTTATAAAAATAGAATGATATGCCGTCAGTACCGAAACCTTCTGAGCATTTAAGGGTTCTTATAGTTTGTTTAATGTTAGTATAAGTAAATCCAACAGTACTAATTAAGTTTGGTGTGTGTGGAGATGGAGTTTGTGCCATATAAGTAGCAGAGGTAATGAAGCTTCCTGGCCAACAGCAACAGCAACAACCGACAACAATCAGCATAAATGGGAGGAACCTGAAGGAAACGACTTCTTTCACCTACCTGGGAAGCATCGTCTCAACTACAGGAGGAACTGACGAGGATATCAAAGCCAGAATCGGAAAAGCAAGACAAGTTTTCATTTCTCTCAAGTCTATATGGAGGTCAACAACACTCAGCATCAAAAATAAGATCCGGATTTTCAACTCCAATGTGAAGTCAGTACTACTATACGGATCAGAGACTTGGCGTGTCACAAAGAGCAGCTCAAACAAGCTACAGACCTTCATTAACAAATGCCTTCGCTCAATACTCAAGATCAAATGGCCGGAGAGGATCAGCAACAAAGATCTCTGGGAGCGAACCAACCAGGAACCGATCGTGAAACAAATAGGCAGGAAGAAATGGAGATGGATTGGACACACTCTGAGGAAACCAGCAAGTGACATCACTAGACAAGCCACCGCTCGAGTGGAACCCGAAAGGGAAGCGACGAGTTGGTCGTCCAAGGGTGACCTGGAGGAGATCAAGTGAAGAGGAATTGAAAGCGTGTGGGCAGACTTGGAGCCAGGTGAAAACTACAGCAGAGAACCGAACGCAATGGAGACGCATGGCTGAAGCCCTATGTTCCTCTAGGAATTAAAGGAAATAATAATAGTAGCAGGGTGTATATTGAGTAACCGGACTGTGGGCTTAAGGTAGTTACCTGCAAAAGTTGAGTTAAATAATTCACACATGTCTGCAGAATCAGTGCATAGCCCACCTTTGTCTATGAGGAGGGAAATGATGTGATTTTTGCGATTCATTCGCTTCTTTAAGATTTCTGTGAGTGCATACACTCTAGCAGGACTGGCTATTGCGGTGCGTTCTTGGTTTCTCATACGCAAATCTCGAGCTTGTGAGATGGAGCTTAGAGTGTTAAGAATTAAACCTAGTGTACCAAAGTCGTGGTGTTGTAAGTAACTTGTCGAGAGTCTCTTCAGTTTCGTATGACCCTTGGTTTTATAAATGGCTTTCTGTGTGGGGAAACCTTTAGTGTTTGGAGTGGAATGACAGCATCTAAGCATGTGTTTGAGTTATGGTAGAAGATGCTCAGAGCTCTCGATTGGTCACCAGTAGTGAAGAATTCGCCCCACTCGGAGGATCTTAGCACTGATTCTACTAAGGCCCAGTTTGCCTTACTATAGTTCCTATATAGTACTTGTTGTGAAGTGGAGGTATGAGCTGCATTGCTACTCAGTGGAAGTGGTGGAGCACACATCACTGTTTTGTGGTCACCACCTGAAAACTTAGAACCCACTAAGATTGAGAGAGGGCTTATATCGTGACAGAATATAAAGTCTAGTACATTGTCACCTCTTGCAGGGGTAGTGACAGTGTAGTGTGTTTATCTATTTTAGTGACCTGCGGTGTCTTGCCAGTAGGTCTAATGAGTTCAGTGTAAGCACGCGTTTCAATCACTGTCTTATCTCAAACAACATTTACCTGTCTGTAGCCTGTGTCCTGTAATAAGATACGTTGATTGTTGGCGAATTACTTAGCCTCCATCAGAGTTTAAAACTGAAGGCACATAGGACAGCAGTGCTCGTGCTGACTCTTCTTTAGTCTGTGACATTTTGTTCGGGAGTTGAGCGTAAACCCCACCTTGAGTAAGATAACTTAAACCACTTCCAACCGCTCATTATGCGGTATATTGTAAAATATTACTGTTAATGGAAGTGAACATTGAACGTTGGTTCATTCGCCTTGGTCGCCATTGGCGGGCAACTCGAAGGCGCGAATGGTTCAATCGTGTATAAGTTGCGAGAAGACGAAAGAATACGAATAAAAGGACAGACATTTATAAAATTATATTTGTAAAATCTCAGCGAAATTGAAATGAATAATTCCAACGTTTCGTTCGGCAATCTGGTCCGAACTTCTTCAGGGAAATTAATCGAATTAAAATAAACAGGTTTATATATAAAAAGAACAACTCATGTTTTTTAAATTTTGTCCAATCATGAGTCGTGCAACAGTCATCAACATGTATAATAAATAAATTTCGCTGAGATTTTACAAATACAATTTTATAAATGTCTACTTCTCACTCAGCGCTCAATTATTTTGCTACCATCCGGTCAAATCTTGATCACAGTTCATATGAAAAGTACAGAATATTCATTGTAAAACATTTGTCTACAGACTATGTACTAACCTCGATTTAATCGCCAACTAATACAACTTCCTTCTCACAACCACTGGTGTTTTGGAGTTAAAGTCGAGAATCAGTCGTAGTAGTTATTGGTTCGGAGCGTCTTCGTAACAATAGGAACTAAGAGTTAAGTTCCTTGACAGCTTTTATTCGTCTGTTCGTTTTCTGGAGTGCCTTCTGGAACTTCTCTGGAAGTACTTACTGAGTCTGCAGCCAGCTTCTCTTTGGACACGGATTATCAACGCAATTTGGATCCTTTGGTGACGTTGGATGATGCCTGGGCCAAAGAAGGGGCGTGGCGCTTGGGAAGTAGACAGAAATGTAGGCAACGATGAAATGCCTGTTAATTTTAAGGACATTTATGACGCTCAGCATGATAAGTCTGACGTTCACGGTTCTCCGTTTAGTGATAGTAGGGGTTTAAAGATAGCTAAGTTTGAGTCTCGGTACTTCGATGGACTATCCACAGTTTATCAAGGAGTTTGAAGTCATGTTGAGTGGTTTTGTAGTAAATAACGAAATGAAGTTACTGTTGAGGTATTGCACTGGTGTTGCTGCAAGAGCCACACAGTGCTGCAAGCTGATGTCCCCAAACGAAGAATATACAGAGGCTATGAGGACATTACGTCAAATGTTTGGAAAGCCATTTATGATATCCCGTAGTATATTTGAGACCGTTGAAGGTAATGGGGCGCAGTTAAGTGATAGCTCCGAAGAACTTGCAGAGTTATTGGATAATTTAGTGGTATACAGAAATGCTCTCGTTTATCTTAACTGTATGGATGAGTTGAACTCAAGCTCTGTTCTTGAGGCAATCGCTAAGAGGTTGCCCGTCCGCTTACAAAGAAAGTTCATGAAAATCAGCTCACGTTGAGAAGAGGATGGTTCAGAGCCCGGGTTGGATGATATTGTGAGTCTGGTGAAAGATAATGTCAACCAAGCTTTGAGCAAGTTTGGTAGTATACAGCATCCCACCCCTGGAATAGAGAAATCAGAGAGCAAAACGCAACCATTTATCACGAAAGCGTCTCAGAGAAGTGGATATCGAGAAAGCTGTATGATCATTAGAAAGAAGAGAACACGAAGTTCAGCAAAGATATCTTTTCGGCGATTTCATTTTCAAAAGCTGTACAATCGCATTTAACTACATAATCTTACATGGGGACAATTCTTGTTTGATTCTACATAATTACGACGGCGAATAAAAGGTGATAATTATTTCCAACTAGATACGGTTTACGAGAAGAGGCTTAGAAACAAAATCACACAGGATTAGAACGGATATCAAGTGTGCAGAAATGAGCATGGAAACAAAATTGAAATAATATTTTTCAACTTGAGATGGGAATTATGAGGTGCGAATATAGAAGCACCATTATTGAACATCTGATCAACACCTCCCACAACTTCTCAAATGATTCTTTCAAAGTAATTTACAAAGTCAACAGAAACCTACCGAAAGCAGTATGTTTCCGACTTCTCTGTATTTTTTTTCTCTGTACTACAGAAGCCCTCGCAATATGCATCGAGAACCCGGAGCTGTGTGTTCAAAAGAAATTAGCCCAACCTCTACAACTACCATGAACCTAGTTCGGTATGTTACCTTAGCTTCCGTTTTTTCTTCTTTCGTCCTCTTTTTCTTTTTTGATCTTTTTTCGTTCGCTGTGTGTGTGATTCTTACTCACTCAATCTTCATTCGATTCACCCCATTTTTTCAGTTATAAAAACAGTTATTTCAAGTTTGTTTCCATGCTTCTCCTGTTCACATATATAATTCGTTTAGTAATAAAAATTAACTATTTTACAACTATATCTTAATCCTGTGCAATTTTTGTGTTTCTAAGGCTCTTGTAACCTATATTCACACCCTCTAATTCCCATCTCAAGTTGAAAATTATTATTTCAATTTCGTTTCCATGCTCATTTCTGCACACTTGATATCCGTTCTAATCCTGTGTGATTTTGTTTCTAAGCCTCTTCTCGTAAACCATATCTGGTTGGAAATAATTATCACCTTTTATTCGCCGTCGTAATTATGTAGAATCAAACAAGAATTGTCCCCATGTAAGATTATGTAGTTAAATGCGATTGTACAGCTTTTGAAAATGAAATCGCCGAAAAGATATCTTTGCTGAACTTCGTGTTCTCTTCTTTCTAATGTTCATTTGGGTGTTTTCCACGATCTGAGAAAGCTGTATGGTGTCTAGTTATCCATACAAACGTTATGAGTGCGACAGCTTTCGTGGGACGTCCCCAACAGATATGTTACAAGCTGAAAGGCAACCACGGTTGTGTTTCGTCCGTTTGCAAGAAGTGTATACAAAAGCGAACTGTGAAGCAGTGAGCAAGTGTAGTGGCAAGCTAAATTTGAGGTCAGCGTCATCAAGTTCTAACTCCGAATAGTGTGACGATAATGGTGCGGTGAGGAAGCTTGTAGTTGTAACTTGCAAGCCATTGTTGAATAAAGTGTCACCGCAGTTTGTGCATAAGAAGAGAGTTACAGTTTCAGAGTCCAGTTCTGACTCCACAAGTTTACAAGGTATTACCAGTCAAAGTAAAGGTATAAAACCTTTAAGGATTCATGAGGAAGAATTTAAGTCATCTACGGTTGTTGTTGGCGTCCCTCATGTAAAAAATGAGAATATAGTATTATTATTATTAAAGCGGTTGAAAATGATGAAGTCGATCATATAAACGGCGGTAAATTGGATATTTGTGACAATATTCACGATAGTGCACATTTGCCTTTGGCTGATCATGATAAAATGAGCGGAATGCCTACTACTACCGAGTTGAACGAAGGTTCTATACAACTTGAACGTAAAGTAGAATTAAAGGCAGATGCGGTTGCAGAAGGTATGGATACTCATGAGACCGTCAGTGCAAATGATCAGCGTGTAGCCTACCTATCGACAGATGCTGATGCTAAACTGGAGCTAATCATAAAAGATAGCATTGGTAGTAATCCCACGGTGAGACAACCTCCTAAATATATAGGCCTCTAAATCCACTAACTCCAATACTTTCAATAACCCAACTACTGACAAACTCCCTGAATCTAAGTGGATAAGCATCCATACAAACGAAAATAAAATTTTCGTGGGATGTATATACAGACCCCCTAATAGCTCTGAAATGACTGATATAACTATTGGAGAAATACTAGAGCATGTAGCTACGCTGGACTTTGACTACAAAGTAGTCTGTAGCGATTTCAACTCACCTGGAGTAAACTGGGATACCTGTACAGGACCTAGAATCCATGACGACCTACTACAAGCTATAGACGTAGGCGGATGGAAGCACTGCGTACGCCTCCCCACAAGAAACAAAAATACTCTTGACTTAATCCTCTGTCATAAAATAGAGCCCATCTTGATAGAGGTGGGAAATAAACTCGATAACAGTGATCACAACATATTGTACTGCACACTACCCCTCCGACTAACAACTAAATACACACCTGAAAACTCCCCTGTGCACTATCAATATAGGGACTATAAGAATGCTGATTGGGAATTCCTATCAGATCTGTTGAGAAGTTCTGACTGGGAAGAATACTTCATCAACAATAACTTAGAAGTATCACTTGAGATTTTCTACAAAACAATTGGCTCAGCAAGAGACACAATAGCACCCCTAAAATCTGCTCTAAAGACACCAACTCCATTTATAGACCGCAAAACGCGACTATAACTAAAGAAATTGAAAAAGAAATACCATGTATTTAAGAAATTTAATGCGTTAAACCAAATACATGAAACTCTTAAACGGCTTGAAGACAAACACAAAATGATGTCACAAATTGAAGAAAATAAAGCGCCTGTGGGTAACCCCAAAACTCAGGAACTTTGTAGGATATTGCAGAAACGTCTAAAAAGCAGTAAAGACAATACTGTAAGCAGCTTGGAACATAAGAGTATAATATACAATGATTCACAGGTTATAAGTGAACTCCTCAGTGAGTGGTTTTGCAATGACACCAGAGTGCACCCGACCCAAAATTTCCAAATGAACTGCAAAAGTAACCACAAATTAGGCGAAATAGACTTTAATATACAAAATATAGACTCAGCGATTAAGACTTTGAAGTCTAATGGTAGTGCTGGAACAGACAACATACCATCTGTAGTAGTCTTGTTACTTAGAATATTTACTCTCTCTCTCTCACTGGAAACTGGAACTTATCCTGAAGTGCGGAAAACCATATACATATTACCTAAGCAAAAAGCAGGGGCCAAAACCAGTGCATGCAACTATAGACCTATCAATATAACACCGGTAATGTCACGAATAATGGAGAAAGTGGTTACAAACCATGTGTCAGACAGCTTACAAGAACATGAACTTATCAATCCATCACAACACGGATTTCTTAAAAAAAGATCATGTGTGACCTGTCACATAGACTTTTTCAATGAAGCTACACGAAGTAGGGACAACAGAGAACTAGTAATTGTACTATCTTTCGATATAACAAAAGCCTTCGACAGAGTTCCCCATAATCTGCAAGTCAGCAGGTTATGCTCACTAGGGATATGTGACCCTCTCCTGAGCTGGATAGTATCATTTCTCTGTGGCCGAAGTCAGACAGCGGGAGTTGGCTCGATAATCTCAAGGCCTAGACCAGTAAGTAGTGGTGTAATCCAGGTAAGTGTATTAGGCCCATGCTCATACTATACATAAACAGTATCTGTGAATGCTTTAGTGTAGGTAAACCAATACTATATGCAGATGACCTATAGAGGACAAATTGAAAGTCGAGGGAGTGCAGAGGCACTTCACATTAAAATTACTCGGAACCGAAAATGGTGTGAACTACTCCACGAGATGTGATACCCTAGGACTAGAAGCACTATGGCTAAGGCGCCTGAGACTAAACTTGACACTTTACTGCAAGCTTATAAACCACTTAGTTTCTACCTCTACTAATGGCACTCGACTTTCAGTTGACAATGGCTACAAACTAAGACACACTAAGGGTATAGTAGCTACCGAACAATGTAAAGCAGCCACTAGGCAATAGTTTTACTTGATTAGGTATGCACAGATATGGAATAAACTACCAATGGAAATGCGTCAAGCAAGTACATTGGCCTCCTTCAAAAACGTGCTTGATGACAAACTACAAGAGTTCGCAAACGATAGTAGTTCTAGTTCCTGTCTGAGAGCCTCCGAAATTATAGGTCCATTTAATGTATAAGCTTAAATATTACACCTGTTGTTTTTTGCCTATATTTATAATTCTAGATAAAACATTAACGGTTAAGATACGTGTCCTCAAACAGACAAGAAATATCGTTTGTAAAACTACTACCCAACACAATAAGTGGAATAAAATGGACATAAACCGACAACACGAAAAAGGTATAACTCACCACAACATCACATGGACAGATGTACCCTCGTTGGGCACCATAAATTCCTCACCAACTACAACCCACCTTTCCCAAGATAATGTGATGAACTTACATCCATAATGTTGCTAAGCAGTTAATATACTCAACTCCTGTCGGAACAGCTGAAATTCATAAACCTTCCTCACGCTAAGAAAATACCCACGAGAAGTAGAAATCCATTAATTAATGGGTCCGAAGCTTATGTACTTACTCCCAACAATGACATTGCAGATCAAATGAGATAAACATATCACTGGTTTTAAAATAACACATCAATGAAGTATAATTCAAGGATTCTGCACACAACGAAGTTATGTATGAAAATTGACTTCAAGCTTTATTTTTTTTCCCAGGCACTTATAATCCATCCACCAAAGACCTGGTTTCTTTGTTAATGCGAAGACAATACTCCTGTATTTCCTGATGTGTTGCACTCACTGACAATCTAGCAGATTTTTCCAACTGTGCACGGAAATGATTGTATATAAGTGAAAAGGCTGTTTTATACTACTGGGATTAACATTTATCAAGTGTATGTATAATCTCCAGCGAACATGTAAAGCATATCTTGCTACTGCCTGTAAATTGTGATTGAATTATATGGTTCTATTTCTGTAACAATTTGATGATGCCTGTTAACTGGCGTCCCTCATGTACTGTACTATGAGAATAAATTTATTTATTTATTTGTGTTAAGTAATTGAGTGGGTTCCGATTCTTCTAATTGTTGATTAGTTTTATGGTTGTCACATTGTGTGAATTATCTTGTAATGTTATTGTAAGTACTTCTGAAGTCGTTTCTAGTCTTCTAAATTTGTGAATAAATTGAGTTGTGTTAATCGGTTTATGCGGGGAGGATATCATACCAGAGTGACATGAAGCAGAGAGCGAAGGAAAGTTCCAATCACTGAGGAAGATCCCACCAGGCGGGGAGGGCGTACTGGTGTGATGTGGTATGCTTGTTGTGTGTTGTGCCTTTGTGTCTTGCTTTTCCATTTAAGCATAGCCCCGTATGGCCCAGGTTCCTGTGTTGGCAGCTCAGTTCAAGGTCATCACTGCTATGGAAAAACGGGATGAACCCTTTTATGCCAGGGAATGTCAATGGAAGTGAACACTGAACGTTGGTTCATTGGCCTTGGTCACCACTGGCGGGCAACTCGAAGGCGCGAATGATTCAATCGTGTACAAGTTGGGAGAAGACGAAAGAATACGAATAAAAGTACAGAACATTCATTGTAAAACATTTGTCTACAGACTATGTACTAACCTCGATTTAATCGCCAACTAATACAACTTCCTTCTCACAACCACTGGTGTTTTGGAGTTAAAGTCGAGAATCAGTCGTAGTAGTTATTGGTTCGGAGCGTCTTCGTAACAATAGGAACTAAGGGTTAAGTTCCTAGACTATCACACTTAGTTTAATATCATTTCTTTTGATAACCTCTGTTGTGATGAAGTTTATCAGGTCGCCTACCTTGGTCACTGATGCTGTGTCAAGCTCGCCAGTTTTTATGATCCTGTTCAGGATGTCCAGCGGTGCAAGTTCGTGTACCTGTGATTTTATATCACTAATGTGTGTTGATAGCTCAGATATGCTGGCCAAATTTTCTGAACATCCTCCATTCATAACCTTACTACACCTTATGTCCCGCATCTCAGTCTTGACTTCTTCTACAGGCAGTTTTAGTCGTTCTTTTTCTGAAGTAAGTGTTGAAGCTGGACTTGGTATGTGAAGTTTTGTGACACGTGCATAGAGTGAAGTGGTCTAAGTCAGGATTGGGTGCAGAGTTTGTAGAAGCAACGCTACTACTAGTTGTAAGAATAGTTTCGCTGTCACTTCCGGTCACATTTGATGGCAATGTTACAGCAGCTCGACGCTCGTGGCGTATTGGTAAGCTGTACGTCTCACTTCCATATCTTGTGGGAGTTGTGCTACTCGTTTTTGTGAACATACATGTGCTATCAGTCATCAGGTTAACAGGTGGCTGAATTCGTGGGTTTTTTGTATGATTAACCTTAACTAATTATTGAAAGAGTTATTGGTTACATTTATGGAACTGGAGAAACACTTGCACGAGTCTGACAGCAAAAATAGAAAAAATAGCGGATCAAGCTTTAACGCAAACGTATCGCACCGCGTTTCATGTGTAATTCACGAGGTAGTTGTAGGATATGGCACCAGTATCATGAACACTAATAGCATATTCTGAATTTTTTACAGGCATCATCAATATGATCAATTACATAAACGATTCGTAAGCATATTCACTAATGATAACGTAATAAGGTACATATAAGAATAAAACTTGGGCACTGTGGTAGAGTGTAATTCCATTATCGGTAAATTTTATTTTGATAGAGTCTCACAGTGTTATACAGTAATATTTACTGATCAGTAAATATTACTGTATAACACTGTGAGACTCTAACAAAATAAAATTTACCCATAATAAGGTACATGTTTATTCCTACTTATGTAGGACACTCCAGTGGTGCAGGCACGGATATGTATTATTTGGATTGCATAATTTTGGTTTATGGTTCAATTTCATGGTTGCTGTCTTTAGTTTGTGGGAACAACCCCATAACTATTGTTTCAATGGACCACATCAAGAAATATAGAGATATTGACTTCTCATTAACAAAATAACCCAAGTATGTGTTGGATGGATTACAGATTCTTTGGAAAAAATAAACCTTGAAGTCATTTCCCTCATATAACACATATATAAGTTAAAACAGCTTATATGATATAATGCTAGGCGCCATTATGGTTTGAATTTGTTGAAAATGCGCGTAACAACCGAGTGTTGCGTTACATTTGCTCGCTATAGTATAGTCAGTCATGATAGGTTCCTGCGTCTGCTAGTTATGTGTTTTCGTGAAATCGTTCTCCACTGAATTTTAAAGGTTTTCTGGATGGTGGGCAACTCACAAAAATATAAAAATGGGTTTTTTAAACGTTAATCTTCCATAAACGATGTTTTCATCAAATATTCTGCAAGTGGCTCACCACAGCAGTTCGTATCCAGTTAAACATGCAGAGAAGTATTAATGATTCAGCAACGGTGGATTTTTGATTCCTTTCAGTGTGGAACTAGAATGTCTGCGAACCAGTCCTAACAAAATGTCGAATAAAGCATACAGGAGCAGAATATAACCATCGAATGAGTCAGTGGGATCTTAAATGCAGCTGTTGGCATATTTTTGTTATTTCCTAGATGCCCAGGTTTATTGGCGCTGTATGTAAATGATGTTCGCGAACCTTTTGTTATTGTAAGTTGCCAAGTATCTACATACGTTATCCTCATCCAACAAGTCATATAGAAGCTGAAATGGTGCAAGAAAAAAGAAGACAAACGACAGCAGCACAGGAAAAAGCAAGTGGAGTCTTCAAAGAGTGATTTACAAATACAAATATACATATATGCTCTGTTTAAGAACTATGATTATGTTGATACACTAACTTACTGGTTCTGTTATGCTAATTTTTATATTACATGTGTGAACTAGCCTTATTGTCCTGTGTAGAAATGTGTTTCAGGTTCTTCCAATAAAATTAACATTGATTCTTGTGGTTTGTTGTAACGCATACGCTTAGTAGGCTTATAATATCTTTGTGGGGTGAAACAGAAGGTGTAGGAATCACACGCAGTGGGTTATTGTCGTCTTTGAGGAGTTTGGTGACTGATGAGATGAATACTGGAAGTGTGTTCGCGTCACACACATTAGCTGGTAGTCTATTCCAGAATATTGAGGACATACATAAGAAGTCGTACCCTATTTAAGTCTGACAGTGCTCTATAGGTTGTCATGATTTCTAAGGCTGTAACCGATGACGGAAGTAAATTTGGTCTGGAAGAGTGCATGAGTAGATTAGTTAGCTTGTAGTAGGAAATAAGGTTTGGCTTGAAACGTCTTTTCCAGGGTTGTTCTATTTTCAGTCTGTCACAGCGCCCAGCATAATCGAGACCTCATTGTAAACGAAGAGTTCTTGAGGTGACTTACCGTTGCACTACCTCTAATTTAGGCATGTCATTCTGTCGAAGTCCACTTAGAATAGATGAGCAGTATTTTAAAATTCTCTGAACACATACTCTGTATAGTAAAACCCCTATTTCACAACGGAAGAAATTGCGAGGCAGTTCGTTCAGAGAATGTTTAATTGCTAGGGTGTCTGATACCGAGATCTACGACTGAGTTTAGCTTGGCTAGTTTTTGCCCATTTGCTTCAAGAGTTAGCTCTAGGTTGTTGTTGCCGGTGCAAAACCAGCCACATTTGTCAGTGTTAAACTTCAGACAGAATTCAGCCCACCACGTTGCGAGACTACTAATTTCAAGACGTATTTTACTTACCATGTCGTTTAATTCATGACTGTAGTAGTAGAAAAAGACTTTGAAGTCGTCTGCAAATAGGATTGGTTTACCTGAGGTGAAGCAGTTACAAATGCTGTTAATGTAGACTGCAGAGGCTAGTAATTTCTCAAAATTATTAGTACAGCATTCATCATTGAACACCTGATGCTTACCCTCACTATTTAAGTCGACTTGTTTTGGTTGAAGGCTTGTGGTTAGGCATCGACGCCATTTGGCACGCTATCGTGTTACGTCCGATTTTTCATGCACGATCGTTTGCTTTCGGAAGTTCACACGATGGAAAAGCCATCGGCTTTTGGTAACACCAGACAACTATTTTGGTTTATCAAGGAACCAGGTGGTAGAAGGCAAACGATAAGTGAAACAATCTCTGAGAACAATGTCACCATAATTAGCTCCCGGGATAGACGACTAGAACGCTGGAAAGAACACTTCCTTGAATGGGATATAGACACAGCTTCTCCGTCCCTAACTGAGGTTACTAAGACTGTAACTAATCTCAAACGAGGCAAAGCTGCAAGACCCAATGGAATGACTCCAGAGGTGTTTAAGGGTTGCGGAGACAGTTTACTGTCTGCATTAACTGAGGTATTAGGCAGCGCCTGCGAATCAGCGGAAGTCCCGTCGAGTTGGTGTAAGTGATTGATTATCCCGAAATACAAGAAGGGAGACAAGTCCTTCTGTGATAATCATCGAGAGATCAGATTGACTAATATGGTATCTAGAGTTCTAGACTCAATAATAATGCGTAGACTAAGCAGTTTTCTAGGGGAACAAACACGAGAGAACCAGGGAGGCTTTAAACCAGGAAGAGGGTGGGTGTACTGATCACATCTTCACCCTCCGCTCCGTTCTCCTTTATGCCTATGAGACCTGGCCGTTGAGAGTGGAAAACATGAGAAGCCTGGCTAACTGTCTTTGATCATAGGTGTCTGCATTCTATCTCCCGTGGTAGGTGGTATAATAGGATGAGCAATATTGAGGTTAGGCGTCGGCGGAGTGTTTTGTAAGGAGGGGAATAAATAAACGAGGCTGTGAAGCTATATCGATTGAGTGAGATGGTTAGGACATATGCCTAAGCATAGCCTTCCTCTACGGGGGGCATGAATTGGGCACACGCCACTAAAGAGGCCGTCGAATGAAATTCCGTACAATGTAGACCATCACTCGAATGGAATCCCAACGGGAAGCGACAAGTATTCGTTGGTATGAGGGTGACATGGAGGTGAGTTGGTGGAGGAGAGCAGAGAATTGAAGAGAGTGGAGATGTGTTGTTGAAGCCAACCCTGTATTCCACTCGGAACCCAGTGGAAGAAAAATAATAATACATAATTCGAAATCATTAATCAAACAGAAACGAAGGTAAAATTGAACTAGTGAATTGAATGACATAACACCATTTTTAGGAATGAATGGCGTTCAACTAAAACTGAGACAGGTTGAAGTTAAGCTCAGTGTCTTAAGGAGTAGAAATAAAATGCTGGGAAAGGCAAACAGCATTATGCACAAAAAAGCTTGAAACAAATTAGATCCACTGAACCAGTTCGGAGACTTACTTCAGAATCATCTACAGAGTACACAGAAACTTTTCCATAGGAGTACTCGTCAGAACTTATTCACACCACAGAAGCTATAGCAATCCGCCTGTTCAACCTTAAACTCAGCATACACAGGAAGTTTTTTCAGTCACTGGACTTACAATAGACCTAATTCGTCTCAACATTAGACACATACATTCCTGAATATACAAACATATCTTCTGTATATTATTTTTCTTAAAATTTTGTAGTCTTTTCTCCGTTCCGGATACTACTCACATAATAATAACAATTATCTGCTTTCCATATTAATTTGTTTATTAGATATTTCACACAGTGAAACAGTATTATATACTGGATGAAAAAGTACAGGGAACACAATTTATTACTTTTCATAATCATACTATTAGCTGTAAGTATACAATCTCTGTGCTTTCCTTTTATAGTTTTTCTTTATTCTTTCCTATTCGTCGTCGTATGGGTTGTGCAGTTATCCAGATGTCTCACTGGACAGGTGCTGAATCATTCCTATTTGACGTATTTTCAGTCGATTCGATAAACAAAGCTTCCGTTATCAATCTATCCCTCCCTCCACCCTCCTGTTATATTAGATTCCAAAACTGTCATCTTATCCCATCCATCCTATCGTATGGTTGTGTGTAATTGCATGTAGTGAGTGGTATAGCTAAACTATTCTCGAGATTTCTTATCCTAGTGTCGGGTCAACTAATCTAGATTTTGATAGGTTTTTATGCTCGGCTAGTCTAGCTGACTGACTATCCCTGTTCCACTACTTTGACCTATGTATTTGAAGCGACAGTCATTACAGGTAGGGTATTAGATAAACTAAATCCTTTTATTTTAAAGGCTCCACAGGACTGATCCTTCAGCCGACAAAGCTTGTTTCTAATTGAGTTTGAATGCCAGCCACTTTTTCACTGCCTGCCTTGTTAAGAATTCCCCTGTCCCAGACATCTGGAAAATTCCACTACGCCCACGACAAATAGGAAAGAATTAAGAAAACTATAAAACTCAAGTTTCGAAGTCGTGTGATCACAACTGATATGATTATGAACAGTAATAAATTTTGTTCGAAACGTCATCCAGTAAATAATAATACTGTTTCACTGACTGTGTGACATATCTATCTAATAAGCAAACTAATATGGAATTACATACCACCACAGTGCCCAAGTTTTACACATATATTAATAGTCTACTTTATTCCAAAAACAGTACTTATTATACAGCATGGAATTCTCAGCATCTGTCACGGTACTGCATCTAATTTACTCAAAATATAAATAAAATTAACCGCAGAATCGTTTCTACATTTACAATAGAAATAATGTCGAAAATGTACAAGGTACAAAATGAGAATAATAACTCAAATAGTAATAATAGTAAGTTTGTTTCAAACAGTATTGTCGATTCAGTTTGGAGAGTTTAGCGTGTTATAGATTATTGAATCTTATGTTCTGTTGATATAGTATGGAGAGGGGAAAGACAAAAATAACAGTTATTACAGAGGTTGAATGATGTTAACACTTTTCAGAAAATGAACAAAAAATTGAGAGGATTTTAAATATAAGAAGTACAATAACAATAAAGCTTGATGTTATAAGGGTGGAGGAAATGGTTTATTTACTAGTGCAAAGAAGGTTAGTTAGTTCATGCCTAACACTATTTTCATCACATAAAATACGTGCCGCCAAATATAGTATATTGGAATTTTTATACTTAGACTTACGTGCATAAGGTCTTCTGAAAAGACTTCTAGTTTTACTTGAGGAGACACAAGGTTGGAGCTGCAGGTAAAGTGGATGCTCACAGTCTGACAAAATTCCTCTAGCGAATTTATTGCACGACATTAAGTACCCATCAATGACAATGTCAGCGATATGGCCCAACGGGATACCACTAGCCCTACTGACAGTCAGCCTTCAGAGTTCTACGAAGTACGACATAGTCTTTTTTAAGCTATCCAGGAAAGAATAAGGGTGAATAGTAAAGAAGAATAGTTGAGATGCAAAAGGTGACAAACTGTAAGAGGAGGGTTTGGTTGAATTATGCCTGAGTGCTTTAACTTCTTAACGCAAAACGCCAGACAGAATATTTTACTAGAAATCAGGATAGGTCAGAAGAAAGAATTAGTCCAAGATACTGAACGCCAGACTTGATTTTTATATAAGTGTCATCAATTTTGCATTGGCCAAAGAAATTAATAGCCTTATTTAGCTTTCTTTTAAATCTGAGACTAAAACAGACAGCCTGACACTTGGAAGAATTGACTTGAAGACAATTAAACGAAGAATGTTTTATGAATCCTGATAGAAAGCTGTTTATCTTAGTACAATCTACTTGTTACTTAACAGGCATTGAAAAATGTAGGTCATCCGCTTACTTACCAAAGTGTATCTCAGCAGAGCAAGGGGGGAGGCATGCAAGTAGAAAGAAAAAAGGAGAAAGAACAGCGCTTTGTGGGACACTAGCCTCAGTAGGTATTGAAGTGGACAACTTTTCCTGTGTATTACTTTCTTCCTGAGAAATAAGAATGCAGTCAGTTAACAACCCACTACTCAGTATGAGCTACATGAGACATTAGTGCTAGATAGCCAGACTGAAGTACTCTTAACATCGGACGGGGTGATTTCATTCGTCTGAGACAGAGATCATCACCGATATCGCAGCTGTGATTCGGCCAACAGGGACAAGTCACTTCAAACCTTACGAATTCTGACCAGTTATTTGGATCCAACCCCAAAGGAGCTAAAACTGTCACCTGGTATTTAGGTCACTTTGAAATGAGTAGCTAGCACTAGTTATGTTTAATTTGAATAGCATCCAACTACTCATATCGATCGATCAGTAGTAGATGGAAGCAGGCATTCATGCTCACTTTCTTGATTACTTTTTGGGGTATCAAGTAGATGACATAATGTGATGTGAATACTTTGGCTTCCCAAATGAAACTTTAATGAAATTTCACCTCCGACTATGTGAAAATTCTGAAATGTGAATTTAGATTAACTTTATGCACTCAAATTTTTGTACTACTTATTAATGTATTCATCGACGACAAGAGAATGAAAATTGATATATGTGTAAAACTTGGGCATTGTGGTAGTCTAAATGGTTTAATTTAATGCCTCAAATTAGTAAACCCAGCGGGATGTATGGTTTTGTTAAAGTTCATAAGTCAGGATACCCTATTAGGTCTATAGTTGATTTTAGTAATTCAACTACTTATGAATTATCTAAATATTCAGCCATGGTATTAAATCTCTTTAAAAGCCACTAAAAATCTAGACCAACAAATTCTTATGAACTAAGAAATGAGCAGAAACTCGAACTTAGGATGAAAGTGCCACTTGAGGACATAATGCTGGGAGTGTAGCTATGGCTGACTTTCACAGTATTTAAATTCCAAGGGAAAATATACCAACAAACTGAGGGAGTTGCTATGGGATCACCAACACCCCAGTTTGTGGCAGATATATTCATGGATAGGTGGGAAAACATAGCGATTGAAACGTTCATCACCCCACCCCAAAGGTATGGTGGAGGTATGTAGATGACACATTCACTGTACTTAGAACACAAGATATAGGTAAATTTTTTGAACACATTAACTCAAAGGTGGAGGCAATTCAATTCACTTATGAATTGGAAAGTCAGGAAAGGTGGGAGCTCCCAATGTTTTCTATGTCACTTAAAATAGGATCGGTGAAATGTTGAAGTAATAGAGTACAAAAACTAAGTAGTACCAAAGGAAATCTGAGACAGGAAGTGAGGCATATAAGAGAAGCTTCGAAACTTAATAATGACCCTGATAAATTAGTCAGAAAGCATGCAGAGAAATGCAAAAATAAAATAAATAATGATAGTAGTGATAATAATAATATTAATGACGACATGCATGTCAAACATGCGCAAGACAACACAAACAATAGGGAATAAAAATCATCAGTAGTACTTCCATACAAAGAAGGAACCTCGGAAACCTTACGGATAATTCTTAACAATACAGGCAGGAATAAAAGTGGTTGGCATTCAAACTCCATTAGAAACAAGCTTTTTCAGTTAAAGGGGCATCCTGTGGAACCTTTAAAACAAAACAATTTAATTTATCTAATACTCTGCCTGCGATGACTGTCAGGTCAAATACATCAGTCAAAGTAGTAGAAGGGGGGCAGTCAGTCAGACTAACCGAGCACAAGAACCTAACGAAATCCAGACTGGATGACCCGAGTGAGATAAGAAATCTAGAGAATAGTTCAGCTATACCACTCACTACATGCATTTACACACGACCATACGATAGGACGGATGGGATAAGCTGACAGTTCTAAAATTTAATGTAACAGGGTGTAGGGAGAGATTGAAAACAGAAGCTTTGTTTATGAAATCAACTGCAACACGTGTTATAGGAATGATTCAACACCCACCCTGAGGAAATCTGGAGAATTCTACTACCCCTACCACGACAGATAGGAGAGAACAAAGAAAACTATAAAACTCAAGTTTTGAAGTTGTGTGATTATAATCGATGATATGATTATGAACAATAAATTTTGTTCGAAACTGCGTCATCCAGTAAATAATTATACTGTTTCACTGTGCGATATACCTAATATATAAACTAATATTGAGAATGAAAATTTTCTGTTGATTTTATAACGCCATATTTTCACATCAATCATCAGAAGATGGAAGCTAATAAATTTGAACCTCAGTTAAATTTCTCACAAAGTACTTAATCCTGTTTTTTTCATCTCTCAATAAAGGAGAGTGCAAGTGTGTAGACAGTTCGGTAACAGAACTTCTAGTGGATTCAGGATATTCAACGCAAACTTGAAAAATCCTTCAAAGTCACATACAGGATCCGATTAAATCTATAAAGTGAGTGAAATCAAAGTATTTCAGAATAACTGAGGCACTAGCGATCTAAAAGTTCAAGTCCACGTTATTTATTCAAAAAGAAAGAACGTTCAAATGTTGTCTCTAACATTATTATTATTTCCTTTAGTTCCTAGAGGAACATAGGGCTTCAGCCATGCGTCTCCATTGCGTTCGGTTCTCTGCTAGAGTTTTCACCTGGCTCCAAGTCTGCCCATACGCTTTCAATTCTTCTTCACATGATCTCCTCCAGGTCACCCTTGGACGACCAACTCGTCGCTTCCCTTTCGGGTTCCACTCGAGTAATGATGTCTAGTGATGTCACTTGATGGTTTGTTTTCTCAGAGTACGGCCAATCCATCCCCATTTCTTCCTGCCTATTTGTTTCACAATCGGTTCCTGCTGAGTTGGTTCGCTCCCAGAGATCTCTGTTGCTGATCTTTTCCGGCCATCTGATCTTGAGTGAAGTATTGAGCGAAGACAACTGTTAATGAAGGTGTGTAGTTTGTTTGAGATGCTCTTTATGACGCACTGGCCAAGTCTCTGATCCGTATAGTGAGTAGCACTGACTTCACATTGGAGTTGAAAATCCGGATCTTATTCTGATTTTGATGCTGAGTGCTGTTGACCTCCACACAGACTTGAGAGTAGTGAAGGCTTGTCTTGCTTTTGCGATTCTTGCTTTGATATTCTCGTCAGTTCCGCCTGTAGTTGAAACGATGCTTCCCAGGTAGGTAAAGGAGGTAGTTTCTTTCAGGTTCCTTCCATTTATGCTGATTGCTGTCTGTTGTTGTTGCTGTGGCTGTTGGTGTTGGCCAGGAATCTTCATCACCTCCGTTTTCTCTATGTTCACCTGGAGTCCTATCTTTGATGCTTCTTCTGCCAACTTGTTACTTTTCACTTGCATATCTTCCAGTTTGTGGGAAATCAGACATATATCATCGGCGAAGTCCAGATCCTCCAAGTGTTTTGTATGAGTCCATTTTATGCCTGTTTCCTCATTGCCCGCTGTCTGTCGCATTATCCAATCTACTGCAATCAGGAAAATCATTGGCGATAGTAGGCAACCCTGTCTTACTCCTGTCTTCACTTCGAAGGATTCCGTGAGCTTCCCGTTGTGGATTACTTGGCATGCAGCGTTGTCATACAACTGTTGGATGAGATGTATAATTGTCGGCGGCACTCCTTGGTAGTAGCGAAGTAGTTGCCAAATCACCTCTCGATCCACGCTGCGCTATCGAAGGCCTTTTCAAAGTCGATGAAGTTGAGATAGAGAGGTGACTGCAATTCCAAACTTTGTTCAATGATGATCCATAGTGTGGCGATTTGATCAATGCATGACTTGTTTCTCCTGAATCCAGCTTGTTCCGGTCGAAGTTTTTCATCCAGGGCTTGTTTGATCCTTTCCAGGATGATGCGACTTAGTATTTTGCTTGGGATGGACAGGAGCATAATTCCGCGCCAGTTCTTGCATTGACTTAGGTCTCCTTTATTTGGTAGTTTGAATAAGTATCCTTTCTTCCAATCCTCGGGTACTCTGCCTTCTTTCCACACCTTTTCCACTAGTGGCGTCATCTGTCTCTAACATGACCATCATAAAAAAATCAGTCCTATTTAATAATGATTATTCAATTACCTATCTTATCCAACCTTCCCGTTTATTTTTTTACTACTACGTTTTTAATCGGGCGTCGGTGGCATAGCGGTTAGAACATGGTCCGGGGTTCAATCTCCGGCCGACGCACTCCTTTACCTCACTAAGCCATTAATAATGCTGGTGAAGAAGAAAGGTTGGGCATGAGGCTGGCAACCCCATCCTGTAAAATAGACACTGCTACAGAAACTTCAAGCCACTAGCTTGAAGCCCTATGTTCCACTGGGGAACGTGAAGGAAAAAAAGAAGTTTTTAATCGCTTTTTGCACAAACAGTCATGTTTTTCAAGCATCATGATCCTACTATGTCTCTTCAACCCGATCTTCTTGTTTATTACTCATTGTAATTTTATTAATATGCCCCTTAACTAAACTGAAATAGTTCTGGAACTTTCTCACTCATTTTATCAGAAATACAAAAATGTACAGCTGCCTGGTGGATGAATTCTTAAAAAAGAAAAATCTTCTTCTTGATTGCAACCGTCCTTTAAATATTTCCTCTTAACTCACGGAATCCGTCGACTAAGTGAAGACGGGAGTAAGACAAGTTGGCCGACTGGCTGCCTACTATCTCCAATGATTTTCCTGATGATTGCGGTAGACTGGATAATGCGACAGACAGACAGCGGTGAGCAACGAGTAGACAGGCATAAAATAGACTCATACAAAACACTTGGAGGATCTGGACCGATGATATATGTCTGATTTCCCACAAACTGGAAGATATGCAAGTGAAAAGTGACAAGTTGTCGGAAGAAGTATCCAGTAAAGATAGGACTTCCTTCAGGTGAACATGGAGGAAACAGAGGTGATGAAGCCAGGTGATGGCCAAAAGCAACTTCAGCAGCAACAACAGATGACAATCAGACAGCATGAATGTGAGGAGTCTGAAAGAAGCAACCCCTTCTACCTACCGACCTAGGCAGCATCGTTTCAACTACAGGCGGATGGGACTGATGAGTATATCAAAGCGAGGAACACGGAGAAAACAAGGCAAGCTTTCATTTCTCTCAAGTCTGTGTGGAGATCAACAACACTCAGCATGAAAAATAAGGTCTCATTTTCAACTTCTATGTGAAGTCAGTGTCACTATACGGATCAGACAGTTGGCGACAAGTCAGGAAGGCCAATTCAAAGAAACTACACACCTTCACCAACAACTGTCTTCACTCAATATTACTCAAGATCAGATGGCCAGTCAGAAAAGATCAGAAATAGTGAGGGATATCTGGCAATGAGCGAACCAACTCAGCAGGAACCGATTGTGCAACGAACATGCAGGATGAAATGGAGGTGGATTGGCCATACTCTGAGAAAACAAACCATCAAGCGACATCACACACCAGGCTCTCTCGCTCTCTCGAGTGGAACCCAAATGGGAAGTGGCGAGTTAGTTGTCAGTACGAGAGTGGCATTGAGGAGTTTATGGGAAGAGGGGATGAAGGCATGTGGGCAGACGTTGAGTTAGGTGAAAAGGTTGGTGGAGAAGGAAACGTTTGGCTGAAACCCTATGTTCTTCCAGGAATTAAAGGAAACAATAATAATGGTCTCATAGGTAATAGCTTTACCAAAGTAGTAATATTAAACCAGAATTTACAAGATCTCAGGTTATACATGTTAACTTAATTATCTTTCTTCAGCATATGGTCATTTTTACTCTGTCAATTTGGTCATTTGGTAAATATAGCAAAACTACTTGTAGATTGTTGGATTGGATAATTTTATTGAATCATAAAAACGACATGTTTTTACCTATTGAGACTGCTTATCAGATTTGTGTTGATTTTGTCATCTCCTCTCGGGGAAAGAGTTGTAAGCTGCTGGTAGAACTGTTAATAAGCTACACCTTACTAACTTTTACTTAACATAATTTGCCTAGTTATGCAATAATTTAGTACGCTACGTAACCTGTAAGTACTGACAACAAACACAAAAGAAAAAAGACGTAAACAATGGAGAAAATTTTCTTTTTGACGATTCATTTTCATAAGCTGTACAATCGTAATTATATTTAATAAGGAATTCATTAGATGTCATCTGTTTATTCACAACCATTCCACTGTCCGAGACAATATGCTTCATCCGTAAATTCATCGAAACCAACAACCTAGAAGTTCCACTTCCCATCAACTACCATAAGGAACTATTTCTCAGATGTACGTTTAATATCCGCTTCAAATTCACTGAACAATTTTAAGTATAGAAAGATGATGTAGCTATGGGGTCTCCTCTCGGTTCACTCCTATCTGAATACTTCATGGCGAGTATGGAAACCAGCATCCTCGATCCTGTAATCAGTCACCTGCACCTATATTGAAGATATGTAGACGATACGTTAATAATTTCCAATGAGAAAGTTGATATAGAGTATAACTGATATGACAATACAACTTCAACACTGTGATAGAGTACAATTCCTCTAGGGAGAAAATTTATTTTGATGAATTTTCACATGTTTTGCTTACAGGATCTCATCATAGGCTAACATTGGTTAGAGCACCATTTAACAGCTGTTTCATTCTAGTTTGGGACTCTTCATCAGTATGTACCCACCGGGGTTCGAACCCAGGACCTTCTGGTTACAAGGCAAGCTAGTTGACCATTAAGCCATCCGGACCCGATTTAGTGGCCAGTCCATGAATTTTAACTTGCGTCAATTCACAACATAGCGCGACCGCTAGCCGACGTCTTCGGCAAGTATTTGTCCGCACACCCAACCTGCTGTACCCTACTGGTCACGACTTCCCAATGGAACCCAGGTAACTACCTAAGTGAATAGGCCCAGTCGCCAACGAGCGTCTCATGGATATTCAAGTATTGGCTACAAGCTTGCCTTGTAACCAGAAGGTCCTCGGTTCGAACCCCGGTTGGTGCGTACTGATGAAGAGTCCTAAACTAGAATGAAACAGCTGTCCAGTACTGCCAGGTTTTCCAATGGTTCTCTAACTGATGTCAGCTCATGATGAAATCCTGTAACCAGTCAATCAAATCCCTACAAACCAATACTTGAATATCTCACAAATTTTTGTTATACAGTGATATTTACTGATGACCATGTCTCGAATACAATTTATTGCTCATGATAATATCAAGATACACACAAAAAACGCCTTACCTCGATTAAATTGTTACAATATTTCTCATCTGTTGCTTTCACTGGTAGTGTAAACATAGAAGGCAAGATACGGAGGCAAAAGTATATTTTTTTTTATTAATCAAACCGCTGTTTATACATATACAGTTTATATTTGTTAACTAATCACTGAGCGTGGGATTTCGGTTTACATCAAACGACATAAAATAGAATGTTCAAATATACATAAATAGTATTCTGTTGTTAATGCTGAATTGAACTGTGGGAACATGTGAGAATAATATTTCGTCTGTATCACACCACTAAGGTATTAATGCTTTTCATATTTCTGGTATGGGTGATGAGTCATTCCTATTTCACGTGTTGTGTGTAGACTCGATGTACAAATATTCAGTACCTATCAACCTTTCTTTCTCTCCATCTATATTACATTTTAGATGTGATGGAGGAGATTTGTAGCTCAGGTGGATAATTTTGATGTGGTTGTGTTCTCTGAGCCAGCTGGATAGTTAATTTGCGAAGCTTTCATTGCCCTCAACCAGACAACATCTTTAGCGCATACTTCAATTTGAATTAAGGTGAACTTTTAGATTTCTCCACGAGTTTATTAGTCACCTCTCCTGGTGGGTTACCTGGATAGTCGTGATTGGTTGTTTTTGTTTGTTTTCACACCCTCTAGCCTACTTGTATTGGTATTGGTGCCGATTGTTTCGTTGACTTGAACTCTGATCCTTTGTGCGTGAGATTTCTTTCTTATCAGTTGATAAATTTTGTCTATGTCCATGTGTCTATTAGTTGACGATTCACTGGAATACCAGGCAACCTTCTAAAGATTCTCTGACATTCTTGGTGTTTCCTCTGTTTAATATTTGAACGTTGTCCCATTTGAACTGATGTCCGTCGTTCTCCATATATAATGATGTATGAGGGAGTGGATGTAATGTCTTTTGACGGCTAGCTTTCCATCATGGATACAAAGACGAAGGGGATGTTCACTTTGGCCATTGTAGTGTTTTCCGCAGTTGTTACAATTTATTTTGTAGATGATGTTGGTTTTATCTTCCTCTCATTGTTGAGTCTTTTGGTTGACATAGAGCCGGCTGAGTGAAGTGATTTTGTTGGTTTGTGTGCGATGTCGATTCCTAAAGGTTTAAAGAGTCTTGCGGTGATTTCACCCATGAATTGCTACTCTGTCCTACCTTATTGTGTGCTTGCATATTAATGCACGCAGTGCAATAGCTGGGCTTTTTTATTTCACTTATCCTAGTGGGGTCAGTGAATCTGTATTTAGTTAAATCCTTATGTTCTGACAACCTGACCACTGTCGATCTTCTAGTCTTACTTCTATAGTTGACTTAACTCACAGTCACTGCAAGATATTTTGTAAACTATATTATTTTGTCCATTTTGGTCAACAGGGCACTTTACCCTATCTCTTCAAAGCCTTCAACGTGACACATGCATCGATAAAATCCACCCTTAGAAAGTGAATCAAACAACGCATTTCCATTCCTTGATGTACTACTAACCAGAAGACATGACTGTACGATCAAAAGATCAATATACCGCAAGCCAACATGGAAGGGACAGTTTATCAACTTCCAGAGCTTTGTCCTACTGATCCGAAAGCGAAACCTAGCATGTACATTGCGTTCAAGAATTAGAAAAATCTGTCCGGAAGACACGACAGTGAGTGAGTTAAATTCATTACGTGAAAGCCTACTAGAGAACAAGTATCCACCAAGATTCATAGACAAAAACTTGAAAGAAAAGCCTACTTCACAAAAAAATCGTAACTGTTCCTCAGAAAACTCTCCTCTTGAACCTGGAATCCAAAGGTGACGTCGCAGCGGAAATTCTCAGAAACCGCCTTTCTAAATGTCTCAAGTAGAAATTTCAAGCAACCACCTTACGTATCACATTCTCCAGCAGACAGTTAATCCAGTCTAACGTTAAGCACAAGATACTGCTTTTGGCCACATCAGTGTGTATCTATCAGTTTACTTGTTCGTGTGGAGCAAGGCATATTGGCCTTACACAACGTCAAATTCGCCAACGTATTCTGGAACAGTATCCAGCTTGACTTGCCAGAGGAGAAAAGAAGAATACCAGCAGCTTTATTTTCGGACACCTTTTCAACTCTGGATATGGAGCATCTCAGCATGAATGCTTTAAAGATCTACAAAAAGTTCCTCAATATCGTACGAAATGACTTCGAATATTCCATTCATACATAGCTGAATCATTAGCTATTCGGGAACTGAAAACGGACAGCTGCATTCGAAAGCACCACACATATTCCCTCGGTCTACCCTGGCCAGAGTAACGTTCTCTTTTATAAGCTGATTATTATTCTCATCATCCCTATTTTATTATTACTCTACCACTCTTGATTAATAACACCGCGTTTTCACGCAGATTTTTTTAAAAACACTGCCGTCTTTCCACTAGTTCTTGTCCACTGTCTACACAATCATATTAGTTAGTCATTTTCTCACATTTATTCCATCACGCCAACTTCTGCCCCAAATTTCTAATTTCCAATTAGTCACCCCTTCTCGCTTACACCTTACATTACGTAATACGTTATTCCAAGAGAAATTTTACTAGTATCTGATTGGTCCTATGGATTATTTAGTACACATAACTACGATTGTACAGCAGCTTATGAAAATGAGTCATCGAAAAGAAAATTTTCTCCACTGTTTACGCCTTTTTCTTATGAAAAGACTTAGTTATTAAAGGAAATTGCTCTTGTTAGCGGTATATTTGTGTAAGATCAAAGGTAAAGAATATTCAAGGAAAAAAGATCCAGAAGTTACTAAACGCATATGGCTGTATTACAAACTCAAAGAATTTACGTGATGACAGCTCAAATGAAAAGAGCAAAATAGCGTCGGAGCGAGTCTGTATGTGTGTGGTGAGAGCTGTCTGCAAGACAGAATTGTAGACAACAATTGACGTCAATCCTTACACCCCAATTCTTGGCCATGTGAAAAAAACAAGAACAAAGCCTAACTTTGAGGAACTCAACAACTAATCACACGCAGACTTAACGTGGACAGATACGATTCGCAGATATATGACCTGAATTTCTAAGAAACGGCCACAAAGAGATGACAGAATAACCTTCAGCAAGAAAACAACCAATCAGGCGACGTTGATTCTCTGCTAACAACAACGAATTACAATGTAAATAAAAATCCATAAATATATTTTACGAGTTGATCACGGACTGATATCAGTTAGAGAACCATTGAAAACCAGGGAGTACTGGACAGCTGCTGTTTCATCCTAGTTTGGGAATCATCGGCAGTACGCACCCACTGGGATTCGAACCCAGGACTTTCCGGTTACAAGGCAAGCTCGTATACCATTCAGCTCGTAAAACATAACTAATCCTTACAAACCAAACTATAGAAAATTATTCTGATGCTCGCTAGTGACTTGCTACAGGTTGGAGCTTCCTGGAGTTCTAGTGAGAAGTCGTGACCAGTGAGGTCCAATTAGAAGTCACGTGTGTGGATGGATGTCCCACCAACGACAATAGTTGGGGTCGCGCTAAAATCACGAATTGGTAGAAGTTAGAATTCATGAGCCATTGAATCGGGTCCCAGTGGCTGAATGGTATACGAGCTTGCCTTGTAACCGGAAAGTCCTGGGTTCGAATCCCAGTGGGTGCGTACTGCCGATGATTCCCAAACTAGGATGAAACAGCAGCTGTCCAGTACTCCCTGGTTTTCAATGGTTCTCTAACTGATATCAGTCCGTGATCAACTCGTAAAACATAACTAATCCTTACAAACCAAACTATAGAAAACTATAAATATCTGTTGATTTTCTCAATAAGCGATCTGTTGCCTGACTCTTGTCTTCTGTCTTCACATGTGTAAACAATAAAATAAAGTCTTAAAACATTGGAAATTAAACTACACGGTGTTGCAACCAGGTCAAACTCTGTCTTAGTTTATCATTCCTTTTCAGAGAATTTCGATTCCGTTCAATATGTGAAGTGCTTCAGATATCAGGCGTTCTGTACAATCTCTGAAATCTCTTCTGGATGATTTTAATATTGCCTAAATCCTTCTTTTTCGACTGATTCTATGGCGTGTAGACGATCTATGGCTGATGATTTTTCAAGCTTGTCTAATTCAACTGGATTTCTCGATAGTCGAAACACATACTCTAAGGGTGTTCATCTCTTCTGATCTTGATTTCTTGTGGTGTATATCGCATCATATTGCAAGTATTTCACTTTATAGACACAATTAGATTATGAATCCTTCGGAATTCGGTCTTTTACCTGGACAAGTTTGCTTTTTAGTGTGTCTATAGTGTACTTATTACGATTTCAATTATGAATCTGCAGTACATCCACATCTTCACGATCTACTATATGCTAACGCTGTACACAATCAAAGACGAACAAAGTTGTATTAGGAAGCACAAGTGGAAACCGTGAAAAGATGTATTCTTAACGATATCAAATTTCAAAAAGCGCAAGGTGAACGCAAAAGTGGCCTAACCACAAACGAAAAGCAGTGTTCAATAAAACAATGGCAAAATATTCTACAAGTATATGTATGTTGAGAGCTGTCTGCAAGCCAAAATTGTGATCATGAGAAAAAACAATAACTAAGCTTAACCTTGATGAACTCACCAGCCAATCACAGTGGACTTAACGTGTGCAAACAGGATTCGCAGATATATGGCTTAACTTTCTGAGAAACGATCACAAGCAATACAGAATAACCTTCAGCAGGAAAACAACCAATCAGAAGACGTCGCTTCTTCACTGACAATAACGAATAATAATGTACATGAAAATTTATAAATACCTGTTGATTTTCTCAATAAACGATCTGTTGCCTGGCCCTTGTCTTCTCTCGTTACATACGTACAATTAGTTTCTGTAAGCGTATAACATGCCCACATGAGTGTGTACAATTTGGCTTAATACAGTGGAGCTAGATATCTAATGTTTTGAAGAAAACATTGAAAAATTACTTCGTCCTGAAGAAAGATGCTGAAATTACTGTATATAAGCTGATATTTTGTATATTCCGCTTGTTTAATATTACTATTGTAACAAGTAGAAGGCGAGACATGGCAGCAAAGCTATATTTTCAAGTGATCAAACCGCTATTTATATATCTATACAGTTTTATATTCTTTAACCAATCATCACTAGACGGGTGATTTTGAGTTACATTAAACGACATGAAATAGAATGTTCAAATATACATACATGTGATGTTCTGTTGCCATTGTAGTATTGAACTGTAGGAATATATGAGAATAATATTACCTACCTGGGAAGCATCGTTTCAACTACAGGCCAGCGGAACTGACGAGGATATCAAAACAAGAATCGGAAAAGCAAGACAAGCTTTCACTACTCTCAAGTCTGTGTGGAGGTCAACAGCACTCAGCATCAAAAATAAGATCCGGATTTTCAACTCCAATGTGAAGTCAGTCAGTGCTACTATACGGATCAGAGACTTGCACTGCGCGTCATAAAGGGAATCTCAAACAAACTACAGACCTTCATTAACAGCTGTCTTCGCTCAATACCACTGAAGATCAGATGGCCGGAAAAGATCAGCAACAGAGATCTCTGGCAATGAGCGAACCAACCAGGAATTGATTGTGAAACAAATAGGCAGGAAGAAATGGAGATGGATTTGCCATACCCTGAGGAAACCATCAAGTGACATCACTAGACATCATTGCTCCAGTGGAACCCGAAATCAAAGCGGCGAGTTGGTCATCAGTGCAAGGGTGACTTGGAGGAGATTATGTGAAGAGGAGATGAAAACGGGTGGGCAGACTTGGAGCCAGGTAAAGACTCTAGCAGAGAACCGAGCGCAATGGGGACGCACGGATGAAGCCCTATGTTCCTCTAGGAATTAAACGAAACAATAATAATATTCCGTTGGAACAATATATTGTCTGTATCACACCACCAGACTACTTTGATGAAATAGCTATTAGCAGCATTCAACAGCTAAACGTCAGTTGAACGTACATTATCGTTTTGTTTTTCATGCATTAAACATGAATTTGGCTTGGACATATATTTTTTTTATAGTGTGATAGGCTTTGAAAAGAACAATGAAATATACTCGCTTTTTGTTCCATAGATCTTTGTGTGCAACCGAAATTTTGATTGTCTGCGTTTTTAATTATTCATTTTGCCGATAAATATGCCATCTTAGCGTCAGTTGTTTATACCGAAGTAAGTAATTAATTAGGCTGAGGTATTTATAAATAGATATACCGCGACAATAAAACATGATTTATTGTAATTATTAAGTTTACAACGAAGTTATATATATATATATATTCAGCGAAGAGACTCCTTTCAAAGAATTTATTATCAAGCTGTACAATCGTATATACATGGTTTTTGTAAAGGAATTATATCCGGTGAGGGAATTCGGTCAAAGGTGTGAATAATAGTATGAAATGCAATTAAAATATTTGTGATTATAATCATAGTTTAATGTCAAGTCGCAAAGTAATTAATGTTGTATATGGAATAATACATAAGGTGTATAGATTTTGGAAAGGGGTACATAATTATAAGATTAGTAAACGAATATAAAATGTTACATAACATGGTGTGAAATTTGATATGATAGAATTCAGTATTGTAAGAAAGAAAAATAAAAATTAATAATTTTGGGTTTAGAATGACAAGTTGAAATAATTCAGAGTGATAATAGTAATAATAATAATGATAATAATAATAATAATTTATCGCAAGCTGTCATGGAATGGCCAACTGACAAATTTCTACAGTTGGGTACCCATTGGTCGAAAACGAAACCTGATCCGGTCGCTTGCCACTCGTATTCGGCGCATATGTAGCCCTGATACTGTGGAAGATGAGTTATACATCTTGAGGAAAATCCTAATAGAAAATGGATTTCCACCATGTTTTATAGATAAGAATATTCATTCAAATCCTAAAAAACGTGAGTTATCAACCGTACCCAAGAAGACACTTTACATGAGCTTGGAATTCAAAGGGGACTTAGCTTCCGATATCATGAAACGGAGGATATCACAATCCCTGAAAAGAACATTCCCTGCTGCATCCCTGAGAATAGCCTTTTCTAGTCGACCATTATTGTTCAATAACCTGAAGGACAAGATCCCGCTGTTGACCAACTCTATGTGTGTTTATCAATTCACCTGCTCTTGTGGAGCTAGGTATATCGGTCGTTCGACACGAGTTTTGTCCAAGAGGGTGCAAGAACACTATCCTGCATGGTTACGAAAAAGTGGTAGTGGAGCAATAAGAAGCGCGATCATTGAACATCTGGTCGATAATGATCACCCTATCTCTATAGCCTCCGCCTTCAAAGTCATCTACAAGGCAAAGAGTAATCTACCCAAATCCCTACGTACCCGACTCATCTGTATTGCTGAAGCTTTGGCTATCGAAACAGAAAAGCCAGATCTCTGTGTACAGAAGAAGTTCGTTCAACCCCTCCAACTTTCATGGTCTTAATCCCTCTATGCTAAAGTATGGGAATCCCCAATCATACTTTAGCTCTACCAACTCTCCATTTTTTCATTTTTTCTTTTTTGTCTATTCAATTTGTATACTCTTCCTTATTAAGTCAATTGTTACTATTACTACTCTCACTTCTAATTGTCCCCGGTATTATTTCACTTGTTCCACTTGTCATTCTAAATCAATTCCTTTATGCAACATTAAATTCTATGCTATTAAATTTCACACAATATTACGTAACGTTTTTATTTTTTCGATTTGTCTACTAATCTTATAATTGCACACCTTTTTCAAGTTCTATCCATCCTATGAATTATTCTATATATGACATTAGTTTGCTTTGCCACTTGACCTTTAACTACGATTATAATCACAAACATTTTAGTTTTAATTGCACTTCATATTATTATTTCATGCATTCACACCTATGTTTCAATTCCCTCACCGGATATAACTTCTTAAAAACCATATATATACGATTGTACAGCTTGATGATAAATTCGTTGAAAAGAGTCTCTTCGCTGAATCATTTGTTTTGATTTTCAATAATAAAATAATCGTAGTAATGAGGGAAAACTACATAGAATAACTAAATAAACAAAATAAATAAATATCTATCCCTCTACGGCCAAGGCACAAGTAGGGGTTTTACATACTTCTTTTGTACACAAAGGTCTGGCTTGAAGTCATAAATTGCCAAGGCCTCAGCTGTCTTTAGAAGTCTGTAACGAAGAAAACGCGGCAAGTTAGCATGGATTCGGTAGATTATGATCTTAAAATCATGATCAGGGTTGGTAGAGTGACAGGAATCGATCAGGTGTTCCAAAATAGAGCTTCGCACACACTTCCTTTCTCCCTTGTAAAACTATGCTGGAATATGTTCTCGTATCTGTGTGGAAAGCGTCCTCTGACTACGGCCAATGTACCTTGCTCCAAAAGAGGAGCGGGTGAACTGATAGATGCACATAGAGACGGCCAGACGGGGGAGCTTATCTTTTATAGAGGTAGAGAACAACTTGCAGCTAGTGAACGTTATATGTAATTTTGCTGCATAGAATGTCTTACTAACTGATTTAGAGAGACGGTTTCTGAGCATATCTGAAGCTTGATCACCTTTGAGTTCCAAGTTCATGAATAAGGTTTTCTTTGGAACTGTGTCGATGACCAGTTTAGACTGCTTGTCTTTCATGTTGCTGTCAATAAATCGGTAATGACATTAATTACTTTGCCACTTGACATTAAACTATGATTATGATCACAAATATTTTAATTGCATTTCATACTATTATTCGCATCGTCGGTGGCATAACGGCTAGGACGCTCGCCTACCATGCACATTGTCCGGGGTTCGATCCCCAGCCGGCGCACTCCTTTACCTCGCTAAGCCAGAACTAAAGCTGGTGAAGAGGAAAGGTTGGGCATGAGACTAGCAACCCCATCCTGTAAAAATATACACTGCTACAGAAACTTCAAGCCTCTAGCTTGAAGCCCTATGTTCCATTGAGAACGTGAAGAAATAAAAAAAAAATAACATACTATTATTCACACCTTTGACCTAATTCCCTCACTGGATATAATTTCTTAAAAAAACTCATATATATACGATTGTACAGGTTGATAATAAATTCGTTGAAAAGAGTCTCTTCGCTGAAAATTCTGTTCTTAATGCTACAATGAGAATTATATATATATATATATATATATATATATATATATATATAATTATGTTATTGTTACCTTAGCTTCCGAGTGGAACATATGACTTCAACAGAACAATTCCACTTTGTTCTGTTCTCTGTGGTTCTCTCTAGCTGACTCCACAACTACCCACTGTCTTTCATCTCCTTCTCGCCATACGATCTCCTCCATATCACCCACGTATCGGCGCCCAACTCGTCATTCCACATTCGGATTACACTTGAATAATAGCCTGGTGCATGGTGTTATTTGACAGTCTCCTCAGAGTATTTGCAGTTCATCTGTTTATCTTTCTACATATTTGTTGAGCAACAGGTCCTCAGTTGGGATTTTCCCAGAGTTTCTTATTCCTATTTCTTTTTGGTTGGTTGATCATTGGATCTTCAGTATGGAGTCAGCGAATACAGCTATTAATAAAACTCTGTAACCTAATCAAAATGCTTCTAGTGACACGCCAAGTTTCTGAGATATATACTGCAGAACTTACTGATTTATCATTGGTGTTGAAAACCCGAATCTTCTTCTTTATGCTGAGTGCAGAAGATCTCTAAACTGTCATGTCTTTCCGATTTTCGCTTTGAAATCTTCATTCTTTCCGCATGTAGTTGAAACGATGCTTCCCTGATAAGTGAAGGAAGTAAGCTCTTTTAAGTTGCTCCCGCTGATAGTAATTGGTCGTTTTCATCACCTCCCTCTTGTCTGTGTTCACCTGGATTTCTATAATCTCTCCCAGACTGCTGCTTTTCGCCTGCAAGTCTTCGAGTTTGTGTGACATTAAACGTAAATTATCCATGCGTGAAATTAAAGTCTTCTTATTGGTGATTCAGCGTATTTCTATCTCCTCGCTTCCGGGCACATTCTGACACATAATCCAGTTCACCACAATTAAGAATTTCATCGCTAATAACAGATAGGCAACCTTGTCTTACTCCTGTATGCATTTCAAACGCCTAACTGAGCTAATATATCTGTAAATCTTGAGCACTGTGGTAGTAAGTAATTCCATATTAGTTTGTTTATTAGATGTATCACACACTGAAACAGTATTATTTACTGGATGACTTTCCGAACAAAATTTATTGTTCATAATCATATCAATTATAACCACACGACTTCGAAACTTGAGTTTTATAGTTTTCTTTGTTCTGTCCTATTTCTCGTTGTTGGAGTAGTAGAATTTTCCAGATATCTTACTGGACAGGTGTTGAGTCATTCCTATTACTCGCATCTGCATTTGATTCGATAAACGAAGCTTCTGTTATCAATCTCTCCCTCCACTCTGCTGTTACATTAGATTTCAAAACTGTCATCTTATCTCATCCAACCTATTGTATGGTTGTGTATAATTGCATATAGTGAGTGCTATAGCTGAACCGTTCTCTAAATTTCTTATCTTATTTGGGTCAACTAATCTAAATTTCCTAAGTTTTTATGTTCGGCTAGTCTGACTGACTCTGCACCTATTCTACTACTTTGACTTATGTATTTGAAGCGACAGTCATTGCAGACAAGGTATTAGATAAACTAAATTGTTTCGTTTGTAAAGGATCCACAGGACCCTTTAACCGACAAAGCGTATTTCTAATTGAGTTTGTTAACATTCTGAATGCCGCTTTTATTCCTGACTTCTTAAGAATTCTGCGTACGGTTTCCAAGATTCCTTCCTGAGCTTTCCGTTGTGGATCACCTGGCACGTGTCATTGTCATATAGCCAGATGTTAAATGAGGTTGATAAAGTTTTACTGTACTGCATGCCGTCGTGTTGAAGCAGTTTCTAAGTTACTTCTTGGTTAATGGTGTCAAAGACGTTTTTAAAGTGGAGGCTTGACTGACATTCTATACTTTATTCGATGGTGGTGCGTAGAGTTCCAATTTGATCAGAAAGTAATATATATATATATATACATAGTATTAGAATAGAATTTATGGCATTTATTATTTCTTTCGCTGAACAGAAAAACAGAGTTCAATAAGTATTTCTAAAATTTTGTGTAAAAAAGAAACTCTAAAGCAAAAATAAGAACTCCCCAACGAACGTTCATCCTCAGACACCTAACTTGTTGTTTCTTATTCAGCACGTTCCAATAGAAAGCGTGGTAAATTATCCCACTCAACAGTCTTCTCATCTCATATGTCCAATCACCATCTCTCTCTCTATTTACTTCACCGTAATTTTAGGGAGATTCATTCTTGATTGGTTCATTGTCAAACTTCTTTCCTCGTTACTTATCCCTTCTGGCCATCCACCCAGCCAGCCAGTCATCTGATCTTCAGTATTGTGGCAGCCTCTAACAACTGTTAGTGAGAGTCTGCAGTAGCCTGTTGTTGAAGTTCACCTCAAGTCTCTGAACCATCCAATAACTCTACGTTCGTGTTGAAAATTTGGATTACAAATCCTTTTGCTGAGTGTGGTAGATTTCTGCATTGATTTCAGAGTAGTAATAAGGGAGTGTTTTGCTTATAATAATAATGATAGTGATTCACTTTATTCCAGACCACTACTTATGACACAGCATAAAATCCTCAGAATTTGCTACAATATTCCATTTAGTTTACTCAGAAACATTCATTACGTAGTTTAGGTAACCAAAACTACCAATTGACCTGCTCGTGCGGAGCCAGGTATGTTGGCCGTATCCAGCGTTCACTTTCCAAACGTATCACCGAACAATTACCAGCATGGTATTTTACAAAAGAGAAAATCGATGCCCCCCAAAGTTCTGTCTTAGAACATCTGATAGATTTTGGACACCAAGCTTCACTCCAAACAAAATTCAAAGTCGTCTACAGAATACGAAGTAGTCTTCCTAAAGGTGTACGAATCAAACTTATTCAAACTTCAAAAGCAATGGCAATTCACTTGCTAAGTCCTGAACTCTGCATACAGATAAAGTTCGTTCAATCACTACATTCGCAATCGACGTAATCTATCTTAATACCCGACAGCTAAATTCTTTTTTTTGTCTCTTCATTAGTATTATATTGTCTTTTCAGTTGTAATATTTTACATTTTCATCTTTCCTGTTCGCTACCCCAACCCTACCTGATTTAATTTCTACACCTCATTACCACTGTTACTGACTTGGCCTGTCCAACTCTCAGTTTCTAGTCATTTATGTTACGTCATCCAATTTATTTGTTCAATTTTTTAGTCCTAATTTAAATGACATTATTCTCTAACCCACCTCTACCTAGTTTCAACCTGCAATTAACTTTGTTACTAACCTGACCTAAGTTGAAACATTTTAGTCAATTATATTACGTCATCTAACTTACTAACCTGGTTTCTATATTAGATCATTCTTGTATTGCCTAATTAATTATCTAAACTCGACAAACCTAATGTGCACACCCACAAAAAAATAATTATCTATAAATGCGATTGTACAGCTATGTGAATGAATTCGCCGAAAAGAGTCACTTCGCTGAACGTCTTCTCTTTTTTTAGTATTAGCAGTGACAATAAAGTCAAAAATGTAAAAAAAGTGTAAAATGATATCACTGATAAATTTGACAGCTAAAATTTTGAGGTAATAAAAAGAGTGTCACCATAAACTACAAATAGGAGGAGATCAAGGAGCCATGTATTTCACTAGTTACTTAGTGAGTAATAAGTTCCACGCTTAACACTTTCTCTGTCGTAAAGAACACAGATAGGCCAATAAGGGTATCATTCATGTCTTGTACTTAGTTCTGTAAGTGAGTATATCAGTTCTTACGATGACTTGTAGTCCTGATCTAATCTTCCGCACTCAGCATAAGGAACAAGATTCGCATTTTCAACACCAATGTGAAGTCGGTTCTTCTGTACAGGTCAGAAACTTGCACCGCGTGTCAGTCACAAAAAGGATTCCGTACAGCTTGTAGCAGACTTTCATCAACAGCTGCCACCATTGCTGGCTGGCACCATAGTGAAGATCAAATACCTGGTCGGAAAGAATAAGCAACAAGAAACTCTGGCTTGGAACAAACCAACCAAGCAAGGGCCGATCGCTCAACAAATATGTAGGAGAAAATGGAGATGGATTGATTGGGCATACATGACACTGCACGCCAGGCTATCGCTCGAGTAGAATCTAAATGGGAAGCGACGAGTGGGTCGTCAGTGCGAGGGTGACATGAATGAGGTCGTTTGGGGAGGAAGAGTCGACAGAGTTTGATCAATCGTGGAGCTAGCCAGCCGAAGAGGACAGCAGAAAACAGAAGAAGGTGGAGATGTGTTGCTGAAGCCAGCTCGGAACGCAAGGGAATCATAATAATGTAGTCCTGACCTGATGAGATGCAATGGGGGGAGAGTTGTGAATAAAGTGGGTGTTGAGAGTAAGACAATATGGTTTTTGCTCATCTCGCGCATGAGTTCAGATGCCTGCCAACTACAACATTAAAACCAGATGACTTGGTGGCTTAAAACTTGACCTACTAGTACCCCTTAATACCCTTCACAGTATGACGCCATCCATTACGATTAACCCAGGAAAGATTATGGGGGTAGCAATAAGGAACAATGGGTACAATGCAAGAGCTAACAAACTCTAAAACTAGAGGTTGAATGATACCTACCTGATTGTCTTAACTTCCTAAATTTAGAAGTCAGCAAGCTGAGGCTATCAAGAAAGGTCATAGGGAAGAGCAATTCTAAGGTATTTCAGTGCCCTGCATGCACTATGAGCGTCGTGTAAACGGGTCAGTTCATGTAGATCACGTTTGTGCTTAAAGGTGAAGTTAATTATCTGACACTTAGAAGAATTAAACGTCAGACCATTTAGCCTGGACGACTGCTTGATGTCCAACAACAGGTTATTCAGTTTGGAATAGTCAAATCGGAACGTAACTGTCAACAAGATAGTCAAATCAACAGCATATTTAAAAAAAGTTAGTTTCACCGGGAAGTGGCAAGTCGTTCAAGAAGGAAAGCGAAAGAGAAGAGGAAAAATGTACAGTACATTTCCAATCCTGTATTTGATATCCTCATCTGTGCCACCGCCTGTAGTTGATAATTACCTAAAAATTAATGTTTGTCTAATTTCTTCTTAGTTTACTAAATCGTTTTATACCTTTTCATTCACAGGTTTCCCTGAGATCTAGTGGTCGAAATTAGCTCTTCCCAGGTCGGAGTTAAAATGATAAAGGGTAAAAGTGGAATAGGCGCACCATTAGGAAGTTTTAAAGTAAACCTTTTTGCGATTTATTGACGAACCACCCCATCCTCAAAAAATTAAAATATGAATAAAATTAGTCTAATACAATATTCAGAAATGGAGATTGGATCGGACTCATGTTGAGGAGACCAATGAGTGACATGGCGCTCTATGCAGGCCGTCGTTTGAGTGCGACCCAAATTGGAAACGATGCCATGGGAGTCGAAGGATAACATGCGGGAGATTGTTTGAGGAGAAGATGAGAGCCTATGGTCAGTCGTGAGGTCAGCTTAAGAGGACTCCAGAGAACAGAGTGTGCTATTGAAACCGTATGTTCCACTCGTAACTCAATGGAATAGTATGTATATATATATGTATATATATATATATATATATATATATATATATATATATATATATATATATATGGTAGTATAAGACACTAAGAAAACTTTTCCTGTACACAGAGTTTTATTGACAAATGACTAGTATTCCCCTCATAATTAAGTTCAGAAACATTACATCCCTTGTAGTATTTGCCCTGTTTTAGATATGTATAACTCACGGGACAGCGAAGTGGTTAGTGAAGATTCTGGGAACTTCGCACAAAGAAATCGTGAGACATAGAATCAGTTATGTCTTCAACTTTATTTCTAAAATATTCAAGACTAATGTGAGGAATAAACGCATGTTATCCATGGACATATCATCACTATTCACGAATGTACCACTTATGGAAACGGTAGAATACATATGTCAAGAAATCTCTGAAAGGCAATCGGACCTAGGAATTCCCTTGTGTAGTCTCAGAGAATTACTTCTCAAATGCACAATGAATGTTTACTTTGTCTTCAATGATTCATACTACCGACAAGTAGATGGAATAGCTATGAGTTCAACATTAGGCTCGTAAAACTTGAAAACGGGAAATTGAAATACATCATCAAGGAGTTTGATATGCAATATCGACGTGTTAATAATAATCTTACTATCCCTTGTAAACGTTGTACTTACCTCAATATTGGTTGGCTATCGTATGCCCACAACCACGGGTTGAAAACGAAACGAAGTCGATTTCCTGCGCAACCTGGAGGACTACTGTTTAATTCAATAATGATACCACATGGGTCAGACAATGAGTGTATTTATACATATATATACCAAATATTTAGCTGTCCAAACATTATTAACTTGTAGACAATCTACTATTTGTCATTATATCATACTTGATCGTGCCTGTAAAAATGGCATGCATTTTCATGTAAATTTATGTTTATATGAAAATATAAATTATTATTATTTATCTTAGCTCGTGGGAATGTAAACATAGACGAATTGTTGCTGAAATTCAGCAACATCCACCCTTCGCTAGCTTTTACTTGTGAAGAGGAGCAGAATAGTAAACTACATTTTCTGGATGTCTTGCTAAGTAGGCAAGAAGATGGGTCACTTAGGCGAAGCGTGTATAGAAAAAGAATATTGACAGGGCAATACACACACTCCTTTAGTTACGTGCCCATTAAATATGAGAGAAATGTTGTGAAATGTCTTACAAGCAAAGCAAGAAAGATATGTACGGATGACCTCTTACAAAAGGAATTTGAATATATTCATGATTCCTTGACGGAGATGAGCCGAGTAGTTTCACAAACAAACATATGAAAACATCAGAGAGAAAACCTGAGACTATGACTGCGTGTAAAACCCTCTATTTATTAAGTTACAGTTTAGTGGTGACTAATCAAGTGAGATTTTATTCCAGAGACTTTCCAGGAGTGTACGAAGAACGCTTTACGCAACATACCTATGTTTGTCATTCTCTAGTCGACGAATGATTGGGACGCAAACGAAGGATAAGCTAGATAATTTCGCCACATCTATGTACATTTATCAGTTCAACTGCACCTGAGGTGACGGTTATGTTGGGCATACTACTAGACAGCTTAGCCAACGTGTTAGTGAACATTTCCCATCGTGGTTTGACAAAGGACGGACAAGAACAATCCGTAGCTCAATTTTGTCACATTTAACTGATAGTGGTCATGTGGTGCAGAAAACGAGAGCTTCCAAAGTAATTCATCGTATCCCACCGAATCTTTCTAATAGACTTCGTATTCGTTTATTGCACACAGCTGAGGCGATAGGCATTCGAACTATTAAACCTAAACTATGCATTCAAAAGAAGTTCATACAGCCATTATTCCTCCCTCGTCGGCCTATTAAGACATAACCAGCTGATGACTTCTACACCACCCCTTACTTATATTTTCAATCCCACTTTCTTATCATATTCATTAAAAACGTGTTTCATGTACATCCCTTACAATCTAACATTACTTAATCGGTTCGTTTGTTTTTATTAGCCTTTATCGACTAATTCTACCTGAAATTTGTTTGTTAAATCATGCTGTTCTTCGTTATTTGTGTTACCACAAATCGCCTCACTTTTTTATACTTATTATTCATAAAACCATAATTATTATTAATACTGGGGCTAATTACACAATTTATATTCACAATTGTATTATCCTATAGACAAAACACCAGGATTGGTTTATGTCTGATTTTTTATTTGTAAAGTTATGTAGATAAGCAACAAAAGATAACTCCAAAAGGTTATTACCAACTAACTGCATGCGAATACAAGTGAATTGCTACAATTATCACAAGCCAGTATACGTCAGAATGTTCATCAACAGCATATGTGGGTGGTTTCAGTTCAGTTCCCGGTCGACACACTGCTAAACCTCGTCCAGTTTACTAGCTGATAATAATCTCGGTAAAAAGGAAAGGTTGGCTGTGAAGACGATAGAATTCCACAACAAACTATTTGTAATCCACTTAAGTGAATGAATGTCAATATAGGGATCAGAGACTTAACGCATCATGAAGAGTACTTCGAACAAACTACAGTCCTTAATACTCAAGATTCGAGGGCCGGTCCGGAAAGATCAGCAATAGTGAGGGATCTCTGACAATGAGCGAACCAACCAAACAGGAACCAATTGTGCAAGGACAGGGAAAGCAAAACAAGCTTTCATTTCTCTTAATTATGTGTGGAGGTCAACAGCACCCCTCAACATGAAAAATAAGATCCGGATTTCCAACTCCAATGTGAATTCAGTGCTACTTGCCATGCGGATCAGAGACTTGGCGTGTCACGAAGGGCACCTCAAACAAATTACACATCTTCATCAACAGCTGTCTTCGCTCAATGTTACTCAAGATCAGATGGCTGGTCAGAAACGATAAGCAATAGTGAGGGATCTCAGGCTATGAACGAACCAACCAACCAGGAACCGATTGTGCAACGAACATGCAGAAAGAAATTGAGGTGTATTGACTTGGCCATACTCTGAGAAAACAATCCACCAAGTGACATCACACGCCAGGCCATTGCTCGAGTGGAACCCGAATGGGAAGTGGCGAGTTGGTCGTCCAAGGGTGACATGGAGGAGGTGATGTGAAGAGAAGATGAAAGCATGTGGGCAGACGTGAAGCTAGATGAAAAGGTTGGCAGAGAACCGAACGCAATAGAGACATGCGGGTGAAGCTCAATGTTCCTCTAGGAACTAAAGGAAACAATAATAGTAGTAATAAATTATCAACCGTTTAGAATAATAATACTTATTATTGTCATCAATAGTAATTTAATTGCCCTAATGTCATTAGGAAAAAAATAAACAATTTTCAATTTGTTTTTCAAATATGCATTGAAATACAGTTCCGTTTTTTCTAAGAACTGAATTAATGTACATGACCATGTGAACATTTATCATGTCTAGAATAGACAACTCCTAAACTCAATATTCCAAAGAAGTTTCAACAATGGGAATACACTTTTTTTCAACTTTTTTTGTATAAAGCAGAAATGTTACTTTGACACATGATCCCTAATAGTTTTAACGTAAATATCATTCGCGTGCGCTGTCTTAGTCTCTCTCTCTCTTCCTCTTGCAGTCTCTCTTACTGCCCATTTTTGTTTAAATTGATCAAATTGTTCAACATTCAATGATAGGCACAATTTTTGTTTTTTTTTCAAACAAAAGTTCGAGTATATATTTATACACATATGCTTAAAAGGTTGATCTTAACTCACTACTTCCACATTTATCAAAATATTGTCAATGTCAAAATTTTTACATTCCTTGCCTTATTTTTTGTTTTACATTTAATAAATTTTAGGTCAGTATTTTCTCATAATTTGCTAATTCACAGTAGAAATAAATCCTTTTGTCTCTGTTTTGTTTTGTTTTTGTCATTTAAAAACAAATAAATAGGAATGTGGTAGAACAAAAAGCAGTGAACAGAAAGTAGAAAATAATTAGAATATGCTGGGCATTGGACTGCGTCTGAAACTGGCTGAATAATCAGTGGGATCGTGATGCTCCTGAGTTCGATATCCAGCGGGGTTATAGGTGTTGTAAATAAATGTGAACAGTGAACGTTGGCTCATTGACCTTGGTCGCCATTGGCAGGCAACTCGAAGGCGCGAATGATTCAATCGTGTACAAGTTGGAAGAAGACGAAAGAATACGAATAAAAGTACAATACATTCCTTGTAAAACATCTGTTAGTAGACTTTGTACAGAGTATTGATTTTAATTGCCGAACAATACAAATTATTACAAGTCCTTGTGTTTTGGAGTTAAAGTCGGTAATCCATCATAGTAATTATCAATTTGGAGCGTCTTCGCAAATAATAGGAACTTAGGGTTAAGTTCCTTGACAGGTGTACTATGGAGAAGATTCTCATACCAGGATGAAAGAGCTATCCAATAATCCCATGATTTGCAGGACTTCTCATCTAGGAGACCAGAAAGGTTTTAGGAGTTCCACTGCTTGGAATAGAGCTTGGATTTCTTCCTAGCATGGCTGTTGTGCGTTCTACCATTTAGCTGTCAACACACATCTTGACATCACATGAAATTTTATTCTTGCAAGAAGGCTTACTTTTAGGAAGCGCCGGGTTCAGGGTGATCAAGAATGCTCTGACCTCGGGTGGACGATCACCATTGCGCCTCGGTAGGGTTGAAAATATCGACCGAGCCTAATCGGGTGCGCTCGCGAGTGTAGTTTTTGTCAGTAAGGACGCCTCACGGTTCGCCCTTTATATATGTGCATCGGTGGCACAACCAAAGGGCACTCGTCGACCATGTACATGGTCCAAGGTTTGATCCCCGGCCGACGCACACCTGTTATCGATGGTCGGTCTGCTAAATTTAGGCTATCGATATCACATGCTGAAAATTCCATACATGTACCAAAAATACTGTGTGAAATCAAGCTACATTAAATAATAAAAAAAAGAAAAAATAAAGAAAGATAAGTTAAATAAAGTTGGTTTCAGGTAATTCGGTAGATTATAACTAGCAGCAGAATCCACCAAGATGCGCGTTTCGTCCTAAATAGGACTCGTCATTTGCGTATATATGCATTCCCTGTGGGTGATAATGTTCTCACTGAGTCCCGAACTCAGTACCCATCATCATTTCAAACGCCACAGCGTTATCCATTAGACCACTTGGGCCACGATAGCCACCACCTCTTGTTCAACGGGTCTTATTAATTATTTAATTCAATTTTGATTTGTTCATTGACTGATTGGAACGAAATGTTTGGTCTCTCTGCTGAAATGCCGGTTCTTCGTGTGGATACTTTGATAATATCTGAGGATTAACTTGAAGTGATTTTGAGAGATGGTGACTGGGGAAGACGAGTACATCCGACTGACGAGTTCCGAATAAGACGAAATACTCAACCTAGATTATACTGATGATCTCCAAAAAATTCATGCAAGCTGCAGAAAGATAGGCTTTTTCTCTACTGTGCTGCTTTTCCCTTTTTCAATATGACATCTTTCATACTTGTCGATGAACTTTTGTGGGTAACCGTTGTCGCGTAGGCATTTCTCCACAATGGATAGCTCTTCCTCAATCTTTTCTTCTGAACACAGCTTCCTTACACGATCAAATAATGTTCTCATCCATCCTTTTTTGTAACTTATAGGGCAGAAGCTTTTGAAGTTAAGATAAACCACCCTCCATGTCTCTTTTCTGTGTATATATCTTATGATTTTGCCGTCTGTATCTCGTTGGATACCCAGGTCAAGAAAATGGAACTTCTCCTCTTTTTCATACTCCATTGTAAACTTAATATTAGGATGGGCGCTGTTCAAGACTTTTAGTACTTGAGATGCATCATTAAAAGAATTACAAATAACGATAGCGTCATCGACATACCTAGTATAGAAGTTGGTCTGACTGATTGCGGATTTCAACCTTGTTTGTTCCAGACTACCCATAAAAATATCTGCCAGAATTGGACCCAGGGGGCTTCCCATGGCGATTCCGTCAATTTGGCGGTTCAGAGTGTTGTTGAACTGGAACTGTACGTCTTTGGTGCACATAAGTAAAAGTTGTTTGAGTTCGTTCTTGGGCAGAGGAAGGAGTTTGGCATGTTGACATATAATTTGTATTGTTTCTTCCAATGGGATCTTTGTAAACAGTGAAGACATGTAGAAGGGTACCATAAACTTATTTGAGATGCTTAGATTCTCTAATTTTTTAACGAATTGGAAGGTTTCTTTCAGGCTGTAGGCTGCCAATTTACCACTGATCGGTTCTAACATTTATGCTAGCCACCTAGCTACTTTTGATACGGCGAATTAATCATAGATAATATTGATCTCATAGGGATGTCAGGCTTATGTATCTTTGGTAAGCCGTACAGGTAAGGCAATCTGGATCCTTTAGGCTTCAGTTTGTTGTATATGTTGTTGTCAATCAACTTCTTCTTCAAAAGTTCTCTTAGCTTCTTCGTAATCCGTCTTTCCATCGATTCGGTTTGATCTTTCTTCGATGGATAAGTTCGAAATGTTGATGAGTCACTCAGAACTGATTCCACTTTTTTCACATAATTATCTTTCTCCATTATCATAACACCTGATCCTTTGTCAGGTCGGAGAACAACAAAAGACTCATTCTTCATTAAGTTTCTTAATGCTATTTGGTGATATTTCGACAAAACTGCAGATTTTGGATTCGGTGATATGATATATTGATTAGCAATGTCGACAAGTTGAGATTTGAACCAACCTTGTTTTTCGTCATCCACTGGTTTTAATTCGGACAGTTGGTGGTATAAACCTTCGAACTCGGCTTCAGTATCAATTTTGTTGTTAAATTTCGTCGTAATGTGGAATCTGAATCCAAGTGAAAGTGCTTCTGTTTCTATCTGACTCAGTTTATAACTTGACAAGTTGAATACGAATTTATCAGGATTCTCCGGAATTCCTTCACATAGTGTTTCTTTGATCAGCGTCTTCGATAAAGCTTTCCCGAATTTAACGCTTGTTTTATTCTGAACCTCTCGAATAAAATTGGTGAACTTGATTCTACAGACTAAGTTCATTTCGTTTAAGATATGGTCAAAGCCACTAGCTTCTTCCTTTAATCTAGAAATGAGTCTCCATCCACTGAATAACGTCACGTTGAATCCTAAGACATCTTGAAAACATCCGCATAAGAAACCAAAATTACAGCAGAGGCTGGGACATTTCGATGCAGTCACTCGACAGGAAAATGAAAATTGAATTAGAAATAAATAAATAGGTTGCACTCAACAAAGTAATAAATTTTTTTAATTATATATTTTTCTTATTATTATATTATTTCTTTATGTTCCTAGTGGAACATAGGGCAGCTTCAAGCTAGAGGTTTGAAGTTTCGGTAGCAGTGGTGCTTATTATTACGAGTTGGGGTTGCTAGCCTCACCTGCCCAACCTTCCCTCTTTACCAGTATTATTAAAGGCCTAGTGAGGTAAGGAAATGCTTCAGCTGGGGATCAGACACTGAAACACATGAAACCTCTGTGCCACCGAAGCACGACAGTCAATACAAGGTGCCTAGTACATTATATTATTTTGTCCAATTAGGTCAACTGAAAGGGTCATTGTACGTACAGAGCTTGTCCTACCTCAATGAGCTTGCAGATTTGAATGCCACTGTAATTCCTGCTCTATGCATGTTCTCAGATGTCCCCTCCCTCCTTATATGGTAAAACTACTGTAGATGCCTTATATTCTCTCTTATTTATGCTATCATTATTAGTCTTTTCATTATTTTTATTTTGCTTTTGACCTTTTTTAATATTCCTTATGAATTTTATAGGATAGATAGTTATTTAAAACCAACCACCTATTCTTCTATCTGTTTCATTTCGTCGTTTAGGTCGTTTTTTGTACTACTCAATGTTTGTATTGCTCGGTTTGTTAGACACTTAACTAAGCCTGCCTTTACACATAACAACAGATGAGATAGATTAAAGTATAAATATCGATTAGCAGAATCCATTGGCTTTTTATAAACGTTGGTGTTCAGTTTGCCTCTTCAGGTAATTCTCCTTGTTCATTTTCCTATTTACATATGGATTTTATTCCCTTTACTAGTGAGTTTATATGTCTGAACCACATGCGTGATTGGCGAGTATTCTATCTCTGTGCCACCGACACACACAAAATAATATTAATACTAATGATATTTATTACTTTGTAATAAATAAATAAATAAAAATTAAATGTATTTTAATTTTTAAGTGTTTGTATGATCTCTGAATTGAGGGGACAATATATATTCAGAGTTGGCGGTTAACTATTTTGAATTATTTGAGAAAAAAGTGTGCATTCAGTGTTGTCTATGATTATTGAAAGTTTCTTAGAGTGATTCACTTATGAATATGTGTTCAATCCAACGTCTGAGTAATGCGACAGACAGCGGACAACGAGAAGATAGGCTTGAAATTGATCCACACAAAAACAACTTGGAGGATCTGGACTTCACCGATGATATATGTCTGATTTCCCACAAACTGGAAGATATGCAAATGAAAAGCAACAAGTTGGCAAAAGAAGTATCCAGTGAAGATAGGACTTCCTTCAGGTGAACATAGGGGAAACAGAGGTGATTGGACAACAGCACCTTCAGAGACACCAAAAGACAACAATCAGCTAGCATGAATAGGAGGAGTCTGAAAGAAGCAACCTGGTTTATCTACCTGGGAAGTATTGTCGTTTCAACTACAAGCGGACGGAATTGATGGGGATATCAAAACAAGGATCGGGAAAGCAAGACACGCTTTCCTTACTATCAAGTCTGTGTAGAGATCAACACTCAGCATTAAAAATAAGAGGCGGATTTTCATCTCCAATGCGAAGTCAGTGCTACTTACTGTACAGATCAGAGACTTGGCGTGTCATGAAGAGCACTTCAAACAAATTACAGACACTCATCAACAGTTGTCTTCGCTCAATAGTACTCAAGATCAGATGGCCGACCACAAAAGATCAGCAATAGTGAGGGATCTCTGACAATGAGCCAACTAACCCAGCAGGAGCTGATTGTGCAACGAACATGCAGGTGGATTAACTTGGCCATACTCTTTGAAAACCATCCATCGGGTCTGTGACATCACACGCCAGCGAACGGGAGGCGACGAGTTGGTTGTCACTGGGAGGGTGAGGTGACATGGAGGAGGTCATCTGAAGAAGAGATGAAAGCATGTGCGAAGACGTACAGCCAGGTGAAAAATTTGTTGTTGGCGAACCGAACGCAATGGAGACATGCGGTCGAAGCCCTATACTCCTCTAGGAACTACTGAAGACAATAATAATAATAATTCAATCCGACGTAGTGTTAAATATCTCACTATACATTTCGTCACTAAACAATAACATTTAGAGGGTAGTGGACAATTATTTTTTCTTTCTCACCTGATACCTTTTAAAACCTGCTGTTCCATGACAAAGTCTTTATTGAAATCTCTACAAAACCTAGAAATCTATATACTTTTGACAGTACACTTACTAGTGTTATGCGTCTAGTTCTTTCGTTTACTGCAGACTGAATTCGATCGTCAGTCAAGTTCACAATAAGACCACTACGCTACGTTGTATCCAATCAAAGTATTCAATCCACTGCTACAGGAGATCAATCGCCAACGCGAATAGCTCCTCAGTGATAATGTCTCTGACTGCACAACTGTATGATAACGGTTCAAATCTCACAGGGGGGAGGGAGTACGAGTTTCTTTGACGAATGCAGACACACCTTGCTAACTGATAAGTTCCAAAAAACCACGAAATCTAAGTCTTGACAGAGCTTACTTCCGATTGTCTCCAACCTCTTAATAATACAAATCCATTCTTAGGCAATGATAATTAACTGTGTAGGTAAGTGTACAGTTTATATCAAAACTCTAGACAAAGACTTAAACATGTCGTAAGTTATGTTTTTTTTTTATTCGTAAACAAAATATGTTTATTCTTCTGTCTTGTCTTTATTTTTTCGATGCCTTAATTATAAAACATCATGCTGAGCAATCACTCTTTTACTTAGTTAGTTAATTAGTGACGAAGTGTATTCATCATTTGTGTCTCTTCAGCAATGTTTCTATGCCATTTGGCATACTGATTTATCTCTCTATCTATCCATCCGTCTAGGTTCAGTATATCAGCCAAAAAAATAGGATGTCTAACATAGCTTGCCTTCTATGATATGTCTGATTTCTTTGGCTCTCCTTTTTTTCTGTTAATTGACATTTGATGACAGGAAAGAGACAGGAGACATAAGACACTGAGGATGACTGGGCGAGTGCGTCAGTGACTGACTGAGTGAGTGAGGGACTGAGTGACGCAGTGAAATTACACAAAAATCTCTCTTTATGTTATTTATTATTATCCCATATTATATAATCTGATTAAAAATATTTACTAAGACAAAAATGTTTAAAAAAAACAAAACAAACTTGTCTAGTTTAGACTTGTTGGCTTATTTGTTATCGTTATTGTTGTTGTTGCACGCCTTTGTCACACAATTACGTCAGTTGATATTGATGAAATGAACTTGGGTCATGTCTATAAGCACCACAGCTATTCCAACCGCCTAATCATCATCATAATCACCTTCATTATCGTCGTGAGAAAGGAATAATCCTTATTCATTCAATAAAGAAATCAGCAGGGAAACATTGCGATTCTAAGTGCACTCTACTTATTTAAGAAGAAGATGGACGGATTAGTCTTTGTGATGCAGTTGTTTGTGCATTCTTCTGTCTCGCTGTCAGTGTGTATGTTTGTGCGCGTGTGTCTGTAAATAGAGGTGTGTTTGTGTTCCTTCGTTGAATGAATTGGCGCACTTCATCTAGTTTACCCATTAAATATACAGGCATGCAATTATAGAAGACAATCTCTCTTTGTCTGACTTTCATTACTGTCACTAAAAGTTAGTTAACCCGTTGGTTAGTTAGTTAGTTGATTAGTTGTCTTTAGTTGATGTAACTGGGATGACAAAATACACGCGATAAACAGTGGGAATAAGAGAGAAAGATGACTACAAGAGAGAAATATACTTCGATATACATGAACTCCAATACGTGTGTCTACATCTTCGCCAACTTTCGTGTTTGCTTGCCTACTTGCTTGTTGGCTGATGTACAAGTATTAAAATGGAAGGAAATAAAAAGAGAACAGTCAAACTACCTGCAAATAACTTGACTTTTCATACATGACAACACTAACATTACTACTATTAGTAATAATCATAATAATAAATATATTTATGGATAATAAATAGAAATCTCCACAGAACTGTCTATCATCGCTATACAAAAGAGGATACACATTGAAGTGGTACTGTGAAATACAAAACTACCCAAACTACGAAATCAATAATCTAAAGAAAATCACGATATGGTAAGAAATACTTGCTAACTTTATTATTATTACTATTATTATTATTATTTAGCGATACGCGCCCATCAGGGTTTGAACCTAAGACCTCCGGATTACAAGTCAAACTCCTTGACTATTCATCCAACCACTCGGGCCAGTAAATTCCAAATTCTGCCAATTTGTTATTTCAAAGAGACCACCAACCAACGTCTTCGATGGTTGAATGAATAGTCGACGAGGATACCTTGTAATTGGAAGGTCTTAGATTCGAATACCAGATGCGGAGTACTGCTTTTATTTCATTCCTCTGCGTTCCCAGTGGAACATAGGGCTTCACTTCAAGCTAGATGCTTGAAGTTCCGGTAGCAGTGGTGCTTATTTTTACAGGATGGGGTTGCTAGCCAGCGTCATGCTGGCCCAACCTTCCCTCTTTACCAGTCTTATTACTGGCTTAGTGAGGTAAAGGAGTGCGTCGGTGGCCGGGGATCGAAGCCCGGACTACATGAGGCGTGGTTGACGAGCATTCTACTGCCAACGCACTCGGAGTACTGCTTAAGAATCCCATATTATTATTATTTATTGACATGTCTGGTTATCCAAATTATCATTATTACTAATATTGTTATCATTATTCCTGCTAGTGTTGTTTCAGTACATTACAAAAGGAAACCCTCAAGTGGAGCAACACATCTACATTTAACTCATTTCTCTACTGACATTTTCAGCTGACTGCATAATTACTGATAGTCTCTCAATTTCTTTTTCACCATTAAATCTCCTTCATGTCATTCTCGGATCTACACTTAGGCAAGGCAAGCAGTTTATCATTTAACTATTGACAGTGTTATTATTATTTCCTTTAATTCCTAGAGGAACATAAGGCTTCAACCGCACGTCTCCACTGCGTTCGGTTCTCCAACAAAAAAATGGTCACCTGGCTCTACATCTCCCCACATGCTTTCATCTCCTCTTCACATGACCTCCTCCAAGTCACCCTTGGACGACCAACTCGCCGCTTCCCTTTCGGGTTCCACTCGAGCAATGGCTTGTCTAGTGATGTCACTTGATGGTTTCCTCAGAGTATGGCCAGCCAATCCATCTCCATTTCTTCTTGCCTATTTTTTGCACAATCGGTTCCTGGTTGGTTTGCTCCCACAGGTCCCTATTTACAATTGATATACTTAGTAAGAATAGCAGTCTAGCAATAACAGTGGTTTCATTATGTAGAATACGTCTATATATGTTATGGAATTTCCATTGTTATAAGAAGTCTTCGAGTGAAATAATAGTAATCAATATTCTTGTAGCTCCACCACTGTGTACCCATCTTGTTTTCTTTTTAAATCCTGAGCATTACCTAACTAAATCAATAAAACATTACGAAAATGAGTAAAGCTGATATATTGCGTCAAATAGAAGAAATTGGGCAGGTTAGTTACTGGTGGTGGTTAGTATAGTGTGTTTTGGAGACCAACACCCAGGAGATCATGTAAAGACAGTTTGTGGAAAATCACGGAGTCTGCTAAAAAAGTAAGCAGAGAACTGTGTGAAGTTGAGATGAACTGATGGAGCCTCCCCCCTCTTATATTCCACTAGAAACCCAAGGGAATAATAATATTGATCATAAAAATAGTGAGAATCACAGAAACCCCCAGATTGACTCAAGGTTAACTAATTGGAAACGTGACAAAATTCAGTAAATAATCCACATTAGATGCCTGAAGGAAATCAGAAGGAAGCCTGGGACCTATGTTTCATAACTTCTGGCACACAAAAACGCGATGACTTACAGGCGAAAACCAACAAACTGGCTGAAGAAACAACCGGCGAAGACAAGACTCCATGTAGACATACAGAAGATGAAGGCGATGAAGATCAACACCAGCCACCACCACCACCATCAAAAACAGCAACAACAACCAGCACCAATCGCCATCAGTGGGGGAGATTTGACAGAGGTTACTTCCTGCCTTCAATTATGTAGCCAGCATCATTTCAACTACAGGTGACTGTAGGGATGAAAATGTCAAAGCCAGCCAGAACAGGAAAGTCAAGATGAGCCTTCATCAACCCAAAAGCAGTTTGGAACAAGATTAGAATTTTCAGCGCCGATGTCAAGTCCGTCAGTCACTTCCTCTATATAGGTCAGAAACTTGGCCAGTTTGTCACGAAAAGCATTTGCAACAGTTAGCTCAATACGGAAGATCAAATGGACGACCGACTTGTCGGAATGAATTAGCAACAAGAAACTCTGGCTAGCTGGCAACAAACCAATAGGCAAGAGCCAATTGCTCGACAAATATGTTGGAGAAAATGTAGGTGGATCAGGCATTCGCCACTGAGGAGGCCGTCAAATAACATCGCGCTCAGTGCAAATTATCGCTCGAGTGGAATCCCAATGGGAAACGATTTCGGTGTGAGGGTGACATGAAGGAGATCGTATGAGTTGGATGAGAAGATGAGAGGTTATGGCCATTTGTGTGGCTAGACTGCTGAAGAGGACAGCACAAAACAGAAGATAGTGGAGAAGTGTTGTTGAAGCGGTACGTTCCACTCGTAACCCAAGGGAATAATAATCATTATAATCAGCAAAGCGTATCCGTAATCCTAAACGAACTCATATCCGTACTAGTCATAATGGAACATGTATCGTACATGAAAATGAGAAATAATTTCATCATTGATAAAACCAGAACACACACACAGTGATATAGTATTGTTTACTAAATGATGACATTTCAAGCACAGGTTATTGCTCATAATCACATCAAGCCAGTCGTAGAACTTTAAAAAACTTAGTTTGTATAACTCCATTATGTCTTATCCTTTGATTTCAGAGATAGTTACACTTTCTATATTCTCTGGTGTTGGCTCTGCATCATTCCTATTGCACGTGTAAGTAGAGTGTAAGTGGATTTAATGAACTCGGGGATTTAGTGATCAACCTTTGACTTCATATGATTATATACGGCAAAGTTATACTTTAAGCACCTTTAACCACCCAATCAGCGAATGACCTCGAACGCACCAATCACACGAAGGAGGCATTTTTTGTGTATGGAATACATATATATCGATGCATACAAACTATATAAAAGTGTTACAGAGGATACCTTCGACTCACGTGATAAAAACAGCTCTCAGTTTTAGGTTGGAGTATCAACAGAGAGTATAGTTCCATTGTGGGTAAAATTTATTTTGATAAACTCTCATAGTGTAATGCAGTTATATTTCCTGAGCAATAAATTGTGCTCGAAACGTGGTCATCAGTAAACATTACTTACTGTATAACATTGTGAGAATTTATCAAAATAAATTTTACCTACAATGGAGTTTTACTCTACCACCACAGTGCACGAATTCTATTCTTATATCAACAGAGTAATTTAACAACATTCTATGCATGGAGTTATTTAGGTCTTCCAACTCCAGCAATAACCCTGATCTTTCCTTAACCTAACCCTAACGTGAAAATATCCCCAAACTAACTGTAATATAACTCGAACCAACCCTCATGTCTCCTTTAATAGGTTAACCTAACCCTAACTTGTCCTTGGTTTAAAGCGCAACTTAATCTTTCTCAAACCTAAGCTGAAACTTCCCAGATATCCCAATTGAATAGCATAACACTTCGACGAGCATATTTCATTAATGATGACAATATTACTTCCCAGGTTTCACAAACTTGCTCAGTGAGCGTTTCAGAGTCATTGGTGCGATCCCACTCCATTGGTAGTTTGTTAATGGTGCTTAAAGTTTAACTTAGCCTTGTATATTACTTTTTACAAGTGTAGTTCTGTCCCACTGTATGATGTGATTCTGTGTTATTGCATGAATTGCAATCGCTGATATGTCGTAATCACCTTTCTAGATTCAGTCGATGAATATTTAGCTGAATTCTTACATTTCAATCACCTGACTGACCATAGTCTTATGATCCTTCCCAGGTGAATAACCTTTGCTTACTTTTCCTTGTTGTTACCAAATAGAATCACCGCAGTAGACATGTTGAAATTCTCGTACCATCCCATGGTTAAATAGTTGATCAATTTCTTACAGCCTGTACATACTGAGTTATTAAAACTCAAAGTAAAGACTCCATTATGGATAAGATTTTATTTTGATACAATCACACAGTGTTGTTATGCAGTAATATTAACTGATGACCACGTTTCGAGCACAAACTATTGCCACTCATAATGATATCAAGTCACTCACACAACTTTCTTAATTCATTTGTATACATAAGTGGAATTGATTAGGGTGGCATTCAAACCCAAAAACTCACTCAGAGACAAGCTGTGTAGGCCTAAAGACCTAGTGAACCCAATTAAACAAAATAATATAATTTACAAAATACCTTGTAATGACAGCGAGTGAGGTCAAATACATAGGTCAAACTAGTAGATCGGGTCAGTAGTGAAATTATCAGAACATAAGAATTTAGCTAAGGTTGGAATGGTTGACCCCACCCGCGAAGATAATTTATTTAGAAAAAAATCAGCGATCCTACTGCATGCATTAACACACAACTACACAATAGGGTAGGTGGGACGCAGTCAAAATTCTAAGAAACAATATAGGTAGGTGGAGAGAGATAGAGAGATTGATTACTGAATCTTGCCTGGTTCATCGAGTCCACACCCAACACATGAAATAGAAGTGACTCAATACAAATACCAGAGATATGAAAGATAATATTACCACCAGTCAGTCAAATCAGAGGAGGATAATAAATAATCTCAAATTGTATTCTATTTCAATTCAAACACATCACAACATTCTAACAAGTTACTTATTTATTTTACTACAAAAGCACTCGTCTTATTTCCCACCTGATTGTACTTGACTGATAACACTCATATTATCATTTCTGAATGTACTTTATCTTATACTGATTTTTATTCAAATGTCTAATCACCAAATTTTACTCATGTATATAAATGAAGTAAAACGTTGTATGAGTATTGCCTTGATATGATTATGAGCAATAGTTTGTGCTCGAAACGTGGTCATCAGTTAGTATTAATGTATAACAACACTGTGTGATTTATCAAAATAAACATCTTCTCCATAATGGAGTTATACTCCACCACAGTGCCCAAGTTTTATATTCATATCAAAGTAAAGACACCTTTGAATTTGTTGAAGGGACATAAACATCTAAGTGTTAACAATAAATTCATGATATCGTTTGAGGTATCCTCTTTATGTGTGAAGAAATTATTAGACAAAACATCGATGTATGCATTACTGTATTTTTGACAGAAGAGCATTTTTCGAGATGCCCAATGAATATTGATTTTTTTATATTTGATTAGGAATTATACAGAAAAACTGATAATGTGTCAACAGGATCACGGCTAGAACCAATTCTAGCTGAAATTTCCCTTGCGAAATTAGAGAATAGACCTCTGAAAGATGCAATTAGCTGACTAGAATTCCATTGTCGTCTCATGGATGACCCATTTGAACATTATGAAAAATGAGAATGAAGCAAGCAAAAAAAACATCCTTGACAAATTTAACAATGTGTATTCTGCAGTAAATCTTACCGTCGAGAAAGACAGAAACGCTTGTAATTTATTTCTAGACGTCCTTATGACTAGAAAAGAGGATGGTTAAAAGAAACAGTGTTTATCAAACAACCACCTACATTGACTGGTTAGTATAGTCATTTTATGAGCTTGCTATCCTTGGAATATAAACACAGTTTAATAAAGTGTTTGATAAATTCATGAAAAATTCCTATTCGAACATTAATAGACAGAAGACAAGTAGTTCACCGGAGAGTCTCATTTCGGCGAATTCATTTTCATAGCTGTACAATCGCAAATATATATATATATATATATGGTTGTTTTGTATGTGTGTTTACATTAAATTTGTCAAACGAAAATACAATTAGTAAGTCCAGATGAATTGGATGTTGATATAAGAGAATAGTAACAACAGTGGTGAGTTGTCACAAACGATTGTTAAGGAAGAGTTACGTAATAATATGAATAGTTTGATGAAAGAGTTGTACTCAGGGTGTACATGGGAACAAAATGTACGAAATTACACAAGGGTTTCAAGTAGAAAAATAAGCCTTCTGCTACCCCCTTACTACCCTCTTATATCAATATCCAATTCATCTGAACTTACTAATTGTATTTTCGTTTGACAAATTTAATGTACACACACATACAAAACAACCATATAATTGTATTTGCGATTGTACAGCTATGAAAATGAATTCGCCGCCGAAAAGAGACTCTTCGCTGAACTACTTGTCTTCTGTCTGTTAAAGTTTGATGAATGTCTCAATAAAGAGCTAAATATTATGAAACACTTACTGAGTGAAAATGGTTACCCAAGAGGAATTCATTGACAGGAGTATAAATCTAAAACCAAGGGAAGCTAAATTACCAACTCTCCTGAAAAAGTCCTTGTTCTTAAAACTTCCTCTGTGATAACACTAGTGAATTAGTAAAACAAAGCTTCAGGAATCTGGTAGGAAAAAAGCATTCAATGCCACTGAAGTACTATGTCTTTCCAAAAACTATACCCTATTTTACTTTCAGGCGTTAAAGAAAAACTACCTAATTTTGTCCCTTCCATGTGTATCAATCAAGCGGCGGCGAGCTTAAAATTCGGGCTACCAAAACCTTCCATTTCTCTCTCTATTGAATATATTTTCGCACTCGTTCAGTTTGTTTTAATCGATTAAGATATGACCTCTCATAGGGGTATTATCTACTCTTGTGTGTATTTAAAATGTTTACAAGCTCCTGCCTTATTCACGAGTTCCTACTAAACTTTAGGAAAGGCCTGAATGTGGGTCGTGACGTGTTCCTGAACATGAGATAAATGTTCTTCAGTTAAGTCCCTGGATCTCAAAATGTACTTCTGAACATCTTACAACTGACTTTCAACCAGATCAATATCGTGGATTTCTTGGAGGGAGGAGATAAAGTAGACATATCATCATAATGGAATGGTTTGTGCTTTAGGTCAGAGACCACAGTGTGTCACAGGAAGTATTTACTGTCAGTTAATTAATATTTTCCTTGAAGATATTGTACGGAGGGAGAAAATATCATGCAATACACTCCTCTAAAAATCCTATATATTATGTTAATACTGTCCCGAATAAAGCTGTTATTATATAATTATGACTCCTCCTTCTGGACCAGTTACATAGGATGTTCAATTATGCTTGTTTAGCATCGGATTTCCCAACATCCCCCTGTATATTGGTTAGTCAAAGGACAAACAAGCTTCATTCTCAGCTGTATTTTATCTCATCTCGTGGATATAGAAAACAACATCCATTATACCCACATTAATACTTAACTGACTGGGGTTGGGCTATATATCTCACAGACTGGCACATTTTAGCATTCATGGGCTTTTAAAATCTATGCCGGTGGCTGAATTGTCAACGAGCTTGCCTTATACCCTGAAGGTTCTTCGGATCGATTCCCGATGGGTTCGTGTTTCTTAGTGTATTTATAACAGACAGACAGACAGACTTGAAACGATTTATAAAATAATGAAGATTATTGTTGAAATATTTTAGAGCACACCAATATGAAATGAATTCATTAAGTAAAACACGAATTTTCCATTTTGCTTTGCTTCTGAGCTTGTTAGACAAGTGACTGCCGTGGTTTATTTATTAGCCTAATAAATAACTCCTCGACATTTTAAAATGATATGTACTAGATCCGAGGTTCATTGTGGAAACTGTCAGTCAGTTTGATATAGGCACGTCTAGCCGATATGTCCTAAATAACTTGGGGAGGGGGAGGGTTGGTGACTAGCAATGGAATTCACGGTGCGCATTTCGTCTTGTTTGAGACTTGTCACATGGATGGAGTTGCATTCTCCTCTGAATGACTGATGGATGGTATTTCCACCGAGACTCGAACCCAGTAGGCATTATTTCAAATGTCAAAGCTTTATCCACTAGAACATTGGGGGCCACAGGCCAAACAAGCCTGAATATTTCAGTCTAATCAACCAAACTGAATTAAAATGAGATTCTTGAATTCCACTGTTACCTTCCAAATGAATTGAATTCAACTCATCAAAGAGTGTTTTGTAGTCCTTTTTTGTACCAAAAACTGAACAAATAATAAGAACTTGGGGGTTTTAACTTTACAACTTTTATATTTTCATAAAACATTTTCTCGAAAAGTGTGGGACTCTCAAATTTTCGGCTGGAGGGCTTCATCATGAGCTGACATCAGTTAGAGAACCATAGAAAAACCTGCATGGAATACTGGACAACTGTCTCCTCCGCCTAATTTGGGACTCTTCGGAAGTACTCACCCATCCAGAAGCCAGGACCTTCTGGTTACAAGGCTACCAAGCTCGTAGACCATTGAGCCTCTGCGATGCGATCCAATGGCCAGCTCATGAATTCTAACTTCTGCCAATTCATAACATAGCACGGCCACTTCGCAATGTCTTCTCCAATAAGTTACTACCTCACCTTCAGCCTGCTGTAACCGACTGTTCACGGTTTCCCACTAGAACCACAAGTAACTGCCTGAATAGGGAAGTCACTGCTGAGCATCAGATCACTTTTCAAGTATTGGTTTTGTAGGCACTTTGTTTGACTGGTTACAGGATTTCATCATGAGCTGAGATCAGTTTTGAAAAATTTGGTTTAAAAGTATTAACAATGCCCATTAAAATTTTCAAAAGAATGGATACTGAACAAAGAGTGCTCTTTTGGACAAATTCATCATCAGGCTCTACAGTAATATATACATTATGGTGAATGAATGAATTAGTGTTATGAACAACATTAATGTTTAAATAACATCGAGTCAATACTATTGATAGATTACAGCTCAATAGCGTCAACGTAAAATAAGCTGAATGTCAGAGAAATTAGGAAAGATAACATTACAAATTCATGAGTTTATAGTCTCTACTGAAGGCCGGCCAGGGCAGTAGTAGGGGCTGAACTTGCTTCTTTTGAACACAGAGCACTGGTTGTTTAAGGCGAATCGCAATAGCCTCTGCTGTTTGGAGCATGCGGTGCTTCGATGATTTTGGCAATTTATTAGGCACTCGGTAGATTATAGAGAAGGATTCTTCCACGCTGGCTTTGTGACTGGCCGGTTGGCACCAGATGGTCCAATATCGAACTGTTGGTGGTTTTAACTACACGTTTACTTAGCCATAGTGTGATATGTTCTCGAGCAAGAAAAATCAAGTTCTTAGAGCAACGGCCAATATAAATCGCCCCCCTCATGAATTTGTAATGTTATCTTTCCTAATTTCTCTGACATTCAGCTTATTTTACGTTGACGCTATTGAGCTGTAATCTATCAATAGTATTGACTCGATGTTATTTAAACATTAATGTTGTTCATAACACTAATTCATTCATTCACCATAATGTATATATTACTGTAGAGCCTGATGATGAAGTTATCGGAAAGAGTATTCTTTGTTCAGTATCCATTCTTTTAAAAGTATCAGCTAAAGTATTAGGTCATTTTGATTTTGTAGAGATTCCGAATGAATTCACTGTCGACTTCGTTATAGTTCAGTACCAGTTATAGAATCTTCATACACTTCTTCCACTTTATAAATTTGAATAAAGCAAGAGCAGCCTTGATATGTGCAGTTATACGGACAGTCAGCTTCTTCAATAATATCGTCGTGTAACATCTCCCTCACTTGTCATTTGACTTCACCTTCTAAATGACATAGAACTCTTCGCGTTGTGAATAGTGTCATTTTGCGACTGCTCAATGGGATTTCATGCCTCACCTTACCCCAATAATTCAAAGGGTCCCTGTATCCAGTGAACAGATGATCGTATTTTTTTTTTTTTGATTTACAGCTTGATTCCACACCGTATTTTCAGTACAAGTATGGAATTTTCAGCATGGATATCGGTTGCCCAAATTCAGGCATACCATAGATATCGGGTGTGCGCCGGCAGGGGATCGAACCCCGGACCATTTGCATGGTCGGCGAGAGTACTAACCACTGTGCCACCGACGCACACTGTCATATTCTGTGCTTTCGATGCCTTAACCCCTGCTGTCTCGGTTGTCTCATACATGCTGATAGTTCCGTACTTCGTAATCACCTCTCCTTCGTGGTAATTACGGCACCATCCTGTCGCAGAAAATCAGCCCCAAATATTTTTTCGCGTAACTCGGACACAGTAATGAACAGGAACGTTACTTTGCGACTGCCAATAAAAACGGCATGCCTGTGGTGCTTGACATGTGTCCACCTATCGTTTGAACTGTCAATGAACGCGGTCTGATGCTTTTGACATAGATTCTCATCTGTCTGTTAGTGAAAGTGACACCTTCTGTATTTATTAAACATACTACTTCTCGGTAATTTACTCGCAACTTAGAATACATGCCGCCCCCCATCCTGGCAGCCCCACTACTTATAATCTTACAGGCAAGAATGAACACACACTATACTGTCTGAAATGTTTCCTTCCCCTTCTTTCTGCGCAGTGCCTTCTCCAGTGATATCTACTTATCTACATTCAAAACATCGGTCTCTCCTGACACTCATTCGTAGTGCCTCTACTTCACTCTCCAAATCTTCAATTTTTTTTCCTGTTCCTATTTGTTTAATCTTGGTGGCTCCATTGCTGCTACCGTTGTGCTCAGTATCAGCCTTGTCACCTTCGCTAGCACACCGACGTCCACGGTTTGTGCAGCGCAAGCCAGTTTTAGTTGCTGAGAAATGTGGTCTGGACACTCTCGATGAATTGAGACGCCAATAGCTATGACTTCCACTCTTCATCCAATATGGGGAGTGCATGACGTAGTAGATTCGTCAGCTTCACTGCCAAAATTAGTGGGTCTCTACCCTGTTACAGTTTTTCAGCATGGAACTGCTACATCACCAGCTACCTTTCCATCGGGCTGTCGAACTATGTCATCAATCGTCCGATCAATACCTTCCAGGTCTCCATCCCACCTGACCGCTACCTTCGCTCGACCTCTCAGCAGCGTCCCCAGCAAGATCGCCTTCGGACCACTGACGCCCACCAACTCAACAACCGCTTCGAAGTCCCTCAAGAAACTCCTTCTGTCTCCTTCCTTGAAAGCGCCGGCCATGGTATCTTCATTCTCTGGAGGCAGAGACACCAAATGAAACGGTAGAAGACGAAATGCTTGATGAAGGATTGTTTATGTGCAACGTCAAACAATCCTACGCCTTGTCTTCAGCACATCATTTGCACAAATCTTCCGTGTTGTGCTACTTCTGTCCTTCCTTTGTATCGTGCTTCTTTGTGTTCCTCTCACGTCTCCCATATATCTCCACAACGCTGATTCATTTGTTTTCTCTGACATCGAATGTTTCTCCGTGCAGTTTGATGCGTTTATGCCGATGAACGTCTTTTTATGTATTACTGATAAATTTCATCAGTAGCACACACCACACCATCATTTATTTCGTTCGCTTATCATTACTGCCTACAGTCTAAAGAAATTATTGAATTTACGTACAAGACAATCTTAACATTTCTGAAAATGTTATATAATGTCAGTTGAATAGCTGCCCCAAACTTAATAAATAGTGCTCAGAATTCATACTCATATATCTAATACACAGAAAATTTAAGTTGAAACAAAAATACGTATGAGTCTTTGGATGAAATGGTAAGGGGGTTGCGTAATAAAAACAAGATGTGGGAAAGTTGATGATAAATAATTAACAAACTGAGCAATGATGTCGTGAGTTCAACTCCAATCACGGAAACAAGAGACAAGCACATTTGAACTATATCAAGGGCAGAGAGGTTAAAGTGAAAGATTACGTAATCAGATGAGAGAAAGAGAGAGACAGAGTAGGGACATCCAGTTACCATGGCAATTAAAGACTGATGACTGCTTCAGGTGTTTGATAGACCCTGTGCTTCGGCAAACTTCAATGGAATTGAACTAAATAAAAGAGAAATTCAGTAAAGGAAATGCTTCTTTATCGACGAAATCATCTTCAAACGCCGTACACAGTCGTATTTATACTTACCAAAAAATATATAGTGGTCTATTATTGAGTAATAGAGGGTGACATAATTGATATAATTACTCAGAGGTGGCTTTAGAAGTGAAAATTAAAAGTTGTAAATTACGTGGTACTCAGCGGCACAAAGATAGAAGTTAAAATTGTTATTGAGTAGTGGGAAGAAAGGTAGCTGAGTGTCAATTTAACAAGTGTGAAGAGGGTGTGAAGATGTACAAAAGTGACATGTGAGAGTGATAATAGTGAATTAATTATTAAAGCAAAGGCTAAATAAAAGTAAAATTAAAAATAGAAAAAATCAAAATTTTTCTTTTTACAGGGAACGACTAGTGAAGAGGTTAAGATCAAGGTAGAATAAAAGACTGGACAAACATTTTCTGTATACAGAGTTCGGGGTTGTACTAACGTATTGCCAGCGCCTCCGCCATACACAAAAGCCGAAACCTGACGTCCTTTGTACCATTTGTCCTCACCTTGTAGATGATCTTGAAAGACGACTCTGGTGGGGCTATGTGGCCTGAGTTCACCAAATGCTTGAGGATTGAGCTAGTAATTGTCTTGCATTGTCCTTTTGCTAACCATGCCGGATAATGTTCAGAGATGCGTTTGGAAAGCGTGCGCTTTGTGCGGCCAATATAACTAGCTCCACACGAGCAAGTGAATTTATAAACACACATTGTGGTGGCTCAAAGTGGCAGTTCACCCTTCACGCATCCATTGATCATTTGTCGGCTGTAGAAATTGATACGTAGCTCAGCCATAAAGAAGGCTTTCTTCAGTGATTCGCATAAGCGATTCTTCAGGATCTCAGCTGATGTATCATCTTTAAATTCAACACTCATAAATAGCAGTTTCTTCGGCACCGTCTGGGTTCTTTCAGGCTTTTCCTTTAACTTCACGTTTTTCTCGATAAATCTTGGAGGATATCCAATATTGGCCGCACAATGAGTACACTTTCCAAACGCATCTCTGAACATTATCCGGCATGGTTAGCAAAAGGACAATGCAAGACAATTACTAGCTCAATCCTCGAGTATTTGGTGAACTCAAGCCACACAGCTCCACCAGAATCGTCTTTCAAGATCACCTATAAGGTAAGACGAAATGGTACAAAGGGTGTCAGGTTTCAGCTTTTGTGTATGGCGGAGGCGCTGGCAATTCGTCAATGCCACCCCGAACGCTGTATACAGATAAAGTTTGTCCAGTCTCTTATCCTACCATGGTCTTAGCCGCTTCCCTTAAGACGTAGGCTTCTGGAGACATGCTCAGAAAAAGGTTTGAAGTCTTTTGTCGACTGACATTATGTATCATTCTCAATTATGTCAAAATTGCTCTGTACATAAACTGGATAATTCCTCCTCTCTGTACACAGATGGTGGACCCATTACGAATCGAATGAAACACCTTGAGTGTACGAGGCTTTGCACTTCCGAATAGGACATAGGGCTTCAAAATCAAGCTTTCAAGTTTGAGTAGTGAAGGTGCTTTCACTATAAAGAGGGACTGATTCCCTCATTTTTACCCAAACGTCCTTCTTTACCGGGCGTAAAACAGACCAGGCCAGGTTTAGGATTGCACTGGTCGAGGGCTGAATCTTGGATCACCCTCAATAAGTGAATATATACATATGTATATATATATATATACATATGCATGTTTTCTGAAAACCTTTCATCCTTGTTGTTTATATTCAATTTTAGTCTCTTACAGAATTCCATCTAAAACCATTGAATGAAAGTGAATGTGATCAATATCATCAGTTATTAGAAGGTAATAAAGAATTAACAGAAAATTCAAACTTACAAGAATTATCCTCATTGTTCAATGAGAGAATCAATCATCTAAGGAACGGTAATAATCACCACAATAATACATTTATCTACAGAAATAGATTAACGTAAGTTTATTTTTATTTGTTTAAGTATTTCCTATTTTCAAGTATTGGTTTTGTAGAGATTTTGTTTGATTGGATGGAGGATTTTATCATGAGATGACATCAGTTAGAAAACCACTGGAAAACTTGGGAGTACTAGACAGCTGTTTCCGTTGTCCTAGTTTCGGACTCTTCATCGGTACGCACCCACCCCAGCTGGATTCGAGGCCAGGACCTTCTGGTTACCGGGCTACCGAGCTAGTAGACCATTGAGCCTCTGCGACTCAATCCGGCGGCCAGCTAATGAATTCTGACTTCTGCCAATCCATGACATAGCTCGACCATTTCGTAAAGTCTTCTTCGATTAGTTATTGCCTCATTTTTAACCCGCTGTATCCTACTGGTCACGGCTTTCCACTAGAACCTCAGGTAACTGCCCGAAATAGGGCGAGTCGCTAGTGAGCATCTCATTGATTTTCAAGTATTGGTTTGTAGGGATTGGGATTGATTGGTTACAGGATTTCATCATGAGCTGAAATCGGTTAGAGAACCACTGGAAAACCAACTGGGAGTGCTGGTTCTCTAAAAGATGTCAGCTCATTATGAAATCCTGTAAATAGATTGTTCAAGCAAGATTTTGCAAACAATTATTCCATTCCAGTGAGCGTTTTTCAAATACTCAAACCAGCTTGTAGTATTCTATACTATCAAGCTACAAACAGTTTTCCGTCTTTAATCGGCTGCTATTTATGTTTTTCTCCAGGAAAGGTATCTAATAGAGTAATGAATGTCTTGTTGGAATTTTTGCTATGTGAAGCTTTTCCTTCATTAACAGAGATTTTGTTAATATGGAAAATCAAAACAAGTTGACTGAACGAAGTGGCTCTCTTCAGCGAATTTATTATCAAGCTGTACAACCTTACATATATACGGTTTTAAAGAAATTATGTCCCGTGAGAGAATTCAATCATATACGTGAATGCATAAAATAATAATAGTATGAAATGCAATTAAAATACTTGTACAATAATAACTGGAAAGAAGGCAAGGTACCTGAGGATTGGAAGAAAGGCTATTTATTCAAACTGCCAAAGGAAGGAGACTTAATTCAATGCAAGAATTGGCGTGACATTATGCTCCTGTTCATCCTAAGCAAAATACTAAGCCACGTTTTCCTGAAGAGCCCTGGATGAAAAATTTCGACCACGACAAGCTGGATTCAGGAGGAACAGGTCATGCATCGATCAAATCACAACACTACGGATTATCATTGAACAGAGCTTGGAATGGAAGTCAGTTCTCTATCTCAACTTCTTCGACTTTTAAAAGGCCTTTAGAAGACAGTGTCGATCGAGAGGTGATTCGGAAATCACTTCGTTACTACAGTGTGCCACCAACAATTATACATCTCATCCAACAGTTGTACGACAATGCTGCGTGCCAAGTAATTAAAAAGGGAAGCTCACGGAACCCTTCGACTGAGTGAAGACGACGGTAAGACAAGCTGGCTGCCTACTATCTCCAATGATTTTCCTAAGTGCGGTAGAGTGGAATATGCGATCAACGAGGAGACAGGCATAAAATAAACACACAAAAAACACTTGGAGGATCTGGATTTCGCCGATGATATATGTCTGATTTCCCACAAACTGGAAGATATGCAAGTGAAAAGTAACAAGCTGGCAGAAGAAGCATTCAGTGAAGATAGAACTTCATTCAGGTGTACATAAAGAAAATAGAGGTGACTATGGAGATTCCTGGTCAACAGCAACAGAAACAGCAACAGACAACAATCAGCCAGCATGAATGGGAGGAGTCTGAAAGAAGCAACCTCCCCTACCGAGCTACCTACCAACCGACCTGGGAAGCATCGTTTCAACTACAGGCGGACGGAACTGGCGAGGATATCATCAAAGCAAGGAACATCGGGAAAGCAGGACAAACTTTCATTTCTCTCAAGTCTGTGTGGAGATCAGCAGTACTCAGCATGAAATTTTACAGGCGGATTTTCAACTCCGATTTGAAGTCAGTGCTACTTATCTTGCGGATCAGAGACTTGGCATGTCACGAATGGCACCTCAAACAAACTACAGACATTCATCAACAGCTGTATTCACTCAATACTACTCAAGATCAGATGGCCGACCAGAAAAGATCAGCAATGGTGAGGGATCTCTGGCAATGAGCGAACCAACTCAGCAGGGATCAACTGTGTAACAAATCTTCAAGAAGAAATGTAGGTGGTATAAGTATAAAACTAGGGCACTCTGATGGAGTATAACTCCACTATGGATAAGATTTTATTTTGATGAATCACACAGTGGTATACAGTAATGTTAACTGATGACGTTTCGAGCACAAACAATTGCTCGTAATCATATCAAGTTGACATGATTATATACCATTGTGTGATTTATCAAAATAAAAGCTTATTCAAAATGCAGCTGGATTGGCTTGGCCATACTCTGTGACATCACATGCCAGGCTCTCTCCTTCTCTCCAGTGCAACTCAAATGGGAAGAGTCAGTTTGGTCGTCAGTACGAGGGTGACATGGAAGAGGTAGATGAAAGCATGTGGGCAGACATGGAGCTAGGTGATTAGGTTGGCAGAGAACCGAACGCAATGGAGACGTGCAGCTGAAGCCCTATGTTCCTCTAAGAATTAAAGGAAACAATAATAAATAATAATATACAATGATAACTTGTAACTAAGGGTGAACTAGTCAAAATAATAGTAAAATAATTGGGACAATTATAAATTTTAAAGTTTTAAAGGTTTAGGGGCGAAGTTGTCTGCTTTATACATTCACGGAACGATGGCCAAGGAAGATAAGGAAAGTAGCTGTACAAATTTCTTCTGAACACACAGGTTTGGCTTCTCCTTCAGATGGATTCCGATAGCTTCCGCTCTATGTAGAAGATGAACTCCTAAAGTAAAATTAAGATTAGTACGAATGCGATAAATAATTTAAAAATGCTGTATTAACGTCATCCTTATGCTCGCCATCTACAGAGTGTGTTAAAGAGTGTGCTTTACGAGTTCATCTTCTACATACAGCGGAAGCGATAGGAATCTACCTGAAGGAGAAGCCAAAACTGTTTGTTCAGAAGAAATTTGTATAGCCTTTTTCCTTGCCTTCCTTGTCCATTGTTACCTGAATGTATAAACCGGACTACTTCGCCCCCCTCCCCCTAAACCTTTAAAAATTGTAAAAATTATAATTGTCCAAATTGTTTTATCATTTTTTCCGACTACTTCATCTTTAATTACATGTTTCATGCAACCGGTTCCCTTTATTAGTTTGAAGAGAGAAAGAACGAACATGTTTGCAGGATAATACGAGCTCGTTTTATTTCGTGGATTCTCATCAACTGCATACATCCTAAACAAAATCAAATTATAGGTTTCAAGAAAGTTGTGGAACATACTTTTTCATAAATACTTTGAGTTATAGATATAAGGCATAAGGAACATAATTCCAGAATTTGATGTAGGTAGACAGATTATTCGGTGTCAAAAAACAACTAATTATATATAGTGGAATTAGATAAGAAGGGTAATTACATGTTATCCTTGTAAAATTATTGTATTATTATGACCACTTCATCCTTTGTTACAAGTTATCATTGTCCAAATCGTTTTATTTCCCTTAACAATCTGTTGCGTAATCAACTTGAGCACATGCTTATTCCCTGATTACTCTTCAAAATTATGCATTACACAATCCATGTGTTGCAACCATTCCTATCTTTCAATGGTATGTATTAATTTTCCCCGTTTAAATGTTTGTCATTATAATCATAGTTTAATTTAAAGTGGTAAAACATATAATGTTATAAATAGAATAGTTCACAGGATGTACAGATGGTAGAAGAAGGTGCGGGCAAATAAAATCTTTGCATAACATTAAATAAACCCCGGTAACATAAAATTTAACATTGTGAAAAAATATTTGATTTACATTAACAAGGGGAACATGTGAAATAATGCCGGAAACGGTTCAAAGCGGGAATATCAATAATAATAGTAACGAATTGATCACGAACTATTATCAGTTAGCGAACCATTGAAAATCAGCTACAGGGAGTAATGGACAGCCATCTGTTTCATCCTTGTGCTTGGAAATCATAGGCAGTAGGCACCCACCACCAGAGTTCGAACCCAAGGCCTACCGGTTACAAAGCCATTTAGTCACTGGGACCCGATTCAATGGCCAGCATATGAACTCTAACTTCTACCAATTCGTGATACACTTTGCTCGACCACCAACCAATGTTATCGGTGGGACATCCATTGTCACACTCGACTGGATGGGCCTCACTGGTCACGACTTCTCACTAGAACTCCAGGAAACTCCGTTCTGCACCAAGTCACCAGCGAGCATCAGATCAATAGTAACAATCAACTTAATAATGAGGGAAGACTATACAAATTAAATAAACAAAAAGAAACGAAAGATAAATAGAGCCAAAATATGATCAGGAATTACCATACTTTAGCATAGAGGAATTAAGACCATGAAAGTTGGAGGGGAAGAGGTTGAACCAACTTTTTCTGTATACTGAGATCTGGTTTTCCTGTTCCAATGGCCAAAACTTTAGCAATACAGATGAGTCGGATACGTAGTGATTTGAAAAAATTAATTAATTCTTGTAGACGACTTTAAAGGCTGAGGCTGTACAGGTAGGGTGATCATTATCGACCAGATGTTCAATGACTGCGCTTCTTATGGCTGCACTTCCACCTCTTCATAACTATGCAGGATAGTGTTCTTGCACCTTAGTGAGCAAACCCTGAATGGGTGCTGCCTTCTGGTGAGAACATCATCATTCACTAGGGATACAAGTACAGCCAGCTGATAGGTCACAAATAATTGGATGAAACACGCATCCTGGATGTTGCATCCCCCTGTTGTCGGCGCTAACTTGACGGTAGCCTGTTCAAATCACTGAGCTACCTTGTTTTACACAGATTTATTCAGTTGTACTTTGTTTTAATCGCCTGTTTATGTCCTCGAAGAGCGATATGTATTTCCTGTGTTTTTTGATTGTCTTTTAACTTACCTCTTGGTCCCTTTTCGAAGGGACAAAAACATCCGAGCTTGTTCCACATAGAATGAAATGAGATCAAGGAAGAAGTAAAAGGAGAAGGAGAAAGGACAGTTGTATGCGACTAGTTTTCACTGTTACTACTCCTTTGGGTTCCGAGAAAAACACAGGACTTCAGCTGCTACGCCTGCATTTAACTCTGTTCTCCTCAGTCTTTCCTAGCTTGTTTCATGACTGACTATAGGCCGCCATTTCCTCCTGATATGGTCTCCTTCTTGCCAACCTCAGAGGGCTAACTATAACAGTCCTCTATTCGATTTCCACTCAGTCACCTCACCGCATATGTCCTATCCATCTCTATTTTCACCTGCATATAGGTTGGCTGACAGGTTCATCGTTTGTTCGATAAAAAACTCTTGTTGCAATTCGATCTTCAGTACTAAGCCAGTGGAGATACCTGCTGCTGAAAGTCTCTAGGCTGTTGCATGTGCTTTGATAGACAGGAACACCAAGTATCTCGATCCGGAGGAACCAATCATAGACTTGATACTTGTGTTTACAATTCAGATCTTTTTCCTTATGTTGAGTACAGTAGATATTTACATACTGGTCACAGATTAGTGGAAAACTGTCTTATTTTTCCGATCCTGGCTGGATTTGACGTCCTCATCCATGCCGTTACCTATAGTCGGCACGACACAAATTCAAACAACGCCATGTTGTTTTACCAAACTCAAAAAATATCATAAAAGCAAGCAAATTATCGCCCTTTTCCGCATCTATTTTTTCCATAGATTCTTTGGATTACTCATCATAACTTGTTGCATAATCTTTCCAGCAATATTTTTCGTATGCTATACAGCATTACACTGTCAAATCAAACAAGACGGCTTAAATGAAACAACTCTGACAACAAACAGATTCATTTCAGATGAATCGAGTTATTATATTTTGAATAATAATACCAATTTGCTGGATTCACTTCATACATTAACTTTTCCATCAGCTTCTTCTCCTTCAACTAATGATACTATATTAAACAGTTCCCTTTTAAATATTTCAAAAATTGAAACATTGAACCAGTCGAATTTTAGCTCAGTAAAACAAAATCCAGTGAATTTAGATTTTGGTATTTTTGATGAACCAAGTGAAAAAGAATATGAAAATGTTATTAGATTTCTAAAATTAAAATTCAATAACTTTTATGCATATACCAAAGGCAATCAAGATATCTCTTTAGATAATAAATCATGGTCTGAACAGTTTCGTATGAATATTCTATGGAGTTTAAGTTTACACATACCCGACAAGAAAGAACGTACAGCATACTTCAACAGATTATTATCATTCAAGAAACAGAATAAAACGCATGCTGACTTCAAAAGATACGGGATAGTAATCATTTTGTGTGGTTCATGCAAAAGGATCCCTCAGATAAGAGAGTATTTAATTGGTCCATTAAGTCGACCAATCAAATTGAAACTTTTAAATATTTATCCATTTTATAAACGACCTTTAACAAATATTGAATATAACGCCATATTGGATTTTTTGTCAATTCAAACAAATCGAATTGATCATATTATACAAGAGGCATATTCAGCAAGTTATTTTATGCAATATCCATTAAAAAATAATTTTTGGCTATTGAAGAATAATAAATCAATTAATGAAGGTAAATCACTTTGTCAAAAGCAAAACTACAAGAATATTGGAAATGTGAATGGAAGACCGAATTGTCTGATTCCAACGTTTGCTTCACCTTTAGTAACAAATCAAACACCTGGAAGGCGATGCATTTGGATACGACTATCCAGAGAGGTAGCACCTTTCATACAGTATCCTGTAGATATACAGTTTTATGTAAGTTTCAGTCGAAATGACTTTTATTGTTGAATAATTTTGGGATGTCGTTAAACAGGAATCCCAGTTGTTCAGGTCAAAGCTGGTAAGACAGCTGACACACATAAACAGTTTTCATAACACCTACATCTACCATACATGCTGTTCTCATTGGTAAATCTCGATAAAGCAAGAAGGACTTTATTCGCAATGTAAAGTGATATCATTTCATTTCACGGGTATTTATTAGCCGCAAACTACTTGAAATCATTATAGTAATAAAAGACTAAAAATGTAGCAACTCAAGTTGTAACCAGTTCAGGTTTGCCCACGGACTGATATCAATCAGAGCACTGTTGAGAACCAAGGAGTACTGGACAACTGTTCCGTACTAGTTTGAAACTCACTGGCAGAAGGCAGACACCGGGATTCGAACCCAGAACCTTCTGGTTACAACGCAAACTGGTAGACCATTCAGTCTCTGGGACCTGATCCAATGGTCAGTCCATGAATTTCAACTTCTGACAACTCTTGATTTTAGCATGATCACCAGCTGATTACATGGGTGAGTTTTTAACCTCACTTCCGACAGGATGGACTCTACAGGTTACCACCTGTTAGTATAACTCCAGTCAACTTTGACTTGTGGTCAGTCACTCATTAGCGAGCATCAGATTTATTTTTATAAAAATGAGGACAGGTCGAAGAGAGTCCATGGTTGACTTAATGATGGAAGTCTGCAGATTAGGTGGTGTCGCTCCAAAAGTTTGACTCTAGTGCTGACCAGGAACAGATGATTATCAGAAAATAACTTCAGCAGACAATCGCCAATGTCATTTCGTCAGCAAAGAACTCCACAGGTGCTATCAATATAATTTTTGACTGGAACGGCTTCCCTACTTGAACACTGAAATCAATTGCGAAAATGACTTTATCTAAGTGTTTCGCCTTCAGCAGCAAACTAGACAGTTTTCGCCAAAACTCATCCTCTATTTCGTCCGAAATGCAATTGTCTAGAGAGTAAGTGGAGATTCTGAAGTGACATATATGGATATCGCAATCTTTTCTTCTTTTAATGGATCCGTTCAACAGGACAGCACACATAAGACTATCCAGTAAGATCCAAACAAGCATTCATTGAGAGCCCTTGAGGATTATCCGAAGGTTCTCCTGACGTCCCCAAAAGTGAATTCTGCAGATCTACCGTATTTTACAGGTGGGTTTAAGTGAATAATCACAATTGGGTCTTCTGTGCGAGGCTCCGAAAAAAACAACATACATCAATGGCACGAGATAACCGTGTTCTTACTATTAGAGACTGCTGTTCGATCTGGCGAAGAGTTGTGACGTTGAATGTTCCGGTGTGAAACTTTATCTGTCATCGAGTGGTGAAAGCTACCAATAGAGGGATGATGAAGAAATTGTGAATTCATTAGGAATATAACAGAAGAAATACTAAAGCATTTACTTGTAAGGCGTACTCCATGCACATTTCAGACTTTGTATAGTGACAACTTAAAACTGCCATGATAGAAGCCTATTTAAAGTACACACTTAAAGCATTGTTATTCTGAGCTCACATCATCTCGATTGCTTACTCTTTTCCCAAATTCACACTATGGAATGAATCACCTAGCACAATTTCCCACTGTCACCCTAGTTTCTTAAACATTTTCTATTTGTTAACAGTTAGGGTAGGTAAAGTACCCTATCCCTTCTGGATATCGCGTTTTACCACCTAACTTTTTTGTAAGTCTAGTTTAGATGTCATCAGAAACGAACATCAGTTTGTGAGAGATCATAGAAAACCATGGAGTATTAGATAGCTGTTTCGTCCTATTATAGGACTCTTCAGCAATGCATACATACTATGGCGTATGCTACTGATAAGATTTATCAGTAGTATGTAAAGAGACGTTCATCGGCATAAACGCATCGAATTGCACGAAGATACATTCGATGTCATAGAAAGCAAATGATATCGCGTTGCGGAGATACATGAGAGACATGAGAGAAACACAAAGAGACACAATACGAATGAAGGACAGAAGTAGCACAACACAAAGATCTGTGCAAACGATGCGCTGAAGATAAGGTGTAGATAAGCTGGCTATGTAGAGATACCAAACTCCAAATAAACATTCCTTTACCAAGTCTTTCGTCTTCTACCGTTACAATACTGTGACTCCAGGGATGGAGCCTAGGAACGTCCTATAACGAGGCCATACTCATTGGATATTCAGCCAGTTGGGATAATATTCAATGACTTGTAAAATTCTAACTTCTGGTGGTCAATTCAGGCTACATTTACACTGAAGATTAATCCGAATATCTGAATTTCTTCCTTGAGTTATTTTTTAATTCTCAAAGAGCATTTTCTAACACCACGTGACTTGTCATCAGAGTCAGTCAATCATTCGTATGTGACGATAACATGACTGTCAACGACCTACTGACCACTAAGCTGGTTGGTGTAGCGGCCAAGAGGTTTAAGACGATGGTTTAAGGCAACAGTTCGTAAAAAGCGTGGGTCCCAAACATATCTCAATCAAAGGCTTCCGACAGATATGGGAAAAATTGCAATGATAATGTAACAACAGAAAACAAGGGCAAGGCAACAGATCTTTTATTAAGGAAATCAAAGCATATTTATATATTTTCATGTGCATTATTATAGATTATTGTAAGCAAACAAACACAGTCTTCTAATTGGTTGTTTCTCACGTAAAGTTAATCTTTCATCTCTTTGTGGCTGTTTCTTGAATGTCAGATCATCTATATTCTAACTGTATCCGCCTACACAAAGTCTGCTGTGGTCGGTTTTGAATCAATCTTTGTTCATATTTTGTCACGACCAATACTGAGGAGGTAAACATTGACGTAAATTACTATCTACCAGTTTGACTAGCAGCCAGCTCTCACCACGATAACACCAACAATAGCAAATTTCCTTAAGATTCTTCAGCTCAGTACCCCACAAACATGCTAATTGACCATGAAGTAAGTCAGCAAGCATACACATATGCAATACTATGGCCAGGGTGATAACAACACAAGTAGTAATCTCAACTAGTAATATATCGTCGAGTGGATATGAGCATTTGTAATCAATTGTATACGAAGGTTGAATATTATTCGTCAAAGTGCACACTGATATATAAATTCGAATTACCCTGGCTCAGATGATACATTTTATGATTTAAGAGATGAGGGGGATGACGTCTACTCAAAGTACGACATTTACCAGTGCAAGCTCTTATCCTCCCGACTCCTGAAGTATATGTTCTGCGAAGATCAAAGGCAAACCAAGCCACTGAATTAACTGTCAAAAATACGACATAGATTTTGAGATCAAGCGCGTAGTGCAAGAATGAACGAATGCAACCCAACAGCCCACCGAAATGGCGTATATGATTGACCACAAGCTTTTTAGATAATGACAAGTCGACTTAAACAATGTAGGTTAGAATCCCAATGTTAAATAATGCATTCTGTAGGCTAATAATTTTGGGGAATTATTTACTGCCAGAGTAGGAATTCAAACACCTACTGCTAATGTGTGCCATGAATGTGCGACTCCTATTTGACAACGCTCTTTACCACCAAATAGATGGTGTAGCTATGGGCAGTCCACTTAGCCCTGTTTTAGCAGATACATTCATGTCCAACCTTAAAAGAACAAAGTTAAAGCATGCAATCGACGAAACAACTTCCTATTGTCTATGTGTCGATGACACACGCATTTGTAGTGTGCAACAAAGAAAGTCATGCTTCCCACTTACTCAGATTATTCAGTGACGTACATACCAATATTGAATTTACTATGGAACATGAAAGTGATGGAAAGTTCCACTTCCTTAACATTGCCATCCAACGCCTAAAAGATGGTAGTCTTCAGAAGTCAGTTTACCGAAAGCTTACATTTTAATAGTATTTTTCCAAGTAGCTTTAAACGTGGACTAGTCAAGACTCTATACTACAGAGCTAGGAGATTATGCTCTATAAAGAAATTAGAGGAAGAATTTGAGTTTCTTGAAAAGACATTGAAGAGCAATGGGTACCCTCAAAGGTTCATTAACAAGTACAGAACATCTCAAGTTTTAAATGTCAAACAAATCACAGTGGAGAAAAAGCCAATCTACATTCAGGTTGATTATAAAGGTGAAAACATTGCAGCGATGATCAACAGAAGGCTGAGCACATCACTAGCCATAGTCTATCCTGCAGCTAAGCTCGTTTCTGTCTATCGAACAGTTTGCTCTTTGGTGCAATCAAAAATCGATAGATATCCTTCTCATGTTAACTCCAACTGTATATAAAAATTTACATGTCTCTGCAGGAGCAGTTACATTGGAAAGACAGAAAGTAGGGCATATCTACGATCTTCTGAACATGTACCAAAAAGCTTACGTCTAAAGGGAACAAATGCTTTAAGCAGTGCCATCGCCAGGCATCTCCTCGACACCGGTCATGAGGTGGACGTCGAAAAGTCCTTCAGAATTATCATTAAGCAAAAGAGCTCAATTCTCCTCAGGTTTACCGAAGCGATCCCCATCAAGCATCTGAAACCTGGTTTATGCTTTCAGAAAGAAGTGGTTATTAGTCTTCTCTTGCCATCTTGGTTACTGAGAATTTTCATCTCTCTTTCATTTGATTACGTAATGTTGAAAGTTTCCATTGTGTTTGGTCATTATTGTTCAGAATAGTGCTTAATTTTATATATATATATATATATTATTATTGTGCTCATATACTGATTGATTGATTTTTGTTTAAAAATGAACTCTGTGCAAGTATATTAAAATTGGTTCTGTAGATATACTTAATAATGACTTTGGCCTGCAAGCAGCTGATGAGAAAGATGCCAACGAAATAAACAATGATGGTACCATTTTATTCGGCAAAACTGTTGTTCTTGCTTTATTCAAATTCATTAAGGGAAATAAATGTATTAATTTCTTAACGTAGAACTCAATGACAAGATTTGAAAGCCTCTGCATGTTGTCCTTATTACTATTAATATTATTAGTGCTAATTTTATTCTTACAATTTCTTTTATGACTCCTGATGAATTTATCGGGGTCATTATAAGGCGTCAAAGCTTCTATGTCTCTAAGGATTTGTCACTTTTATATTTGACAACTTACACGACTTGAAAATCTGATTTTCTTAAGCTCTAATGAGAAGTTTTGACCAGTGGGGTCAACCAAGTGTCAAGGTGGAGTGGTTAGTCATCGAATGCAATGGTTAGGGCAGCACTATTTCACACAATGGTGACAAATTTAGAATTCAGAGGTCACTGAAGGTCTCGGATCCGACCCCAATTGGGGTGGTGGGATCGCATTGCTGACATGTTGCACAGCACTGCTCCTTGGTAGCTTTTAATGAGCCCTCTCTCTTTAAGTGATGTTAGTTCTTAACGAAAATCTAACAGCTGGAGTTATTTCAAAATCGCCAGAAATCGTATCATCTGAATCTAACTTCCCTTCTATGAACTGTGTTCATTTTTCGTCAGGTTTTGATCGATTTTTTTTGCTTTTTCTTGAAACTTACAGATTGATCTTACATCCTTGAATCCAAATGAATGGAGTTTATTACGTGTTTGGTTTCAAGGTCATCTGTTTTCATCCCTTGAAGATCTAATCAATAAATACCAGTTAGGTGAATTGAAAATCATTCATCGACAATTTATCGATATGTATCCTAATCAATTAAAACCTGATCCACAGCAGTACAAATCATCTAAAACTGGATCTGACAGAAGTTCACAGAAATCAACACCTCCGCATCAAATGATAAGTCGTATTCGTATAAATAAACGTCGAATACAATATGAGAAATGGGATTTTCATGTAACACTGAGACGAGATACAGGCATTCGACTCTTTGGTGTATATTATGCAAATGTTAGTTTATTCTCTGAAGCTGGACTAGATGAAACTGTAACCGCCTACTGGGGTAGATCACCGTTTATGCAAACAATGACTTCATTGGAATCTATGTATGGTATAGGCGGTATGACTTCAGAACTTAGCCCAGGTTTAGATTGTCCTCACAATGCTATCTACCTACCTGTCCAATTGATTCCATCCGGTGAAACTGGAGCCAAATTGATTAAAAATGCAATCTGCTTGTTTGAATGGAAGGCGGGCCCTTATGGTGGTCCAGTGAGAAGACATTTTGAATTCGCCACAGACAGTGATGTAGAGAATCAAAATACACCAGGAAATCCAGATCAAAGATCATCAAAGAAATCAAAACATACTAATTTTGGTTTTGGTACTGTTGGTCATTCACTTGTTCTACGATCGATATCAAGTTTATATAATTATGATTATTTATTTGATATAATCTTTTATCCAACAGGAACCATTGAATTCTCTGTTACACCGACAGGTTTTATCCACGTTGATGAACAACTCGTATATGGAGGTAGTAGCAGTCCACAGGCGGTAAAATATGGTTTCTCGTCATCAATTAATCCAATCTACTTTGTCCTTCATCATCATCTGTTTCACTTTAAGATTGATGTAGATATTGTCACCAGTCAGAATTTCATAAAAGTTATTTCAATTCATGGATCATTAACAGATAATAATCAAACTACTCTACATACTACTGATATACGTGACAGTAGTAACTATTTAAGTAGCCTAAATCACTCAGAATTATTATGGATGTCTATAGATATACCAAAAAATGAATTATCTGCAAGATATACAACAAAATTTGAATTACCCAGACAATATTTAATCTGTTCAATGCAAAATTCAACACTGCAGAGTGAAGTGAATAAAACAAAAAATGATCAATGTTTAATGATTATGAATAAAGGACAAATTAAAACAATTTTTAATGATGATTATACAAAATCATTTGCATGGTCAAGGTAATTAATTAACAAATTATAATAACTGTGTTTTCTCTTTCATGTAAGTGTAGAACTAAGCCAATATGCGTAGAATGTAATTCCATATTAGAGATAAGGTTATTTAGATATAATGGAGAAGATGTTTAGCTCAGGTGGATGACTTTGATGTGGTTCTGTTCTCTGAGTTGGATGGTTGAATTGCGAAGCTTTCATTGACCCCTACTAGGCAAAATCTTCACGGAATACTTCAATTCGAATTGAAGTGAGCTTTAGGATTTCTTCACGAGTTTATTAGTCATCTCTCCTGGCGGGTCACTTTGAACGTGACTGATTGTTTTTGTGTGTTTTCACACCCTCTAGGCTACTTGTATTGGTATTGGTGCTGATTGTTTCCTTGACTTGAACTTTGACCCTTTGTGTGTGAGATTTATTTCTTATCAGTTGGTAAATTTTGTCTATCTCGATGTGTCTGTTGATTGACGATTCACTGGAATACCGCGTTTCTAGAAATTGCCTGGTATTCTTGGTGTTTCTTCTGTCTAATATTTGAACGTTGTCCCAGTCGAATCGATGTCTGTGATTGTCTCTATGTGGAGATATGCGACAGTCCAGTAGCACACAAAAGGAATTTTATGCTAACACTATTCAAGAGGGCCAGCCAGGACTCATTGCATCACTCCCACATGAAGAAAAATTGAAGAAAGATATCTCATGGACGTCTTCCAAAAGAATGGATATCCATGAAACTTCATCAAAAGGAATCTGTCCCCAAGTCAACCTATCAAATTAAAGGCCTCCGAGGAAAGCACAAAGAAAATGGCAATACCATATATAAAAGACATCTCAGACATCACTGCAAGACTCCTCAAACCTTCAAGAATTGATGTCGAACACAAACCAACAAAAACACTCCACTCAGCTGGATCTGTGTCAACGAAAAGACTGAACAACGAAAGAAGATAAAACCAACATCATCTACAAAATAAACTGTAGCAACTGCGAAAAACACTACGTCGGCCAAAGTGGATGTCCCCTTCATCTTCCTATCCATGAACATAAACTACCCGCCAAAAGACATGACATCCATTCCCTCACTCATATCCCTGCATACAGACAACAACGGACATCAATTCGACTGGGACAACGTTCAAATATTAGACAGAAGAAACACCAAGAATACCAGGCAATTTCTAGAAACGCGGTATTCCAGTGAATCGTCAATCAACAGACACATCGAGATAGACAAAATTTACCAACTGATAAGAAATAAATCTCACACACAAAGGGTCAAAGTTCAAGTCAAGGAAACAATCAGCACCAATACCAATACAAGTAGCCTAGAGGGTGTGAAAACACACAAAAACAATCAGTCACGTTCAAAGTGACCCGCCAGGAGAGATGACTAATAAACTCGTGGAGAAATCTAAAAGAGATGACAGAGTTTTGTCAATCATGGCCACAACTGAAGAGGACGGTAGAAAACAGAAGAAAGTGGAAATGTGTTGTTGAAGCCAGCCCTATGTTCCATTCGGAACGCAAGGGAATAATAACAAAATAACATACATTCTACTAGCATTATTAGCTTCAGGCATTAGATTAAACCACTTTGACTTAGCCATAGATAACTTTATTCAGGGAACTAGATCTTCGGTAAATTTTTGGATCCTATTCATTATAGTGTCCATGAGTTCTTCAGTTTCCTTATATGAGCCTGTTTTAGTATGCTGATCGACCTTTTTGGTGTAATCTGATTTGCCTGTAACTGCGACTATGTTATCCTTGTCCAATTCGGCGATCACTATATTTTTTTTCTGGTTACTTTTTTCAATGGAATTTAAGGCGTAAATACTCTTTAATGAGAATAATCCACATGAAGCCACTTGAGGTGACAAGCTACACTGATGTGTGTGTGAGTGTGTGTGTAATTATCTCTACAAATATGAATTGTATGTGGATGTAGTATGGGTAATCTGAGCTAATAATGCAATTCACCTCTGTCAAACATACGAGGATGCCATTCGATTGGTCTGCACCGACTCCTTCTTTAAAGATAAAGAGTGAAGAGGTTCAGTGTGCTTACCGCCACTTCACTTATTTGCGAAGTTTACTCCAAGAGAGCTTCGTGTGCTTTTGGAAGTGTATGTAGGAGGTTGTTACTTCCGGGTTGCCCACACCATGAAAGTTAATCTTTTTCTTGGGGAACCAGAAACAGAAGGAGAATAAGTGTCGCATGACCCCATAGTGCAGAGAACAGTTGCTTGAAGCCGGTCATATACGGCTGGAATTAGGATCTTACTGCCGTTAGGTAAATCAGGATGTACAATTCTTGAGGTCTACCTTCTCTAACCCCTTCTCTCCTGAATAGAGAGACAGTATAACTAGCATGCTTGTCATCAGAGGGAAGCACCTTACTGCTGTTATACCCTTGTTACTCATAGACCATCAACACAGTGTAAACGTCTTACACTATGCCGGTAACTGCCTTTAGTCTAATCGCTATCTTAACAACCTTTTGGCATAGTATGACTTGCAGGGACATTAGTTTCGGCCAGCGTGGCTTGTCAGGTCATTTTAATGTGCAATCCTGACCATCACATCAAGGTAGCAACTATGAGTTAGCATTTGAGAATTTATATCAGTCACATATGTTACTAACGAAATCTTGGTTTGTGTCACTTGCCAACTTACTTTACCTTCAGAGTAGATGTGACATCTGGCTATTGATTAAAGTATGTTTATCCTGAACAACAATTCTCCCAGTCCTTCCTCATAACTGTAAGACATGACCATTTAAAGTAGAAGACTTGAAATGGGCTGTATATCTCTGACCACAGATGCTTGCCTTCCATCTCTCATAATATATGTCACAATAATTGGTGGATGGTGACTAGCAGTGGAATCCAGGATAAGGCGCATTTCCCCCTATTTCTGACTCGTCATCTGGATGTACCTGCATTCCCCAGTGAGTGATGAGGCCCGAACCCAGTTCCCATAGTTTCAAACGCCAATGCGTTATCCACTAGACTACTTGGGCCACGAGGGCCACCTCTTGTGCAACCGGTCATATTAATTATTTAATTCAATTTTAGATTTTCCCGTCGATTGATAACGCTTAGGCTTTTAAAAAATATGGTCACTCGGCCTCGGTGGGAACATCATCACTCACTGGGGAATGCAGGCACGTCTAGATGACGAGTCCCAAATATGAAAAAATACGCGTTATCCTGGATTCCGCTGCTAGTCACCATCTACCAATTAACTTCTAATTACATACCTAGACATCATCGAAGCATTTGTACAAGAAGCCGACATGTCAACATGAGACAAAAACACTTCCGTCCAATCAATCGACGGGAAAATCTAAAATTGAATTAAATATGTCACAATATATTGAATTATATTTAGGTTAGGCATAGAGTGTTAGGTAAAGAGGAAGTGTCAGCCGATGAAGCTGTGCAGCTGCACTGATTGAGATGACTAAGATACGTGATACAGATGCTGAACCATTCATCGTCTTTCTTGTGGAGCGATGTTTGCTTAGATCGAATGAATTTAGAAAGGAGTTAGTTGCTATGGAACGAAAATTTTAGACTGTTGGTTTGAACCACATAAAGAGGTCTAGAAAGTCTAGTCGAGGTCATCGAAACACGCTGAAAATCACTGGTTTGAAACTTTTGATGATAAAGCTGCAAATCGTTCTGATTGGTGAAGATAAATTTACCACTTAAGTATAAATTCCCAGACTCAGTGAATCTTCAATATTTATGATAAATGGGTGGGAAAGTTCCAGAATAATTTCCGGTCAAAATTATAATTAGGAATTTTATTAATTTGACCCTAGACCGGAAATTATTCTGGAACTTTCCCACTCATTTGTCATAAATACACGAATGCACAGCCTAGTTGATGACTTCGTCGAAAAGAAAATTTTCTTCGCTACAACCGTCTTTTTAATAATTCCTATAATCCAATGTGCATATTCTCTATGCAGTTTTCATTTCCTCCCATACATTTCTTTGTATTACACACTTGGTTTAAATTCGTACTGCTCTACCTTGTGTACTATAAGGAATATGGCAGCTTCCATTGCAATACTTCTGTGCAAAGCTCTGCGTTAGTCAACTGGTAACTCGTAGATTAATGTCTGAGGTATGGCCTGACCAATAACTTTATTTCAACTCCAGGTAACTTGAAGATGTGCCCGATAGCCTCACAATCGGTAAACAGCCAGTAGATAGGCACTCTGTGTGACAACTGAAGTGAAGTGATCACCTGACTAACAGTAGTCCAAGTCTTGAAGGTCAGCTGGTGTATTAAGGTACTAAACATCCAAAGGACCGTGGTTTCTATTTCATCTTCGGGCAAAGTTAAACTTTAAACACCACTATCTACCAATCAGCGAACGGCCCTCAAGGAACCAATCACATAAAATGGTCATTTTTGGTTATAGAAAATATAAATTTATGGAAAAAAAGCATAAAATCTGCATAAAAATGTTTCATAATGTACCTTTCTCTGATATGTGGTAAAAGCATCTCCCAGTTGAGCATAGGAGCATCAATTGAAAAGTTACACCATATTCTATACATATATTCATCTAAATGACTATAAATGACATCCTTCTGAGATCCATTAATGACCCTAATCTTGTTTTTAATCATTCCCAAAAGCCTTCTATAGAACTGATGTGTGTCCCTGTAATGGAATCCACAAAATCATTAGAATGGTTCACTCTGTGTAGGATAAATCCAAGGGATTACAGGTAGTTATAACCTTTCCACTTATCCACGTGTACAATGACACCTCCTGCCAATAACGAAGTTATTCTCTCCATTTTCCATAACGCGATATCTCTGCAGTGCTGGTACTGTAACAACAGAAGACAAGAGCCAGGCAACAGATCGTTTATTACGGAAAATCAACACGTATTTATAGATTTTGATGTACATTATTGTAGGTTAATGTTAGTAGAAAATACAGTCTGTTGATTGGTTGTTTCTCACAGAAAGTTAACCTTGCATCTCTTGTGGCTGTGTCAGTTCATCTATATGTTAACTGTATCCGCCTGTCCATCTTGACCTTTGACCTCAATTACTGTCAACCAATTTGGCTAGCAACCATCTCTCACCACAGTACCACTGAACTGTTGATAGGAGACTATTTTCTCTCTGTTTCAGCAGCTACACCTGTCACAGGCTGTTTTAAAACCCAGTAACTACAAATATATAAGATCTGGGTTAAGGCCAAGTGAGACATGACAAAAAATTATCCTACGAAATATTAAAATCATCAGCTTATCTACCCTGACATTTACTCGAATCAAGTGGAATAGAACCTTCAACTCACGTGGTTGAAACTCATTGGGCCATTCAATGTCATTCGGTGGTTGGTAGTTAGCGGCGCTTAACGTTTAACTTGACCCACTTTCAAAAGCTACTCACCACATCAATTTTGGTTCCCTAAAACAAGACTGTCGTAAATTATCTCATTATCACTTATGTAAAGAGTAGTGAAACGCTAAGGGTATCATACAATGCCTACTAAAGCAGCAACATTAGCGGTTATTTGATTTTCTCTAGTGGTTTTGTGGTGTGTGGGCTACTGAAAAGATCTCATAAGTAGTATATTTCACATGATGCCTTCTTCTACAAGAATACTGGAGAACAGAATTATGAATTACATATGGAGAAGTGGAGCAGTGAAAGAACCTTGTGTGAAACATGACAAAGAAAGCCTGAAAGGATAACAGAAGGAGCACAAAACAAAGAATGTGTAATGATAGAAATTTCAGTGTGAGCATTCTTCATTTCGCCATAACTGTACATCATTTTGACAAAATCAACAATTCTGTTGTTAAATACTACCATGTCCTGACGTCATGATATGTGTAATAAATAGTTTTTTGTCATTTACACAAAACATTTTTTGAATCCCGCTATATACTACTGATTGATTGAGACAAGTAGTTGAATCCCAATTCACAGAAATTAGTAGTTCTTACTTGCACAATTGAAGTGATTTAAACACTGGATGAACCTCGCCTAGATTACTAGGTCACTAGTATTCTAGCCGGTACCAAGCCCGGATAAAGAGGGAGGGTTGGGGCGTGGTGCTAGCAACTCCACCCCCAAAACTTAACCAAATTGCTACTAAAACTTCAACGCACAAATATATTCAAAATTCTAAAAATACAAACAATAACCTTATTTTTCGATGGAATCGGGGAAGTGAAATGACGCAGGCTGGTGAAAGCCTTCGGGAAGCCAGTCAGCCGATATGCCTTCTTTAGATGAAAGCAAAAATAAGGATGGGGACGTGGAACATTCGTACAATGTACGAAACTGGAAAGGCTGCCCAGGTATCCGCAGAAATGAGGAGATATAAAATAGAAGTGTTGGGAATCTGCGAGAGCAGATGGAACGTGTGCGGAAGGTGCCAACTATCAACTAGAGAGACAATAATCTACTCCGGTCACCCAGAGGACAATCACGAACACACCGAGGGAGTAGCCATCATGATGTCACCAACAGCGACTAAAGCTCTCATGCAGTGGGAACCAATCTCCTCCAGGATAATGACAGCCAGGTTCAACTCAAAAGGAAAAAAGGTTACAATCATTCAATGCTACGCGCCTACAAACGCCTCAGAACATGAGAAGAAGGAGGATTTCTACAGTCAACTACAAACAGTAATGGACAACGTCCCAAATGGCGATATCAAAATCCTGATGGGCGACATGAATGCGAAACTGGGAGGAAACAATACAGGAAGAGAACTCACCATGGGTCGTGAGGCCCTCGGTGAAATGAACGAAAATGGTGAACTCTTCTCAGACTTCTGCGCCTTCAATGATTTGGTGATTGGTAGCAGTGTGTTCAAACACAGGGATATACACAAGGCAACATGGATTTCACCAGATGGACACACCAAAAACCAGATAGACTTCATTTCAATCTCAAGGAAGTGGAGACGGAGCCTACTGGACACAAGATCGAGGAGAGGAGCAGATGTGGGTTCAGACCACTATCTGGTACAAGGGACTTTCAAGGTGAAGCTAAAAGACTTGAGGATAGCTGGGGATAGGCCACAATGCAAGTTCAACACGCAAAAACTGAAGGACACAATCACACAGGACACGTTTACTGCAACTGTCAGAGCAAAGCAGGAAACACTGCGTGACATCACGGAAGAATCATGCGTGGAAGACCATTGGAACTCTCTGAAGGTAATTTTCAATGAAACGTGCTCAACGGTTTTAGGAAGAAAGAAGAAACAAGATAAGGAATGCCTCTCAACGGACACTTGGAAGCTAATAGAGGAGAGGAGAAAAGTGAAAGAGAAAATGATACAATGCAAAGATGGACAAGAGAAGGAGATGCTGAGCTCAACTTACACAGCACTGGACAAAGAAGTGAAGAAGAGTGCCAGGAAAGATAAAAGACAATTCTACGACAACCTGGCTACTGAAGCTGAGAAGGCAGCAGGCAAAAGGGACCTGAGGACACTATATCAGATAACCAAGTCTCCATCCGGGAAGAGATCAACACAAGTGAAACCTATAAAAGACAACCAAGGGAACCCAATTACCAAAGAAGAAAGACAGATTAAACAGTGGGCGGATCAGTTCAAACGACTCTTGAACCGACCACCACCTACAAACCGTCCAGTAATACCAACAACAGCACGTACACAACTGCAAGTTGACACCAATCCTCCAACGAAAACTGAAGTCATGAATGCAATCAAGCTCCTGAAAGCTGAAAAAGCAGCTGGACCAGATGGAATACCTCCAGAAGCACTGAAAGCGGACCCAGAAACGACAGCAGAGATGCTGACTCCATTATTACAAAAGATCTGGAAAGAGGGAAAGGTGCCTACTGACTGGAGGAAAGGTTACCTGGTGAAACTACCAAAGAAGGGCGACCTAGGACTCTGCAAGCACTGGCGAGAAATCATGTTCCTGCCGACGCTTAGTAAAATCCTGAGTCGCATCATCCTGGAGAGAATAAGGGACGCACTGGATACAGAACTCCGACCAGAACAAGCTGGATTCAGGAAAGGCAAATCATGTTCTGACCAAATTGCAACTCTACGCATCATCATCGAACAAAGAATGGAATGGCAATCAAAGTTCTTCCTCAACTTCATAGACTTTGAGAAGGCCTTCGACAGCGTTGACCGCCAAGTAATTTGGAAACTACTAGAGTACTACGGCGTACCCCAAATATTCATCAACCTTATTCAACAACTGTACGACAACGGCACATGTCAAGTGATCCACAACGGAAAACTCAGCGAAGCGTTTGGAGTAAACACAGGAGTCAGACAAGGGTGCTTATTATCACCAATGATATTCCTAATTGTGGTGGACTGGATTATGCGTCAGACAGTGGGAAACGAGAAGACAGGGATATCCTGGAACGACGTGAAGAACCTAGAAGACCTGGATTTCGCGCGTGGATGATTCATGTTTGATGTCACACAAAATCGAAGACTTACAAGCAAAAACCGACAAACTGGTCGAAGAAGCAGCAAAGACAGGACTCCAGGTGAACATAGACAAGACGGAGGTTATGAAAATAACCAACCAACAACAACAAAAACAGAAGCAGCAACATCCAGCGCCAATCACCATCAACGGGAGGGATTTGAAAGAGGTTACTTCTTTCACTTATTTAGGGAGCATTGTCTCAACTACAGAAGGAACGGACGAGGATGTCAAATCGAGAATCAGGAAGGCGAGAAACCTGAAACCAATCTGGAAATCTTCGTCACTCAGCATCAACAACAAAATTCGTATTTTCAATACAAACGTCAAGTCAGTTTTGCTATACGGATCAGAAACTTGGCGGGTCACAAAGAATATTTCCAACAGCCTGTTGCAAACCTTTATCAACAGCTGTCTTGGCTCTATACTGAAGATCAGATGGCCGGAAAGAACCACCAACAAGAAACTATGGGAACAAACAAAACAAGAACCAATCGCTCAACAAATGTGCAGGAGAAAGTGGAGATGGATTGGACACTCGCTGAGCTGAGGAGGCCGCTGGGTGACATCGCGCGTCAGGCCATAGCTCGAGTGGAACCCGAAAGGGAAGCGGCGAGTGGGACGTCCAAGGGTGACATGGAGAAGATCATGTGATGAGGAACTGAAACAGTATGGAATAACATGGATGCAAGTGAAAAGTACAGCACAAGACAGAAGCAAGTGGAGGCGTGCAGTTGAAGCCCTGTGTTCCACTAGGAACCCAAGGGAACAATAATAATAATAAACACTGGATGACAGTTTCGCTCGTTTGAAGCCAAGACCATCAATGGTGCGTGATCCATTTTGATTTCTTATACCTTGGAGCGGTGAATCAGTTCAAATCATCTGAATGCTGACTAGCTACCTAAGTGAACGAGTATAACTGATAGAATTCCAACATGGAGAACACTTATTTTGATAAAGTCTCAGTGTTTTTTATACAGTAATATTTATTGACGCTCATAATCATATCAAGGCACCACTCACAAAAATTTCCCACTTCATTTAGATCATTCCATTATTTTTCACCTCTTGGTTTAACTGATAGTAGTATTTTCAATACCTCTGGTATTTGCGTTGAGTCACTTCTATTGCGAGTGTTGTGTTGGGTGTAGACTCGATGAACCAGTCAGCATTCATTAATCAATCCCCCTCTCTATACCTACCCAGCTGTGTGATTGTGCTTTGTTAATGCATGCAGTGCAATCGCTGAACTTTTTCTTAATTACTTATCTTCGTTGATGGGATCAGTCATTCTAACCTTAGCTAAATTCTTATGTTCTGATAATCTCATTACTCCTGCCTGATCTACTAGTTTAACTGACCTATGTAGTTGACTTAACTCACAGTCATTGCAAGGTATAATTTTGTAAATTATATCACTTTTTCAAATTGGGTCAACCTACAGTGTCCTTTAACCTTCAGAGCTGAGTGAGTTTGTAGATTTGAATGCCACGCTAATTCCTATTTTATTGAGAATCCTACTCAGGGTAGGAGGTCTCAGATGTCCCCTCCGTCCTTATATGGTAAAACTACTGTAGATGCCTTATATTCTCTCTTATTTTTGTTATCATTATTAGATTCATAATTATTTTTATTTCGCTTTTGACCCTTTTTGGTCTTTCTAAAGAATTTTATAGGATAGTTATTTGACACCAACCAGCTATTCTTCCATCTGTTTCATTTCATAATTTAGGCTTTTTTTGTGCTACTTAGTGCTATTGCTTGGTTTGTTAGACATTTAACTAAGCCTATTATTACAGACAAAGGATGAGATGAATTAAAGTTTAAATATCCATTAGCAGACTGCTTTTGCTTTTTATAAACGCTAGTGTGCAGTCCACCCTCTTCTATTCATTTTATTTTACATTCCAACATAACTAATTCTCCTTGTTCATTTTCCGATTCAAATGTGAATTTTATTCTCTCTACTAGTGAGTTTATATGCGTCAAGAAACTGAAGGCATGTTCTTTTTTAAGCACTTATAAAGTGTCCTCCATATATCTCCACCATATTATTCGAGTAAGATTAAACGTATTAAGAGCAACATTTTCCCAGCTGTCCATAAGGATATCTGCTACGGTAGGGGATATTAGTGATCCCACTGCCAGACCTTATGTTTGTCTATATATTTTACCTTGGAATTTAAAGATAGTAGATGTGAGGCATAAGTGAATTCCTAAAATAATTTCCTCAATGGGAAGCTTCTTCCTATCAGTGAGTTCAGGATCTGCATTTAGCTCTTTTTTAAGTGCTTCTAAGGCGGGCATATTGATTGGTATATTCGCGTAAAGACTAGTTATATCAAAACTAACCATTGTTTCATCATTATCTAGTTGTATGTCATTTAGTTTATTTTTCATCTTATAAGAATTAGTTAGTTCAGAGTTTGAACGATTTCTAATGGAGCATAATATTACAGCTAAGTGTTTTGATGATTCATAAGTAGGAGTATTTCTGATATCTACTATTGATCGTATGGGATAACCTGGCTTATGTATTTTAATGGTACCATACATTCTACTAGCATTATTAGTTTTAGGCATTAAGTTAAAGCATTTTGACTCACCCAGTGACGGCTTCATTTAGCGTATTAATTCCGCCGTAGATTTCTTAATCTTATTTATTATTGTGTCTACAGGCTTCCTAACTTCCTCATATGGACCCGTCTCAATATGTTCAGTGACTTTTTGGATAAAGTCAGATTTATCCAAAACTACTGTGGAGTTTTCTTTGTCAGCTTTTGTGATGACGATGCTTTTATCCTGTTTTAGACTAATTAGAGCTACTCTTTCCTGTGTTGTTTAGTTTGATTTTGGCTTTTTTTATTTTTCAGGGTTAATGCACACTGTGCTCGAACCTAATAACATAAGAATTTAGCTAAGGTTAGAATGATTAACTCCACGAAGAGAAGTAATCTGGAAAAAAGCTGAGCGATCTGACTGCATGCATTAACAGAAAACCACACAATAGAATAGTGGGAGAGGGTTAAAATTCTTAAAAGTAACATAAGTAGGTGGAGAGAGAGAGAGAGACAGGTTGTGATTACTGAATCTTGCCTGGTTCATCGAGTCTACACCCAACACATGCAATAAGAATGACTCATCACTCATACCGGAAATATGGAAAATACTAATACCAATCAAATCAAGGGATGAAAAATAAGGGAATTATATAGATGAACTTGGAAAGTTGTGTGGTGAGTAGTGCCTTGATATGATGACGATAAGCAGCAATAAACTGTGCTTGAAGCGTGTGTTCATTAGTAAATATTACTGTATAACAACAAAATGGAATTATAATCTACCACCACAGTGCGCAAGTTCTATTCTTATTTCTATAACAGATAAAATGTAATTCCTTTTCAAGAATGCTCATTGTTTGATATTAGTGTGTGATGCTGAAAAGTCCTAAAGTGCAGTGGCTGTACAGTATTCCTTGATGGCTTTTAGTGATTCTCTAACTGATATCAACACTTGATGAACCTCGATACAAATCAAGTTCTCACGACATCTAACCCTTGAAAATTAATCTGATAGATGCTAGTAACTGACTGACCACTGGATGGGTTCCAGTAGGAAGATGTAATCATCAATGGGGTTCATCAAGTCACGGCTTTGAGGACAAATAGTCACCCACAGAATCGACCAGTGTTGGCGCTAAGATTGCAAATTGGTAGAAGTTAGAATTCATGGATTGGCTCTAAGACCAGATCCTAGTGAGTAAATGGTCTACAAGCTTGGCTCGAAACCGGAAGATTCTGGGTTTCAACTCTGGGGGATGAATATTACTGAAGGGTATCTACAAAGTGAGTTATAAAAAACAGATACAAATAAACTTTTTGTTTTTCAAGGATTGGTTTGTAGGGATTTGATTGTTTGGTTACAAGATTTCATAATGAGCTAACATCGGTTAGAGAAGTTGGACAAAGCAAGAACAACAATTGTACCAGAAGATAATACGAGCTCATCTTTTATTATTTCGAGGATTCTTCTCAACTGGCTACAACCTGAACGATAAAAAGTATGAATTACATTAAAGATTTGAACATACTTTTCCACGATCACAAGGAGTAATTGGTAGGAAGTAAAAGTAACATTAGTCCGGAATGATTTAACTAGTTAAGAGTTACAAGCACTGACTATTTATAGAATAATTAGACAATTAGGCTTGGAAACAAAACCAGAGTTTACTAAACAAGAAAACTCTACTCTTTCATCTAAAGATGACTCATCCTACCTTGTTCTTTCCTTTTTTTTCTATTGACTTTAACATAAAACATTTTCTTTAGTTACGTAATCTACTTTTTTGTTATGCTCCTTCTCGCTAAACCTTGTTTCTATACACACACGTATATACGCAACTCTGTTTTTGTTTCCAAGCCTAATTGTCTAATTATTCTATAAATAGTCAGTGTTTGTAACTCTTAATTAGTTAAATCATTCCGGACTAATGTTACTTTTACTTCCTACCAATTACTCCTTGTGATCGTGGAAAAGTATGTTCAAATCTTCAATGTAATTCATATTTTTCATCGTTCAGGTTGTAACCAGTTGAGAAGAATCCTCGAAATACTAATAAAAGATGAGCTCATATTATCTTCTGGCCAAATTGTTGTTCTTGTTTTGTTCAAGTTTATTAATGGGAAGAATTGCATGAAGGGTATAGAACTTTTGAAAAACATGCAGTACCAGAGTACTGTACAGCTGTTTCGTCCTGGTTTGAAGCTCTTCATCGGTACGCACTCACCGCCAGGGTTCGAGATGAGGGCCTTCTGGTTAGAAGACTGGCTAGCTCGTAGACCGTTAAGACACTGGGACATAACCGGATCCAATGCCTAGCCAATTAATTCTAACTTCTGCCAGTTCATAACATAGCACGACTGCTATACTCAACCCCTACTGAATGTTGTTTGATGATGAGTCAGCCTAATTTTACACTTTTTTTATCTCTTTAGGCATCAACTTTATGTCACACAACAGCATGATAATGAATCATTTGCATCATCGATTTTCAATGGAGTCGATTTAACCTCACCAGTTGTTGATTTCACAAAATTCAGTTCAAATAATGAGTCAATATTCAATGAAGTATGTTTAAATTACGTGGAAACTATTTTGTTTTAACGCGTTATATACATATATATGTATTGAAATGGTTAGTCCATTTGATAAATTTAAATAAGGCATTATAAGAAGATCAATATTGGCAGATGATATCATTTTGTAGTTTCGTTACGACTACTTTACATCAAGCATACATAGTTCACGATAGTAAAATAAACAGTTTCACAAAGCATGAACAAAGCATGGAACACTAAAAAGATCCATCTACAGTAAGCCGCTACGGAATAGGACAACTTACTAACTTTCATAACTTGAGTGCTTCTATATGCAAAACGATACCTGATACGTTCATCTAGCCAAAGAACCAGCAGTATATACAGCCTTGATACTATAGGAAGGGGGGAGGTAAACACTCTGAAAAGAAATCCTCCTTAGAGATAGTTATCACAAATTCCATGATAACTAAAACCACTAAAATCACATAGACTTCCTACTTCAAAAACACTTGTCTACTTGAAAGAAGAGAACACGAAGTTCAGCAAAGATATCTTTTCGGCGATTTCATTTTCAAAAGTAGCTGTACAATCGCATTTAAATACATAATTTTACATGGAGACAATTCTTGTTTGATTCTACATAATTACGACGGCGAATAAAAGGTGATAATTATTTCCAACTAGATATGGTTTTACGAGAGGCTTAGAAACAAAATTACACAGGATTAGAACGGATATCAAGTGTGCAGAAATGAGCATGGAAACAAAATTGAAATAATAATTTTCAACTTGAGATGGGAGTCAGGAGGTGCGAATATAGATTACAAGAGCCTTAGAAACAAAATTGTATGCACGCGTTGTATGCGCGTCCTTTCAAAACGTGTTAGAGAACATTACCCAGCGTGGCTGCAAAGAGGAGACACTGGTTCAATCAGAAGTGCCATTAGTGAACATCTGATCAACACCTCCCACAACATCTCAACTGATTCTTTCAAAGTAATTTACAAAGTCAACAGAAACCTACCGAAAGCAGTATGTTTCCGACTTCTCTGTACTGCAGAAGCCCTCGCAATATGCATCGAGAAGCCGGAGCTGTGTGTTCAAAATAAATTAGTCCAGCCTCTACAACTACCATGGACCCAGTACGGTACCGTTTTTTTCTTCTTTCGTTCTCTTTTTTCTTTTTGATCTTTTTTCGTTCGCTGCGTGTGTGATTCTTACTCCCTCAGTCTTCATTCGATTCACCCGATTTTTTCAGTTATGAAAACAGTTATTTTAAGTTTGTTTCCATGCTTTTCCTGTTCACATTTATAATCCGTTTAATAATAAAAAAATTTACTATTTTACAATTATATCTTAATCCTGTGCAATTTTGTGTTTCTAAGGCTCTTATAATCTATATTCACACCTCCTAACTCCCATCTCAAGTTGAAAATTATTATTTCAATTTTGTTTCCATGCTCATTTCTGCACACTTGATATCCGTTCTAATCCTGTGTAATTTTGTTTCTAAGCCTCTCGTAAAACCATATCTAGTTGGAAATAATTATCACCTTTTATTCGCCGTCGTAATTATGTAGAATCAAACAAGAATTGTCTCCATGTAAAATTATGTATTTAAATGCGATTGTACAGCTACTTTTGAAAATGAAATCGCCGAAAAGATATCTTTGCTGAACTTCGTGTTCTCTTATTCCTAATGCCCATATGGGTGTTCTCTACTTGAATCTACAATTCAATGAAGACTCAAATCACCTTCTCCTGTAAAGCTATGTACATCGGTTGTACCTAGCGTTTGCTACCCAAACATATCATTGAACACTTAGCCTCATGGTTTTATAAAGGAGAAAAAAGATCCCCTCGCCTGCAGATCAATCCTGAAAAACCTGATCAAATTTGAACACCAAGCTCATCCCTAAACCGGCTTGAATGTGATCTACAGAATACGTGGAAATCCTGCTAAAGGCGTATGAATCAAACTTCTCCAAACCCTGCAGAAGCAATAGCGATTCATCACATGTTAAATCCGCAACTCTGTACACGAAAGAAGTTTGTTCAGTCATTAAATCTGCTTCTGAATCGTATTATTTTCTTCTCCCTTCTACACCTATAAAATTTCTACTCCTAACTATTACCAGTGTTGTTAAGCTGACTCTCGTTCGATTTTAGCTGAATTCTACTCAACCCCGTCAATCACATTACCTCACTAAATTTGCCTATTTAATTTTGTCTTAGTTTCTAACCGACTAAGACTTTTTATACTTCGTAAGTTGTTATCGGAAATTTACAAGTTTAATGACATAGATATATGTCCAAACCAAGTTCACTTTTAACAGTTTGAAAAAATTGGGTATTGGGTATATGATATTCATTATAATAAAGGTTTTCTTGTATTTTCCAATGAATGAAAAACAAAACGATATTGTTTCTACTGACATTTCGCTATTTAATGCTGCTAATAACTTTATCAGAGTAGTATTAAACCGGAATTTACAAAATCTCAGCATATACATAACAAAGAGTTAAGAGTTGATAAAATAGATTCAGGTCATTTTAAAAAGAAATATTGAAAGTCAAAATAACAATGAAGATCACTAAACCAAATAACAAAGGTAATAGTACATCTGTTATGATATCGAAATAAAGTTGACTAACTTGATCATCGTTCGTCAGTATGATGTCATTTTTTTTTGTCAAATTGGCAAATTGGCAAAGATACTCTTGTTGAAAACGGATATCCTTTGAAGTTTTTAAACAGATGTAGAAGTCAACTAGCCTCTGAACCTACAATCCATACCGTCCCTAAGAAAAAGGTTTTCATCAAATTACCATATAATGGGGAAATAAATAGTAGGATTTTGAGACAAAGGTTGAATTCCATCATCCGTAGAACCTACTATGCAGCCCAGCTTGTAATTGTCGAAAAGGCTAAAAATATGCTTCACTGGAAACCTCAAAAGTGCACAAGTGATTATATCACATCCCACACAATTTACCAATTTTCGTGTGTGTGTGTGGACATACATACATAGGGAGGAGTAATCGCGCATTGCATGTGAGGGTGGGAGAGCATATCCCGAAATGAATTGTGATAAGCCAATAGATGCAGGTGTCAGACTACCAACTTCGTCTATAGCTAAACATTTAATCGAGATGAACCATAAGGTTGATGTTAACTCAGCCTTTAAGGTCATCTACAAAAACGGTCAAAGACGTTTACTTAAATACGCTGAGGCTATAGCCATTCATAAACTTAAGCCCCCCTTGTGTATTCAAAAACAGTTTGTTATTACTCTTAACCTACCTTGGTAATCCTTATTTGATTGGATTACCAAACGTTTGTGTTAATTATTCTTAATTCTTTTTTTTTGTCACCTTGTTTAATTTAACTTTTCCATATATATTGACTTGACAAGTAAATGTGTGATCAGATTATTCGAAATGTATAGCGCTAATACATCACATTTTTCAGATAATCTCCGTCTTCTAATAACGCTATCAAAAAGATAACAAAACCTGGTGTAGATTGTTGGATTTGATAAGTGTGTAAAATTATAAAAACAGCGTGTTTTTACATAGTGAAATTGCTTATCACATTCGTGTTGATTTTGTCACTTCATGGGGGATTGGGATAAGTTGTTGTAACCAGGTCAAATTCTGCTTTAGTCCATCATTCCTATTCAGACAATTTGGATTCCACTTGATATGGAGTGCTTCTGATATTAGGTGTTCTTTGTGAAACCCTTAAATTTTCCTAGATTATTTCAATATTGTCAAAATCAATTTTGTGGTCTGATTCCACAGTGTGTCGGTCACCTATGGCTGATGATTTTTCAAGCTTTACTGGTTCAACTGGATTTCTCGGTGGTCGAACAGAGTTGGGTCTATGGTGTTCATTTCTTCTGATTTTGATTTCTCCCTAGCTATGTTTGTCTGATGTTTCTCGCATCACATTCTAAGCATTTTATTTACTAGACACAATCAGATAGAGAATCTTTAGGGATTTAGTCTTTTATATGGACAAGGTTGTTTCTCAGTGTGCGTGTCTGGCATTTTGAAGAAAACTCTGATGTCAAGCTAATTGAGTATTCTTCTGATATCGTCTGATGTCTCCGCTGTAAATGGAATGACAAAATTTATTTTTCATTCATTGGGAAATACAAGAAAACCTTTATTCTAATGACATAACTTTGGAAATAGTCCTTTTGTTGCTAAGAAAATATGCTATGAATATATATGCGATTGTACAGCTTGAGAATGATATAATTGAAAAAAAGGAGTAACTCCTTGTTGAACATCTTTTCTTTCTATAATTTAACAATTGCTCAGTTAGATGAACTAAAAGTACATACTATATGACCTACTAAAATGGGATTGGTCATTGGTATAAAACTGATTAATTGCCCATACATTTTATTATTGTAAAGACAAGGGCCAGGCAACAGATCGTTCATTGAGAAAATCCACAGATATTTATAGATTTTTATGCACATTATTATTAGCGTTATTATTAGCAGAGAAGCAACGTCTTCTGATTGGCTGTTTTCTTGCTGAAGGTCACCAATATTGGTGAAAATGTCCATGGACAAATGACCTTCAAATAAACTGACTTCAATTTATGTAAGAAATTTTTGACTACATATTTTGATGATTAATAAAAATCCGAATAAATCTGCTGAAGAAGCTGTGGCTTACACAGCGAAACGTTCAGAAAAGTCATGTTTTGATTTTCTTAACACGCTGGGATTAATTTAAATAATTTATAATGAATCAATCTGACTCGGAGTTCAAATTATTCCAGGAAGTTCATAACACCTACGGCCTGGAAACCTATAATTCCTCTCTGTTTTGTAATAATTATGTTTCTGATCCCTAATTGTACAAATTGTCAGGTTTTTTAGTGATCATGATCTTACTGTGTTTTTTACCCGATCTTCCTGTTTATTACACATTGTAATTTTACTAAATTTGACTCTTGACCGACCTGAAAAATAGTTCTCGAACTTTCTCACCCATTTACTCTAGAAATACACATGAATGTACAGTTATCATCTAGTTCCTTAAAAATCCCCACTGCGTCATATGAAAAAGAGAAGACGTTCAGCGAAGAGACTCTTTTAGGCGAATTCATTCACATAACTGTACAATCGCATTTATATACAATTATTTGTGTGTGTGTGTACATGAGGTTTGTCAAGTTTACATAATTAATCAGGTAATACAAGAATGATTCAATATAGATACAAAGTTAATCAGACAGCAGCTAAAGTAAGATTCAGATAGTAAGTAAGATGACGTAATATAATTGACTAAATTGTTTCAACTTAGGTCAGGGTAGCATCAGAGGTTATTACAGGTAGAGACTAAGTAGAAGTGGGGTAGAGAATAATGCTATTTAAATTAGGACTAAAATTGAGCAAATAAACTGGATGACGTAACATAAATGACTAGAAATTGAGCGTCAGTCAAGTCAAGTCAGTAACAGTGATAATGAAATGCAGAAATTAAATCGGGTGGGGGTAGAGAATAGGAAAGTTGAAAATATAAAATGTTACAGTTGAAAATACAAAATAATACTAATGAAGAGACAGAAAGAAAGAAATAGAATTCACCTGTCGGGTATTTAGGTAGATTATGTCCATTACAAGTGTAGTGACTGAACAAACTTCTTTTGTATGCAGAGTTTAGAACTCAGCAAGTGAGTTGCCATTGCTTCTGCAGTTTGAAGAAGTTTGATTCGTACACTCTTAAGAAGACTGCTTCGTGCGTCGGTGGCACAGTGGTTAGGACTCTCGCCGACCATGCACATGGTTCGGGATTCGATCCCAGGCCGACACACACCTGATATCAATGGTCGGCCTGCAAAGTTAGGCTACCGATATCACATGCTGAAAATTCCACACTTGTACCGAAAATACGGTGTGGAATCAAGCTGTAATCGAAAAAAAGTAAATAGAAATTCTGTAGACAACTTTGAAGTTTGTTTGGGATGCAGCTTGGTGTCGAAAATCTATCAGACGTCCTAAGAGAGAGCTGCGGGGGCGTCGTTTTTCTCCTTTGTAAAACCATACTGGTAAGTGTTCAGTGATACGTTTGGAAAGCGAACACTATCATGTAGTTCATGATTTTGTCAAAAAAGAAAAATTTCTTCATTGCAATCGTCTTTTGAATGACCAATCACATTTTAGTAGGTCAAGTTGTCAGTCTATGGTTGGCAAAAGTTGACGTCTATTGTTTTGACTGTACATAAGGAGAGTTTTGGATGCCTGTGATTAGTAATTCTAAAAGTGCTTTCATCTCCTTTCATAACCCCAGAATTAAAACAAAAATATGTGAAACAAATTGAGGAAGAGTCATTCATATTGATTTTATGCCAAGATATATTATAAAATTAAAACAATTTAGTCCCTTTGATAAATTTTGAATAAGGCATTTAGAAGACAAATTTCGTAGTTTCTTTACAATCGCTTTACAAACTAACATGGTTCACAATAATCACATAGAATAAAATGCATGACAATTACTCAGTTACTATATAAAATAAAAGTGCATACTAATGAAATAGTTCAAGTGCACATTCTACGCCGCAATTCCTTCCCTCAGATCTCGAACAATTTCGATCCCTGCATCTAAGAATAAAGGACGAAATTCTGTGGACTCTACTTCAAACTGTATCTACAAGTTCACTTGTGATTGTGTCAACACTTATATAGAATGATACAATGTGGTCGTCGGAAAGAACATGTTCCAAAATGATTATTAAAACACACAGAAAATCCCAATGCAATTATTAATTTGGATAGACATCCAGCACCATCCATTGCAAAACACTTATTAATGTCAGGTCACAAAATCAATCAATATTAATGACTGTTTCCCAATTATTTCACATAACTCAAATTCAAGGCTGCTTGTTAAAGGTGATGGAAGCACTTTTGGGATTAACCATATACATCCTAAACTATGTGTCCAGACAAAACAATAGACTTCAACATTCTCGCCTACCATGGACTAGTTGACCTATTTAAAAATATGATTGGTCATTAGAATGTACTTTTGTTTCTATATAATTGAGTAATTGTCATGATCTTTATTTTATTCTATTATTGTGAACCATGTTAGTTGTAAAGCGATTGTAAAGAAACTACGAAATGAAAATATCATCTCGCGAAATCTGTCTTCTTAATGCCTTATATTATGAAATGCTTTGCAGTAGGTGATGATGGATTTCTATTCAACTTAAGTCCATTTGGATCTTCTGTCTGACTTAATAGTAACCCTTCCAATGAAGACATCAGGACATTCTCTTGGTCATACTTATATACATATATATTTATATATATATATCTGCCACCACAACTGTTCAGGTGGAGGCAACCTGGACTACCAAAAACTTCCTTCTCTTTCGCTCTATTGCATATATTTTCACACTCCTTCAGTTTGTTTCAATCGATTAAGTTATGACCTCTAATAGGGGTATTATCTACTCTTGTGTGTGCACTTAAAAGGTTTACAAACTCCTGTCTGATTCGCAAATTCCTATCAAATCCGAGGAAAGGCTTGATTATGGGTGGTGACGTGTTCCAATACATGAGACAACTGTTCTTCATCTATGGTCTCAAAATGTACTTCTAAACATCTTACAATTGCCTTTCAACCAGATACCGTGGATTTCTTGAAGGAAGGAGATAAAGCATATATATCATCACAATGGAATGGTTTGTGTTTTAGCTCAGCGGTCATTGTATCACAGGGAGGATATACTGTCAGTTAATTGATATTTCACTTGAAGATATTGTACGAAGAGGGGAAATATCATGCGATACACTCCTCTGAAAATTCTGTACATTTTATAAATACTGTCCAGAATGAAGATATTATTATTATAGATACTGTGTGAAGTAGAGTCCACAGAGTTTCATCTTTTGATTGTGCGCGCATAAATTGAAAATGTTAGAGATGTAAGGAAAAGGGATAGAGTAGAATGTGCTCTCGATATCTGACTGAAGCCTTTGAGCTGTCAGTTGCATGATTTGATCATCCTTGAATAGTAGTTAAATAAAGTCAGCTTCCATCAATGAGGAAGTTGTCTTTTCACTGGACAGCATCTCTTTACTGTGACTTCACAGGGAAGTTTTCCAGATATCCACTAACCAATAACACTGAGTTTTAAGGGCCCTCGAACAATACGTTGGATGACAATTTCTCTAAATTTGAAATGTGTTGATATCACCAGTACTGATAATTATACTGCTAGGAATAAGATTCGGCAAGAGGAGGCCCTAAATGACTCATGTGAAAACACAGCACCAAATACTGATTTTCATTCGACCTTTTGTGACGCGTTAACCAAACTTCTGATCTATACAGAAGAACTGACTGACTCAACATTCCTATTGGAAATTTGATTTTTATTTTCTTTGCACTGAATACAAAAGATTTTCAAACTCATTTCAGAATGACAGCCTGTCTCCCCCTTCCAATAATCATACTGACATTTTCTTTTGTACTAACATCTGTTGTTGAAAGGATGGTACCCTATTCAAGTTTCACTCATTGATAGAGATTGGTGCTTCTTGTAGTTGATTCTTTATCTTTGTCACCTCTGTCCTCTTTATGTTCACCTGAAGTCCAGTCTTCTCTGTCTGCCTCTTCTGTCAAACTGGTTGGTTTCTATCTGTAGGTCTTCTAGTTTATGCGACACTAGACATAGATCATCTGCGAAGCCCAGATCTTTTAGATTCTCCTTATCAGTTGAACGTATTCCTGTCTTCTAGTTCCCCACATTCTCTCACACAATAAAATCCGTCATAGGTAGGAGTACCATCGGTGTACAACATGAAGAATCATAAAACAACAATATGACTCTGAGTTTTATGTCATAAAATTGTTGAAAAATAAAATTCTATCAAAAAAGTATATTGAAATAAATAACTCCTACATGTTTAGAAAATCAAAAGTTTATTGATTATTAAGAATGTTAGACTTGCTGCCTGACTGACTGTTTTCAACGCAGAATTTCGCACAGATATGCAGCAGTTCAAGTCGCCATTCTTCCTCCATGTAGCACACAAAACAAGAGAATAAAGCACAGAAAGATTCAAAAGACAGAGATATTAAGCACAGATATAATGCAAAAAGAATAGTAATATGGAAGAACAATAGAATTTTATTGGATACGAAAAATCACAAAGAGTAAAAAATGTATCTGCGCAAGCCATGCAGAACGAGGATGTTTAGCCAGCCATATCACTGATTGTCTCATATGAAGAGGACGGGAGAAAGCAGAACAAGGTAGAGATGTGTTGTTGAAGGCAGCCATATGTTCCACTCGGAACGCAAGGGAATAATAATAATGCAATAAGGGTTTTGAATATAATAAAGAAGATTTGTTGCTCCCATAGATGATGTCACTAGACAACACCTTCAGTAAAGACTTCAATTTAAAGTCATATTAGATAATGGTTGGAGGCAATCGGACACAAGAAGCCTGGGACCCAGGTTTCGTGCTATTTGGCACTCGTCAGTGGTAAAGTCTCTGACTGCAGCTCTCACTGGGTGACGCGGGTTGGTATCTGAGAAGGGACATGAGATTTCCCTACTGAATGCCAACTAGCACGAAACTTAGCTGGTTTCCAAGATTTCCTGCGGCCTACTACCTCCAACAATCTAATATCATCAAATCAATGTGTACCATGATCGTAAGTTACCCAGAATGGGGACTACATTGCAAACTTGACTGTCAATAGAATTCAGTCTGAACCAAACAAGTGAATAGACACATCACACTAGTTACTAGTGTCCAGTCAAAAGTAAACCATATTAAACCATCCAGGTCAGAGAAAGCAACCACATCAGAACTGAATTTTCTTTATTCTATGCTTCTTGTAATTATTCTCTCTTCATATTTTTGTCTTTATAGGATCTTGTATTATGGTTAACAGTTGGTAATTATCATATACCAAGACACGAAGATTTACCGAATACAGTAACCAGTGGTGGACCAATGTCAATATTTCTAATGCCACATAATCTATTCACCTATAGTCCAGATGCTTTCAGTTGTCATCGATTCTATACTCAAGAGGTAAGTGAAATTATAAAATAAAGACATTATCTCATCCCTAACTGATATCAAGTGAGATAACGAGTGTACTAAGTTGTTATTATTATCATCAGTATTTCTTTGGATCCTGGATGAAACATAGGGCGTCAGCAGAACATCGCCATTTCATCCTTTTCCCTCTTGTATCCTCTTAAGCAAGACTCCCCCCCCCCCCAATCGCCCATGGGCTATCAACCGCCTAACACACCCAACTCACCGTTGAGTTTCATTCGAGCAATACCCTGTATTGAGAGGGATATCGATCACCTAACAGTTTCCACAGCGTGTGTCTAAACCACTTCCACTTTCTTCTGCGTATTTGTTAAGCAGTAGGTACTTGACTAGTTCGTTCCCAGAGTTGCTCGTTGCCCATCGTTGACAAAAGTCTGCAGCGCGTTGTTGAAAAATAGATGGTTTTGGTGATGCGTATTCCAAGTTTTTGACTTCACATTGGTATGGAAACTAGTAATCTTGTTCTTTATGCTGATTTTAGAAAACTTCTAAACTGATTTTAGACTGGTAAATGTCGGCGCTGCCTTCCTGATGCTGGCTGGATTCGACATCCTTAGGCATTCCGCCACTAATGGAAACGATGCTGCCTAGATAACTGAAAGAAGTGACCTCTGTGAGATTTTTCGCGCTAACAGGGATTTATACGAAAACCATTTCGTCCTTGTTTGGGACTCTTCATCCATGTGTGTCCTGAGACCGAACCCAAGATCTTCCAGCTAGAAGGAGAGCCCACTAACTCTCTTCATGGATGTATTCTATCTGAACAGTACCAAACTCTTGACTGGTATACATCCTTGAATCGAATCAAGGATTTTCGGTTAACGAAGCCAACCCAATCAATGATTATGCTTTAAGCCCTTTTATGGTTAATCCTACAAAAAACTTTAGTATATGGCTTCAAAATATGTTATGAACTGGCTTAACAGAAGAGGTGGTAAAATCAGCTTCATGACGTAAAATTCCCTTAGATGAAGGTGGACATCCTCTTCCTGACTGCTCATTAAATCATTCTAGAGTGTGATTTGTAGTCTTAACCTACAAAGATCAATGGGGTCCTTCTTATGGGTGTATGTGTGGCCAACCATAGGTTTACTTAAATTGGCAGATACAGATGAATGCGACACAATTTTTTAGTCTTGTTAAGGTTTAGACGACAACAAAAATTTGGCTAAGTTAAACTTCAAGCATCACTAACTAACTGCCAATCAGCGAATGACCTCGAATGGTCCAATGAGGATTATGCACATGAGTTCAAGGTTGTATTGCGCTTGATTCGTATCAAATGCATGCTCTAATGACGTTGCGCTTTCAGTTCGATGAGGATAAGGTTTTGCAGTATTGTCTGGATTTGGGGTTGCTTACGAAGGTGAGGATTTGGTCATTTGGTGGTGTCATGAGTCTAAAAAGCTTTAGCAGGTCGATTGATGGATATGTTCATCGTTGTGCAACTTGCTTGAGACGAGTTAGTATTAGGGAAGGTAAGCTGATGATTTTAATATTTCGTAGGGACTTTTTCTGCTCGTTCGCATATCTTCCTAACCCAGATTTTGTATATTTGTAATTACTGGGCTTTAAAACAGCCTGTGAGAGGCGCAGCTGCTGAAACTGAAAATAGCTTTGTATCAGCAGTTCAGTGGTACCAGCAATGCAGAGACATCGCCTCGTTGAAAATAGAGAGAATTACCTCATTGTTAGGCAGAGAGGGTGCCGTCATACATGTGGACGAAACTGTCTTATTGAAGAAAAAATTACAATCGTGGTCGTAAGCGAGCCAACAATGTTTGGGTGATCGGCTTAAATGACATCTCCCTTCAGAAAGGATTCATGGAGAGAATATCATACAGAAAGTCTACTACCTTAGTACCTATTGCCACTCGACTGATGAAGCAGGGATCTTAGTACATATTGATGAATGGGAAGGTTATAACTCACTGTCATCCCTTGGATATATTCATCACAGAGTGAACCATTCTAGTGATTTTGTGGATCCAATCACAGAGACACGCACGAATTCTATAGAAGGACTTTGGGGAAGATTAAAAAATAGGATTAGGGCTATAAATAGATCTCAAAAGGATCTCATTTATAGTCATTTGGGTGAATATATATGTACAGAATGAAGTGTAACTCTTCTGTTGACACTCCTAAGCTAAACTGGGAGATGTTTCCGTCACATGTTAGAGAAAGATACCCTATGTAACAGTTTCATGCAGTTTTTATGCTTTTTTCCATAAATATACGTTTTTGTTAGTAAAAATTCCCTCTGTCATGTGATTGGTTCGTTGAAGGTCGTCCAGTGATTGGTTGTTAGTGGTGCTTAAAGTTTAACTTTGCTATAAATTTCGTTACCTCTATAGATATAGGCTTATTTGCATACTACGTTCTTTCTATGAAGTCTACCTTAGAGTATTTTTTGTTTAGGGATCACACTTTGAGAATCACTTTAGAACAGTAAGGTTATGTCAGTATCTTTTCTGAGAGATGTAAGGAATTATTTCAAATTTGATCATGCATTGATGTCAGCTAGAGAAGCATTGGAAACCATCAGGGAGTACAGGACAGCTGTTTTGTCCTAGTGCTTGGTACTTTTCAGAAGTAGTCATACACCTGCCAAGTTAAAAACCCAACATCTTCCCTTTATAATAGTCAAGCTTGTAGACCGTCCAGACACTGGGATCTGGTCCGATCCAGTGTCCAGCCCATGAGTTTCAACTTTTACTAATCAATGATTTCGGAGCGATCATTGGCGAATATTTCTTCTCTCTCCCGACTGCGTGGAGCCTACTACTCAGCAAGACTTGTCACTAGAACTCCAGTCAACTTCATCTTGTAGCCAGTTACTCACCAGTGAGCGTCAGATTAATTTCTAGGAGCTACTTTGTCGTAGGGATTTGATTTGCTTCAGGCTGAAACACGAATTGACGTTTGATGGATCGAGTCCCAGTGACTGAATGGTCTCGGAGCTAGCCTTGTAATTGGAAGATCCTATACCCGAAAGCCAATGAGTAAATACTCCTGAAGATTCCCACACTAGGATAAAACAAAGCTGTCAAGCACTCCCTTGGTTTCCAATGGTTCTCCAACTGATATCAATCTCCTCGTGATATTTGAAATAATACTTGGAATATTCTACAATTCTTCGTATTTTCTTGAGGTATCCCAGTGGAACATACGGCTACATCAACACATCTGTTTGGTACTCTTTTCTTCGATGTCCAGTTTTAAATTGACTCCACAACTGTCTAGAAAGTTCCATTTCCATCTTTTCACACCATCTCCTCCATATCTCTCCCTGGGATCCAAGCCCAATTCATCATTTCCTAGTCTGGTTCTACTCCAGTGTCCGTCTGACATATTACTAAGATATCACTAAAGTGGCCTCCTCACTGCGTATACCGAATCTATTTTCATTTCCTTATGCAACATATTTCTTGACTCGTTCGGATGAAAGAAGGGAAGGTGAGGCTGTGAGAGACTAGCAACTCCAACTCAGAAAATCAGTCTAATCGGCGAAGTTAAACTTTAGGCACTACTAAACACCACCAATCAGCGAATGACATTGAACACACCAATCACGTGAAGGAGGCGTCTTTGTGTGTAGAATACATATATATTTATGAGAAAAATGCATAAAAACAGTAGAAAAGTGTTACAGAGGATACCTTCCTCTCACATGTGATAAAAATAGCTCTCAGTTTTAGGTTGGAGTATCAACAGAGTGTAAATCCATTTTGGGTGAAATTTATTTTGATAAAGTCTCATAAATTGTGCTCAAAACGTTGTCATCAGTAAACATTACTGTATAACACTGTGAGACTTTATCAAAATAAATGGTACTGACAATAGAATTATACTCTACCACCACAGTGCACAAGTTCTTCTTATGTCAACAGAGTAATCTTACCACATTCTATGCATGTAATTATTTTGATCTTCTAACCCTAACCATAACCCCAATCTTTCCTAAACCAAACTGTAACGTAAAAATATCCCTAAACTAACTGTAATCTAACTAGAACCAACCCTAATTTCGCCTTCATTAGGTTAATCTAACGCTAACTTGTCCTTGGCTTAAATCGTAACTTAATCCTTTCCAAACCTAAGCTTAAACTTGCTAGATATCGCATTAATAACACTTCGATGAGCATATTTTATTGATCATGACAACATTAGTTATCAGGTTTGACTAATTTGCTCAGTGAGCGTTTCAAGGTCATTAGTGTGATCGCACTCCATTGGCAGCTAGTGATGCTTAAATTTTAATTTGACCACCTAATCGAAACAGAAACTTGACAGCACTGAAAAAATATATTCCTATTAATAGAGTGTTAAATATTACACACTCTCAACTCTTAAATTCACCTTATCATTTCATTTATTTTATTTGAGAATCATCGAACTTTTTGTAAACAGAAAATACAAGAACCTCAGAAAGTTAAGCCAATAGATATTTAAATATAATTAGTTGATAATGAAAAAGAAACGACTACAGCGAATAAAATTTTATTTCTTAACAAATTCCTCAACTAGATGATAACTGTACATTCATGTGTATTTCTAGAGTAAATGGATGAGAAAGTTACAGAACTATTTCTCCAGTCAGTCAAGGATCAATTTAATAAAATTACAGAGTGTAAGAAACAGAAAGATCGTGTAGTAAAGATATAGTAGGATCATGATTACTAAAAAACTTGACTATTTGTGCAATTGGGGATCAGAAACATATTGATAACAAAATAGGCAGGATGTTCGAATAAAAGAAACTCAAATCTAGTAACACAGAGGGGAATTAAAAAGAGAAAAATAACAGAAATGAAAGGGGAGGGTTGAATAAGACAGGTAACTGGATAATCAATATTGGTAGGACTGACTTTTTGTGATGGTCACAGTAGAGACAATGGTTGAACGTAATTCTTTTGAATATATATATCGTGGGCTTGAAATTTTGGACAGCTAGTGATACAGCTATTCTCAGATGCCTTGATTTCACTCCCTTGGAGGGGTTTGATAAGATCTGATTTTGTATATGACTTTGAAGGACTATTTAAAAGGAACCGAATGTTCTTTATTGAAAAGATGTTCTGTAACCGTATTATAGACATATCTACATTCTCGCTTTTCCATCCAGGCTATTAGGTATTCCTGAGAGTGTTTACAAGTGGGTGCATACTACGGCCAATGTACTCAGCTCCACACGAGCAGGTGAACTGGTATATGCATTTTGGAATGATGGCTCATTGTGACATCTTGTCTCTCACGTGCTAGTTGAATAGTTTCTCGTAAGATAATGTCACTCGTAGACTGGTGGCGAAGTATGCCTTACTGGTTGACTCCGACAACAGTCTACGGAGAAGTTCTGCTTCGGTATCACTTTTAAATTTGAGATTCAGTTTTAGCATCTTTTTCGGATCAACTTGGATAGTTTCAGGTCGTTTCTTTGCTTTTAAATTCTTGTCTATGAAGCTTGGTGTGTGAACCATTTTCTATCAAGGTTCCTTTCGAGATCAGATCACACAATTCTTCATCAGTTGACTCGTCAGTGCATATTTTCCGGATCCTCAAGGAAGGAGAGCACATTAGGTCTCTCTCCTTCTGCTTAGAAGAAAGTTTATAAACTGTCGGTTGCATGTGGATATTTTGTAGATGGATGTTCTCAGTGAGTTGGTAGCATTTCTTCTAAGTTGAACATCGAGGAAATGAAATATTGAGTCAGATTCAACTTCCATAGTGAAGTTGATGTTTGTGTGGGTGTTATTGAATGTTTGGAGTTGGCTTCTGAGATGAGAGTATCATCGAATATATATCTCTTGTAGAGATGGAGTTTGTCGATAGTTGATCATAAGGAATTGCGTTTTTCTACGCTAACTATAAAGCAGTCAGCCAAGAGGGGTCCGAGAGCAGAACCCATTTCTACACCATTTTTTTACTTGTGTATTTCGTTGTGGAATCTCAACCAGACGTTGAAGGAGGATCATAGTAACACTTCGTTTAGATAATCGATTGGGATACCGACATCGATGCTACTGGATTGAATAAAGTCACACAGAAAGCATATGATTTCTGTCAATGGAACATTGGTGAAGAGAGAGATAGAGAAACGACATCCAGGGAGACCATTTTCTTATCTGTCAAGTTGACATTTTTAGTTGGATCAACAAAATTGGATGTATTCAAGAGGTTGTATCTCGACAGTATTTCTCTCACCAGCCACGAATGCACAGCCTAGTTGATGACATCGTCGAAAATACAATTTTTTCGCCTCAGTGCAATGTGTATATTCCGTGATTGGTTATTTGTATGTTTAAACAAGACATTATCAAAAGACAAATGTTACGAGATGATGTCATCGTCATTTCATAGTTTCTTTACGATCACTTTGGATGGGCATTACTGAAGGTATGGAGTTGGTTTCTGAGACAAAAATCCCCATCACAAATAATGAGAGTATCATCGAATATATCTGTTGTAGAGATGGAGGTCGTCGATAGTTGATGATAGGGAATTGTTTTTTCTAGGTTAGGCATAAAGCGGTCAGACAAGAGGGGTCCTGCAGGAGAACCCATTGCTACTCGATCTATATACTCGTATATTTCATTTTTAAAACTGAAGTAGACGTTAAAAATTTTCTTCCCTGTAACCGTCTTTTTATTAATTCCCATGATCCACTATGTATAATCCATAATTAGCTGTCTTTACTGGCTGAATACTAAAAATCACACCACGGGCCATAAATGTTAAGCTCAAGGTAATCTGGCAACAAAGCTATTCAAGAATTTATTAGCCAACAAATATGCAGCAGAAAATGAAGATGGATTTGCTTGCACTCAGTGTGTGTGCGTCGGTGGCACAGTGGTTAGGACTCTCGCCGACCATGCACATGGTCCGGGGTTCGATCCCCTGCCGATGCACACCCGATATCTATGGTCGGCCTGCGAAATTCGGGCTACCGATATCCATGCTGAAAATGCCATACTTGTACTGAAAAAAAAATACGGTGTAGCATCAAGCTGTAATCAAAAATTAATTAAATTAAACTGTTGTTTGATACATCACACATTCGACAAGGAACTCCGATCAGACGCGATGTTTTGGATTTGAGTTCCAGTGTGAATAATGGAGATCGTTTGAGGGCAGGGGCGAAAGATAATAAAATCTTATGGATTACTGTGTAATCAGCTAATGGATGACTGCTGAGAACAGGGTAAAATGAGAATATGCTCCAGTTGAATCCCCGCATGATGTTCCACTCGGAACTCAAGGGAATGATAATTATTTTATAAATATAATTTAATAGAATATATTCCACATTTGTTATTCTTATTTATTATTTCCTTTTGAATCCTATAATTTATTAGCTAGATGAATGGATTGAAGGACCTCAAATGAAAGACAACTGTCAAATGGAGTCGATTCCAGTATTCTAAAGAATATATATACATAGACATTTTAAAGGCGTCGATGAACCGATAGTGATATGCACAACTAATAAACCTTTCTTGGGAGACTAACATGTAAATACAGTAAAATTTCTAAACAAAAGAAAAAGAAAAGAGCGGAGAAGATAAATCAATAAATCAATTACTTTTCTGTTACTTAATTGAGTTTTGATTTTCCCTCTGATTGACCGGACCGAAATGTTCGGCCCCTTGTCGACATGTCAGCTGGCTTCTGGGATGGACGCCTCGATGATATCTGAGGAATAACTTGTGAAGTTATTTTTGGTTGCTGATGACTAACACACTGGAATCCAGCATGCTCATTTTGTCCTATTTAGGACTCGTCATCAGGATGTTTCTGTATTCCTCAGTCAGTGACTGAGTGCGTGATAGTGTTCCCGTTGAGGCTAGAAACTAGTACCCATAGTGAGGTCACGATAGGTAATGGGTTCAGATCTCACTGGGAACATCACCATTCACTGGAGAATACAGATACGTCAAGCCAGTTGACGAGTCCCAAGTGGGACGAAATGCGCATCCTACATTCCACTGCTAGTCACAAAACAAGAGAAAAGAGTAAAGAGACATTCAAAGGACGGAGACATAATAAAGAGAAATATGGCGCAAAAAGAATAGTAATATGGAAGAGCCATATAATTTCATTGGATATGACAAATAACAAAGAGTGAGGAATGCATCTGTGCCAGCTATTGAGGACGAGGATTTTGAGCCAGCCATATCACCAATTGTCTCCACAAACACCACTGGTTCTTAGAATCCCGAGGACCCCAACCAGGAAGCCGGTCTACACCTCCCCACGTGACTGGCTGGCTGGCTTAGACTAACTGTCGTGGATTTCATTGACCGGCGAAGACATGTTTCCGTTTTACCAAACCACTAGCTGTCTCCCAACCTGATCCATCCTATATCAGTCAGCTAACATTCCCCATCGAGGAAGGCGATCGATGGCTAGACAACCATCTCGGCGGATGTAGCTTCACAGTTTCGTCTATTGACTTCTCCTCCTTACCTAGCACTCGACAGAAGCCTCATCTCATCCCAATTTGTCTCCATCATCCTTAAACACCTCTGGAGTCATTCCATCGGGTCCCACAGCATTGCCTCGTTTCAGACTAGTGACAGCCTTAGTAACTTCAGTTAGGGACGGAGGAACTGTGTCTATATCCCATTCAGGGAGGTGCTGGATGTTCGGTAAGTAGAACGTGGATGTAGGCCAATTAAATTGCTCCTTAAAGTGTTCTTTCCAGCGTTCCAGTAGTCTATCCTGGGAGCTAAATATGGTGCCGTTTTTCTCAGAGATTGTTTCACTTATCATTTGCCTTTCACGATCTGGGAATGTGTCCGAGGATGATATGGGAGAGATCGTGTGAGGTAGAGGAGGAAATGAGGGTTTATGGGGAGCTAAGAAAAGACTGAACAGAACAGGAAAAAGTGGAGATGTGCTGTATAAGCAGTATATTCCACTCGAGCCCCAAAAGAATGATGATAATAATAATAATCGTCCATACAATATGATTGAATGCCAATTTCAATGTAGATCGTGTCACCAATCGATATCACCCGATAAATCAATGAAAAACTAAGCTACCTTATGGGTTTTTTAGTTTGAGAACTATAGTAGCGTGTGCTACTAACAAGATTTATCAGTAGTATATAGACGCCGATTGATAGAAATTAGCGAAAATTGGAAACAATATCTTAATTCAATAGCTACAGAAGTAGAATCGTTTATTTCTCAAATCTGGATCTAACTCACGTTGTATTTGGGAAATAATCCCTGGAGTTCAAGCTTCAGAAAATCAGACACCAAGCATAACAGTTTTCTCTTTCTATCATAGACAACTTTTCGTGTCAGATTAGCAACAACCTGCCACAGACGCAGTTGTGTTGGCTTCCTAGTTTATCGAAAGTGTCCCAAAACACATCGCTCAGTAATTACAACTGGTCAATGCTGCACAACCCATGGACATCGGTGAGCTAGCGAAGATAACAAGACAGATACTGAGCACCACAGTAGCAGCAATGGAGCCATCGAAGTCGAACGAATGGGAATACAAAGTAGAAGATTCGAAGCGTGTAGTAGTGGCACTACGAATGAGTGCTCGGGAAGACTGATGCTTTGAATGTGACAAATCAGGACACACGAGAGGAAGTAGTGCCTAGACAGACACAGAAGGAAACATTTCAGATAGACTAGAAGTAGTGGGGGCCCCCGAGCGGGATGTATTCTAAGTTGCGAATGAATGACCAAGAAGTAGTGTGTTCAATAAATACAGGTGTCACTTTCACCAATAGATAGATAAGAATCTATGCCAGAGCATCAGACCATGTTCACTGACAGTAAGTTGTCATGTCAATCTGTAGTGTTCTTATTGGTGATCTCAAAGTAACGTTCTCGTTCATTTTTATGCCCAAGTTACGCCGAACATTACTTGCAACTGATCTTCTACGAGAGGCCGGTGCAATAATTAACACGAAGTAGAGGGTAGTGATTACGAAGTATGTATGAGACAACCGAAATAGCAAGCGTTAGGGCATCGAAATCACAGAACATGACGCTGTTAAACTAAAGAATACGACGACCATCTGTTCACTGAATATAGTGACGCCTATGGTTATTGTGATAAGATGAGGCATGAAATCCCACTGAGTCGTCGGAAAATGCCACCATTTACAACGCGAAGAGTTCGATGTCATTTAAAAGTGAAGGAGATGTTACACAATGATATTATTGAAGAAGCTGACCATCCGTATACGATTATAATCTATGCCAGAGCGTATTTATTGACGGTATGTTTTTTTTTATTCCTTCACGTTCCCAGTGGAACATAGGGCACCTTCAGACTAGAGGCTTAAAGTTTCCGTATCAGTGGTGTTTATTTTTACAGGATGGGGTCGCTAGCCTGATACCCAACCTTCCCTCTTTACCACTCTTATTACTGGCTTGGAGAGATAAAGCAGCGCGTTGGCAGCTTATCAACTTGTCTCATCGAAAGATTCGATTTCACTTCGGGTACATCTTTTCGATCAACTTATCCAAGGTGGTGTTCAATATCTAAAAAAGGTTATATTTAACTTCGATATAGAACGGTTTTGTATGGTCAATGAAACACTTAATGAACGATAAAATCTAATTGATATAGCTCCACACTTAGCTTATCCATTACCAATTATGTTGCCGATATATACAAGCATGTTTTGTAACATTTGTGCATTTTTCTTATTGCTTATGAAGTTGTTTTCTTTAATCATTCTCGTTCCCAGGGGAACATAGGGCACCTTCAAGCTAGAAGTTTCTGCAGCAGTGGTGCTTATTTTTACGGCATGGGGTTGCTAGCCAGCCTCATGGCTGGTCAACCTTTCCTCCTTACCAGCTTTTATTACTGGTTTGGCAAGGTAAAGAAGTGCGTTGGCGGCCAGGGCTGGCTGGATTCAACATAGAACTTGGCACCGAAGTGCAGCAGTTCCAGTTGCCACGTTCCAAATACCACACAAAGGTAGACAAGAAGATAAGTGGAGAGAATCAATAGAGTTTTGACAAGTATAAGAGTGAAACAGAATGAGTAATGGTAGAAAGGAATATGAAAGATTACAGAGACTGAATACATCTGCGTAAGCCATTGACAACGATTTTGAGCCATGTCACCTATTGTCTCCAGCCATTGATTCTTAGAGTCCCGAGGGCCCCGACCCGGAAGTCTGCATCTCCCTCCCTATCTGACTCAGTTTAACTGTCAAGGATTTCATGGATTGATTGATGCCATGTTTTTGTTTGGCCACCGCTTACTCTTTTTCAACCTGCACCTATATCAGCTAGTAATGCCCGTCGGGGGAGGCGGTGGTTAGGCATACGCAGCACGTAACCTAGCCATCTCAATCTATGTAACTTTATAGTCTCGTCGATTGATTTTCCCTCTTTGCCCAACACTCTACGCCTAACGTCAACATTACTTACCTTATTATACCACCTAACGTGAGAAAGAGATCGTAGACATCTGTGGTCAAAAACAGTCAACCTTTTCATGTCTTCAACTCGTATTGGCCATGTTTCAGAGCCATCATAGAGAAGGACGGAGCGAACTGCTGAGCAGTACACATGTCCCTTGATTGATAGCCGAATGTCATGCCTACGCCGGAGATGGTGTAAATTAGCGAAAGCAGCCCGAGCTTTCTGGATCCGTGCTGAGATTTCGTCACCAATCAATCCGTTGGTGCTGATACAACTTCCCAAATAGGTGAAGGGGTCAACATGTTCTATCACTTCACTCCCTATCACTAAGCTAGGAGTTGACGTAGTCCAGTCCTGTAGCAGTATCTTACATTTTATAGGGGCGAATCGCATACCAAACATACGAAGATTGCTGCTCAAGGTGTTCAGAAGACTGCATTTTGTCAGCATCCTCCCCTAACAGGAATATGCCATCTGCATATTCTAAGTCCATAAGACTATTCCCTGGTAACAAGTCGATTCCTAAGTCGTTAAGTTCAGTTAAGGATAATGGCGCCTGGGGATCAAAACCCCAGACCATATGCATGTTCATTGAGCCTCATAACCGCTGTACAACCGACGCACTTTGACGGTACGTGGATACGTGTTAAACACCACCAGTATGTCAAACTGTAGTGTTCTTATTGGCGGATCGGATCGAATCGCATCGACACCACACAAGCGTGACTCTGGCACCAATCAGGCTGATAATACTTCTGATAAAAAATAGAACAAACACTTTCAACTACATACGTATCAGTATATATTTTGTATTATTATCATTATTATGCATTACGTAATACATATATATATGTATATACCTCAATGAGGAAAGTATATATATGTATGTATGTATGTGTGTATGTATTTGTGTGTAAATATAACTATGTGAAAATTTAAAGGAAAATAAGGAAAGACAGGTTTTCAAACCTTTTCCTCCTTCTTCTTCTTCTTCTTTCTAATAAATATTCAATAAATCAATAAATAAATAGACAAATGATGAGTAGAGTAGAATAGAGTTGAGTAGAGGAAACTAACTGACATGGGCCGCCGCCCTGTAACACTGAGACCCGCAAATAAACAACAGCGACAACGACGACGACGAAATTAAACAACAACAACAACGATAATAGTCATAATAATAATACTAATAATAATAACTTCAGTGCTGGCGGTAATATATCAGAAACAAACTAGAGGAATGTGTCTGTATGCATATTTGTTTGTTTGTGTGTGTGTAAGTGTGTAGGAGACATAGAGAGATGTAGAATACACAGAATAAACAAAGCGAATTAGGCGCAAGGAATTGTCAACTAGGCAGAAATAAGATAGAGTAGTAGTAGTAGTAGCAGCAGTAGGGAGTTCAATCACAAGAGTCAAGGAGATCGAGGAGGAGGAGGAGCAGGAGGAGATTCATCACAACACAGCTGCCGTAAGAAAAATAAAAGGGAGGAAGAATGGAGAAAACAAAGAAGACGGCACCAACAGATAGACAGACAAACGGACAGAGAGATATTGCGTGTTATTATGAGTAAGAATAATGAGATGTTAGTAATAAATACGGAATGCTTGTATAACTGACAGAAAACGGAAAGTGTGTGCGGGGGTGTGTGTGGGGGGGTACTTTGGAGGAAAGGAAAGTCAATAGGCGAAAGCAACTCGACTAGATAAGCACATCGCCATCACTATCTTCGTCAACAACAACAATAACAGTGGAGGAGGTCAATTCTTCTCCTTTACACATTATTCATTCATGATTATACAATATATAGATGATAGAAAGGGAGAGAGAGATTAAATTAACTAACATTAATTGAGGAATGCTTTTCAATAGAAGTATTCAATAAAATGCTAATATAGATAGATAGAACTCCCACTCTCTCTCTCTCTCTCCGCTAACACCCAACCACCCCCACTCTGGCCCTTTTCTCTCTTGATTCTAGAAGACTAGATGAGATTTTGAGTAGATGACAAAGAGAGATAACGAGAGAGAGAGGCCGAGAGAGGGAAAAATGCGAAATAAAGAAACGAGAGGATAAATATGAGAGTAAATAACCTTTTTTGGCAAAAACTGAAGTATAGAAAAAAACTTCTTATGTCATCATTTCAAACAAAGCATAGATATTGATTGAAATGTTTGTGTGTGAGTGTGGAGACAGGGAGAGGAGAGAGAAACTATGACTCCGTTCATACTGGTTCACCCCCAGCTCCAACAATCACCTGTGCTCCTCCACCGACTCCACTACCGCTACTAGTATTCGCTGATGGAAGTACTGTTCCCGGTGGATAAGATAATTTTTCTAAATCGCTCAGAAATCCTTCAGGTACTAGGAGGTGGGTTCCACCGACAATAATATCCCATTGTTTACCAGTTGTTGTGTTCATTACTTCATATGCACAACGCATTTCTGAATAGGATATTCCACCGATAATGAAAAATATCAGTCTGGGCCCAGAACGTGGTTGTTGACTTTTATCCCTATGCCACATACCATATCTAGCTGACATTGGTGCATTCCCTGTCCGGGTACCCGGTCCACGAACAGGTCCACCACCAAAGTATTGAAATGCCTTTTGATCTAATTTATCTTCAACAGCATCCTAAGAAGAAGAAGAAGAAAAGAAAAGTGGAATAGAAGCAAGTTTGTTATTGAACAACAAAAATTATCACAAAAAAGAAACCCGGTAAATATACTAGACAACTACTAGCGTTTAAATGTAATCGGCAATGAGCCACAGCTACTGTGTAATATGAGAGAGCGCCAGAGTGATAGTATACCTCCTTGTCACCTTCGCCCCCGTCCCCTGGGCAATCTAATCACAACATTTATACTTGTTTGGATGTTTCAACCAACACTGTCTAACTGACTGACTGACTGGTTTCAACATAGAACTCTGCACCAATGTGCGGCAGTCCGAGTCACCGCACTTCACTCAGCACACAAAGCCAGAGAAGAAAGTAAAAAGAAATGCGAAATAGACACAGCAAACAGAGATATGAGGCAAGAAGAATACTAATATAGAAGAAAAATGTACATTTATTGGGTAGTATGTCACAAGGCCTGGATGCATCTGCGCCTGCTATTGACAATGAGAATTTTGAGCCAGCTATATCACCAATTGTCTCCAGCCTTCATTGGTTTTACTGTCCCGACGGCCTCAACGAGGATGACAATCTACACCTCTCTACGTGACTGCCTGGTTGGCTTAAACTAACTGTTGTGGATTGCATTGACTGATGAAACCATGTTAATTTTGGTTTGACCACCACTGGCCTTCTCTTTTCCAACCTGACCCTATGTCTGCTAAGATTGCCGGTCAAGAAGGGTGATAGCTAGACATACGTAACACATGTCCTACCCATCTCACTCAGTCGATATAACTTCATAACCTCTTCGATTGAGTTCCACTTGCCTAGCACTCGACCGAAGCCTAACATCAATACTGCTCACCCTATTATACCATTTCACACGGGAGATAGGATACAGGCACCTATGAACAAAGGCAGCTAGCCAGACTTCTCATGTCTTCCACTCTCAATATCCAGGCCTCGCTCATAGCCATAAAGGAGGACGGGTCGGACTGCTGCCGTGCAGTACATCCACCCTTTGGTCAATAGCCGGATATCATGTCTACGCCACAGGCGGTGTAGACTAGCATATGCGAAACTAGCTTTCTGTATCCGTGCAGAGATTTCGTCAGCGATCAACCCGTTGGATCTGATGCAAATTCTCAAATAAGTGAAGTGGTCAAGACGCTGAGCCACCAATTCACTCCCTATTTCTAAGCTAGGAGTCAGTGTAGTCCAGTCCGCTAGCGTCATCATCTTACATTTGACAGAGGGAGCGAATCGCATACCAGGTCAGTGATCTCTTGCTTAACCAATGTTAGCAGATATAGAATTAGATGGTTAAAGAATTACTGTTAGCCAAACCAAAACTTGGGAGACCAATCAATCATCCATGAATTCTTTGACAGTTTGGCTTTACAGAAAGTCACGTAGGCAGGTTTAAACTGTCTGGCTGGGACTCCTCAAAACTCTAAGAACCAATAGTTTGAGACTGTTGGTGATATCGCTTGAAAAAAACTATTGTCAACAGATCAGATGCATTCACGTTTTATAATCTTCCACGAATCCATTATTCTTTCTCCTGTACAGTTGTGCTCCTTATCGTTCCTTTGAATTTCTTTTCTCTCTCTCCCTGTTGGTTTCCTTTGTATGGTTCACGGAGTCTAACAACTTGAAGTGCTGTACAAAGTTCTATGCTGAAACTCAGTTAGACAGTCAGTTAGGAGAGAATTAAGACGAACAAGCTGTTCACTGACTGTTTCATGGATCTAAACGACTCTTTAACTGATGCTATTTCGTGTTTTAAAATTGCTCTGATACCTCATTTTTCTTTTTCAGGGATATGAATGCAATAGGCATTTTTTGTGCTTTCCAATCGAAGGAACTGATTTTCCGGCAGTTCAGAGAGTATTGGATAACTAGCTGTTTCGCACTCATTTGAGACTTTTCATCAGTACACAAACACACTCACCGAAGTTCGAATCAGCGATCTTCCCACTACACTATCCCTGTGTATTTCCCCTGAATGTAACCTAATTATCTCAAAGAGAAGAAAGAAACAAGGGAAAGGCTGAGCTGGTCACCTTAAAGATTTCCATTATTTGCAGCAACTCGTCCAAGAATTTCCACGAAACTTCACAAAGCTGCCAGTGATGAGCACCAGTCCCTTCGACAAAAGCAAAAGACTAAAATGCTAAAAAAAGTCACTTAAAAGCCAGGCGGAAAAGCAAAACTGACACAGATACCTCAGCAGAGAATATCTCCACGCCACTCTATTGGAGAAGGTTTCGAAGGAGGTAAAAGTATCTAATAAACGGGGAAAGGGAGACCCTCAAATCTTTGCAACAACCAGTGTGGACTTGCGCCAATGTCCATCTCAAACAAAGTATTACGGTGCATCATTCTGGAGAAATCTTAATATGCACTATGATATGAGGACCTATATATTTAGTCTACCATGTTAGTTATCTTGTTTTATATTCCCCCCTCCCCCAAACCCCAACCTTTCCCCAAAAACCACAAAATTAGCGCTGAAATTTTATTTATGAATGAAGAACAAAACCCATAAAAATAATTAATCTAAATCATTTAAATAAAACAATATATTCTACTGACTAATTAAGATGAGCTAGTTGAATACTACTCAAATCAACCAGTAGTGCCAGCTAGCCAGATTGAGGTGGTCCAAACAATATGACAGACAGCCATTTCGCTCATTTACGGCGAAGCTCATCAACGGTGTATCCATCCAGTTTGACTCAGTTCACACAGCCGAATCAGTTGAAACCATCCAATTTCTGACTACTAACTTGGGAAAACTGACGACACTATGAATCAGTCACAATTAACAATTGGAAAGGATTTTGGATGCATTCCAATTTTCAAGAGTAGGTTTGTAAGGATTAAATTTATTTTTTTATGAGTTTGACCACGAATTGATATCAGTTAGAGAACCATGGAAAACTAGCCTAGGGGGAACTGAACAGCCATCTGTTCCATCCTAGTGCTTGGGAATCATCAGCAGTACGCACCCACCACCCAGGTTCGAACACAAGACCTTCCGGTTACAAGGAAAGCTCGTCCAGTACTCCCTGGTTTTCAATGCCTCTCTAACTGATATCAATCCATGGTCAAACTCATAAAAACAAATCTAATCCTTACAAACCAACTATAGAAAATTAATCTGATGCTCGCTAGTGACATGCTACAGGAAAGCGTTTCCTGGAGTTCTAGTAAGAAGTCGTGACCAGTGAGGTCCATCCAGTGAAGTGTGAGGATGGATGTCCCACCAACTACATTGGTTGGTGGTTGCGCTAATTCGTGAATTAATAGAAGTTAGAATTCATGGACTGGCAATCGAATTGAGTCCCAGTGCCTGAAAAGTATACGAGCTTACCTTGTAACCTGAAGGTCTTGTGTTCGAACCTGGGTGGTGGGTGCGTACTGCTGATGATTCCCAAGCACCAGGATGAAACAGATGGCTGTCCAGTACTCCCTGTGGCTGGTTTTCAATGGTTCTCTAACTGTATTCCAATTGTAAGACTCTATGAGTTGAGTCACACCGAGTACACCACATTGATGAGCTCGACCCTAAACGAGAGAAATGGTCGACCGTGTGTCAGTGTTTAGGTCACCTCGATCTGACTGGCGACCAAGTAGTATGCAACTACTTATTTCAATTAATAAGTAGTATACAGTTCTGCACAAATACGCATGCATATTGCGGTGATCTGAATAGTTTGATATTCAAAGGAAACTATGATGAAAATGTCACCTTCTCGAACTGTGTATAAATTGGAAATTGTGAATTCGATTTATAAATCATATGTGGTCGAAACCAACTGCAACATAGACTCACTCACTCTCCGTCTCCCTTTCTTTCTCTCATCATCCTTCACATTTTAAGGAAGTTTTGCTTAGTAAACTTCGCAAATACTTTGATTGGACATTGGTAACTAGTGTGATTTGTCTAGTCCTTTCATTGATGCAGACTGAATTCTATCAGTCAGGTTTGCGGTGTGGCCACCATTCTTGGTAGCTCGTTATCCTTCAAAGTTGTTGATTTTTTTTCCTTCACATTCCCCAGTGGAACATAGGGCTTCAACCTGGAGGCTTGAAGTTTCTGTAGCAGTGTTTATTTTTTACAGGATGTGGTTGCTAGCCTCATGCCCAACCTTTCCTCTTTACCAGAATTATTTCTGGCTCAGCGAGGTAAAGGAGTGTGTCGGCCGGGGATCGAACCCCGGACCATGTGCACGGTCGGCGAGCGTCCTAACCGCTATGCCACCGACGGTAAAGTTGTTGATGCGCCTTGCTAACTGAGGAGTGACAACTAGCAGGAAACCAAGGTGGTTTCCAAGGTTTCCTGTGGCCGACTGCCTCTAACCATCCAATATCATCAAATAAATGTGAACCATAATACCAAGCCACTTAGAATGGTGACCACATTGCAAACCTGAATGATAGAATCAGTCTGCACAAAACAAAGGACCAGACACATCACACTAGTTACTAGTGTCCAATCATAGAATCCAATACAGTCCTACAGGAGGTCAATCACGAGCCCGAATAGCTCAGTGGTAACATCTCTGACTGCAGCACTGGGTGACGCGGGTTCGAATCTCAGAAGGGACATGAGTTTTCCTTCAAGATTGCAGATATCCCTTGTTGACTGGGGAGTGCCAGCTAGCACGAAGCCTAGGTACAAGGCTTCCTGTTGCTGATTGCCTCCAACCATTTAAACTTCCCAAATCACAATATTAGTTAGTATTAAATATATTTTTTTTAAAAATTACCTCCATAAGATCTTTGATGTAGGGCGTCCAACGAGACATTTGATATCTTGGGCCATCTTCACGTTGACGTCGATTACCAGGTAAATAAGGCTGGGGAAGTTTTCGTCGACCAATACTCTGCAATTACAAAAATTACAATGAATAACTATAATAAACTTAAGGATAGACTGTTATGCCTGCAAACTACTGTGCAGAAAAAAATTATATATATGTGGACGATACTTGTATCTTCAATAATAATAAAATCGATGCCGACGTCCTTCTCCAAAAGTTCAGTATGGCTAACTCACAAACTGAGTTCACATATAAAAAGTAAAAAGACAACACCTTATCACTCAAAAAATAATATTTAAAACATTCCTTGCCACAACATTGTGTTTAAAATTCCCCACCCCTTGTATACTAATTCCAATGCAGGTGAAGGATCATCTACTGAGTATGGCAACCTCAATGTGTATTCAATAAATTTAACTGTTCTCACGAAGGGTGGGTAATTGCATAGGTAGAATGACTCGAGTACGGCCAATCTACCTCCATTTCTACCTGCATATTTGTTGCACAATTGGTTCCTGATAGGTTGCTTCGTTCGTTCCCAGAGATCTTTTACTATTGCTGATCTTTTCTGGCCGGCCATCTGATCTTGAGCGAAGTGATAAGTAAAGACAATTGTTGATGAAGGTGTGTAGTTCGTCCAAAGTGCCCTTTGTGACGTGGTGCCATGTCTCTGATCCGTATAGTACCACTGACGCCACATTGAAGTTGAAAATCCGGATATTATGGTCTTTTTCATGCTGAGTGCTGAGTGTTGATCTCCACACAGACTTGAGAGTAATGAAAGCTTGCCTCGCTTTCCCCATGTTCCTCGCTTTGATATCCTCATCAGTTCCGCCCGCCTGTAGTTGAAAGGATGCTTTTTTGTAGGTAGGTAGGTAGGCAGAGGAGGTTGCTGGCTGATTGTTGTCTATTGTTGTTGTTCTTGTTGCTGTTGGCCAAGAACCTTCATCGTCGCCTCTGTTTTCTCTATGTTCACCTGAAGGAAGTCCTATCATTGATGCTTCTTCTGCCAACTTGTTGCTTTTCGCTTACATATCTTCCAGTTTGTGGGAAATCAGACATTTATAGTCGGCAAAGTCCAAATCCATTTCATGCCTGTCTCCTCGTTACCCGCTGTGTGTATGTTGCACTATCCAGTCTACCACAATCATCAGGAAAATCATTGGAGATAGTAGGCTCCCAACTTCAATTCGAAGAAATCCGATGTTCACAGATACATACCAATATAAATGCATTTCAAGCCACTACTACCACCACCAACCTTTGCTGCTGAATTTCACCGATTTCAAATTTAAATCATAGAACATTCACGACACAAATCACATGAACTCATTCAGTTACGACATAGAACTTTGCATAGTGCATAGTGCGACAGTTTAAGCGTTGCTACACTGCATCATTTATCAAACAAAAGAAGGAACAGGAATAAGCAGAGAGGTACAGCAGAAGGACAGAAAAGTAATAGGGAGAAACAATAGGGTTTAATAGACATTAGAAATCACACAGTCAATACATTTGAGTCATTCAGAACAATGATTTTGAGCCAACCATATCACCAATTGCCTCCACAGCCACCATTGGTTCATTCTATTGTGAGGACCCCAACCAGACAAGCAGTCTACAGCTCCCTACGTGACTGGCAGGTTGGCTGGCTTAAACTAACTGTTGTGGATTTTATTGACTGACGAAGCCACGTTTTCGTTTGACCACCACTAGCCTTCGCTTTCCCAACCTGATCCATCCTCAGTGAGTCAGCTAACACTGCCCCTCGAGAAAGGCGATCGCTGGTTAGAGATGCATACATAACACATGTCCTAACCACCTCACTCAATCGGCGTAACTTCACAACCTCGTCTATTGATTTCCCCTCTCTACCTAGCACTCCATCAACGCCTAACCTCAATATTGCTCACTCTATTGTACCATTTCACACGGGAGATAGATCGCAGGCACCTATGATGAAAGACAACTAGCCAGCCTTTTCATGTCTTCCACTTTCAACACCCCTTTCTCACTCACAGCCATTAAGGGGGAGGGAGCGAACTGGTACGCAGTACATACGTCCATTGATCAATAGCCAGTTGGATATAACATCTACATCAGAAATGACGTAAGCTGTCAAATCCGTGTTGAAATTTCGTCATCAATCAGTTAGTTGATTAGGGAATGATGCAACTTCCCACAAAATAAGCGAAGTGTCCAATTAACATGCTCAGTTATCACTTCACTTGCTATCTTTTTCAAGCTAGGAGTCCGTGTTTTTCAGTTCCTGTAACACCAGCTTAGATTTGAGAGGACAAAAAGCAACACCAGAGTATGCTATGTGTAAAAATAACTGTGCATAATATACACGAGTCAATAACTCAAGAAGTGATGGCGCTATACCATGAATTGACAGGAGCTAGAATTCATGGGCTGAACAATGGATCCGGTTATGTCCCAGTGGCCTTGTAACCAGAAGGTCCTCGGTCCCAACTTCCTGTGATGGGTGCGTACTGATGAAGAGTCGCAAACTACATGGACGAAACAGCTGTTCAGCACTCCCAATGGTTCTCTAACCAACGTCAGCTCATGATGAAATCCTCCAACCAATCGAAATACAGTAGTCATTCACACAGATACACATATACAAAATATAAAGGATATTTTTTGTTTGTTTGTATTACACCAAATGACGACTTACAGCTCCAGTAGCATCTTGTATGCTTGGTATCCCTAAGTGTATCAAGTTGCGTATAATACAGGCTTGTGATGAAGGTATTTGAGCATGTTGTACTAATTTAGCTAAATTCTCTTCATTTATTCCACCACGTTGAACAACATACAACAGGATAACACGTAGTTTATCATAAGCTGATACTGACTGGTCAATTAATATTGGCACCATTGTACGCATATGATCTTTAACACGTTCACCTTCGGCATCTGTACCCATAGCTAAATCCTGTTGCCAAAAATAAAAAAAAGAAGAAAAAGGAAAATTGTTTTAGTTTTACAAAAGTATTGATTAGAAAAAAAACTTCAGGAGATTTAAATCACGTTAACTCGAGCAAAGTGCGTCAGTGGCACAGCAGTAGAGTGTTCACCGATCACACCTCATGTGGTCCGGAATTTGATCCCCAGCTGCAAACGCATTCCTTAATCACGCTAAATCGGCAATAGGACTGGTAAAGAGGGAAGGTTGGGCCAGCATGAGGCTGGCTAGCAACCCCATCTTGTGAAAAAATAATCACCATTGCTGCAGAAATTTCAAGTCTCTAGCTTGAAGCCCTATGTTCCACCGGGGACGAAAAGGAATTTTAAAAAACTCGAGATAAAAAGCAACAACACAGAAAAGGGGATACACACAAATAGGAATATATGTACTGCTACTATTGTGGTGAGCGCTGTCTGCTAGCCGAAATTGTAGACAACAATTGACGTCAGTATTTACGTCCCTAATCGAGGTCACAAGATAAAACAATAACAAAGCCTAACCTTGAGGAACTCAAAAATCAATCACAGCAGACTTAGCGTGGGCGGATACGATTAGCAGATATTTCACCGAACTAAGAAACGGCCACAAAGAGATGACAGAATAACCTTCAGCAGCAAAACAACTAATCAGAAGATTTTGCTTCTCTGCTAACAATAACGAATAATAATGTACACAAAAATATATAAATATCTGTTGATCTTCTTAATAAACGATCTGTTGCCTGACTCTTGTCTTCTGTCGTTACATTTGGTGTCGCTGTCTGCCAACAGATGGAAAGCCTATGCCTTAAAGTTTTTGATAGGGACGTATGGATCTTTAGCCATGGACTTCGAGGCTGTTGCGCAGTTGAGTGGCGTTCAAGACCCGTCAGCGATGAGGCTGTTACTTGAAACGCTGCTGCGAGGTCGGGCCAAAGCAGCATGTGAAAGTGTGATTATACGATATGTCATCGGAACAATGATACAACGCTATTTACAACCCTGCTCGAGAGGTACCAGATTCAATTCCTGGTACAGAAGCCTCGGGAATGACATTCATAGAATATATCCAAGCCACTGAAGCCGGTATTTCCAGATACTCCAAAAAAACACGGCTGCTGGTCCTTAGAACTAGTCACAAGATGATGTCATCGGATGCAAGCAATTCTACGCAGAAAGCGACGATCAAATAAGCGGAGTAGCTGCATATTTTAAGCTAAGAGAGGTCAGGTTTCACAGGTGAAGAGTAAGACAGTGTGTACCGAAGTATTTTAAACCCAACATATGGCAGTCAGGTTAACGTCACGCCGCCATTGAATTGACCTATGTCATCCTAGCTTTCACCACAAAGTTAAAGACCTAGTCCGTCACACAACTACCTAGATACAGAAAACTGTCGACAACTTCAAGAGGTTCACCCGTAAGGGTAATTGCAGATATAGGCTTCTGCCAATCTTGCAAAGCACATACCACACTTATAGACACTGATCGACAACTGATTAGGTGCGATTTGGGCGACCTGCATGTTATTGCATAGTGAAACGACATCGTCTGAATATTCGAGGTCGAAAAGTCTATCTCCAGGGAGCAGATCTACACCACCACTGCCACCACGCATGTCTTTCACAGCTGACTCCAGAATGTCATCGATGGTGAAGTTAAAAAGAAATGGAGAGATTGGACAACCCTATTTAACCCCGCTGTTGGTTGGGAACAATGATAATGGTTGGTTGTATGCCCTCAATCTACCTGAGGTGTTTCTTTGTAGGGCTTTCAAGATGTTAACAAACTTCTCTCTAACAGACAGTTCCAGAGCACGGTTCTGTCCAACGAGTCGAAGGCAGCCCTAATATCAAGAAACACAACGATTGTTGGTCTGCATTTCACTGTGAAACACTAAGTTAAAACAGCTCTCCTTTTTTAAATTCATTATGATTATTATTATTATATAATTATAAACGATACTACTCATTAAGACAATAATTGCTTACCTGTTCAACTTTACACAATTTATTAGCATGATTTTGATACGTTTGCATACAATCTTCAGCTAAATGAAAGTGGGTTGAATACATGGATAGCTCTTTTTGATACTGTGGCATTTTTTTCAACATTTGACTTAAATCACGCATTGTTGTCTTATCACCAGCACTAACCATACGTTTGTCTTCAGCGAATTTCTTCAACTTGCTTGTCACCTACATGGGAAACAGGGGAGTGAGGGAGGAGCGAAGAGGGGGTGGGAAGAATAAAAGACAAATAACCTTTAGATAATAGAATTTTTAGGGATTTTGGATTAATTCCAATTGTTAGATGATCAAGTGTCACTTTCCAGGAATCAGTTACTCGCCCCCTATGACATTGGTTGGTGGTCACGCTAGAGAGTTGGCAGAACTTGGAATCCGCGAACTGGTCACTGAATTGAGTCCCTCCTGTGGCTGTGTGAATGGTCTACGAGCTTGACTTGTAACCGGAAGACCCTGGGTTAGAGCTCCAGTTGGTTCATACTGCTGAAGGGTCCCAAGCTAGAACGAAACAGCCACCCACTAGATCCAGGTTTTCCAATGATTCTCTAACTGATATGGAAACTCATGTTTAAGCCTGTTAGATTACAGTCATGCACCAATCTTACAACATGAATATCAACCGCCAGCTCCCCGATGGCTACTTGATGAATTTCCTTGAGATGCTGCAGTGGAAATTCATGACCAGTGGAGTCCACCCACCATGTCATCAAGGTGAATTGGATTTTCATCGAAGACATTGGTGTGGTCAGCGTTATATAGCACGGAGTTGACAAAATTACAGTTCATGGGTGGCTGAATAGTCAATCAGCTTGGTCTCATAACCCGAAGATCCCCGAATTCGATTCCTGGCGGGATCATGAGTACACACACTGTTTAAGGGTCCCAAAAGTAGGATGAAAGAAACAGTTGTCCAGTGCTCTCTCGTGGTTTTCAATGATCTCTCTTGCTAGCTGTTGTTGGTTTCTGACGAAAATCTAACCATTGAAATAATGTTTAGTTTAATAATACTCATTCAAAGTTTATTAAGAACCAGCATTGACTGTTGTTACCCAATAGTGGAGAATGCTAGTTGATTGCTAAGTAAGTATACTTGCGCATGCCACAAAACTTTATATTAAATATGATTCCCCGCTTACTGAACCAAGCTGATAAATGTTTTCGAATGATTCGACGAAGCTTCCTAATCATAGGCTCTCTATACAACCTGAACTACAGGAAAAGTAAAAACAGTATATGCATGAGGAGGAGTTACGAATGCATAAAACATCTTTCAGTTTTTAAGGTAAACATTGGACGGCTACCGAATGATAAGACCAGATGTGTAGATTAAAGTCTTCTTTATCGCTCTTGTTATGACTTTGAGATAGAATCTCCGTAAGAATATCTCCCATGAATTGTAGGTGTAAAAATAATAGCATTTTTCTCCAGCATTTCCAGCTCATGCCCCCAACTACTACAACCTTTGCTGGCTTTTATAAACATTTCGTTGGATATCCATTTTCACTAAGAATATCCCTAGAGTTCTTCCTCTACACAGTCCTCGGAGCAAGCTGACCTCGCTCTAAACACATACCACCTGACTAAGCTACGTCTATATTTCATTGGTAAAAAGCTGAGGAAGTGTGGAGAAACTGAGCTTTGGTTTCTCCAGTTTTCTAAATTCCCAAAGAGGAGACAAAAGTTACTTGAACATTTGCGCCTTTTAGTTTTTAATTATCCCCTTGGTTGGAAAGTTGCATCAGCCAGTGCCAACGGGTTGATGGTTGACGAAGTCCCAGCACGGATACAGAATGCTTGTTTGGCATTCACTTGCCAGTTTACGCCGTCTCTGAATTAGTAGGCGTGATATCCAGCTATCGACCAAATGACATGTGTACTGCAAGGCAGCGGTCCGCTTCGTCCTCCTTTATGGCTGTGAGTGAGACATGGCCATTGAAACTGGGAGAAATGAGAAACCTGGCTAGCTGTCTTTCATCATAGGTGCCTGCGTTCTATCTTCCGTGTTAGGTGGTAAAACAAAGTGAATAATATTGAGTTTAGGCGTTGATCGAGTGCTAGGTAGAGAGGGGAAGTCAATAAATGAGGCTGTGAAGTTACATCGACTGAGTGAGATCGTTAGGACATGTGTTACGTATGCCTAACCAGCGATCGCCTTCCTCGACAATGGGCAATGTTAGCTGATGAGAAAGGGTCAGGCTGGACAACAGCCAGTGGTGGTCAAACCAAAACATGGCTTCATTAGTTAACGAAATTCACAAGAGTTAGTTTAAGCCACGTGGGAAGGTGTAGACTGGTATCCTGGTTCGAGTCCGAGGGATGGTAAGAACCAATGGTGGCTGTGGAGGCAATTGGTGATATGGCTGGCTCAAAATCCTCGATCTCAATGGCAGAAGTAGATGTATCCACTCCTTGTAACTTATAATACCCAATAGAAACATTTTGTTCTTCGATATTACTATTCCTTTTGTCCCATATCTCTGTTTACTGTTTCTATTTTGCATTTCTTTTTACTTTCTTCTTCCCTGGCTTTGTATTCTGAATGAAATGTGGCAACTCGATCTACTGCACATAGGTTCTATGTTGAAACCAGTTGGTCAGTCAGTCAGTCAGTCAGTAGCGGATTTCACTTCATGAGTCAACCGATTTTTTCATTGAGTAGTTTGAGCAGGAAAAAAAATCAATTTTCGGTGCTATTATAGTTAGCCAAAATACATCTTTTATAATGATTTAACACACTGATGCTAATTAGTGTGATAGGTGCTACAACGAACCTGATAGGATTGTAAAGCGTCTATTTAAGATGCCTACTACTGACGTTGATGATTATAGGCGTCATTAAATAATCAAAGAAAAAAGAGCACGTGCATCAACCGAAAGGCTAAATTCTCTGCATTTTAATTAACTACAACTGTAATATCGCAATTTTTCATGATTATTACTAAGCGCTTTAGTCATCGGAAGAACATAAAAGCTGGAGGCTTTACGTAAATAAAGAAACAAAACTTACTTAGCCGCTCTGTTTTTTTACTATATTTCTTATGAGTTTGTTTATAGGAATTCGATTTGTCTCAAGTTCAAATCACAAATTGATATCAGTTAGAGAACTACTGAAGACCAACTAGGAAGTAATGAACAGCTGTTTCGTCCTAGTTCTACAGACTAACTCTTCAGCAGTACCCATCCACTGGGTTTCGAACCCAAGACCTGACTGTTGATCTGATGTTCATTGGTGAATGACTGGCTACAGGATGAAGTTGACTGGAGTTCTAGTGAGAAGTCGTGAGCAGTCACGCGTTTAAAATCATGAAATGGTAAAAGGTGGAATTTATTTATTATCCTCTCAAATGACTGGTGATAATAATATCTTCCGTTGAGTCACTGAATTACTCGCCTTCTCTGACGTCAAATCCTTCTATCTCCCTTCTATTTGATATTTTTATGCCGATGAACTTCTCTCTACTGATAAAGCTTATCAGTAGCACACGCCACAATATCATCGGTGAACTGGCTTCGTAAGCTCTAGTCTATTTAGCCTGCTTGAATATTTATTTTTATAACCATGTGCAGTAGTCTTTAAATAACTCTTATCATATTAGATATTTTCCAAATTACCAGTTATTATTCTTAGCGGTACTACTAATATTACTATTGTTACTATGGTTACAACAATAACCAATTATATATTATATATACATATATGTATATATATATATATATGTATATATATATAAAATTTACGCCCAATTTATCCTCTCATTGGCAGGCACGTATGCCTGATCGATTTATGTATATTTAAATGTGTATAGTGTACAGTTATCGGAAACCAATGACTCCTATGAACATGTAGGATAAGCTATCACAATGTTGGATGCCTAATCAATGTGTATTTATGAATTCCTCAGCTACAGTGGAGCTAATACTGTGATGAGAGCTGTCTGCATGCCAGACGCTGTAGATAGCAATTTACGTCAATGTTTACGTCCCGAATCGGGTCATGAGAGAAAACAAGAACAAAGCCTAACCTTCAGGAACTCAACAACTAATCACAGCAGACTTAACGTGTGCAAATACGATTCGTAGCTATATGGCCTGACTTTCTGAGAAACGGTCACAAGCAGTACAGAATAATTTTCAGCAAGAAAACAACCAATCAGAAGAGGTTGCTTCTCCGTTAACAATAATGTACATAAAAATCTATAAATATCTGTTGATTTCCTCAATAAACGATCTGTTGCCTGACCCTTGTCTTCTGTCGTTACTATAGCTTTGTCGACTCTGTTCAGTACTTAACTATCCAAACGTAGTATTGAACAGTTACGCTCGAGGAGAAAAGATCCCCGACCCCGTGCAGTTTCATCTTGGAACACCACCTGATCGAGACTTTGGACACTAAGTGAACCTGAAAACCGATTTCAGAGTTATGTCTGTCTACAGAGTACGTAGAAATCTTGTCAAAAAAATTTACGAATTAAACTTCTAGAAACCAGTAGAAGGGCTAAGATATTATCCTCATGTTAAATCCTCATCGCTATGTACGGATGTTTGTTCAGTCACTGAACCAGTAGGGCGCAGCATGTCGGGTGTGAGAACAAATACTCGCCAACGATGACATTGGCTAGCAGTCGTGTTATGTCGTGAATTAGCAGAAGTTAGAATTCATGGGCCGACCATTGGATCGAATTGGGTCCCAGTGGCTTAATGGTCTACGAGCTCACCGGCCTTGTAAACAGAAGGACCTAGGTTCAAACCCTGGCGGTCGGTGAGTAGTTATGAAGAATCCCAAACTAGGACAAACCAGCTGTCCAGTACTCCCAGGTGGTTTCCCAGTAGTTCTCTAACCGATGTCAGCTCATGATGAAATCCTGTAACCAATCAATCAAATCCGTACTAACCAATACTTGAATATTTGATACATAATTTGTACTAATCCTAATATTTGTACATTTTATTATTTCCTCTTCCTTTCAACTCTTTATAACAGGGACTACCTCCACTTGACTCCCTTTCAATTTTTGTTGAGCTCTACTTAGGAGGATTTGGATTTCACCGACGATATTTGTCTAATTTCCCACAAACTGGAAGATTTGCAAGTGCAAAACAACAAGTTGGCAGAAGAAGCATCGAGTGAAGATAAGACTTCCTTCAGGTGAACATAGAGAAAACAGGAGTGATAAAGATTCCTGCCCGCCAACGGCTACAGCAACAACAACAGATAATAATCAGCATAAATGGGAGAAATCTGAAAGAAGCAACCTCCTTCACCACATAACTGGGAAACATTGTCGTTTTAACTACAGGCGTACGGAACTGAAGAGGATATCATAGTGGGGATCTGGAAAGTAGGGCAAGCTTTCATTACTCTCAAGTCTGTGTGGAGATCAACAGAACTCAGAATGGAAATGAAAATAAGATGCCGATTTTCAACTCCAATGTGAAGTCAGTGCTACTATACGGATCAGAGACTTGGCGCACCACGAAGGGCACTTCGAACACTTCGAACTACACATCTTCATCAACAGCTGTCTTCGCTCAATACTACTCAAGATCAGATGGCCGGCCAGAAAAGATCAGCAATAGTGAGGGATCTTTGGCAATGAGCGAACCAACCCAGCAGGAACGAATTGTGTAACAAATATGCAGAAGGAAATGGAGGTGGATTGGCCATACTCTGAGAAAACAAACCATCAAGTGACATCACACACAAAGCCATCGCTCGAGTGGGACCCAATTGGGAAGCGGCGAGTTGGTGGTCAGTGCGAGGGTTTTTGACATGGAGGAAGTGATGTGAAGAGGAGATGAAGGCATGTGGAGAGACGTGGAGCTAGGTGATGAAAACATTGGCAGAGAATCGAACGCAATGGAGACGTGTGGCTGTAGTCCTATGTTCCTCTATGAACTAAAGGAGGCAATAATATTAATTTTGGGACAAGCAATTTTCTTTTTTATTTATTTTAGTTTCTAATCACAGTTAGTGCTTTCTCTATCAGGTAATAACTATCCGAAACCTACAATTTGAATGACACATCTTTAGAAACATTCCTTTCGTTGCTATGAAAATGTGATATATGTACTGACTGACTGACTGACTGGTTTCAACAAGGAACTTTGAACAGAAGAGCAGCTGTTCAAGTTGCCATATTTCATGTACCACATAAGGGAAAACAAATGATAGAGGGAGAGAGAGGGGGATTCAAAAGAACAATAATCAGCAGAATAGTAAGGGAAAAAGTACACCATCGTGAAAAAACTGTAAGGCTTCAGTGTACATAGCAGATCACAAAGTGCGAATGCATCTGTGTCATGTAGAAGGATGAGTTTGTGCCAAATCACCAATTGCTTCCACAGCCACCACTGCTTCTTAACATCCCGAGTACCCCAACCACTATAGCAGTCTGCACCTCCCTATGTGACTGGCTGGCTGGCTGGCTTAAACTATCTGTCACACATTTCATGGACGGATTTCAAGTTTTCATTTGACCATCACTAACTCTTCCCCAACCTGGTCTTATGTCAGTAAAATTAAAATTAAAAAATGTCAGTCAGCTGACATTTTCCGTCGAGGAAGGTGGTGGGTAGGCATGCCATCTAACCATCCCTAACCATCTCAGTTGATGTGGTTTCAAAATCCCATCGACTGACTTTTCCTCCTTACCTAACAGTCCACTGACGCCTAACCTCATTATGACTCACTTTATTATACCACCCAACACGCAAGATAGAACTCAGACACGTATGATTAAAGACAACTAGTGAGCCTTTTCATATATCTTTCATTTTCTCAATGGCCATATCTCACTCACAGCCATAAAGGAGGACACAGAGAACTGGCGTACAGTACACATGTCCTTTGATCGATAACCAAGGCGGATAGCATGTCAACGCGAAAGATGCTGTAGGTTGACAAATGTCACACGGAAGCCTTTTGTATCTATGCTGAGATTTTTTTATCAGCAACCCAAGGGGCTATATGTTAAACAGGTAGTCACGTCAAGAATATTAAACATGGGATGTTTACATTCATGAAAAAGAATATAAAAAATATACTGTATACATACATACCTGTTGTGAGACAACTGCAATATGCTGATGACGTAGTTCGCACCATAATTCATCAGTCTCATCTAAGATGATTTCTTTGACACGTTCCTCAGGACCTGATGTATTGATGTAACTGTATTGATCAAAACAAAGAAAATCATTCTTTATTCCTGTTTACATAATTTCTTTAAAAAATATCTCTTTATAGGCCTATACTTCTTCTATTGTATTCTAAGTATTGTTACAGCAATACGTGATTTTCAGTCCATACGCGACCAGGAACCAGACTAGTGGCGAACTAATCCATACCGTCGGTGGCACAGTGGTAGTAGAGTACTTGCCGATCACGCCTCATGTGGTCCGGGGTTCGATCCCTGGCCGCCAACGCACTCCAAAAAACCTCGCTCAGCCAGTAACAAGACTGGTAAAGAGTAAAGGTTGGGTCAGTATGAGGCAGGCTAGCAACTCCATCCTGTAAAAATAAACACCACTGCTACAGAAACTTCCAGCTGGGGGCTTGAAGGCGCCCTATGTTCATGTTCCACTGGGAACGTGAACGAAAAAAATTCAGATGGCAAATTGTAAGAGTAAGAACCTTTAACACAAGAAACACGACTAATGCCAAAATCTCCCTAGAAACCTGATACATAGATTAATTCGCACGTTAATAGATATCTAGAGATGAATTCAAAATAAATTACATGATCAAAAAGGTCAAATTTCAGATCGAAGAAATATTATCAGTTCCAATCCAAGCGAATGAGATAAGAAAATAATTTGACAACAACCAACCATAATCAAGGTCACCAGGGATGGTGATGATCCTTATTTCAAGTTTGATCACGGGCTGATTTCAGTTAGGGAACCATTGAAAAGCGTCAAAGGGTACACTGGACAGCCGTTTCGTCCTAGCGCTTGGGAGTGATTCTTCAGTAGTGCGTATCCACCAGGATCCCAGCTAAGGACCTACTGGTTACAAGAGCTTAGCTCGTAAGTCATTCACCCAGCCACTAGAACCCCATCCAATGGCTAAGCCATGAATTCAAACTTCTACCAATTTGTGATTTTAGTGAGACCACCAGTCAGTATCATCATCGATGAGCATTTGTCGACAAACCCATGATTTGATGGAGCCCACTCCTCACTAGAACGCCAGTTAACTCCGTCCTGTAACCAGTCAGTAGACAGCACCATTTATATATAGAAAATATCTAAAGCTCACTTGATTCTGACAAGAGACATGGCTCATTCTCATTGGCTTACGCATTTCATCTAGCTATTAGCCAATGAGTCCCACGCACGAATCAGGCTTCACCTACTTCCACCTGGTGGGGGAATGAACAGTATCATAAGTATCCGCACAATAAACGTGACTCATAGTCCTAAGTTCCAACTGACTGACTGACTAACTAACTTGATTTTGAAGTTGGCGCGGGAATTGTCACCCAGAAGGACAATAGAAGCTTCGCAACTTAGCGAACACAACAAGACCATAAACGTTGCACACCTGAACTAAAACTGTCCAATTTATTTCAAGATTTTCAAAGTGAAATCTTGATTACAGTGCATTTAGGGAATAGTAAGACAAGGCTGCCTACTGTCGCCGAGGATATTCCCAATCCTCATAGACTAAATTATGAGGAACGCCGTACGCAGGGGGGAGGCGAGAAGACAGGAATACGTTGAATCGATAAGAAGACTCTAGAAAATCTGAACTTCTCAAACGATTTATGTCTAACGCCAAATAATCTCGAATACTTACAGGCGAAAACCAACAAATTGGTAGAAGCCGCCAGTGACGACAGCACTTAAAGTGAATATACATAGAGAAGATGGAGATGATGATGGAGATCACCAACCAACAGACAACAACAACAAGCACCAATCAATATCAGTGAAAGGCATCACCGTTTCAATTACAGGAGACACGACAGATGAGGATTTCAAAACCGGCCACGACTGGAAAGCCAAGGCACAAATTAATTACTCTGAATTCAGATTGCAGATCTTCTGAACTCAGCATAAACATCGAAATTCGGATCCGGGACACCAATGTTGAAATCAGCCAGTTCTTCTATATGATTTAGACACACTTGGTAGACGCGACACCAAAAGCATTTCCAACAGGCCATTGTAGACTTACATCAACAGCTGCCACCTTCGCTAGCTGACTCCATAATGAAGATCAGAAGGCCAGCCAGAAAAAAGTAGTAGCAAGAAACGCTAGCAGATAACGAACCAATTAAAAACCTATTGCTGAAAAAAAAATATCACTACGAAAGTGGACAGACGCTAAGGAGACCGTAGGAAGACATCACGCGTCAGGTTGTCACTCAAGTGGAACAGAGAGCTGGCAAAATGTCGGTCGGTTTTCGACATACAACTTTGCACATATGTGCGGCAGTTCAAGTCGCCACACTCCATGTAGCACACAAAGAAAGAGAAGAAGGTAGAAGAACTGTATAGTATAGACAGTAAACAGAGGTGTGAGACAAAGGTATAGTAGTAACGAAGAACAAAACAGTTTTATTGGAAATCATAAGTCACAAGGAGTGGATGCATCTGCGCCACTGAGAACGATTTTGAGCCATATCACCAATTGTTTCCAACCATTGGTTTTTACCGTCTCGAGGACCCCAACCAGGAAGTCTACACCTTCCTACGTGGCTTAGACTAACTGTTGTAGATTTCATTGACTGGTGCCATGTTTTCGTTTGACCGCCAATAGCTCTTTTCCAGCCTGACCCTATATCAGCTAACATTTCCCGTCGATCGAGGAAGGCGATGATTAGGCATACCTAATACATGTCCTAACCATCTCAGTCGATGTAATTTCACAGTTTCGTCGATTGATTTCCCCTCCTTACCTAGCACTCGACGCCTAACCTGAATATTGCTCACCTTATGATACCATTTCACGCAGGAGATGGAACGCAGACACCTATGATCGAACACAGATAAGCTTTTCATGTCTTCCGCTCTCAATGGCCAGGTCTCACAGCCATAAAGGAGGGTGGAGCGGACTGCTGAGCAGTACACACGCCCTTTGGTCGGTAGTCGGATATCGCGTCTACGCCAGAGATGGCGTAAACTGGCATATGCGAAACTAGCCCTCTGTATCCGTGCTGAGATTTCGTCGGAGATCAACCCGTTGGGGCTGATGGTACTTCCCAAGTAAGTGAAGCGGTCAAAATGCTCTACCACTTCACTTCCTATTTGTAATCTAGGAGTCGGTGTAGTCCAATCCTATAACATTATCTTACATTTTACAGGGGCGAATCGCATGCCAAACATACGAAGACTGCTGCTCAAGGTGTTCAGAAGACTCTGGATTTTGTCAGCGTCCTCGCCTAGAAGGACTATATCGTCCGCATATTCTAAGTCAACGAGATTTTTCCCTGGTAGCAAGTCAATCCCTGAGTCGCTGAAGTGAGTTAGGATTAAGTGCATTAGTACATCTATGATGAAGTTGAATAGGAATGGGGATAATGGGCATCCTTGACGGACGCCACTAGTCGTCACCACTTCAGATGACAACTCGCCATAAGCCCTCACCTGGCTGCATGAGTACGAGTAGAGTGCCTTAATCAGTGCAATGTATTTTCTCGGCATTCCCTTTACAGCCGAGCATTGCCAGAGAACCTCTCGGTCGACAGAATCGAATGCCGCCTTTATTGTTGTTAGAAGAAGAGATGACAGCTTATGGACAGTCGTGGAATCAGCAAAAAGAGAGAACTACAGGGAAGAAGATGAAATAGAGATGTTTCACTCAGAACCCAAGGAAATAATAATAAGTAATGTGAATTATTTTTTAATTTTTTGATTGCAGCTTGATACCACACAGTATTTTCAGTACAAGTATGGAATTTTCAGCATGGATATCGGTAGCCAAAATTTTGCAGGCCGACCATAGATATCGGGTGTGCGTCGGCAGGGAACCGAACCCCGGATCATGTGCATGGTCGGCGAGAGTCCTAACCACTGTGCCACCAACGCACATCTCATCTATAATCAACAGTCGGAAAAATGCATAGTTTGCGGACAGCACAAATGTTCTTTATACAAGTGAAATATATTAAAATGAAGTAATAGGTAATAAATTTGATCACGAACCGACATCACAGCTCGAGAACCATTCAAAACCATCAAAGAGTACTGATGGTACTGCCTCGTCTTAGTTTGGCATTCTTCATCAGTACGCACCCATGAACCCCAACCCACCAGAGATTGAACTCAAAACCTCCAGTTGACCAAACAGTCAGTGGGACGAAATCCGATAGCCAATGAATTCGAACTGTCTACCAATTCACAATATATATAGATCCCTATCACCAGTCAATATCATTATCGGCGAGTATTTATTTGTTCACACACCCGTTGTGAGACTTGGTGGACCACCCTTCTGATCACGATTTATCACCAGAAAAACCTCAGGTAACTTCACCCTGTGTAATCACAGTTAGTCATTGATGAGTATTGGATTAGTGTTTATAGGTGTTCGGCTTTCAGGGATTTGATTTACTGGAGGAAGTCTAACCATCAAAATGAATTCCGTTAGAGAACACCATTGAAAAACCACCAGAGAGGAGCACTAAACAGATCTTTCATCCTTACAACCTGAAATATTTGGATTCGTTGTTCTGTAGGATTGTGCCTGCATACTGCTGAAGAACCCCCAAACAAACACTAGGAAGAAACAGCGGTCTCCAATACACACTCATGACTGTCCAACTGATTTCAGTTCCCTATCAAATTTTAAATCAATCAAACGCCTGAATAGCAACATTTGAAAATAAACATTAAGGTGTTTGTATTTTTTTTATTACAGCTTGATTCCACACCGTATTTTCAATACAAGTATGGAACTTTCAGCATGGATATCGATAGCCCAAATTTTGCAGGCCGACCAATTGATTTCAGGTGTGCGTCGGCTGGGGATCGAACCCCGAACCATGTGCATGATCGGCGAGAGTCCTAACCATTGTGCCACCGACGCACACAAGTCGGGCTTAGTTAAGACTAACTTATGACAGGCAAACTATGACTATATTCAATCGAATAACATTTTAGATCCAAAATTATTCTAAATCAATATTCTAGTAACACACCAAAACATGTCAACTATTGGAATTACTCTAATTTTTACCTTGGTAGGTTTATTATTATTATTCCTATTATCATTATTAATTATTATTCGTTCCTTCAGTTCTACGCAGACAATAGAGATTAGATAGTACATTTCTATGTCTCTTTATTTCCATCATAGTTGTTCCAATGGAATAGACCTTAACTGACTTGAGCAACTTAGGGATTGACTTGTTACCACCGGCATATGAATAACCTCGTTGACTTAGAAATATGCAGATCATATAGTCCCCCCCCCCTCCTTCTGGGTTAAAACGCTGACAACATACAACAGAGTCTTCTGAACACCTTGAGCTGAGCAACAATCTTCAAGTGTTTGGCGTATGATTCGCTCCCTCTGTCAAATGTAAGATGATGAGGCTACAGCACTGGACTACATCGACTACTCCTAGCTTAAAAGCAGGTAGTGAAGTGGCGGTTGAGCGTATTGACCACTTCACTTACTTGGAATATGGCATCAGTTCCAACGAGCTGATTGTTGACGAAATCTCAGAACGGATACAAAAGGCTCGTGTGTTACGCATGCATATCTAGCCAACGCCTTCTTCGACGGCCAATGTTAGCTGAGATAGGATTAGGCTGAAAAACAGCTAGTGGTGGTCAAACCAAGGCATGGAATCAGTTCATGAAATCTTTGATGGTTAGTTTGAGCTACTCAAGGAGAAGTAGGCTTCCTAATCGGGGTCCTCGAGATTCTGTGAACCAATGAAGGCTGGAGAATGAATGGCGGCGCAGATTCATTCACTACTCGTGATTTCCCATATACATTCAACCCTAATATCCCCCCATGTTACGATACTTTCTCCCTCACATTTCTGCTTATTGTTGTTTTTTATCGAATCTCCTTTCTCCTCTCTCTTGTGTCTTCCATTGTGTGCTACATCGAGTGTGGCGATTCGAACTGGTGCACTTCTGTGCAAAGTTCCATTATGTTGGAACCAGTCGTCAGTTAGCCCTCCACTCTATTCTCTGTCAACATTTTCAACTGGCTCTACGACTGCCTGTAAGTGTTCATTTCCCACATAATCTCCTTCAATGTCACCCTCAGATACCAAACGACCAACTCGTTGTTTCCCGTTCGGGTCGCTGCTCACTCAATGATCTCATGTGTAATAACTTATTTGAGGGTGCCCCCCTCAGGGTGTATTTTTAATCCATCGCCAATTCCTAATTCTCTTTCTGTTTCAGGTACCCCCCATGAAAAAATCAAACTTCATGGTGTGGGCAGCCGGGAAATGACAACCGCCCACGCACTTCCAAAAGAACACGATGCTCTCCTGATTAGCGCCTACCTTTATCTATACTAAATCATCTTGCTTTCATCCCACTGTTAATGCTATTCCATAGGCAGGTTCCCCACCCTCTTCTCATTCTGTGACCAATAATAGCGATGAGAGCCAGAAAAACACTTTATTATTATTATTGTTATATATCCTTCACGTTCCCCAGTGGAACATAGGGCTTCAAGCTAGCGACTTGAAGTTTCTGTAGGAGTGTTTATTTTATAGGATGGGGTTGCTAGCCCCATGCCCAACCTTTCCTCTTCACCAGCATTATTTCTGGCTTAGCGAGGTAAAGGAGTGCGTCACCCGGGGATCGAACCCCGAACCATGTGCATGGTCGGCGAGCGTCCTAACCGCTATGCCACCGACGCTGAGAAAAACACTACCGATAGTCATTAAGAGCCACGATGCCAACTTCATATTGGCGCATTTAACGTCAGGAGAACAGGTACCTTTAACCCGAACTCTGGCATCTTAAACCACGAATCTGTTGTGCTTCGGAGACACGCATACAGGACCCATGTGTGGTTACCCCATCTGGCCAACATAGTGAATCTGCAAAATTCACCTTACGGGTGCCAGGAGATTGTTCAGCTAGCTCGCACGTGGAGGGATAACAGTGAGCGCTAGGACAGAAAACTCCCTAGCCGACTGGATCCCATTGGATAGTCATTTGTGTGCTATCTGCTTGAACGGACCCATAAGAAGATGGAAGGACTGCATAATCTCCGATTATGCCCCAAATCAACTGGAGTTCGGACGAGACGAAGAATGAGTTCTATCAAAAAACTGTTTAGATCGCCGCGAAAAGAATAACGCTCAGGTATAGTATAGTCGTTTTAGCAGGCAATTTCAATGTCCAAGTAGAGGAGTTGTGTCAGCCTACGAAGTATGTTGGTGGCACCTAGGGAGTCCTTTGCCGACGAACCGACAACGGTGATCGCCTTTTACAGTTCTACTCAGATAATCATCTATTCCTGGTCAGTACTAACTTCAAACATAATGAGAGGCATTGTCTAACCTAGAGACACCTCCATCATAAAATCAACGATGGACTCAAATAGACCCCACACAGCGATTAGTTATCGTTGGCGACGGTAGATAGACGAATGATGTAGTTAGTAGTGAAATGTAAGTCTGCTAAAGAGGTAAAAAACAAAATAATAATAATTAAGAAGTGAGGCAACTTACCGGTAAACATCATTTTCAATTGCCAATAAATCATATGCCATGGCTTGAAATGTAAGCTCGTGAAGAATAGGCGAGATAGGATCAAATCCACGATCAAGTAGAATTAATTGACTTCGATCTTTTTGTGGACCCTAATGGGTAGATATAAAAAAAACATCTTTTTTTTTTCTATATGTGTAAAATTTGGCCACTGTGGTAGTGTATGTTATTCCATATTAATTTGTTTATTAGATATATCACACAGTCAGTGAAACAGTCTTGTTATTTACTGGATGACATTTCGAACACTCAGTAGCTTAAAAGTCACTCAAAATCTAGACTAACAAATTCTTATGAAAAACATATTATTAGTTTTGGCATTGTCAGTTTATATACACGTATACCAATAAATGTAGCTATAGAGGCAGTCAGAAACGAACTCATTTCTGACCAAGAAATCGAACTGAGGACGAAAGTGCCACTGAAGGACATAATTCTAGAAGTACAGCTATGCCTGACATCCACAGTATTTAAATTCCAAGGGAAAATATACAAACAAACTGAGGGAGTTGCCATGGGATCACCAATATCCCCAGTGATAGCAGATAAATTCATGGATAAATGGGAAAGCATAGCGATTGAAACGTTCACCCCCACCCCAAAAGTATGGTGGAGCTACGTAGATGACACATTCACTGTACTTAGAACACAAGATATAGATACATTTTTCGAACACATCAACTCGAAGGTAGAGGAAATTCAATTCACTTATGAATTGGAAAGTCAGGAAGGGGAACTGCCAATGTTAGATTGCAGTGTAGAAAGGAAAGAAGATGGGGAGTTAAACACGCTAGTGTGTGTGTGCGTGTGTTTACAGGAAACCCACACATTCAAACAGATATTTGGACTTCCGATCATCCCATCCTATGTCAATGAAAATGGGATTTGTTGAAATGTTGAAGTAGTAGAGCACAAAAACTAAGTAGCACCAAGGAAAATCTAAGACAGGAAATGAGGCATATGAGAGAAGCTTTGAAACTTAATAATTACCCTGATAAATTAATCAGGAAATATGTAGGGAAATGTAAAAATAAAATAAATAATGATAGTAGTGATAATAATAATAGTAACATGCATGTCAAACATGCACAAGATAATGACAACACCAACATTAAGGAATCTAAATCACTAGTGGTAATTCCATACAAGGAAGGAACCTCGGAAACCATACCGCGGAGAATTCTTAACAATGCAGGCAGTAATAAAAGTGGCTGACATTCAAACCAACCACAAACTCAATTAGAAACGAGCTTTGCCGATTAAAAAATCAATCCTGTGGAGCCTTTAAAATAGAACAGTTTAGTTTATCTAATACCCTGCCTGAGATGATTGTCAGGTCAAATACATAGGTCAAAGCAGTAGAACAGGTGCAGTCAGTCAGTCAGTTTAGAGGAGCATGAAAACCTAGCAAAATCTAGATTAATTGACTCGAATAAGATAAGAAATCTAGAGAATAGTTCAGCTATACCACTACTACTTGAAATTATACACAACCATACAATAGGACGGATGGGATAGGATGACAGTTTTAAAATCTAATGTAACAGGGTGGAAGGAGAGATTGATAACGGAAGCTTTGTTTATCGAATCAACTACAAACACGTGTAATAGGAATGATTCAACACCCGTTCCGAGGAAATCTGGAGAATTCTACTTCGCCTACGACAACAAATAGGAGAGAACAAAAAGATCTATAAAACTCAAGTTCCGAAGTCGTGTGATTACAACTGATGATATGATTATGAACAATAAATTTTGTTCGAAATTGCGTCATCCATTAAATAATCATACTGTTTCACAGACTGTGTGATATCTCCATCTAATAAACAAACTAATATATGGAATTAATTTTCATTATGTGCATTACCTGCCGCCTAATATTTAAATGAAATTGTATACAATACAGCAGTGAATTAACGCACTCGTCACAAGACAAACCAAAACAGTGAACATTATGCAACTACCACTTCTACTACTTACCTCACCCATTTGAGGATCATCAGCCTTGTAGGCATCCAGCTTTTGTTGAACTAACTGGGCGAATTCAGCATTCCTTTCAAACTGACTGAAATGGTAAAACATCAATAATAGTAACAATAATAATAATAACAATAATAATTTAAATAATCAAAAATGTTTGAATAAAGAAAGAACGAACATATTTGCGAACAGGACAATACGAGCTCATTGAAGCCTCTACATCCTAAATAAACCAAGCAGAGATGTAATCAACCCACAATGTAGAATCATGAAATGAAAGGAAGTTGTGTTTTAGTTGGGAAGTGCAACTGAATGAGGTCCTGTAGATCATATGCCACTGCGTAGCTCCTCGAGACGTTATCTGATACCAGGCTAAGAATTGACTGGCTGGTTTCAACAAATGGGTAGTAGTTCAAGTCATCACACTTCACTCAGAACACAAAGCCAGAGAATAAGAAGAAGAAAGTAAAAAGAAACGCAAAATAGAGACAGTAAACAGAGATGAGTCAAAAAGAATAGTAATATCGAACAACTATATAGTTTTATTGGGTATTATAAATCACAAGGCGTGGATGCATCTGCGCTAGCCACTGAGGACGAGGATTTTACGCCAGCCATATCACCGATTGTCTCCAGCCATTTGTGTTTACCGTCCCGAGGACCCCAACCAGACAGCAGTCTACATCTTCCTACATGGCTGGTTGGATGGCTTAAACCAACTGTTGTGGATTTCACTGACTAATGAAACCATGTTTTGGTTTGATCACCACTGGCCTTCTCTTTTCTAACTCAATCATCAAACTATCCATACTATAACGTAACTCTTTGTTACTACCGTAGTTTCGTTAACACCCAATTTTCTTGACCGTTTTTGTACTGCGTAACTCCACCCAAAAATTACTAATTCTCAACCAACCCCCTCCCTCCGCTCTTTAATTAAAATAACCCTAACCAATCGTATTTTGTGTTTGACAAACTTAACGTACAAATACATACAAAATAACCCTTTTTATATACATATTTGCGATTGTACAGCTAAAAAATAATAAATAAAATGAATTCACTGGTGAAAAAACAGACTCTTCGCTAAACACTACGTGTTTCCTTTTCATTCATAGCATGTATGGAAGGGGAGTATTCATGAATGATGAATAGAAAGAAAGAAAGAAAGAAAAAACAAAAAACGTCAACACCTTGTTTACAAAATAATAACAATAATAAATTATCTCTCAGGAGATAACCCCACTCACGTTCTATATCGAATGACAGGATATTCGCCTAATGTTGCACAAAGTGTAGCAATCTGTTCGGCTATACGTTCAAGTTGTTGTCCAGATCCTTGTTGTCTTGCTACAGGATTAAAGTAATACTGAAAACTCATCGGTGAATCCAATGAAAAAACTCGAGATTCAACGGGTAAAAAAGCCATATTGATTTCTTTTAATGTCTTTAAGAATATAGCTGAATTTGATTGACATAAACGATTGAATAGTTCATCTGGGCAAGCTGGAAAAAAAGAAAAGAAACGAAAAAAGGAAATACTTGAATATCAATGAGATGCTCACTGGCGACTGGCCCTATTAAGGTAGGTAGTTAGGTCCCTGGGGTTCTAGTGGGAAGCCGTGACCAGTAGGGTATAGCAGGTGGGGTTTGTGGACAAATACTCGCCAACGATGACATTGGCTAGCGATCGCGCTATTTCGTGAATTCAAGGGTTGGCCAGTGGATCGGGTTGGGTCCCTGTGGTTTAATGGTCTACGAGCTCGCCGGCCTTGTAACCAGAAGAACGTGGGTTCGAACCCTGGAGGTGAGTGCGTACTCCTGAGGAGTCAAAAACTGGGGGAACGAAACAGCTTTCCAGTACTCCAGTAGTGCAGGTTTTCCAAATTGTTCTGTAACCGATGTCAGCTCATGATGAAATCCTGGAACCCATATATATATATATATATATATATATATATATATACGTAAATTAACAACCAATTACGACAGTGGTTGCCAGGAGGGGATACAATTACATCATTCATGGAGAATTCAAATGAGTTCATTTCATACTAAAACCTGTTCTGGATATGCTGTCTAGAAGTAGACCACGAAGGCTTTTGCAATTAAATCAACCAGCTCAGAGAACATAACTAATTCAATACCATCCACTTGAGCTGCAAATCTCCAGTCCTTGGATACCAATCACATAAAACACCAGTAATACTTCTCCTACCTAGCCACTTCGAAATGATCTGAAAACTATTTCGCTAGTCTGAGGGCTAAGCTCATCAGCAGTCTGTGTACCTGGATGGAGTAACTCAGTTCAGACAGCTGAATGCGTTCAAACAATACGAATTATGGCTGACTACTGGCAGTTCGCAGTTTGCAATTTAAACAGTTCGAGGTGAAATTTTATTAGAGTTTCCTTCGGAAACCGAAAGCATTCAGATCACAGTATATATGCTAGATTGTTTTTATACTAAATATAACCTAATTTCCTAATCCAAGATAGTTCAATTAGGTTAATGTATGTGGAACGTTACTGTGATGACACACAGGGATCTAAGTTCGCACAATCTGTAGATGCTCCCATAAACGACTTAGTACGGCCGAGAGTAGGTAGACTTCGATCTTCCTCTCATGTGGTCACGTGTTTATATCCCTTATCAGGCAGGTCTTAACCATTGCCTTCACGTGGTAGGAGTGTTCTTCACTAAACTCAAAGGGAGAATGAAAATGTTTGCCGCTTACAGCCGGACTGGTGGACATGCTGGTCCACCTATGAGATCTGGAAAAAACTCTGATTTTGAATCCATGGTGTACATGGACTCCAGCATCTGACTGGATCGAATGGCGTATGAACCTATTTTGGTCACCAGCAAACATAAGAACATAGCTCCTGACACTGCTTCACTGTCTTGTGGATCAGGCCTCAAGTTAAAGGCTTTGGGTGGAGGGGGGCTTAGCTCGCTAGGACAACGATCTGTCCTCGTCTGGGCGTCCGAATAGTATCTCAGCCTTCTCACAAACTATGAGATTTTGTGTGGCACATCTTTTGGTGCCCATTATGGAAGCAAGTGTTTGTTTTAGTAAGCAATAAAAATCTGTAGACACAACAGGGTTAAGTAGAGCCTATAAGAGGAAAACTAGGCGAAACGCACCTATCCAACCGACACTAACTGTATTTCATGAAATAAATGAATCAAGTGCAATCTTTAAAATGCCCTTGGCAAAAATTTCAATATGTGTAGTAAGCGATTTACTCCTTTTAAATTTAAGATTGAGTTACACAATTGGTTTGCATAGATTTCTGGTTCAAGAATAGGCAGTAAAGTAATTATGTAGGCAGTCTATTTTGTTTATTTCAGAAGGTGAGCTGGCCGCAATGCGTTAGCATAAACACGAAAGGCTGGTTTCAACTTTATCAGCTTGTATCGTCTTTCGTGTTGGCAAAGTGTTCGACTACCCACCAAAGGGTCCATGTGATTTCCCCCCCCCCTCGCACCTCCCTTAGCAGTGTATGAAACACAAAATAACTCCATGTTTATATTCAAAGGTAACCTATATCCAATCGCCCAAGATGAGCAACGTGAGAAGTAACGTTGAGATCTGAGGGACTCTTAGCTAATAAAAGTCAGTTGACAAGGTTGTGGATCTTCAGCCACCTTCAGTGAGTAATAACAGCCAAAATAAGTATTACTTCGGGAAAAAAATTGGAGACAGTCAGACCGAAACATGACATCAATCCATGAAATGGCTGACCATTATTCTGAACCGCGTAAGGTGTAGGCTGTCTAGTTGGAATCCTTGAAATGCTACAAATCTGTTACATCGGAGTGTTACTGGGCTATGGGTTCATTTAACTTGACTAGATTGTGGCCCCAGAACACGAAACACTACAACCAACTGATCATTTGAAAATATCTCCCACACTGAAATCGACACAAAAGTTAGACTGGGAAAAACGACGACCGGAACAACAACGGAAACAGCCGTAATATCTATTATACAAAATACATGGTATATTATATTTACGAAACCTCAGGAATGTAATCCATATGTAAACAAATCAAAACATTCTAATGAGGCTATCATGTCAGTACATGCATAAATCATGAATTTACGGCTAGCACAGAAGCCTGTTTGTCCTAACAGAATCAATGGTTGGAGACTTGGTGATATAGTTCAATATGGTTCACGGGTGTACATACTGCCTTCATGAAAATTTTGATTACTATTACTTCTTTAACAAATAACCGCCTATCCCACACATCTTTATCTGTTGTAGTCTCACTTACCAGCCTTATTTTTAGATATGCTTGTTCGAAGTCTCGTTACCAAGATTGATGCACACATGTGTAAACTCTTATCTTGGCTAAAGTTCACTTACATACAATGAGTTTTGACGTTTAACTGTACAGTCGAGCCAAGAGTAGTGCATGTCCACTAAATAATGTCATTGAGATGGTTAATAACATTGTCCAAGAAAAACAGGCCAGTATGGATAAAAACAGCTGAATTCATGGTGCCAAAAAGTTCAATAACAAAGTGTCTTGTGGATTATGGACATGATATCAACACTGTCAAGTGATTCACTATTGTCAGTAGACAAAGAAACAGAAAGTTGCAATTGCAAATGCAGAGGCTTGTGCAATTCGAGTTTATAAACCAGATCTCTGTGTACAAAAAGAGATGGTCGTCACTCCAAATCTACCATGGTAATATATTTTACTTATTAACTGTTATTATCAACATTATTAACACCTTATTCTACCTATTATTATTCTTGATTCATTTAAAACTATCCTTTATCGGTTGCATTATCTTGACTCACTTCAACATTATTATTATTATTATTATTATTATTATTATTATTATGGTTACTATAACTGTTACTATTAATATTACTCTGTTTGCAGTTCTTGATGATGAATAACTGTTTATCTAAGTGATGTAATTGAAGCGTGATGCATTTCATCTTAATTTTAATCTGCCATACTTCCTTCCCCTTATCTATTTGAACATGACCTGGAAAACATTCGCACATGTCTTTCTGCATGATTAATTCAATGTAGTCTATTTGCTTATCAGTCTTATAGTCAATAGTATACATTCCGCCGGTTTGCAGAGTATTCAGCTGAAGAGTTCTACTGAAATTTGATGAATTCATTAAATCCTGCTTTATTAACCTACTTTGTTGCTTGTTTTGAATTCGTATCACGAGGTAAATGTTTCCAAAAAAAATTTATTTTATTTTTTTATTTTGATTTTTTTTATTTTGATTTACAGCTTGATTCCACACCGTATTTTCAATACAAGTATGGAACTTTCAGCATGGATATCGGTAGCCCAAATTCAGGCCGACCATAGATATCGGGTGTGCGCCGGCAGGGGATTGAACCCCGGACCATGTGCATGGTCGGCGAGAGTCCTAACCACTGTGCCACCGACGCACAGGATGAGTCGTTAAAACTATGCATCTACAGAAATTGAGATAGTGGAAAATATTACACACAGAGAACCACCATTTACCTTCATGTGGACATTTATTAATCTATCGACTGAACGAACAAACTGATTGAATTAAAACATTATTAATCTGTTTATGGATAAGATTTTATTTTGATAAATCACTGTTATAAAATTTATTAGGAAGATCGGTAAAGGCCAAAAGCGAAATAAAAATAATTGTGAAACTAGTAATGATAACATAAGACAGAATATAAGTCATCCACTGTTATACCATATAAGGAGGGGACATCTGAAACCCTCTCTACGTAGGACTCTTATTAAAGCAGGAATTAAAGTGGCATTCAAACCTACGAACTCACTCAGAGACAAGCTCTGTAGGCTAAAGGACCCTGTTGGTTGACCCAATTAGACAAAATAATATAATTTACAAAATACCCTGAAATGACTGTGAGGTCAACTACATAGGTCAAACTAGTAGGTCGAGGGTAGTCAGATTGTCGGAACATAAGAATTTAGCTAAAGAAGAGAAGATAAATAATTTAGAAAAAAGCTCAACAATTGCACTTCACACATAATAACACAACCACACAATATGGTGGGAGAGTGTTAAAATTCTAAGAAGTAATATAATTACATAGAGAGAGAGGGTGAATACTGAATCTTTGTTCATCGAGTCTACACCCAACACATGCAATAGGAATGACTCAATGCAAGTACCAGAATATGGAAGATATTACCGCCACTCAAATCATTGGAGGATAATAAATAATCTTAAAATTCTATTTCAATTCAAGCATAACACAACATTCTAACAAGTTACTTATTATGACTATAAAAACACTCGTCTTATTTCCCATCTGATTGTAATTGATCAATAACACTCATATTAATAATTCTGAATGTACATTATCATCTTATATTGATTTTTATTCCAATATCTAATCACTTCCACACATGTATATGAATGAAGGAAAAAAGTTGTGTGAGTAACTTGATATGATTATCAGTGGCAATAAATTGTGTTCAAACCGTGGTCATCCGTTAATATTACTGTATAACAACACTGTGTGATTTATCAAAAAAAAATCCTATCCATAATGTTATATTCTACCACAGTGCCCAAGTTTTATACTTATATTATCAATCTGCCTTGATATTTGGTGTGTAGGAAAATCCAGACTGCCTGGTTAAAGACCTTAATAGCGTAAATTCTTCCCGTGACAGCTTTATACAACATATCGCAGCAATTCCTTCCATTCATGCCCGCAGATTTCTGAATATCTAATTAATCTTGATGCTGCACTGCATATTTAACTTAGCATACTGTTCATCTTAATTCTTTGCATTCTGAATGATGCAGAGGGGTTAAAGCTTTTTTGAAGTTTCAGTAGCAGTGTTATTTTTATGAGGTGGGGTTGATAACTTCACGCTAAACCTTCGCTTTTTCCTGAGTTCACTACCAGCTAGGCGACCTCTAGGAGCGTGCCAGCAAGGAATCGAACCTAGACCTTAGGGTGCGGGTGGTGAGCTCTCAGCCACTGAACCACTGAGACAATATTTTTAGTGAATAACATTCTAAAGACAGGTTGCCTTCCCTGGTTACATCGCAAATCGCCATCCAGTAAATGATACCAAACAGACGAAAATGGAATTCTTAAGGTACTAGAAAAGGAATATGAAGCAATTGCTTAATTAAAAGATTCAGGACTCAAAGCAAAACAACCACCAGAAAATCTACAATTTATATTGAAAATATTATCCAGTATTTTTTAACTTATTTGCATGAGATAGATTTCCTACACACAACGCTATTAGCCCCAATTATTGTGAGAGGAGTGATGATATTACTAAGTTGCCCATACTAAATTAGATGAAGTGGGACTCGGACCCAGGACCTGTTGGCTATAAGCTGACCTACACTTCCACAACTTTGGTGATCAGAAGGCAACCGGTTTTCCTAACGTGATATGGTCACCATTATATTAATACACCAAGTTGTTTATGATATGCATTAGAGTAATCTTTAACTTTAAAATTTTCCTTGTGCCACCCTAAATTCACACCACACTGATTAAATATTTTTCTACTTCATCAGTTAAAGTGTAAGACAAATGTTCTTTTTCATACACTCAGTGCTATAAGACAAACACGGGCTGTTTTTACCCGTTAGAAAACGGTACTCGACTGTAAAAGAATGCTAGAACTATATGCGAAAACCGTGCGAGACAAGAATTTAAAAAAAATTAAATGCTACGCTAGTCAGCAAATTACTAAATTAGGACAAAAGCATCCAAGCACCTGGATAAAGTACATACGATCATTTTATAAGGATTTCTGAATCAGGTCGCGAGTCAAACATAAGGCTCCACGAGAATATCTACTAAAAAATCTAGTCACTATAAAAGACACTTCTAACATTAACCAGCTACACTAGTCACATTACGGGGAAACTAATATTCAAAACATGAGTTACTTTAAAAAAAATCTTGCTCACAAAGTCTAAAAACCTGAAAATTGGCGTACCTTCGGTAAAGAACACATGCGCATAGCGATACTGACTCTGAGACCCTTGAAAATCTTCCATTAGCAATTTTATAGACTACGAAATAAAGCTTAGCGGAAATCTTACCTCTTCAGTTGGAGTAATTAAATATATGGCTTCAATTGGTAGCACTTCTCTTTTCTTTGAAATATCCTCAACAACTAAAGAAATTATCATATATTGAAACCATAATACGTGTAATTCCATTATTCATTATCTCATGCATCTTGCAACACGAAGATACAATTCTAGTGGCCAACCTATCCAATACCAACACTTTCCAGTCTTTAGGTTTTCTTAACGGGACGATTATCTCATCCATAAGTTCTATTTTTTAGTCAAATATCAAAAGTATGCCTACTTTTCGCAACTGCTTGCTTTAAAGACATGACCAAGTTAAGTTAACTGCAAGGCCAGATTGTAAGTTCCGTTACAAAACAAAATGAGCGCAATGGCCACAGTACAATCCTAAATCTAAAGTGTACATTTGTGAATTAAATCGTCTGAAGGAATCTCTACATTTCGATGGAAAGATTCATGAACTCTCAAAAAAATTTATTTAAAGACTATATGTAGTAGGCAACAATCTCCATGGTTATAACAGAATGATTCAACTATGACATTTTTACAATACAACAACTAAACAGAGAGAAGAGGGAATACTCCCTACAGACAGATGTCGACCTCAAAATTCTAGCAGTTTATATAGATCAAGACTCACTGAGAAGTAGACAGTACAAGAAGAGAACTCATTATGGCTAAAAATGCATTGGATGAAATTAATGAGAACAGAGCATAGTTTGCCAACTTCCACAGGTTAAATGGTTTGATGAACAGAGGCAGAGTTTAAAAGAGCAAGGATATTCACCAGACCATATTGGTTGTAGACTGACCGGAAACTAGACAGACTTCACCACAATTTCAAGAATGTGGAATCACGGGTTGATTGACACAAAGTCGAGAATAAATGTTGGTCATTATGACTACTTAGTGCAAGGGGTCCTCAAGATGAAGTTGAAGGCCTTCAAAAAAGACCATGATGGAGCACAATTTTATGTTCAGCCTTCGAAAACTGAACAGCGAAGATCCAAAATACATCTTCAAGACAGCCACCCAGTTCTTGGAAACTTCAAGCAACACCATCGAGGAAACCCCCTTGAAAGAACACTAGGACTCTACGGAAGAGGCCCTGCATGACTACAAGACATACGCCCCTTATTTGCCCTGCTTACCAGTATTCTGTTATAAGCACAAAAATTGCAGGTTAAACTTTTGTAAAATCTTCATATCCCTCCAGAAGTGGAAGTCGTATTTGTTCCTGTGGAAGTTAGTACAAATAGCTCCCTGATGATTCTCCCTTATTTCTATAGTCTTGTGCATGTTCCAGTCAATCTTGAATAGCTTATCCTAATTTTAATGGTCAACTTTTTCTACTTTTCCACGCACGCTCAGCGTGGCTTGGTTAACTGAAGCAGACTGAAAAACTTCCCCTAAGCAAATACGAGCCAAAAACCCTGATACCAGTACTCAGAAAAATTAATATTTAATCTAGAAGGTCTGTTGAAGGTACTGTTAGGAAATGACCCTATCTGACAGTTCTGATATGAAAAGAGTCAGATGGTGAAGTCACCTGACAAGTGATGAACAGCCTGTTGTATATCTGACCTAGTCTTCTTGCCTCATTGACCACCCATGTGCCAGTAGTATAAACGTTCAAAAAGAATTACTGTCTCTTCGCCTGATGGAGTGATTCTTGGATAATTCACTTCAGCAAAACGGTAGCACTACCACAATGTTTAGCTTGGTGACCACACTGCACAAATGACGTGTCGACTCTAATTAACAAAGTTATTTATTAGTGTACTTCAGTGAGTCTTACAAGGGGGTGAGTTTGCATTGAATTGCTTCATGGCAAGATTATATGTTGATGCATTAAGTGTTCCGACCTTGTCAGAATAGATACCTCTCTCATGTTATACAAATCCGAATTTAGGATGCTTTCGATTCGGCTACTTCGTGTTGGGAAATCGTCCTGAGGTCCACTCGCTGACGTACTACCGCGGTTTCAAATCAGTCGGTCATCCTTACGACTCCACGGTAGAAATATAGTGAAATGCCCATCCTCGAACACAATAGAGATTTCGATCAACTTAACCCCCTTTGTGTCTACAACAGAAAATGAAGTATCTGGACTATTATCATAGGGAAACTCCCCGATATACGTATCACGGATCACAATCTCTAGGTCTGCACTATCATTTATGAAAAGACTTGACACATGAGTTCTCGTTATGGGACCTCTCACTGTTTAACCATGTGGCGTCTTCGTTGCATGCCGGTATCCCTTGCCTTCGTGTTTCTCTTCCATGACCTCCTGGCACACTGTGCCTAACAAGTAGTTCCGCCTTATGGTCAGAAATTGTGGGCAATGGCATATGACGTAAGGGAGGTTTTCTGACGATCTTATCACGTTCAAGGGCCACTACTTCACCAAGCTTCATACGAGAAGTAGTAAATTCATTTCGTACCTGTGTGCTCGCTTGAGTTGCCAAGGATTTCAAGGGAAATGACACTAGTCCACAGAACAAGATATCAAAAGAGTCAGCAGTATTCAGCACCAAAGTTTCTTTAGGTCCCTCAATGCCCAGATGGTTGGCTAACTGAATGTCAGTCAACGTGACATCAGGATCGATTATCTTACTGTGAATACATGTCAACAAGCGATCTTGTTCCTCACACTCGAACAGGCAACACACCTAAATATACTCTGCGTACATTATGTGCCTCACAAGTAGTATTAATATTAATATTCTTCCCATTTTTCAGCAGTGGCTGTAATCTTACTAAATTGCTAGGGCTATTCATATTAGATTTCATATGTCCTTTCAGACAAGGAAAACATACTTCTTTCTGTTTCGCAAATTACACTCTTTCCAAGAGGAACATTCTAAAGACAACCATAACATTCACTAAAGGATGTGAACTGTCACAATTGATACATCCTTTTGGTTTTACAGTACTCTGTTAGTCTTTAATCATAAATGATTTTCCCTACTCACAAACCTGTCGGCTTCAGTATTGAGGTGTAAGGTGCTAGCGAATTCAATGATCGTTCGGCTTACGTTATCTGCCGTGGGACTCAAAATATCAACATCCTCTTCCTCTAAGAGGCCAATGATCTTAACCCGTTTTTTCTCTAATCAAGTGGGTGGATGTCTGGCGATTACCTCAATAAAAGGAACTCGAAAATAAGCCATTGATTCAATTCAGAGATATCGAAGTATTTTTATAGGTCATCAAGTTGTCGTATCTTAACTGCCAACTATTACCCTTGACAGTGTCAAACACGCTCTTAGAAATCATACATAGTCTGCCAGATCTCTGGCGTAATAATCTCCTAGCCTACTTCAACCCCCCCTTATGAAGCAAGGGGCTCACAGCGTTGCATTGTACTCTCAGTAGCTCCAGTATAATGTCCCAACAAATAAATCAACCTTATTTCATCATTTAGCCTGTTATCACTCAACATTATCTCAATCTTGTTTTCTTGTGTTCTCGCTCCCCACAGTCTGGCGCATAATCCCGTCGACCACAGTTAGGAATATCATAGGTGGTAACTGGTCGCCATATGTCACTCCTGTATTCAATCCAAAAACTTCTCTGAGTTTTCCTTTGTGAATCACCGCTTACATCTTGCGGAAATTATTTCTGCTCAAGGTTTTGCTCCACGCTACGACGACGAATGAAAATTATTTAATGGAGCTGTTGTCATAATTTTGGGGAATACGGTGAGTCGTTCACTGTCTCCCAGTACACTCATTCACCACATACAGAAGTTAGTTGTTGTTTGATTTGGAGACTGGAGTCATTTGCGATGAGGATATGTCTTCATTCTTCACCGTCTTTTTGGTTTTCGGCTGATGCTTTGAAGTCTGTAGTTGTTAGCTGCACATCGCTCACACGGTTCTCCCCATCGCGTGTCTTATACCACTGGTTAACTACGATATAAAATCAAGGTGAGGGATTTCACATAGTGACTACTAGTACATTTTCGCGTTGACTGAAAAAGTGGGAGATTTACGGTATCTGAGAATCACAACGTTCTGCCTTCCAACATGTAGCGAAAGTATTAAATAGTTAGGTAGATTGCCAAGAACTTTCTGTCAAAGTGGAAAAGAGTGCCACCAGTTCCCAACCATTTTCAACTAGGTGATTTAGCGTTGCTCCTAAAGCCTTATCTCATGAATCTACATTTATGGAAAGAGGAGCCTCTGTATCAGGATGTTTAAGAGCTGTGCCCTTAGCCAGTGCATCTTTGAGCTGTGCAAACTGCATCGGACGCCTCTTTTGACAACTGGAACCCTTTTGGTCTTCCCCTTCATGTATTGATCAGGGGCCACATTCACTGTGCGCATTTAGGGACTGAACATCATTAAAAGTCAGTCACCTCCAGAAAACTTCGCAGTCGCGTTGAGAAGTGGATGAGAGATGCTGCTTGATGGTATCCATCTCTTTGATGAGAATCAAGTACCATCAATGACATATCCTGGAAGCCCCATTGTTTCTGCCCCCAAAACGCACTTCCTCTGATTGAGTGTCATGCCTCTGCCTCCTAGTTTGTAGAGTGTTGCCCGGATGTGGTCCCCGTGTGCGTTTATATCCAGGCTAGTGACGAGCTGGTCGTCTATGTAAGCTTTGGCGAACGTATTTCACTCAGAAGTCATCCATAAACCCAAAATTGTTTGCAGCATCCTGGGGACCAAATGGTATCCGCATGAACTCGTGTTATCCGAATGCCGTAGTAATGGCTGATTTAGGCATGTCTTCGTTAGCCATCAGAATACTGTGATAGGTGTGAACTAAGTCCGCTTCAGTGAATTTGTAAATTTATATGAAATACATTATTATTATTATTAATACTGTGGCACCTCGAACACTATTAGTTATGTCTTGAATGTGTGATAATGGCACCCGTCTGGACGGTTTGCTTGCTTGGTACTATGTAATTACCACAAGAGTGCCACTCAGTCTGGTTTTTGTTAGGCGTCATATGCAACAGTTGAGTCCATTGACTATCAAAGGGGCAAATAATCCCCAACTGAAGCATATGGTCGATTCGGATTTCGCTATTTATAGTTCTTTCGGGGCCAATCCACTTAGTTTATCCAAAACTGAAGGGCCATTTGTTCTTATAGTAAGAGTAATTCTAGGACCCGCCTTGAAAATTTGAGGGCTGGCTACGTTTGGACTTGGGAACTCCACAGACATCTTCCTGATGGTTTCGGCTCATACTGGTAGAGAATCGACTGGATTCAATAAACGGTGTTCGCTTGATATGCTAGTCGTATATTAGGTGGTTCCTGTCATTGTTGAATGTCACTTTCTAGTATCCACTGGTGAGTCACATCTTTCTGAGAAGTGTATGCCAGGAAAAGCTAAGTGTAGTCTAGCGAAACTGAAGACCATTGGATGCTGTCACTTAAACTCGGGATTAGGAGTCAGTCTTTTCGGCACAAAAGCCGCGATCTGAGTTTTATTGGAGGATTGTAGCGCGAAGAAGGACCCCCATCGACAATGCCCATGGAATGTGTGTTGATAAAATGTATAAAGTCGAAATAACGTGATTAAAACTGTTTAAGGTAAGATAATTCGGCAGCTGTTTGTGTGATTACGCTTCTTTTGGAAAGGAGTGTTACATCCTATATTTCACATTCCATTGCTAAATTTGTACTCTCAATACTAACATTTCATTGAGAAATGAAAGATGAATCATTTATGAATCCAGAAGTAAATGAACAACTTCACCCGTCCGGCACTCTGTCGCCACGAGTGTGCGGGTTACCCAAACTTCAGAAAAAGGACATCCCATTCTGCCCAATATTAGATATGATTAATTCGCCATATCACCTAATTGCGAAGTGAGTGCTAGTTATTCTTGGACCAGTGACAGGAAAGCTGTAAAATAATGGATAAAGAAAGCATCACAAATCATAAAGTAGGCACATTTCATACTTGGATGCTCGCGTCGTCCTTCTGAATTCCTTAATCTCTAACTACATCTCAGAGGCCATAGCATATAGCCCTGCAGAAACCCTACGCAAAAAAGCCAGCAATACTTCGAATTAATGTATCACAACATGCAGAATGGACTACGCATTACCTAGAAAGTTGTTTGTTGGAAGGCTTCAAATATATTCGTTACAGATTTAAACCGTTCGCAGAGCTAGGATTCGATGAAATAAATCTGCTAGAAGCAAAACAATAGGAGGTTCAGGTTTAAATGAGTTCCTTTTGAACAATTATCACTATGCGGTCCCCAAGTGATTCAAGGATAAAAGTTAGGTATGCATCAGATTTCATTCTGCAACAAAATTTATACAGGGGACAAAAATTGAAGATTTGCATACATATATAGTTTTCTAGAATTGTCTTCAATGCAATGCATTAGCTGAGTGTAACCCATGCTTGATACGTTCTTCCCATTACTTAGTGCAATCAGACAGATTCCCCTAACCACAGCTTGACCCAGAACTTTTGAGTTGGCTTTTCAGGAACCTCATGACTGCTAATAATTTGAAAGCAGTTATCGTTAACTGGTAGTCTTTGTTGCGTAGAAATACGCAGACCAGTACTGAGAACATCACAAGTTGACATGAACCCTCATTATGCGATGTTTCCATAGTATTACCCGGTCCCTATATATTTTCTTTAATTTTTCCCAAGTGTTTGTGATCCATTCAACACATACTTTGGTTTTTTGTTAATGCGAAGACAATATTTCCATATTTATTGATGTTCCCCAATGAATGACTGGTTAGCAGATTGTTTCCACAAACTAAATACAAAAAAGACAGCAACCATGTAATCTCACCATAAACCAAATTTGTGTAATTTAAATAATAGTTACCCATGGCTGTAAAACTGGTGTGTCCCACATAGATAGGATAAATATTTATTAATAATAATAATGTATTTCATATAAATTTACAAATTTACATGAAAATGCATGCCATTTTTACAGGCACGATCAAGTATAATATAATATCAAATCGTAGATTGTCTACAAGTTAATCGTATTTCAACTGTTAAATATTCGATACATATAATACACTCATTTTCTGAATTAGGCCGTATAGTTATTGAATTGTACAGTTGTCCTCCAGGTTGAGCGGGAAAATTGACTTCGTTCCGTTTTCATCCCGTGGTTGTAGGCATACGATAACCAACCAATATTGAGGTAAGTACACCTTTTACAAGGGATTGGAATCTGTTTTAGAAAAATTAAAGTGCTGAGGTGAATCATTAAATTATAATGAAATAGGTAAGTGCAAGTATCATTAATAAATGCATTAATAAAGGAAACACCCTAGGGTAACAACATTCATTTGCAATGTATAATGCTACAGATATATCACAAACTATCATGATATCCACTTTTGGTTTTAATACAATTATCCTCATGCCAGTTGTTTTTATTTTATACCTTTTTGTGCATTTAGTGCACAACCGTACCCTTCAGAGAGTAGGAGTATAATAAGTAATGAAGAGCTATAAGATGTTAAGTTTAATGGAGTAAAATGAGGATCAAGTAAAGACGTTGTCAGAAAATAAATGAGATAAGACATTGTGGAGTGGTATGAAAAGATCTGACGATAGACAGCAAGTTAATTTATAAGATGCCCCATAAATCTGAGCAGATCCCACATGGTCGCATCTCAACAATAGGCTGGGTGAATGGTATATATTTAAAGGTAGAAGCATGATCTGTCAAGGCGTTCATTGTTATCTTTTTCAAGATAAAGATTTGAGCCCTCATAAAAATCAGAAATATCTCGAGCCTTCAAATTTTTTTTAATGCTGTTCCTGCAGAATGGGGCGATTCGCCTTAGTGACCCCCACCATATCTACTGATCAGCTAACTCCACCCTCCCAGCTTTTTTGATGTTAGGCTCTGAGACTATGATTATTATGGTTACCGCAAATATATTGCTTGGTACCAGACATGTTCGTACCCCATATTCCATCTCCCTAGCTTTCTTAATGAGTGCTTCCAATAGGTCCCCGCGTACATCTTTATGAACATATAATATATGTATGCATGCGTCCTAATGAACAGATTACTTTATAAGAAGTCAAAAACCTTGAAGAATAACAAGAATAGGTTTTGTGAATAGTGGAGCAAGATTCAGCAGAACAATATAATTAGGGTTCAATATAGGTAGTATGAACTGAAGGTAAGGTCGGTTGGCAGGACCAAGTGTACTAAATTATCATGACAGTTTTATATATAGTAAACATTTGACATTGCAAAGTAACCTGTCTACATATATTATAAAAAGATATTAGCAGAACCAACAAAATTTCAGCATTTGGTTAACAATACTACAGAAAGTTAGTGAGTCTTACAGGTAGCCGTAAAGTAAATCAATCTATGTATAATAAGAGTGTAATCAGTGTTATAATTCGTATTATCAAAGAATACGTTAGGCTCAAAAACTGAATGTTATAAGGGAAATAAGAGTGATAAACTAAGAGAACATTTGCTGCGTAAGTAATCATTTTAAGTATTTTAATGATAATCTAATTTCAAGTATTGAACATGCATAATTACTAAGTATAATTAGGTTAGTCTAGGAACTAGTGTACTGTCTGTAGTTAAATATTGAAATGTCATGGTTTCACCACTCTACCAGCAGTTGAGATCATTTAGAAGGGCTAGGGTGGACATGTTAATATGTTTTTCTAGGCTCCTTTTGAAACTGTCAGGCCTTTCACAGGATCTAATCTCAGAGGGTAGTTGGTTCCAAAGTTTGCAATATTTAATGGTGAAGAAGTTAGCTCTAGTGGTGAGCTTATGGGTGTTAACCTTGAGAAGGCAGTTATGGTTGCGTAGTCCATACGATTTAGGATTAGCCCAGGTTATAGACGAGTTACTGTTACAGTGCTTTCTTATAACTTTGAATAAGAGAAATAAATTGCACTTCACTCCCCTTAACCACAAGGGTTCTAAGTCCAGTCGAATACATCTGTCAAGGTATTCTATTTGCTGATCATAACCTAATATGCGTTTCGTGAGGAATCTTTGGACACTTTCAACTTTTTTTCTGTCTGCTGATTTAAAGCTACTGTATAAGTGGGCACAGTATTCAAGTTTGGGGCGAATGCATATCTTATATATGGCTAATCTGGCTTCTGGGGTGTAAAAGTTGCGTAGCACAAAGCCGGTTAGACGTTTACAATCAGATACCACCTTATTTGCATGTTCAGTAAAGGTAAGATCTGAGTATGTTACCCCGAGATCTGTGACGGTGTTCGTGTTTGAAACAAGGTCACCGTACATATATAGACATATGCTAGGTTTCCAACGTCCGAAGTATGTTATCCCAGACTTAGCTGGATTGAACGTTAACTGCCACTTTTCACTCCAGTTACATAGACTATTTAGGTCTTGTTGGATTTTACTAACAATATTCGTATCATTATATTCGAAGTCATATAAAACTTTGAGGTCGTCTGCAAAGAGGTATGGCTTGCCATACTTGATCATAGAAACAATATCATTTATGAATACACTGAATAGGGTAGGGCCAAGAACACTACCTTGTATCACGCCGCTGGTTATCGGTTTGGATGTTGATAAGTGATGGTTGACTTTAACTAACTGTTCTCTTCCTGTAAGAAAAGAAGTTATCCACTCAAGTAGCCTTCCACTTATTCCATAAGATAGGAGTTTCAATATGAGTCTTTTATGTGGGACCTTGTCAAAAGCTTTCCTAACGTCTAGAAATAATGTTGCTGCTGAACGACCTTTGTCTACACACTCAATAATGTGGTCGAAATAATCTAATTGGCAAGTAATGCATGATCTTCTGTTTAGGAAACCGTATTGGAAGGCGGATATTAAGTCATTCGAGAGCAAAAACTGAACAATTTGCTTCTTTGTAATCTTTTCCATCACACGTGAAACTACGGAAGTAATGTTGATGGGGCGGTAATTATCTATGTCCGCTATAGGCCCGGTTTTGTGAATGGGTACAACGTAAGATTTCTTCCAGCTATTTGGATATGTTCCACTCCTTATCGAAGTTGAAAATATCTTGAGAAGAAGTAGATTCATGTCATTTCCACCCTTTTTTAAGAGGACAGAATACATTCCATCTGGGCCGGGAGTATTAGTAAGCTTAAGAGTTGTGATAGCTTTATCGATTTCTTGGGCGTTAAAGACTACATCGCTTAAACACTTTTCTGTTTTACGAGGGAAATCTATATCCTGGTCGTTTTCTAGAGTGTACAATTTGGCAAAGTGCGTGCTAAACACCTCACATATATCCTCATCACTTTCGTGAGTAATGCCACCTAGGTGTATTATTTTTGGATATGTTGATTTGGAGTTAGTTAACCTACTTTTGAAGAGTTTGGCTATTTCTCCAGTGTTATGTGGCGACTGAATTGCCCGCGTCTCTTTATTTCTAAGACTTAGATTTTTTAACTCATGGATTCTAATGAGGATTGTTTTGATAGCTATTAACGACGATAAGTCGTCATGTCTGTAGTAACTTAATGAATGCTTCCGCATACTTCTTCTTAGTGATTTTTTTTTATCCTTCACGTTCCCCAGTGGAACATAGGGCTCCAAGCTAGTTGCTTGAAGTTTCTGTAGCAGTGTTTATTTTACAGGATGGGGTTGCTAGCCTCATGCCCAACCTTCCCTCTTCACCAGCATTATTTTTGGCCTGGCGAGGTAAAGGAGTGCGTCGGCCGGGGTTCGAACCCCGGACCATGTGCATGGTCGGCGAGCATCCTAACCGCTATGCCACCGACGCACTCTTCTTAGTGATATTGGAATAAAATCACCTTGAGGAATTTTGAATTTAATCAGTTTCACAGGCGCTATGACATCATTAACCGACTGTATATTGTCATAGAAGTTTTTAAGGACTTCCTCTAAGGAGTCATTGGTAAAGTAGGAATCCCAATTAGAGTATCTAATCAAGTCCTGATACAAGTCCCAGTCAACCTGTGTGTATAGTCTTATAGGTGTCGGAATAACTTTGTTTCTGTGTATAGTTTCCGGAGAAATATTAAACGAACATGCAACTATTTTATGATCACTACCTGGGAATTCATGTCCCACATGAATTGTAGATGGTGCTACGTTGATCGTGAATATAAGATCAAGGATGTTATCGGACCTAGTGGCTACATTTATGTGTTGCGTCCATCCTCCTGTAATGATGGAATTAAGAAGATTATCATACCTCGAGGGTCCACGAAGTGTACGCCATGATATATCAGGCAAATTGAAGTCACCTCCAATTATATTATAACTGAAGGGAAGATTGGATGCAACACTAAATACGTTGCTGAGTACGTTATCGTATTCGCGGTTGGATGATGGCGGTCGGTATACACACCCTATAAGGATAGGTTTACTTCTGAGAACTTTTATTTCGACCCACACCGAATCATTAAGTTGTGACAGAATAGGGTGACTAAAATGCGTTGCACAAATGGGCTGTTTAACGTATATGAGTGTTCCACCCCCACGACCTGTTTCCCTATCCCCTCGAAAAAGATTGTACTTACCAATTGATAAGCTATCATCCGTAATATCACTTGAGCACCAGGCTTCAGTGATCATGATCAGCGACGGATTGCATATAGAGGCTAACGTACATAATGCTAAATGTTTGTTAAGAACTGATCTAGCGTTTATGAGGATGACTGATAGACTTTGACTAAGTGGTTTTAGTGTATGGGCAATATCATAATAAAATGCTCTATGGTTATCAGCTGAATATGTGCAGTCGTTATTGGATTCATTAATTGCAACATTTTGATCACTAGAGACGTTTTCTTTAGTTTGATACTTAGGGATGGGTTGTGAGATGTCACTCGTGAGTGGTTGGTCGTTTAGATATTGCGTGCTATGGGAGATACTAGTATGATAATCTAAGGTATTAGTATTGGTATTAGGTGTGTATAAAGTGTTCGCTATCTGTCGGGGAAGAAGCAGTTTCCCTGTTGTAAGGTGTTTGCTATACCAGCAAGGAATTGGTTTGACATCATATGTGCTATGTGCATGATCCCAGGCGTTTCTGCCAGTTGTCGCTGGAGAAAATTTTGGTCATATGGGTTGGCTAGAGTCATGTAGTCTGCATAGTTACAACCGAAATGGGTGGTCGGCGTGTTGTTGTGTGCATATGACTTAGATCCTTGTGTCTGGTTAGAGAACTTCCTAGGCCATGATGAGCATTGTGTTGAAATTGGCATGTGACTCCTACTGAATGCATGAGAATTATGACAGGGCGCTATACGTGTTTTTGGACTAACGTCTGTATTCTCAAACTGGTGTTTCCTGTACATCATGGTTGAGAGTGCATTCGTGAGGGGCTGAGCAACTTCGTGTTTTCGAAGTGTTTGGTGAGAAATGTGACGATTATTTTTTCTTATCATAGGACTAGTAGTGGAAGTCGGAAATGAGCAAGCTCCTACGGTATGTGAATTACATCTAACTTCAGGAACATGACTAAGTTTAGATGATTGTCCACCAGTAAAATGAGCCAGTGACCCATTCGAAGCTTTCGTAATTATGGGCTTTAGTGTTCTGGGTCTAACGTTCGGTTTAGCTTTTTCCGTAATATTCGGCTTGTGTAATTTGGGCTGCTGGTGATCATTAGGATTTCCCAATAAACTGGATTTCTGTTGAATAGTATCAACAGTTCTTTTGGTGTTCCTAACGGAAATAGGACGCTTATCATATCGCCTTGTATTTACGCCTACCTGGGTGGCCACATGTGATTGCTGCTTCACAGTTGCTGGGCTAAGAGGTTGTGCGGTATATGACTTCCCGAGAGATTCAAAGTGTACAACTGAATTCAGCTTAGACTTTTTCGAGGGTTTGGCATAAGTGCCAGTGTGCAAGGGTTGCACGTCAATACTGTGATCTGTTAACATTTCTATGTCTGAAATTTCCGTATTTAGAGCTAAGTCTTCAACAGTTGCTTGACTACTCTTAGTTTGTGTATGCGATATTGTCTGGTGCTCTTGGTCATAAGGCAATACAACGAGGGAAGTATTAACTTCGGTTGTCTTATTGGGGTTGTCTTCATTCAGTTTACCTGCGCGGCAACGTCTTCGGCAAGAAGTTAAATCAGGTACAATCCTGATTTTGGTGTAGGGTGTTGAGGAGCTAAGAGTTTTGCCAGACTCCAAAAATTTCTTAGCTAGATCAACAGACTTAAATTTGAACAGTACAGGACATGGGTGGTTTGCGGATTTCTTACGAAGACGCAGAACCTGGCAGTCAGATACTGAAATGTTGCTTGCCTGTAGACAGATTGCTTTAAGTTTGACAATAGGTACATTGTCTGGTATATTATATCCTAAAACATTGTATGAGGACATGACCCTCTTTACAGCCTCTGCAGTCAAAAAGTCTAGCAGGTGCTCAGATTTGAGGAGTGAATCTAAGGAAATCTCTTGTGATGGATCACAAAGTTGGAGGAAAGGAGTAATACTTTCAAACTTATCCTGCAGGTCTGTTATGGATTTCTGAAGGATCTTTAGATCACTAGTATTACTCGCTACGTTATCAATTAGTTCTTCCGTTAAGTTTGGTACTAAAACTCTCGGTGTATCAATTGATCTTAGTGCAAATCCATCGTCAGGACTGATGTTTTTAGTGTCCTGCTGACTATTTGATGCTAGTCTCTTAACAGTACTAACTCGTTTAATAACTTTGACCATTATGCAGGTAAAGATCATAAAATTTTCTCAAAAATTGACAAAAGTGTGTGAAATACTGTTATATTATCTAAATAGATAAAAACAACAATAAACAGGTATGAAGTACAAACAAAAATAGACCACTATCAAACGAGTTAACTCTGATAATTATAAACCACAAAACTGAGGACTTCTCTATAGTTCTTTTGTGACAGATTGCTCTTTATTAACACGAATCTCACTGGATCCAAACAGTATTCTGGAGGTGATAAATTTGGATATTTAGCTACCGGAGGGGCAAGCAATATCAGCTATAATTATGTAGTAGTCAAATATAGACCACGATATTCCAGAATGCGAAAAATTATTTCCAACTTATATGGTGAGATTGTAACGTCCTACACGAAGCGCGCGGGTCACTTTTATATCACTATTTGATGTAAATCCACCATCAGGAAAGAGTTAAATGGTACCAGAACTCAAGATCCCTTAATCCCAAGACACAAGCTTCACTTACTGTCAGTCGCTGATTTCCCTGTGAGTTATATAAATCCGAATAGTACCTAAACACCACTAGTCTAAGTACCCATCAATTTCTTCGTCTTGCATCTTATACAGTGAATGTCACTAACAATGAGCCGGCATTAAGTGGAAGTCGCTGTCGCCACTGTATTAGCCCCAGTGCACTCGTAAAGTAACTATTTTTATCCTCTACTGTTGTGCCATCTTCAAATACTTTCTGTTTCCCGTTTGCTTCCCTTTTAGATAGTCTTTACTTGAAGAGTTTTCGAAGTAATTACATTCATGGAGATGTAGTTACCTCAGCTACTGAACAGTGAGCTGTTTCTAGAAATGCGGATGTTAGCAGTAACATAAATGTGCTTTAATACTGACAACAGTATTTATTATGTATGCATTCAAACTTGGATTGAACTAACCTCTAGTAACATAGTTGCAGCCGAAGCATTCTTGATTCAGCACAGGACAACTGACATCACAATATATTCGGTATACTAAATATTGCCTGTGTGAAATGGAATCCATTAGACTGCATTTCGATAAGGATTCCTTGTTCAAGAGGGACTGGCAACCAGCAGCAGATACGAAATGTAGTTTGGTATAAGGTGTGAACATCGTCTTGTGGTTCAAACGAACAGAAAGTAGAGTTTGGGAAATAACCTTGCAATTTCCGAGAGCATTTGTTTTTACACAACAGTTAAAAGTTTACAATTATAGTTGTTTTACTGATTATAGAACAAGTTATTTTAGGGACAACTGCATAATAAAATGGCTCAGAACCGCAGTGGAATAAACTGCAGGCGGATCACGCTTCTTGTAGATAGGCGGCTAATGATTTGTACTTGTCATCAAATTTAATAGCGTTTCCTTCCAAAAAGAATGCGGGACTTCACAGAAACACCATCCGGGTCATTACAGGAGAGCCGATCTTCCATATTGAAGCATTTTTGCATCCCCTGGATATTTATCCAGGGAAAAAAGTGGCTAACTGCACATCTGTTGGCTCATTTCAATCGTTTATCCACTTTTTCTACTCCGATTAACTTTTCATGCTCCATTTACACTTTACTAGATTTTCACCCATTAGAGTTTATTCCGTTAATGGCTCAAAATAACTGACTACTAGAAAGACACAGACACAAACTAGGAGGTAAGTCTTTGAAAGCACAACCGACATTTGCTTGTCATGTTGTCAATCACAACTGCTGCAGAACAGTAGCCAGGATTTCAACTTAGGAACCATGTAAAACGCAAGACTTTGTTAAATTCTGAATCTATTCTGTCTGTAATAGTTTGTTTATTAGATGTATCACAGTGAAACAGTATTATTTACTGGATGATGTTTCGAACAAAATTTATTGTTCATAATAATATCAATTGTAATCACAGGACTTTGAAACTTGAGTTTTATAGTTTTCCTTGTCTTCTCCTATTCTGTCTACTCTTGTAGCAGAGATAGTGATTACCAAGGTGATTACCTAGAAATAGTCTTTACATTCAAACTTATGAAGACAATTTACGATGTTGGGTTTTGTTTGCTTGACTTGAAATTTAACCTCAAGGTCAGTTGGCGCCATTACCTTCACCATGTCTTCTGGTCATCAAGGTAAGTGGGGATCTAAAGGCCTAAGTTCTGCAGACAAAACTTGCAAACTGTATATCGGTGGTTTAGTAGAAAATGTGCTGAAAGATGACTTAGTGCGTGAACTGTCTAAGTGTGGAGAGTTGGTTGATGTCTGGGTAGCCAGAAACCCACCGGGTTTTGCCTTTGCTGAATATGTAAAGTCGTCTGATGCTGAGAAAGCAGTTAGATCTCTTGATGGTGTCAATGTATGCGGCTCCAGAATCCGAGTAGAATTTGCTCACGGTGGTCGTCCGAAATTTGGTAAGCACTTATAACCATCTTTGTGTGTAATGGAATTCGCCATTCATCGATATGAACTAACGTCGCTTCATCTTCATTCTAATTCAGCTGGTGGACCAGGTTTCCGCGGTGGTCGGCCAGGTGGAAGAGGTTCTATGAGACGTCGTAGTCCTCCTCGCCGTAGTGGTAGAGATTCTTATGACGGTCATCGGTATTCCAACTATGATCAGTTCCCTCCATTCCACCCGTCAGATGTTGCCAATGCTGCAGCTGCTGCCGCCGCTGGATTTCCGTATGGTGGATATCAGTCTGTTTTACCGTTTCTGCAATCTGAAGAATTCATAAGAAGCCTACAAAGTCAATCACGCCGTCGGTCACCTCCGAGCAGAGCACCGTTCGCAATGAGTCATAGAGGACGTTCTCCTATATCACGACGAAGGTAATATTCGCTAATCCATACTTCTTTATTTAAGCATACAACGTAGAAATGTCGTTCATTATAATATTTTGACATCGTCGCCAGCAAACTGATGTACAGGTTTAGTAGCTCATCTGTTTTGTGTTGATTAAGTTAGAGTGAGGAGCTCATCATTCAAATATGCCTTTCATCGCTTCGCGGGATGAAATATAGCTGTGTAAATACTTCGGGAATACCAAACGTTTCTCTTCAGTGTTTGACGTCGTTATTTCCAGCATCTGTAGCCTTCACGTCGAACAAATTTAACTTCCAAATTTTGCTTATAATCTAGTCTACTGCCGGACCTAACAGTCCCCACCGCTTTCGAGTGACACCTTCTCTAGTGTGAAACCACGAACTAGTAGTAAGCAACGTCCACGAATAAATGTGGCCTTCCAGGAGTTATGTAGTCCGGTGCGTATACTCACACGCATCGATGTCATCTACAACTTCCGGAGCTGCGTTTCGTTGAAATTTAAACACTTCATTAAATAATAATGACAACCAACCCAACATCTTGCGTTAATCTCTACGATGCTTATTTTTACTTTTTCAGGAGTCGAAGCCCAATAGGCATACCAGGAGGTAGACCACGTGGTCGAAGCCCTCCAGCATCCTATGATGGCAGAAGTGTAAGTCGTCATCTTAATATGCGTGGCCGTGGAGGATATGGAGACTTTTCACGTCCTCGAATACCCCGAGAACCACGAGGAACTTATTCACCTCCTTTCATGGGTGAAATGAATGGCAGACGCGATGAATCGCGAACAAGAACGGACCGGAGTACCCGTCATCGACGTTAAATTATGCTACAGACATTGTTGCGCAACTCTGTATTTCACTGATGTGAAGATAAATGCATTTAGTTTTTGTCTAAACGATTCGTTTTCATCAGTTCTTTCTCATTTCAGCGCTCATCTGGTGTATTTTTGTTCTCATCGTTTGAAATAAAGCTTCACTACTCTCAGTGACTACGTTGGTTTAGTTGGTGCATATATGCCTTCCAGCAAATTTCTTTCAGCTGAAAATAAACATAAGTGATGCGTCGCGATGTAATGTGTTGTTCATAATATATGTGGTGTTTTTCCAGCTTATGTAAAAAGGATAGTCAGGCATTTTTATGTTGGTCAACACTTTTTGTCATGTCAGATTTTCGGATTTGTTTCATTAACTTCTGTTTTTAATCAGCAATACTACTGTCACCATAATTGACCCCATATGTCTCTCAAAAAGGGTTTATAGAATTAAGAAGTATTTTTGTAGTTCCTGGTGGTTTTCAGTTTTTTTGTTTGTTTACATGGAATCTCGATGAATTCTCTTAGTACACACCAACGCTGTATCCAAACTTCCATGTTTCTAATTCCATCTGAATATGTGCAGCCATCCATTTATAGTTACGAAGTTTAAGTTCGTTTTTTGGAAATGATCTTTGCAAAAAGTGCATTGTACCCTTATAATGTGAAAGGGAAAAGCATTCCCTATGGTTCACTTACACGTCAGTTTACCTTTAGACACAGGACGTTCGCTCGAACTGTTTTTCATCAACTCCATAGTTGCCTGTAAGTTCATGTAATAGGGTATAGAGCGGATTTATTTCATGGAGTCTGTAAAAATCCTATTCAAACTCATTGTTTCAATAAACGTGTTTAATCATAACCTAATATGCTTCGTAGGGGAGACTTGACTCAACAAAGGTCTGATCCTATATTAACGACTCCTAAAAGGCTTGGATTCCCTACAAAGATTTTTCAAAGCGGAACTTTTGCTTGTTATGTTAGAATAGTGACACCCAGAGTTTTAACATTTGATGGTAGGTGCTTTCAACCAAGTAAGTAGCCTTTCATAAGCATGTATTCCTCACTTTTGTGAAAAGCAGTAGACAACTATATACAGGAAATAGCCGCTAACATTGATTCAACTTGAGATAGCATTGGTTACCTTGGTTACAAACTAGGTATATCACTGGGTTTTATAACAGGTTATCTTTTTATAGTCCAAATAGTTTCAAAAGGAAACCAGTATGCAGTTTCATCTCAGGTGGTTTGTTTCGTGAAAGTGACTTGTTCTAGTTTGTAGTACTCTGGTTATTTATCTCGACTTGGTAATTACTGCCACTAACTTAAAAGGGTCAAAAGCGCTTTGTATTTTGACTAGTAATACAAATGTGGTTATCTCCTTTTTTGAGTTCAATTACAGGGAGTTAGTTACTTATTTAGATTGTAAGTATTTGTGTAGCTTGCTCAATAATTTTTCCGGAATCCAGATAAGACTAGTAAAGGTGGTTCTGCAAAGTCCGGTGGTATTTGCTCATTTAACACCCCAAACGGGTCGCACAGTGGATATCATCTCGTATGGATGAATATTTTGTCTCGTAGAGTTAGTTTCCGTGGCAAAATCATCGGCTGAAAGAATATAAAGAAGGATTTTTAAATTGATTATCTTCATTAACATACAACAGGACAATCCGATTGTATGTAGATACAACCTGACCAGAATTTCAACTCTCCGAGATGTTAACTACAAATAAAAATACTCAAGTTGCCTCACTACGAGTGGTTCTGAAGGAGAATGGAGAAAAGAAATATGTAACCAACTATGGAATATAAACGACGCTTCTGACGACATATATTAAATGAAAACGACCCCAGATAGTTTCACTGAATATGTAAAGTTGACCGGAGCGGCTGGATTTATTGTCTACATGCAACCGACTGCTTTCAGCCTAAGTAGTCAAATTACAGGAATCTACAACAATGGTGCCAAAGAATGTTTGTTTCCTAATAATTGTGACTTGCTTGAGTAAGATTCTTCGCTTTTTTCCTTACCGTCGTAACGGCCAATAGATTCTCCGGTATTCAACTTCACTTTGTTCATCCGAGTCAAGTGTAGCAAAGTAAGATCCACTTTCCTTATTCTGCGACCATCATCTCAAAGTTTCAGCACAGTTACAAGAGATGAATATCTTGCAGTTGAATCAAGAAACTTGTCCAGTTATCAACGAAGTCATTTTATGCTGCAATACGGGGAATAATAATGCTAATTCTCAAAAGGTCAAATTATCTTCCAAGTATATTGCATCATGGGTTTTCTACGTCAGGTTGTGACTGACTAACTGACTGGTTTCAACATAGAACTTTGCATCGATGTGCAGCAGTCCCAGTCTCCACACTTCACTCAGCACACACCCAGAGAAGAAAGCAAAAGGAAATGCAAAATAAAGACAGTAAACAGAGATATGGGGCAAAAAGAATATCCACAAGGAGTGAATGCATCTGCGCCAGCCATCGAGAATGAGGATTTTTAGCCATATCACCAATTCTCCAGCCACTATTGGTTTTTACCATCCCGAGGACCCCGACCAGACAGTAGTCTACATCTTCCTACGTGGCTTAAGCTAATTGTTGTGGATTTCGTTGACTGATGAAGCCATATTTTGGTTTGACCACCACTGGCTGTTGTCCAACCTGATCCATTCTTTGTTAATTAACATTGTCCATCGAAGAAGCCGATCGATGACTAGGGGTGCGTGGGTAACAGATGTCCTAACCATCTCACTCAGTCGATGTAACTTCACAGTCTCGTCTATTGATTTCCCAAGTGAGGTTATGGATGGTCATTACTATTGAGGAGGACAAATGCTTGATTTGATTTTGACTTGCTTGAATACATAAAATACTAATCCCAGCAAGGTTTTAATTTAACCAATAATTCTAAATAAAAACTGTCCTCAATGAAACGTGAGTTTATTATTAGTGATGTACATGTAAGCAGAATCGTAGTGTTAGCATCTATGTTTGGTTACTGACGATAGTGTAATGTTTCATAATTTATCTAATGTTCTAGATATTTTAAAGTTTGAAAAGTACTCTTAAGTGAATGTGGTGACTTACTGATTTATTAAGCTGAATAGTCTTTTCTTGAGAGTTGGGATATTTCAGACGAGATGAGGTTTTTCTAACTGCACAGTTGGCATATATACACATACTTACAAGCCTGTTTTGAAGTGATGTATTTTTTGATATCATCTGTGATTCCATTTAACTGTGATTGACTTCGAGTTTTCGTTTACTGCAAATCGTTATGCATAAGTAAAGTAATTGTCGTTCTCAGGCCTGGATGATGATCCCCTTGAATTAAAGAAATTCAAAAGTTGATCTTCTCTGCTTATTGAATGTTTTCAGTTTACGTATATGTTATGTATGTATGCTCATTTGTCGGTGTCGATAACCAGTTCAAAGTCTGATCTAGGTCGATATTTAAGCATGTAAGCGGTAAAAGTGTGTCGTTCATATTGTTTGGTATGATATACTGCACAACCTCGACACGTTTTGTTTGTATAATTTTCGATATCACTATTCATATGTAGGATGTAATGAAGTGTAAGGAGTCAACACCAAGTTTTGTAGAACTGCAGCTGTATCGAATAATCATATGTCGAAGTATTCTACACTACCTTCTAAACTGATTCAAAGGGGTGGTTCATTGAGCCAGTGTGTCTTGCCTATAACTACCCTAAAAACTTCACCAGGAGTTGTATCATTCTGTATTATTGATATAAGTATAAAACTTGGGCACTGTGGTAGAGTTTAACTCCATAATGGATAAGATTTTATTTTATTGCTCATAATCATATGATTATGAGCAGTAGTTTGTGCTCGAAACGTCATCAGTTAATTTAACTGTACAACACTGTGTGATTTATTAAAATAAAATCTTATCCATTATGGAGTTGTATCATTCTGTTTTCTTGTGTCCATAGATGTAAATCTTCCTATGTACAGGTACTACTGTGCATTATTGGAAACAGTAGTGATGAGATCTGAAACTGTAAGTAACTACCTCATAGTTGCAACTGAAACAACTGGTCGTCTTAATACCAAACATCTTGCATCAAACAAGCTTCTGCCTTCGAGCTCAGTAGACCTAGTCCACCACAATCAAGAAGAGCATCATCGTTGGTAGTAGGAGAGCTTGCATTGTTTCTCCTCTCTGCACTTCAAAGGCTTCATTGAGCTTTCTACTGTAAATTATTTTGGTCTGTGGTATGTCTAGGCAGTTGTTGAATGAAGTTTTTGTGATTAGTACCTTTTTCTTATCATCTATCTAATTTGGCTTTAAATTACTGAAAGCTATTCAGGTCAAAATTCCTAATGCAGCTTTAGTCATGCTAACTCACAGTCCTACAGAAATAGTTGCTTTCCGTATATCTATAGTGTGTTGTCACGGAATACATGTATATATTTATATTGCTCTGGGGGTGGTCAGTATACCACAACAACGTATGCAATCCATCTTCGTATTATCGGTCATGTAATCGCTTTTCTGTCTGGAAAGTGGAGTACAGATTTACGACTAATTCATTCCTTCAAGTCGTGTTTCAGATAGCTTAAAACAAGTTGGTGCAAGTAATACTCTATCTACCTTCAGTTATATAGTCTATCAATAATTCTACTAATTTCCTTGATTCCATTTCAGTCAGTAAGATAGTATTTTCACTTTATTTTAATATTAATTAGTAAAGATAGCCTGTAATAATACAATATAATTGTTAATTGATTGTAACATACACTTGTAATTTGTTATTTGTCATATCCTCCTTCTTTGTTGTACTCTAATTATTTTTGTATTCCATATAATTGTACTATTTATATGAATATGGAGAGAAGATAATAAACTGTTTGACCCTAATTTAAACTTTTTTTTATACTGCGAACTTAAGTGAGTAATTGTGTGTTTTACAATCGTTATTATTCGACAGCAAACTGTAAAAGTAAAATAATTGGTTGTGGTAAGTGCTTCTCGTGTTTCTAATGTGCTGCAGCGTTGTGACAGATAATTGATGTACCCAGCTTCATCTTACATAGATGTGCATGAAACATCAGTCTTCAGCAGCATATCTTCATACCACTCGTGTCAACCTAGCCAGCTGCACAACTGCTCAAAAGTTGTCATTTCTTCTTCACGTGATTTGCTACATGATCAGCGTCGGACGTGCAACTCATCACTTCGACTCAAAGACCTCCGTGATATCGCTTAAATTTATCTTCTTCTCAGCGTATATCCAATTCTACTGCCTATCTGTTTGGTGGTTGCTTCTTAATTGGTTCGTAGTTTCATAGAGAGGTCCTTGTTGCTAATGCTTTGTGTCCATCTGGTCTTCAGCATGGAGGGTAGTGTTGATGAATGTCTGCAGGTTGTTACAAATGCTCTTGATGATTCTCAAATGCTCTGAACGATATAGAAATAGTGAATTGACATCAGTGCTGAAAGTTGAGCGAAGTGCTGCGGGTCTCTACATTGATTTTAGCGTAATGAACGTATGTTTTGCTTTCCCGATTACAGCTGGCTTTGGCATCCTCATCCGCGCCACCACGTGTAGTTGGAACGATGCTGTCCAAGCAAGTTGAGCCGACCTACTTTTGATTGCTTCCTTTGATAGTGATTGGTGCTTATTGTTGTTTGCCGTCAGATGTATTCTCCGTCTTTTCTACATCTTCTGCCAGCTTGTTGGTTTTTGCATGTATATCTTCGGATTTGTGCGACATCAAACATAAATCATCAATGGAATGCAGATCTTCTGGGGCTTTTGCGTAGACAACGTATGCTTGCCTTCTCAATCCCCACGATCTACCGCATAACACAGTTCACCACAGTCAGTCTTCACTTTAAACGCTTCACTAAGCTCTTCGTTGGGAATCCCTTGGTATGTGGTATTGTTACCATTTACCTGATGGACGAGGTTTACAAAAGCTTGTGGCACTCTGAAATGTTAAACATCTGCCAAATTAATTCACGATCTACGCCATCGGAGGCCTTTTCAAAGTCCACAAAGATGAGGTGCAAAACCGACTGCCGCTTTAGATTCTGTTCGCCGTTGGTGTATATTGCAACGACTCGACAGGCTCATTAATCAGTTTTCCTGAATGCAACCTGTTCAATGCGAAGTTTTGAATCAAGAGCATTTTTGTCTCTCCGGGATGATGTAGCTTAATATTTTACCTGAGGTGGACGGTAACGCTATTCTACGCCAGTCCTTGCATATGCCCAATTCATCTTTCGGCAGTTTTGACAACGTAGCCTTCCTTTCAGTCGTCAAGCATCTTCCCTCCATGCCTGTAATATGGGTATGAGCAAGTTCGCTGAGGTCTATGGTGGAATTCCGTTGTCCTGCTGCCTCCTGACTGGCTTTTAGTAGCCTTACGGTCATCAAGACCTCTGTTTCTGTCAGAGGGTTGGTATTCGCTGATAGTACTATGTCTGCCGGGGGTACCTCTGGACGAGTTGAAGGTGGTGGTCGTTGCAAGAATTTTTGAAGTGATCAGCGTTTCAATTTCTCCATCTTTTTGGTAATTAGATTTGCTTTACCACTTTTCACTGGCATCATCTGCTTAGAATTCATTCCGAATACTGACCTGGCCGCTGAATATAGAGTGTTGTGAGGACTCTTACATCCAGCCTATTCTGCTTCGGTTGCCTGTGTTATTAAAGCATATCTGCTAGCACTCTTCGTCCATTTCTCTGTAGATGATGCTCAGCTTCTTTCATTTATCCCTGCAAGTGTTCATCTTTCTCCCTTGTGTTAGCTTCCAGATGGACATAGAGTGCCATTCTTTATTATACCTGTTGTTTTAGCCTAGAATGTCTACTCAAGTTTCCTTCTACATCGCTATCAAAGAATTCCAGCGTTCTTCCACGTAGGTTTCCTCGCTATTGTTGAGTAATGCTGTTAATGTTTTCCAGATGGTTGCAGTGAAGATGTCCTATGTAGTTTCGTCCTTCAGATTCTCAATGTCCGATTTCAACTATACACTAGACTCAATATGTTCTCGAAAGTTTTCTGCACTAGATAGTTATCTGACCCTATGTCCACTTTTCTCGATCTTGTCTAATGAACCAGGGTCTTCACTTTTTTGAGATTGGGATGAAGTCTATGTGATTTCCAGTGTGTCCGTCCGGTGAAGCCAACGTTGCCATATAAGTATTCTTGCTCTCGTATAGGCTTCCTCCAGTCACCATATCATTTAAGGCTCAGAAGTTCGCATGGGGTTCTCTGTTCTCATTTACTAAAGAGTTCGCTTCCTGTGTTGTCCATTCCCAGATGAGCCTTACATTCGTATGGCCCACTAGTTTTCGTGTCGCCATCTGACTAAGGTCTTTGTATTACTGCTTGTAGTGATCTCTATAAGCTCATAATTTTCTCTTGGTCTGTGTTGTTCAAAGGTTGAAGTAGCCTTACATAATTATGACTTTCTTTCCGTCCAGTTGAATCTTGCTGTATCTATCCTAGAGGAGATTGATTTCCACTGCATTAGAGCTGTGTATCCTGTTGACGACATCATTACAAGTACTCCCTCCTTGTTCTCATGATCTCTGTCTGTGTGAGCGGGGTAAACTATTTACTCCTCAGTTAACAACTTGGAAAAATCCACTTCCATCCCATCTTCTCCCACAGATTCCTAGTGCTTCTGTATCCTGTCTTCTCACCTCTTTAGCATCCTGAGGAGCCTTCCCAGCTTCTAACATTGTATGGAGATTTCGTGTCCTCATACTTATTTTTGCTTTCATCGAAAGAAAACAGATCGACTGACTGGTTTCTCTAGGGCTTTCGCCAGCCAGCTTTCATCCGTCCTTGATTTCAGCTAGTAATAAGTTTATTTTTTTCCCGGTGTTTTAAGGTTTCACTCGCGATGGGGTTGGTTTTTTACGAATTAAGGTTGTTATATTCACGTTCAGACTTCCCTTTTTTACCGGGCTTAATCCCTGCTAGTTAACTAAGTGAGATTTAGGGGTGCATTGACTGGCAATTAAAACCGGACAGCTCGCGTGGTTGGCGGGCTATCGACTCACAAATTAGAATTTTCCTTGTGGGTATTACGAATACAATAAAAAGGTTTTTATTGGGTGTTTGTTAGTTGTGTGTATCACAATGAAATATAATCTAATAAATAGTACTGTTTCACTTTGTGGGCTATGTATCTATCAGTTTTAGACTGGATATAAACCAAACACTGTTGCCCTATATTGTTACCATTTATTCAGTTTGATTGTGAGATGCACTTATAGAGGTGACCCTGGCTCATTTAAATACCTCAGGAATTAATGTTTTACGAGGGGATAGTTTCATCGACATATAGTCGACAGGTGATATAGTACACCTGAACACCTTGAGCATATTATTTGCCCATGTCAAGTGTAAGATTATACTGTAGGACTGGTGTGAACCGACGACCTTAGTTTAAGGGTAGGAAGTTAAGTGTGTGAGCGTGTTGGCCGTGACTTCACTTGTTTAGGATGTTTCACCAACTGTAATGGACTGATTGCTGACAAAACCTCAACACCAACACTAAATGGCTCGTTGTTGGTATTTGTCAACTTGCGTCATCTATGACGTGGACGTGATAACCAGCTATCGATTAAAGGACGTGTGTACTGTGCAGGAGTCCTCTCTGTCCTACTTTAATGGCTGTGAGACATGGCCATCCAAAGTGGAAGACATGAAAAGGGTGGCTGGCTGTCTTTGATCATAGGTGTCTGCGTCCTATCCTCTGTGTTAGGTGGTATAATAGGGTGAGCAATATATTGAGCTTAGGCAACTAGTGTTGGGTAAGGGGAGAAATTCAATAGATATAGCTTTACAACTACATCGATTGAGATGTTTAGCACAAGCATTCCTCCACGGGTAGTGTTAGCTGGCATAGGACTGGTCAGGTTGAAAAAGCTAATGGTGGTCAAACTAAAACCTGACATCAGTCCATGAAATCGTTGACAGTCGGATTATAATCAGCGTTGGATGTACGCGAAGTGGTTCCGGTGCAAAGAATTAGTGAAATGGTACAGTCATGCAGTTATATTTATTACTTTTTTTGTAGTCTTTCAGATTCTGAAAATCCTCTCGTTTGTTTTTACATGTAGTTCCATCCAGTTTCTTCTCCCTACCTAGGTGTGCACAGTTTTATGAAGACTTTAGCTACTGCGGTGTTTTGTTTGAAGTCCCATGTTCATAATTCAGTTCAGTCCAGTTCATACTCAAATAGTTTTATGTTAGAATATTTATGTGAAACCGTGAATTTTGGGTGGGGGAAGGGGTGAGGCTAGTGAATCTTAAAGTTTTAGTGAGTTTTCGTTTTATTTTTTACTTACTAGAAGGAGGGTTTTGCACCCCACGATGAAAATCAAGGTGGAGTAAGGATAAGAGGATACAGGATTTATTATTAGTCAAATAGTGCTGTCTCTCTATGAAGAAAAAACTGTCTATCTTTTGCATGATTATTATTCCCTTAGGTTCCTAGTGAAGCATACGGCTTCAGGAGCACGTCTCCATTTCACCCTTTTCCTGCAGTCGTGTTCATTTGGCTCCACGATCGCCTATAGGCTCTCATATCCACCTCGGATGCCTACCTTGTCGTTTTCCTATGCGCGATTTCACTCAACGGTCTTCCCAGTGTGTTCTACCCATCTGCAAGAGTTTTCTTGTTACTGATTCTTTTTTTGGCTGTCTTTCCCATCTTCAGTATCAAGCTAGGGTATCCGTTGACAAGTCTGCAAGAGACTGTTCGAAATGCTCTTCGAGAAGCGTGAGCTAAGTTTCTAACCCATATTAGAAGAACTGACTGACTTGATATTTGTGTTGAAAATCCGAATTTTATACTTTATGGTAAGTGGAAGAGATTTCGCAGCTAATTTCAGATTGGTTACGGTTTGTGTTGCTTTTCCTATCTTGGTTGGTTTCGACATCCTCATCCGTACTGACTGCCTGTAGTTGAAACCGATGGTGTCTAGATAAGTGAAAGAAGTGACTTCTTTTACATTTCTCCCGTCGCTAGTGACTGGTTATCTTCATCATTTTCGTATCCTCTTTGTTGATTTGAAGTCCTGTCATCACTGCCTACCTTTTCTGCCAGATCTAAAGTCTTTTTATCAGTTCAACGTTTTCCTGTCTTTTCTCTCCAGCCCATAGTCTGCTGCATGACCTAATCCAACACAATCAAGAATATCATCGGTGTTAGTAGGCAGCCAGCTTGTTTTACTTCTCTATCTTCACTTCAAAGGCTTCTTTGAGTTTTCCGTGTGGATCACTTGGTGTGCATGATTATCATATATAGCTGTTGAATGAGACTGATAAAGATACACCACGCTCCGTAGTGTTGAAGTCGTTTCCAAATTACCTCGGAAACAATGGTGTCGAAGGCCTTTTTGTAGAATATCATCGAGGATGTGCAGAGGGATAACGAGATGAATCCTATTCAACTTCTTCCTGTTTTGAAACAGTTAAGAAAAGTTCTTTTATGCTGTGTCTTTGTGTGATATTCTGTTTTTCTCACGTGAGTTCTACTAACCCTTTCCTGTGATCGATCTTCTTTAACAGGTAATATCAGAGAAAGAGTCGTGTCTGATGAACTAAAGCGTGTCCAAATATCAAGTTAGCGATATATGTGACAGTAGTCAATGGATTGGTTTAGACTAACGACGTCATGCATCGACAATTTCAACAAAACTCGATCTACATTTCCTACTACTTCGAGTTTTTCACCAAGGCGTAGATGCATTTTTGGAGGTAACTAGTATACTCTCTTGGAATCAAAGTCGCATCATATAGTATTGCAACCACATACTTTGCAACTGAGGTTTTCAGGTCATCAATGATTTTTTATAAGATCGTGTTGGGTACATTGAATGTCTTGCCCTAGGCGTAAATCCAAATTCTGTTCCTGAAACTCTTTCTCTCCGTTATCTCTAAGGTAGTAGGAGGGGAGTAAAGTAAGAAGCTGCATTTTTGATGACTGCTCATTACCAAGGTAGGTTCATAATCTGCTTACAAAACCTTTAGAAATTCGGTTCAAATTTATTACGGCTTTAACGATGAGTAGTGATCCAGTGGTAGGAATACTTGCCAGGCACACAAGTACATGGTCCGAGATTCAATCCTCGACTGACGTACTCCTAAACCTACCTCGCTTAGCTAGCAAGCATTAAGCCCCGGTTGAGGGAGAGAGAGAGGAAGGTTGTGAGGGGTCAATGAGGCTAGCAGCCCCATCCCTGTAAAAAATTAACACCACTGCTATGGAAACATCAAAGCTCAAGGTTGAAGCCTCTATGTTCCACCACGAATGCAAGGGGAATAATAAGACAGCACGCTGTATCATTCAGATGCCTCTAAACCTTTTTCATCAATTGACAGCTTTCGAAAGTGTGTGTGTGTATGGCATGCATATTACTAATTTTATTGTTTCAGGTTTACTTTGTACACAAAAACGAGTATTTTTTTCTCCTTACCGTGACTTGTTCAAAGTATTTGAAGGTGTCAGTTACACAGTTTATTCTGTCTCCTATGTTCCTTCGTCTTACTCCCGGAAAAGTCTGAAATGACCAAAATAGCCACAGTAATGCGTCTGAAATCAAACCTTTTAATTCATGAAGGTGAGATATATGGATAAAGCTGTTGAGTTGTCTCGACTTGATTATTATTTCCACCATCATTGATGTATGCCTACTACGTTTTCATCAATTACACCTCTTTAGAAGGTATTTATTCATCTAAACAACCTTCGTGGAACTGAATGAAACGATTTCCTTGTAACGACTGCTGCATCTTGAATATAATTCATTCATGAAGAGAAGTACACGTGAAACGACTTGCAAAACTCTATAAGATCTCAGAATGTTTTCAAAATTCCAGATTGGCGATTGATTTATCTAGCTGTTGGGATCGACGTGACGTCCAACTGGATTGTGCACAAAACAATAAACTATTCAAACTAGAGGCGATCATGATATATAGTTTTTTTCCACTTCAGTTTCTCGCTGCATCAGTCTCGGAAAAACTGTGACTGACTGACTGAGTGAGTTTCAAAAGGAAATATGATGAGCGGAAATGCACAGGAGATAGAATAGTAAATGTAGAAAAATATGATTGTTTAATGGATATGAGAGGTGATGAAGAGTGGATGCATGCATCTGTTTCGTGTCATCAATAACCTCCAGTGATTGGTTCTTAGCTTCCCGAGTATTCTAACCAACCATACAGTCTGTATCTCTCTACCTACCTGACTCAAACCAACTGTCAACATCTTTACACAAGAACTGTGGTGAACATTTTTATCTGACAGAGTATGGCCAAGCCAATCCATCTCAATTTCTTGCTGCATATTTGTTGCACAATCGGTTCCTGCTGGGTTGGTTCGCTCCCAGAGATCCCTCACTATTGCTGATCTTTTCTGGCCGGCCATCTGATCTTGAGTAGCATTGAGCGAAGACAGCTGTTGATGAAGGTGTGTAGTTTGTTCGAAGTGCTCATGACGCGCAAAGTCTCTGATCCGTATAATGAGTAGCACTGACTTCACATTGGAGTTGAAAATCCAGACCTTATTTTTGATGCTGAGTGTTGTTGACCTCCACACAGACTTGAGTGTAGTGAAAGCTTGTCTTGCTTTTCCGATTCTTGCTTTGATATCCTCGTCAGTACTGTCCGTCTGTAGTTGAAACGATGCTTCCCAGGTAGGTAAAGGAGGTTGTTTCTTTCAAGTTCCTCCCATTTATGCTGGCTGATTGTTGTCTGTTGTTGCTGTTGGTGGTGTTGCCCGGGAATCTTCATCACTTCTGTTTTGTCTATGTTCACCTGAAGTCCTATCTTTGATGCTTCTTCTGCCAACTTGTTGCTTTTCGCTTGCATATCTTCCAGTTTATGGGAAACCAGACATCTATCATCGGCGAAGTCCAGATTCTCCAAGTTGTTTTTGTGTGAGTCCATTCTATGTCTGTTTCCTCGTTGCCCGGCCCGCTGTCTGCCACATTATCCAGTCTACCGTAATCAGGGAAATCATTGGAAATGGTTGACAGCCAGCTTGTATTACCCCAGTCTTCACATCGAAGGATTGCGTGAGTTTTCCGTTGTGGATTACTTGGCATGCTGCATTGTCGTACAACTGTTGGATGAGATGTATAACTGTTAGCAGTACCCCATAGTAGCGAAATAGTAATTATCCATCTTGAAATAATATGCATCATGATGGCATAATACTAACCCTATTTCACTAGTAATTCTATCTACAAGGTAGGAGAAATTACACAGAGAAGACGTTATATCGCCGCCCTACTCTTATCTACTAACGGTTTACTCAAACGTGACATCAAAAGTGTTTTTCACATCACATCGCTTCGAAAGTGAAATCCACTTAACCAGTTATATCTATGTATTCCAGTTCATTAAGAAATGTGGATTTTCAAAAGTTCGTTGTTATAGTTTCGAATTTGTTCCAAATTTAATAACGGATTGATGTCATTTGGAGAACTTTTGGAAAAACCAGCAGGGAGTATTGGATAGGTGTTTCATCCTAGTGTATACGACTCTCCAACAATACTCACACCGGGCTTCGACTCCATGACCTTCAGGTTACAATACAAGCTCGTTGACTGCTCAACCACTGAGATCCAATTCAATCTTCGAAGTTCATAAATCCCAACTTCAACCGATTCGTAATTTTAGCGTGACTACAAGTCGATGTCCTCTCGTCCAACTTGTAGTCCCCCAGTGATCACAACTTCTCACTCTAGAACTCCAACCAACTTTGTAGTCAGTAGTTGTCAGTCACTCACTCACTAGTGAGCATCAGATAAATTTTCATGTGTTAGTTAGTTTGGATTTTACAAAAACAACAATTCTCTGCTTATGTACAGATTGTTCGGTTGGTTTCAAGATTCTTTCTTATGTGAGAATATGTATACTCGTCAAAAATGAATCGCATCATTTTATTTTTGGGTGACGTCATTTATCTATCCTGTGTATTATTTAACAATGTTTACTGAGCAATTGAAAGAATACCATTGAAGTTTGTAGATGTTACGTAATGCGTTATTTATACTTCATCTGGGTTATTATTATTATACAATTTCTCCTATTGGTTTCCGAGTGGCTGCAACAGCACATCTTCATTTTTATCCTATCCACTGTAGTCTTCTTCAATTGGCCTCACCATTATTTATCTTCTCTTCACACGATCTCATCTATGTCATCGTCGGACTAATGCCCAGCTCGTCGTTTCCCACTCGGTTGATTGTATGGTATTGAGCATGATGTCACTCAACGGTCACCTCAGCATGTGTGTACTCGATCCATCTCGACTTTCTGTGGGATATTTGTTAAACAATGGATTCTTCATTGGCTTGTTCTCATAGTTTGCTTGTTGTTAATCCTTTTCCAACTGACTGGCTATTCGATCTTCAATGTGGAGCGAATTCACTTGTTGAGATATGAGTCTGCAGTAGCCTGTCGGAAATGCTTTTTAGAAGAACTGGCTAACTGAACATTCGTGTTGGAAATCAGAATATTTTTTGTTTTGTTGGTGGTTAGTGCAACAGAATTTCAAATTGATTTCTTGGATGATGGTGTGTGTTCTTGTCTTTCTAATTCCAGTTTGTAGATTTTCACTCATGCTGTCGTCTGTAGTTGAAGTGATTCTGCTTGCTCAGATAAGTGAGAAAAGTTATTGGTGCTTTTCGTTGTTGTTGCTGATTGGTTGTTTGGTTATCTTCATCACCTCCGTCTTCTCTGTGTTCCCTTGAAGTCCTATCTTTGCAGCTTATCAATAAATGTGATAATAAATTTGGAAATATTGTGATTTTTTTTGCCTCCGTCGGTAATGATGATTTACCGATGTTTCTTGAATATCTTGGTTCCTGATAAATTGGTAATAAAGTCGTTGGAATGTCACCGTCTGCCACACATATTTCGCCTGTCATCATCTTCTACTGGTTCATGGGCTTTTAAAAAATGAAGCAAATCAAGTTTCGCTTCTCTCAGTAATAATCAATAGATGTTGAGAGTCGGAGATCATTCTGAATTATAACTTCTAAGCAATGGAGTATGGTGTACTTTATCATCTGGAAAGAAGGAGATGCCTAGACTCTCTACCCTCCCACCTCTCAGTTTCTTTGTATCTTCTTATTTCTGGTAGTACCAATAATCAATTCACGGATATGTGTTGGATGCAGGTCAACACCTTAAATTGCAGGACTTCAGGTTGTGGAACTTCACTATCGGTGGTGTTATTTTTGTTTTCTCTTTTTTCAACTAAAGGAGGTTCTTGGCCTTCTGCGTCTTTTTGGAGTTAACTACCTACGATCTAGTGAACTAGACGCGGGGGTGAGTGGGGTGTTTAGATGGAGTGTCTGCTGAAAACCGAATATAGACCTACTTCCCGCCCATTCTATTCATTCTTAATTACGTAACTGTACTCATGTTTCTTTTATCTGATATTTCAGATTGTTGATAGAATTGAAATATTGAAATCATGAACACAAGTGAACAAATTATTGATCGACCATTTATAACACCCGATGGGAAAATATGGCCAGCTAATGTTTGTGTTCCGTCAAAAAGATACTACTGCGCAAAAGTTAGTTGATTTTTTAAAATTTATTTATTTTACATTAATTAGTAAAGTGTAACAAATTTGCGATGTTATCTATACTTCTGATTTCGTCGTATTTATTGACCCTTCAGTAGTGCGATTCCACGACTTAGCAAGTGATCGAATCTGGGACCTTTCGGCCACTTTGGTTGGAATTGAATGACCTGCGAATAATTCTACCAATGCCTTCAATGAGTATCTACTTCATCTTGCCGTGGTATTGACCCCACTGGTCACAGGTTCGAGCATCATTGGTGAGGGAAGCGCTATATCGCACAAATTGACAGAATCAGCATTCTTATAAAGTCATTGGATTTCAGCTCAAGTGAATGAATGGTTATCGTAACAGGCTCGATTTGTAACCGGAAGGTCCTGGTTTCGAACTAACGAAGAGCCCCAAACACTAGGACGAAAGAGTTGTCCGGTACTCCCTGGTGGTTTCTGATGGTTTTCTGACTGATGTCAATTCGTAATAACTATAGGTCAGTTCTCTCTGTCATTGGAGAATGTAGTCATGTATGTGGTGACTAAGAGAGGAGGGATTCAAAGACCTGTAACATTTTTTAACTTCTAAGAATTCTCAGCATAGAATCACTTCATACAGGAAAGACAGTATGACGGAGAGAGAAAGAGTAAGCATTATAATTAGTATTCTGTGACCACAGTGCCCAAGGCTGGTCAAACACACATCCTATTTTGAAGTGGTTTTTCGGAATCGTGTCTGTAGGAATGTCTTATAGCCACCTAACAGACTGGCTTGCACTCCCTTTTCCAGATCAGAGAGACAGCTGTACGCTTGACGAAAACACTTAACTGTCGTTGGTAGTGCAACTTCGCGTTTTGTCGCCCAACACAGTGTGGGCGAAGCACTATTATAGTAGCTGATTCTAGTCTAACCCTTATCCAAATGTTCATTATAAATAATAATAATTACATAATGAAATTGCTTATCACATTCGTGTTGATTTTGTCATTTCTTGAGGAGTGGTGTAGGGTGTTGTAACCAGGTCAAATTCTGTTCTGAGTCCATCATTCCTATTCAGACAATTTGGATTCCACTTGATATGAGGTGCTTCTAATATACGACTTTCTTTGTGATTTCTGAAATTTCTCTGGATGATGATTTCAATATTGTCAAAATCAATTTTGTGACCTGATTCTATAGTGTGTAGGTCATCTATGGCTGATGTTTTTTGAAGCTTTTCTAGTTCAACTGGATTTATTTCTCAGTGGGCGAGCAGATGCTCCACGGTATTCATTCCTTCTGATTTTGATTTCTCTCTAGCGATGTTTGTCCAACGTTTATCGCATCACATTCCTAGCATTTTGTTTTGTAGACACAATTAGTTAGAGAATCTTTGAGGATTTGGTCTTTTGCTTTACAGTGTGTCTGATGCTTTGAAGAAAACTCTGATATCGAGCTTATTAAGTACGTTTCTGATATCGTCTGAAGTCTCTGCTCTATATAGAATGATGATGACTGTTGAGGTTCATGTTTTTGGAATACGTTTTCTGCCATACTTAATGTCAGTGTTGATTTTTGATGATGAAGTTCTTTGGGTAGTTGTTTTGCTTGAGAGTTTCAGTAATGTTTGATATTTCTTCTTATTTTTCTTTCTCATCCGTTAACATCAAAGAGTGTGGTCGTCTAAGAAGACTTGAAACAACTGATACCTTTGCGCTGATTCGGAGTCTAAATATTTGTCGTTGGAGTGGGTTGTCTTCTTGAATATTAATTAGATGAGCTTTTTGATGTTACAGAACTTTCAAGAATATTCATTCTAGCCAATGTAGCCCGTTAAGTGATTATTGTGATTGATATACAAAAGCTCGACCAAGACGTCGCCGAACTGGCTTAATCAGATGAGAATCCCTTGGCTCGAATTCTGTTCCACCCTACTTCATTCTGGATGACCAGGTAGAACTTCATGCACACAGACTCTATAATCTATTTAGTACATGAAAAATCTGCGTTCTCTCAACACAAATTCATTCAACTAGCTAAAGAAAGATATGCCCAAGTCTAGCTTTGACAACTGTAATTACGAACTTCGGATTGTGAGGGCGATTGTTACTTCCCGGCTGCCCACACCGCGGAAGTTGGTTGCGTGACCGCAGAGCCCAGGGGACAACTGCTTGAGGCCAGTCACACACGGCCTGTTTTTGTTTGTTGTTTTTCATTTGGTGTTTCTCAGTAGCACATTTATCACTTCTGCCTTGTGACACGGCAGCAGGAAGCGCGGTCGTTGTTAATCCGGGCCCCGACCGATCCGGCATGATATTTTGTGATTTACTTTGAGTCATATCATTGAGTTGGGTAACTGCTTTTTGTCTAACCGCTATCCAAACAACCTTTCTGGCATGGTAGGACCTACAGGAACATAAGTTCCAGCCAGTGTAGCTCGTTGGGTCATTGCGATATGCAAGCCCGACCACCGCGTCAAGGTAGCAGCTTTCGGTCGGGCGTAATTACGAACAACACTACGCAGTTGAAATTCTTCTTAATGGTACACTCTGAAATTGAGAAACTATTTTCTGAAAATACGCTCATGTGTATACATCACTGCATGTGACGATGATGCCAAAAGCATATTCGATTCCAGTCTGCACATGCTTAACAACATGTGATTCAAAACACACGAAAATGAGGTTTTTTAAAAAAAAAACTTACATGTGATGAATAGAAATATGAAAACCTCTTTTTAATTTATGTTTCAAATTTTAAAAAAAATTTAAATTTTATTTTGAAACAAAAGAAGGCGAACAGACAAACGTAATGTCTCAATCTCCGCGCTCCCCCAGCCACCCGTCGACACAAGGAAATATTGTTCCTTTTATCAATGTTAGTATTAACTCTGTTGGTGTGTATGTGTGTGCGTACACATGCATGTGGTATTCTTTGTTGGCAGCGACAGTGGCGGTAAAAAAACAATCCCGATGTCAAAATGAATTTTTGAAAATATCTAAATTTATCTGAAATGGAATTTTCTGCAACAAAAAAGCAAATAATTTGATGTAGTCATTAGTATTGTTGTTGTGTTGTGTAAGCTTAAAGGTTGAGATGGAGATTATTTTAGCGCTGATTTTTGAGTAACTGACTAATGAATAACGATTAAGTTGTTCTAGTGTAAGAAGTCGTGACGGGAAGGGGGCGACACCAATTCACAAGGACAAATACACTCTATGAAGACCTTGGCTGCTGGTGGAGCGCTGTAGTGGGTTTGATCCTTGATGATTGTGAGGTGGGTCACATGGGTGCGCACCGTACTGATAAAGAGTCCCAAATACGCAGACCAAACCATTCGTCTAACGTTCCCTGATGGTTCCCCGTGGTTTTTGTAACTGAAGTAGTCAGAGTGTTTGTGAGCAAAAGGGCTATAAGTGATTCATGCGGCCTTAGGCATAAGATTATACTATACGGATCAGAGACTTGGCCAGCGCGTCATAAAGAGCATCTCAAACAAACTACAGACCTTCATTAACAGTTGTCTTCGCTCAATGCTACTCAAGATCAGATGGCCGGTCAGAAAAGATCAGCAACAGGGATCTCTGGGAGCGAACCAACCAGGAACCAATTGTGACACAAATAGGCAGGAAGAAATGGAGATGGATTGGCTGGCCATACTCTGAGGAAACCAGCAAGTGACATCACTAGACAAGCCATTGCTCGAGTGGAACCCGAAAGGGAAGCGGTGAGTTGGTCGTCAGTGCGATGGTGGGGTGACTTGGAGGAGGTCATGTGAAGAGGAGATGAAAGCGTGTGGACAGACATGGAGCCAGGTGGAGACTCTGGCAGAGAACTGAACTCAATGGAGACGCACGACTGAAGCTCTATGTTCCTCTAGGAATTAAAGGAAACAATAATAATAATAAGCATAAGATTCTCTTCCATACTCTCTCACTTCAGTTATTTTTGTTTCTCTCTGTATATCACATGCCATGCATGCATGCATCATTAAAAATGTCCATTTTGGTTAATTCCTGTTTCTTTTCACAGTATACTAAAGATATGCTTATATCGAAGATAACTAAAAAGTGTTTAAAGCCGGATGATGGCAAACTCATCGATCTATGGGTGTTAACAAGGTAAATGTGCATATTCTTGTTTTTATTATTATTATTATTCCCTTTTTGCTCTGTTTGGATCATACAGCTTCAGTAGTGATAGGATCCCACACACTTTGTTATTGTTCAATTATCTTAATGACCGTTAATCTCGTATAAGTGGTATATCATCATTCCCACGCATTTTGTTATTGACTATTATGACCAATTATTTCAAATACTGTTAGCTGTCTGTATTGGTTGTAAAAATGTATAAATACCATTTCCTAAATAAGTTTCTTTGTCGTTGTAGTTGTTGTACTACAATACACAGTCACAGACCAGCTTTTGTCTTTTGATATTTGCGTGGTTCGTTGAATGGGAAGGTACCAGAAGCAGATAGGCATATTAGTCAGCCGCAGACAGAACAAGGCGACAACGTCCTCATTTAATTCCCCTACAGTTATAACAAGTAGCAGCAGCAGCAGCACACTTCTCTGTCTGCCTGGATTCAGCATAGAACTTGGCACCGAAGTGCAGCAGTTCGAGTTACCACGTTCCAAATAGCACACAAAGGTAGACAAGAAGATAAGTGAAGGGAATCAATAGAGTTTTGACAAGTATAAGAGTGAAACAGAATGAGTAATGGTAGAAACGAATATGAAAGATTACAGAGACTGAATACATCTGCGTAAGCCATTGACAAGGATTTTGAGCCATGTCACCTAGTGTCTCCAGCCATTGATTCTTAGAGTCCCGAGGGTGGGCCCCAACCCGGAAGTCTGCATCTCCCTCCCTACCTGACTCAGTTTAACTGTCAAGGATTTCATGGATTGATGAGGCCATGTTTTTGTTTGGCCACCACTTACTCTTTTCCAACCTGCACCTATATCAGCTAGTAATGCCCGTTGGGAGGGGGAGGCGATGGTTAGGCATGCGCAGCACGTGGCCTAGCCATCTCAATCTATGTAACTTTATAGCCTCTTCGATTGATTTTCCCTCTTTGCCCAACACTCTACGCCTAACGTCAACATTACTTACCTTATTATACCACCTAACGTGAGAAAGAGATCGTAGACATCTATGATCAAAAACAGTCAACCTTTTCATGTCTTCAACTCGTATTGGCCATGTTTCAGAGCCATAGAGAAGGACAGAGCGAACTGATGAGCAGTACACACGTCCCTTGGTTGATAGCCGGATGTCACGCCAGCGCCAGAGACGGTGTAAGTTAGCGAAAGCAGCTCGAGCTTTTTGTATCCGTGCTGAGATTTCGTCGCCAATCAGTCCATTGGTGCTGATGCAACTTCCCCAATAGGTGAAGTGGTCAACATGTTCGACCACTTCACTCCCTATCACTAAGCTAGGAGTTGACCTAGTCCAGTCCTGTAGCATCATCTTACATTTTACAGGGGTGTATCGCACAGCGGCACACTTTCGTTCCAACGTGTTTCCTGTAGTCATTTTTTTCATTCATGAAAAATTCCCATTCGAACATTAATAGACCTGTGTTCATTAGTTCAGCGAAGAGTCTTTTCGGCGGCGAATTCATTTTGCATAGCTGTACAATCGCAAATATTGTATATGGTTGTTTTGTATGTGTGTGTGTACATTAAATTTGTCAAACGAAAATACAATTAGTAAGTTCAGATGAATTCGTTGTTGATATAAGAGGGTAGTAACAAAAGTGATGAGTTGTCACAAATGGTTGTTAACTAAGAGTTACGTAATAACGTGAATAGTTTGATGAAATAGTTGTGCTCAGGGTATACATGGAAACAAAATTAAATACGGAATTACCTAAGAGTTTTAAGTAGTTAGAAAAATAAGCAAAGAAACCAAAGTTAAGTCAAATCAACAGAGTTGTTACCATGAGAGTAGAATTGGTTGAATAATTTTCTTTTGTATGCATAGTTCTGGTTCTTCCAACTGAATGGTTACGGATTCTGTGATGCAAAGAAGACGGAAACGTATTGTCTTTGGAAGGTTGTTCTTCACTTTGTAGATTACTTTGAAGGGGGTGGCAGGCGTTTGTTGAGATGGTATTGTGGTGAGAGCTGTCTACTAGCCAAGTGGTGGACAGTAATTGAGGTCAATGTTTATGTATCAAATATTAATCATGTTGTGGTGAGAGATGGTTGCTGGCCAAATTGGTTGACAGTAATTGAGGTCAAAGGTCAAGGTGGACAGGCGGTTACAGTTAACATATAGATGAACTGACACAGCCACAAGAGATGCAAGGTTAACTTTGTGTGAGAAACAACCAATCAACAGACTGTATTTTCTACTAACATTGACCTACAATAATGTACACAAAAATCTATAAATACGTGTTGATTTTTCGTAATAAACGATCTGTTGCCTGGCCCTTGTCTTCTGTTGTTACAGTATGACCAGTGGTGACGAGATGTTCGATTATTGCACTCCTTACACGGCCACTACTTCCTTTCTGCAGCCACGCCGGATAGTGTTCTTTGACCCTTGTTGACAGGATGCACGTTGAACGATCGGTGTACCTGGCTGGCTCCACAGCAACAGGTGAACTGATATATACACACATAGAAGTGGTCAGGTGCGGGATCTTGTCCTTTGTTTGGGCTGCTGCAAACCAGCGGGCGACTGGAGAACATTACTCTCAATGTTGCAGCAAAGGAAGTTCTTTTCCAGCTAGCTAGCTACCTTCATAATTGCCCTTAAGGTTACATCTTATCCATGTCACCCTGGGAAACACGTGATACGGGGTTTTTTTCTCACTCTAGGGCTTGACTGGTATGTGTTGTTGTTACGCAACGTTGTTAATATTGGTCCCATTGCCAGAGTTCTTTATTGCTATCTATCTCAGCTGCAGCATGCTGGTGGAGGCAGCAAACACAACAGTTGATGTAAAAAGTCTTTTTATGCAAATGCTTTTCCTAACGTGTGGGACAAGTCTTTGAACCGTGTAGGAGTCAATGACTAACTGTACATTAGTTTTGAAGATCCTAAATGCCTGTCCGACTGACTCTCTTACTTTCTCAATGCTTCTTTCTACCTCTTATATGTTTTTGTGTTAGAACACACCCTATCCATGGTGTTATTGATTTTTAAAAAAAATGCTTAAACATTCAACTTTCAAATCGTAAACCATCATGAATTTGATTGAACTCCGTTCTATGTATTCATAAAAAAATGCTACCATGATTCCTTCGTTTAATAAGTGTGACGCACTGCATCATTCTTGTAGGAGGTTGTAAGTACAGTATTACGCAATGCTAACAGTTGTTCAAAATGTGTGGGTGTCTTGCTCTATTATTGTATTATTGTTCCCTTGGATTCCTAGTGGAACACTGGGCTTCAACTGCATGTCTCCATTTACTTCTGTCTTCTGCTGTACTTTTCACCTGCATCCATGTTAGTCCATACTGTTTCATCTCCTCTTCACATGATCTCTATGTCACCCTTGGACGTCCCACTCGCCGCTTCCCTTTCAGGTTCCACTCGAGGGCCTGACGCGCGATGTCACCCAACGGCCTCCTCAGCGAGTGTCCAATCCATCTTCACTTTCTCCTGCATATTTTTGGGCGATTGGTTCTTGTTTTGTTTGTTCCCAAAGTTTCTTGTTGGTGATTCTTTGCGGCCATCTGATCTTCAGTATAGAGCGAAGACAGTTGTTGATAAAGGTCTGCAACAGGCTGTTGGAAATATTCTTTGTGACCCTCCAAGTTTCTGATCCGTATAGAAGAACTGACTTGACGTTTGTATTGCAAATTCGAATTTTGTTGTTGATGCTGAGTTGGGTGACGAAGATTTCCAGATTGGTTTCAGGTTGATGAATGTGTTTCTCGCCTTCCCGATTCTCGATTTGACATCGTCGTCCGTCCGTTTCTCCTGTAGTTGAGTCAATGCTCCGTAGATAAGTGAATGAAGTGACCTCTTTCAAATCCCTCCCGTTGATGGTGATTGGCGTTGGATATTGCTGCTGTTGTTGGTGGTTGGTTATTTTCATAACCTCCGTCTTGTCTATGTTCACCTGGAGTCCTGTCTTCACTGCCTGCTTCTTCGACCAGTTTGTCAGTTTTCGTTTGTAAGTCTTCGATTTTGTGTGACATCAAACATAAATCATCCGCGAAATCCAGGTCTTCTAGGTTCTTCACGTCGGTCCAGGATATCCCTGTTTTCTCGTTTCCCACTGTCTGACGCATAACCCAGTCCACCACAATTAGGAATATCATTGGTGATAATAAGCACCCTTGTCTGACTCCTGTGTTTACTCCAAACGCCTGGCTGAGTTTCCGTTGTGGATCACTTGACATGTACCGTTGTCGCACAGCTGTTGAATTAGGTCGATGAATATTTGATGTACGCCGTAGTACTTGAGTAGTTTCCAAATTACTTCGCGGTCAACATTGTCGAAGGCCTTCTCAAAGTCTATGAAGTTGAGGTAGAGGTTTGATTGCCATATTCCACATACTAACTAACTTTTTTTAATAATCACATACCTAAAAAGAGAATAGATGATTACGTAACGAGTTTATTGATCGATTGGCTGATAATTTATTAGTCTGTGTTTGTTTGTGTTTTACTGGCCTAAATTTAATAATGTTTGTCTGGCTGAGATATTATAAGTAAGAAATAAACACACCTTCATAATAATAATGATAATAATAACCCACATCTCCAACCAGCTTGTATACACACAATTGATACACACGCACATACACGTGCTGTTCTCTGTCTCTTTACATTGCTCATATACTATTATGGTTGTGAATGAAAGTCTCTATCTGTCTATCTAATTTGTCTAATTGCTTGCTACTTGGCTAGTTGTCTAGGTGTAGTGCACAAATCACGTGTGTTACGACATCGTTATCACCAAATTTCACAGACGAAAATCGTTATTATTATTACTACCATTTTCTATAGTTGGTTTGTAAGGATTAGTTTTGTTTTTATATGAGTTGATCGCGGATTGATATCAGTTAGAGAACCATTGAAAACCAGCCACAGGGAGTACTGGATAGGTGTTTCCTCTGTCCTAGGTTGGGAATCATCGGGAGTATGCACCCATCACCCAGGTTCGAACCCAGAACCTACCGGTTACAAGGCCAGTGAGCTCGTATGCCATTCAGTCACTGGGACCCGATTCAATGGCCCATGGTCCTGGGTTCGAACCCCAGTGGGTGTGTACTGCCGATGATTATTATTATTGTCAGTGAGTTATGGAAATATTTTTTTTCCTACAATTTTGTCTACTATATTGATCTAAAATTTAAATAAATGAAACATATTCGTTCAGCAATTTAAAAAAAAACCCACCAAATAAAAGGCATTATGATAATTTATGTGAGTGAAGAACTTGATGAGCACTGTGGTAGAAAATGTAGTTTCATGTTATGAGAGATAATTTTATTTCAAATATCATACAGTGGGCAAGGTAGTATTGATTAGTGGATGATCAGGTTTCGTGCATTAATTATTGCTGCTTATAATCATATCAATTGAGTCACATAGCTTTATAATTTGTCTTATGTATGTCTTTCTCTCTCTATCGCCTGCGTCCTATCTTTCGTGTGAAATGGTACAATATGGCGAGCAATATTTAGGCTGGGCGTTGATCGAGTGCTAGGTAAAGAGGAAAAATCAATAGACGAGGTTGTGAAGTTACATCGACTGAATGAGGTGGTTAGGACGTGTGTTACGCATGCATCTCTGGCATCGATCGCCTTCATCGACGGTCAGTGTTAGCTGACGTAGCATCAACCAGGTTGGAAAAGAGCCAGTGGTGGTCAAACCAAAACATGGCTTCATCAGTCAATGAAATCCACAACAGTTATTTAAAGCTAGCCATGTAGGAAGGTGTAGACTTCCTGGGGTCCTCAGGATGGTAAGGAGCAATGGTTGCTAGAGACAATTGGTGATATTGCTGGTTCAAAATCCTCGTTGTCAATGTCTGGCTCAGATGCATCCACTCCTTTTGACTTATAATTTCCAATAAAACGATATTGTTTTTCTACCACATTACTATTCTTTTTGCCTCATATCTCCTTTTACTGTTTCTATTTTGCATTTCTTTTACTTTCTTCTCTTGCTTTGTGTGCTAAGTGAAGTGGAGCGTCTCGAACTGCTGCACATCGGTGCAAAGTTCAATGTTGAAACCAGTCAAGCAGTCAGTCAATTTTTCTCTCTCTCTCCAACTTCGGCCTTGTTGTTTGTTGCCACTTTCCATATCTCCAGGATAGGCCTTTTGCATCATTCCCATTCTACATGTGCGGTGTTGTCTTGACACGCTTGTCAGTTATATCTCCTCTTGTAACCCAAGAACGTGGTCGTTTATTTTCGGAGATTTTCTTATCCTCTTCTTCACTGGTTGTATATTGGCACTACTTTGATTCTACCAACCATTATTAGTAGTGTAACAACAGAAGACAAGGGCCAGGCAACAGATCGTTTATTAAGGAAATCAACACATTTTTATAGATTTTCATGTACATTATGATAGATTATTGTAAGCAAACAAACACAGTCTTCTGATTGGTTGTTTCTCACTGAGAGTTAATCTTTCATCTCTTTGTGGCTGTTTCTTGAAGTTCAGATTTATTATCTGCTGATTGTATCCGCCTACGCAAAGTCTGCTGTCCATCTTTGATCTTGTTTTCACATGACTAATATTTGGGACATAAACATTGACGTCGATTATTGTCTACCAATTTGGCTAGCGGCCAGCTCTTACCACAGTAGTAGTAGTTACCCAGGTTGATATCGATGTGATGGGAGTGTACAACCTGGCATCAAAATTGACTTCAATTCGAATGATTAAGCCAATAATTCAGTTTTTTATGCTTCCACTACTCACATCATTTCTTTGCCTCTCCCTCACCAACCCGCCCCCCTTTTTATTTGTTTCCTTTTTGTTTTCCCCTTTATAGAATTAATCATTGGGATCATGAAATTGAGACTACTGTCTGCCTAACAGATAATTACCTCATGCTTATTAATTTTAATTTTATCAATGAAGAATGTACAGCCAATCGGATTGATTTAAAGTCTATCAAAACTATACGCATTGGTAATCTTCTACAACCGAATTGGTCTGTATTACCGTAAGTATTCTAATTATTATTATTTTGATCCTCCACGTTCCGAGTGTAACATGAGGGGCCAAACACCACATGTTCTCTCTTTGCCTCGCTTACTTGCTGGCTAAGCCAGGCTAATTAGAAATGCGTCGGTCGGGAATCGAACGCTGGACTAAATGCGTTTCCCTGTAGATTTTGTCGCAAAGCAATATCACACACAGTTATAGAGAGATCATCCGACAACTGTTTTGTCCTGGTTTAGGACTCTTCATCAGTGCGCAGTCAACACTGCACCATTGATTGAATCAGTAACTTTCAGGAGGTATGCCGCCAAGTTCTTTTACAATTCAATCACTCAGAAATTCTCACTTTGTCAATTCTTGATGTAGTTCTACTGGCAACCACACGAAGGAGAGGATCTATGAGCATCCATATTCATCTTGATATAGTGTGATAGAAAAGTTTACAGTTCACGGATGAATGATCAAAGGACTTTGCCTCGTGATCCTTGTGAAGGTCGGTCTTGGGCTTAATCCCTCGCGGGGTAATGTGAGTACACAGTGTTGGACAGTTGCAAACTATGATGGAACAATTGTGCAGTACTCCCTGGTTTTCAGTTATTCCCCCCTCCTAATTATTTGTGACGATTTGTTGAAAATTACAGTAGTTTAAGTTCGTACACATAAAGGTAGAGAAGACTGAACACAAGGAACCAACAGTTCAGTGAATCAACGCACCTAACACAATATATACAATAGAAGTGACTCATCATCGCTAATACCAGAGATATGGAAGACATTATTACCACGATTCAAATCAGAGGTGGATAATAAATAGTGTTAAAATGTATGTATTCAATTCACACATTTTAACATTCTAACAAGTTATTTATTTATTTAATTTACTATAAAGACATCTTATTTCCCATCTTATTGTACTTTACTGATAACACTGATATTATTTCTGAATGTACATTATCTTATATTAATTTTATTCAGATGTCTAATCAGTGAAATAGCACTAAGTAGCACAAAAAAGGCCTAAACGTTGAAATGAAACAGATAGAAGAATAGCTGGTTGGTGTCAAAAAACTAACTATCCTATAAAATTCATTAGGAAGATCAGAAAAGGTCAAAATAAAAATAATGGTTAAAGTAATAATGATAACATAAATAAGAGGGAATATGAGGCATCTCCAATAGTTTAACCATATTTATTATTTATTTATTTTATTTATTTTGATTTACAGCTTGATTCCACACCGTATTTTCAGTACAAGTGTGGAATTTTCAGCATGGATATCGGTAGCCCAAATTCAGGCTGACCATAGATATCGGATGTGCGCCGGCAGGGGATCGAACCCCGGACCATGTGCATGGTCGGGGACATCTGAGACCCTACCCTCGTTACATTGAGTTCTCAATAAAATAGGAATTAGACTGGCATTCAAACCATCCTACAAACTCACTCAGGTGAGACAACCTCTGTAGGCTAAAGGACACTGTAGGTTGACCCAGTTAAGCAAAATAATATAATTCACAAAATATCTTGCAATGACTGTGAGATAAGTCAACTGCATAGGTCATAGGGGAAACTAGTAGATCAGGCAGGAGTAGTGAGATTGGCTGTCAGAACATAAGAATTTAGTTAAGGTTAGAATGATTGAGTCCACCCACGAAGATGAGTAATTTAGAAAAAAGCTCAGCCATTGCACTGCATGCATTAGCATCGCATAACCACACAATAGGGTGGGTTGGACAGGGTCAACAATCTAGAAAGTAATATAGGCAGGTGGAGAGAGAGAAAGAGAGATTGATTACTGAATCCTGCTTGGTTCATCGAGTCTACACCCAACACAACACATGCAATAGAAGTGACTCATCATCGCTAATACTAGAGACATGGAAGATATTCTTATTACCAGTCAAATCAGAGGAGGATAATAAGTAATCTTAAAATTCTTTTTCAATTCACATACATCATAACATTCTAACAAGTTATTTATTTATTTATATTACTATAAAAACATCTTATTGACTAACAACACTCGTCTTATTTCCCAAACTGTTGTGTTTTATTGATAACACATTAATAGTGGTTCCAAATGTACTTTATCTTCCTTATTGTATCACGCATGTCTTATATTGATTTTATTCATCAAATGTCTAATCGCATCAATTTTTACTCATGTATATAATAAACGAAGTAAGAAAATTTTGTGAGTAATGCCTTGGTATGATATGACGACGATGAGTAATAATAAATTGTGCTCGAAACGTGTGGTCATTATCAGTAAATATTACTTACTGTATAACACACACACTGTGTGATTTTATCAAAATAGAAATTTTATCGAATAAAATTCTCCACAATACACACTGGTTTATTATTGCCTCTCTTTCTTTTGTGACGTAAAACTTTATCTCTCTAATATTTGATATTTTTGTGTGTGCTGTTGAACGTTTCTTTATATATACGACTACTGTAAAAATAGAAGGCAAGATTCGGAAGTCAAGGTATACTTTTCATTAATCAAACCGCTGTTTATATTAGTACAGTTTATATTCGATAACTGAGTGTGTGATTTTGGTTTACATCAAACAACTAGAACTAGAATTTAATTTGTGGATATTGACTGGCAGTGGAATCCAGGATAACGCGCATTTCGTCCTAATTGGGACTCGCCATCTGCACGTACCTACATTTCCCAGTGAGTGATGAAGTTCCCACCGAGGCTCGAACCCACTAATGGGTAACGCTATGGTGTTTGAAACTATGGGCACTGGGTTCGAGCCTCGGTGGGAACATCATCATTCACTGTGGAATGCAGGTATATCCAGATGACGAGTCCCAAATAGGACGAAATGCGCGTTATCCTGGATTCCACTGCCAGTCACCATCCACCACTTACAGTAAGACTGACTTAGTAATTTAGAGGACGTTATATAGTTGACTAAACCGTTTCAACTTAGGTCAGGATAGCAACAGAGGTAATTACAGGTTGAGACTAAGTAAAGGTGGGGAAGAGAATAATGCCATTGAAATAAGGACTAAAATTGACCAAATGAATTGGATGACGTAACATAAATGACTAGAAATTGAGCGTTGGTCAAGTCAAGTCAGTAACAGTGGTAACGAGGTGTAGAAATTAAATTGGGTGGGGATAGAGAAGAGGAAGATTGAAAATGTAAAATATCACAATTGAAAAGGCAAAATAATACGAATGAAGAGATAGAAAGAAAGAAATAGAATTTACCTGTTGGGTATTAAGGTAGATTACGTCGATTGCAAGTGTAGTGATTGAACGAACTTCTGTATGGAGAGTTCAGAACTTATCAAGTGAATTGCCATTGGTTCCTGATAGCATCCCACGCATTTGTTATTGTTCAATTATCTTAATGACTGTTAATCTCGCATATGTGGTATATCATCATTTCACACGCATTTTGTTATTGACTATTACGACCAATTATTTCAAATACTGTTAGCTGTCTGTATTGGTTGTAAAAATGTATAAATACCATTTCCGAAATAAGTTTCTTGTCGTAGTTGTTGTACTATAATATACAGTCACAGACCAGCTTTTGTCTTTTGATATTTGCGTGGTTCGTTGAATGGGAAGGTAGCAGAAGCAGATAGGCATATCAGTCAGGCGCAGACAAAACAAGGCGATAACGTCCTCATTTAATTCCCCTACAGTTATAACAGTCCCACTGTTTGAAGAAGTCTGATTCGTACACTTTTAGGAAGACTGCTTCGTATCCTGTAGACGACTTTGAAGTTTGTTTTGGTTGTAGCTTGGTGTCGGGAATCTATCAGACGTCCTAAGATAGAGCTGCGGGGGCGTCGTTTTTCTCCTTTGTAAAACCATGCTGGTAAGTGTTCGCTGATACGTTTGAATAACGAACGCTATCATCTAGTTGATGGTTTTGTCAAGTGGTCAGTCTATGGTTGGCAAAAGTTGACGTCTGTTGTTTTGACTGTACATAAGGAGAGTTTTGGATGCCTGTGATTAGTAATTCTAAAAGTGCTTTCATCTCCTTTAATAACCGCAGAATTAAAACAAAAATATGTTAAACAAATTGAGAAGGAGTCATTCATATCGATTTTATGCCAAGACATATTATAAAATTAAAACAATTTAGTCCCTTTGATAAATTTTGAACGAGGCATTCAGAAGACAAATTTCGTAGTTTCTGTACAGTCGCTTTACAAACTAACATAATTCACAATAATCAAATAAAATGAAATGCATGACTATTACTCAGTTATATAAAACAAAAGTGCATACTAATGATCAGTCATATTTTGAAATAGGTCAAGTCCCCATTCTACGCCGCTATTGCTTCCCTCAGATCTCGCATAATTTCGATCCCCGCATCTAAGACTAAAGGACGAAATTCTGTGGACTCTACTTCGAACTGTATCTATAATAATAATAATAATAACATCTTTATTCTGGACAGTATTTATAAAATGTACACAATTTTCAGTGGAGTGTATTGCATGATATTTTCCCCCTTCGTACAATATTTTCAAGTAAAATATCAATTAACTGACAGTATATCCTTCCTGTGACACAATGGCCCCTCAGCTAAAGCACAAACCATTCCATTGTGATGATATATCTGCTTTGTCTCCTTCCTCCAAGAAATTCACGATATCTGGTTGAAAGGCAATTGTAAGATGTTTCGAGGTATATTTCGAGACCATAGATGAAGAACAGTTGTCTCATGTATTGTAACACGTCAACACCCATAATCACGCCTTTCTTTAGGTTTAATAGGAACTTGTAAATCAGACAGCAGCTTGTGAACATTTTCAATACACACACAAGAGTAGATAATACCCCTATTAAAGGTCAAGACTTAATCGATTAGAACAAACTGAACGAGTGTGAAAATATATGCAATAGAGAGAAGGAAACTTTTGGTAGTCCAGGCTGCCTCCACCTGGACAGTTGTGGTGACATATAAATATATATATGTATATAAGTAGGACAAAGAGAATCTGCTGAGGTCTTCATTGAGAAGAATGTGTTCCTAAAGGGTTATTACTAAGTCAAATAGAAGAGTAATTCCATAATGGATAAGATTTTATTTTGATAAATCACACAGTGTTGTACAGTTATATTAACTGATGACGTTTCGACCACAAACTATTGCCACTCATAATCATATCAAGTCACTCACACAACTTCTTTCCTTCATTTATATACGTGTGGAACTGACTAGATATTGGAATAATCCTTATTCATCGAGTCTACACCCAACACATGCAACAGAAATGACTCAATGCAAATAACAGAAATATGGAAGATATTATTACCGCCGGTCAAATCAGAAGAGGTTGATAAATAATCTCAAAATTCTATTTCAATTCAAGCATATCACAACATTCTAACAAGTTACTTATTTTGACTATACAAACACTCGTCTTATTTCCCATCTAATTATAATGGATCAATAACACTCTTATTATTATTTCTGAATGTACTTTCTTATCCTATATTGAATTTTATTCCAATATCTAATCGATTCCACACATGTATATAAACGAAGGAAAGAAGTTGTGTGAGTGACTTGATATGATTATGAGTGGCAATAGTTTGTGGTCGAAACGTCATCAGTTAATATAACTGTACAACACTGTGTGACTTATCAAAATAAAATCTTATCCATTATGGAATTATACTCTAACACAGTGCCCAATTTTTATACTTATATCAAATAGAAGAGCTAAATGTACTTCAGTTGAATAGAAATCCACGGAAGTCAAGGTATATTTTTCATTAATTAATCAAACCGCTGTTTATATTAGTACAGTTTATATTCGTTAACCAATCAATTCGTAAACTGAGCGTGTGATTTTGGTTTACATCATACGATGTGAAATAGAATGTTCAAATATACATATGTATAGTATTCTGTTGTTAATGCAGTCCGTATATATAACCGTGGGAAATGTATTCTGTCTCTAACATCAAATAGAATGTTCAAACATATATATTGTATGCGGTGTTGAACTGTGGGAATGTGTGATCCTAATATTCCGTTGGCAGACATTGTCTGTATCACACCACCTGATAGGATTCCACACACTTTGTTATTGTTCAATTATCTTAATGACTGTTAATCTCGCATATGTGTTATATTATCATTTCCCAGGCACTTTGTTATTGTTCAATTATCTTAATGACTGTTAATCTCGCATATGTGGTATATCATCATTTCCCACGCATTTTGTTATTGACTATTACGACCAATTATTTCAAATACTGTTAGCTGTCTGTATTGGTTGTAAAAATGTAAAAATACCATTTCCTAAATAAGTTTGGTATTAGATGGTTGGAGGCAATCGGCAGGAAGCCTTGGACCTAGGTTTCGTGCTAGTTGGCACTCTTCAGCAAGGCGTATCTGCAACCTTGAAGGAACTGATGTCCCTTCTGAGATTCGAACCCGCGTCACCCAGTGCTGCAGTCAGAGACGTTACCACTGAGCTGTTCAGGCTCGCGACTGACCTCCTGTAGGACTGTATTGGGTATTTTTGATTGAACACTGACTAGTGTTCAGAAGGGACATCAGTTCCTTCAAGGTTGCAGATACGCCTTGCTGAAGAGTGCCAACTAGCACGAAACCTAGGTCCAAGGCTTCCTGCCGATTGCCTCCAACCATCTAATACCAACAATTCACAGTGCACCGTAATGGCGAGCCGCCTTGCATGGTGGCCACATTGCAAACATGACTGATAGAATTCAGTCTGCACCGAGCATAGGACTAGACACATTACACTAGTTACTGACTAGTGTTCAATCAAAAATACCTAAATAAGTTTCTTTGTCGTAGTTGTTGTACTACAATACACAGTCACAGACCAGACTTTGTCTTTTGATATTTGCGTGGTTCGCTGAATTGGAAGGTACCAGAAGCAGATAGATATATTAGTCAGGCGCAGACAGAACAAGGCAACAACGTCCTCAGTTTAATTCACCTACAGTCACAACACAGATACAGTTAGCATATAGATGTGACATTCAAAAAACAGTCACAAAGAGATGAAAGATTAACTTTCAGTGAGAAACAACCAATAAACTATCTGTTGCCTGGCCCTTGTCTTCTGTTGTTACACTACTGCTACTACTGTAACGGCAGGGGACAAGGGTCAGGCAGTAGATCGTTTATTGAGAGAATCAAGAGATATATATTTTCATGTACATTATTATTCGGTATTGTAAGCAAAGAAATAACGTCTTCTGATTAAGTGCTTTCCTGCTGAAGGTTATTCTGTCATCTCTTTGTTACCGTTTCTTAGACAGTCCGGTGATATACATCTGCTAATCGTATCCGCCCACGCTAAGTCTGCTGTGATTGGTTGTTGAGATCCTCAAGGTTAGGCTTTGATCTTGTTTTCTCCCATGACCCTGATTTGGGACGTAAACATTGACGTCAATTGTTGTCAACCAAATAGGCTAGCAGGCAGCTCTCACCACATACTAACGTGAAGCAATTAAATATCCCATCTTTAACAGTCAGATCGACGATGCGAAGACGAAGGCAGAAGAATAGAGAGAGAGGGCGTCATGCGAAATGATGCCACAGAGAAATGAAGTCAAAACCAACAAAATCTATGAAGATAGATTGCAATCAACCATGAGAGAAAACAACATTATATTGATCAAAGTGTACGACGCCAACTTTATCTTCGCATCCACAAACATCAAACCGGTTGTCAAAAGACATGATATTGATTTTTTAATATTTTGAATAAAGCAAGAACAAGAGTGATTTGTGCAGAACAAAATGGTACCATCCTTTGTTTATTTCATCGGCTTCTTTCTCATCATCTGCTTACATTTTAAAGACATCATCATTAGGTATATCTACAGAAACAATTTTAACATGCTTACACAGATTTAATTTCTAAAGAAAGAATCGATCAATCAATCAGTATATGCGTACAATTCCAATGATAATAATAAACAGTTTATCCCGAAAAATAATGATTATTAACAGTGGGAACTTTCGGCATTACGTAATCATATGAAAGAGAGGATGAAAACATCCAGTTACCAGGACGGCAAGGCAAGGCTGATAACCACTACTTTCTGAACGCAAAAATCAGGTTCCAAACGTTTGATGACGATTGCCTCGGCAAACTTGAGGAGAATTGAACTGTTTTACCTATTGATAATTTTGAAGGATCTTCCGATGTCCACCTCATGACCCGTGTCATGAAGATGCCTGGCGATGACTTATAAATCTTGTCAGTCTTTTCAGTATACGTCACAATACCGACTATTTTTTTCTTTTTCTTTATTTTATTCTTATTCTTTTAGCGAACGTAATTATGGTGCTGTCCAATTGATTTGGGGTGATATTCAACAGACAAAATGGTTAGATCGTTGGAATCCAGTGTCAAAAGATGTTCCAATGACAATATTACATCATCATCCGTGTTTTTATTCACCTGAACTGCTGCCGAATAAAGATCTATTCGATGTTGATCTGGCGTTGTCAACTATTTCTACTGCATTGTCTACATTAGGTGTTCAGGTTAGTTTTGATGCGCCATTCTCCCTCATTTTATTTCTTCTGTGGATGTTTATGTACAAGTATATACTACTGACATGATTGGGATGAGTAGTTGTTGTATACCATCACTCACATCAACTAGTAGTGCTTGCCTGTTAGCCAGATCGAGGTGATCCAAACACTGGATGTCCATTTCTTTCGTTTAGGACCGATCTTATCATCGCTGTACCCTGTGTTTTTTAATCATATATTCACCCTTCGACATATTTAGGAACATAGACATACTTACCATCTGGAGTTCAACAATTGCCATATTTCTTGGACTGAAAGCGGCATTGTCTTCCGTCGATCGAGAGGTACTATGCCGATATTTGACTGTGAAGGGGATGTCGAAAAAATACATTTCACTGATCAAGACACTCTTCTCGAACTCATGCAGTCAGCCAGGTGAGAGCTTACGGAGAGTAGTTGTCATCTGAAGTGGTGACAACCAGTGTTAAAGATGTACACTATCCCCGTTTATGTTTAATTTCATGATAGATGTACTGATGGAATTGACTGTAACTGACTTCAGCGACTAAGGGATTGACTTGTTACCACCAGGGTATGAATAATCTCGTTGACTTAGAATATGTGAGGACTCTGAGAAAATACAGCAGAATCTTCTGAACACCTTGAGCTGAGTAGCAATCATCGAATGTTTGGCATGCGACTGGCTCCCTGTGTCGAATGTAAAATGATGCAACTGGACTGGACTATATCGGCTGCCAGCTTAAATATAGAAAGTGAAGTGGTGGTTGAGCGCGTTGACCACTTCACTTATTTGACAAGTTGCACTGGCTCTCAATGGACCGATTTCTGAAGAAATCTCAGCATGGATACAAAAGGTTCGTGTGGCATTCGTCAACCTACTTCATCTCTGATGTAGACGTAATATCCGACTGGCTTTCGATCAAATGATGTGTCTACTGCTCAGCAATAGTTCGCTACGTCTTCCTATATGGCTGTAAGTTTTTTTTTGTTTTTTTCCTTCACGTTCCCAGTGGAACATAGGGCGCCTTCAAGCTAGAGGCTTGCAGTTTCCGTAGCAGTGGTGTTTATTTTTACAGGATGGGGTTGCTAGCCTCATACCCAGCCTTTCCTCTTTACCGGCTTTTTATTACTGGTTTGGACAGGTGAAAGAGTGCGTCGGTCGGGTATCGAACCCCGGACCACTGTGCCACCGACGCACACGGCTGTAAGTGAGACATGGCTATTAAAATGTGGAAGATATGAAAAGCCTAGCCGTTATTGATCATACGTTTTATCTCCCTTGTTAGGTGGTGTAGTAGTGTGTGGGTAATACTGAAGTTTGGCATGAATTGTTAGGTAAGGAGAGATAATCAATCTATGAGTTTGTGAAGCTACACCGACTAAGATGCATAGGATACGCATGTTGCGAATTCCTGACCTTCACCTTCTTCTTCTTCGATGGTCAATGCTGTAGGAGAGCTAGTGATGTTAGAACAAAAACTCGGAATCCGTCCATAAATTGTTTGACAGTTTATTTGAGCCAACCATATAGGGAGGTGTAAGCTTTGTTTGAATCAAACAATTCCAACAGTGGTGTGAACACGGGCAGTAATTTTGCTCGAAATATTACCAATAACAAAACTTATCATTGTGTGTAAACTATTGAAATATAATTATACTTTATTAGACACTAGTGAGTCTATGATATCCTACTGTGTGCTATTTCTCACCCCCCCCGTCTTTCTGTGTTTTTGTATTTACTAGGTGGAAGTTGAGTACGCCAATATTTGTTTAAATTCACACGTCAATTTCTTCACTGTCGTCTATAATCAAAGTAATCTGGGATTTTGTAAAGATCGTAATGGTGTCAGCTTTTAGAAAGACAATGTGTAACTGACGTCGTCCTCTTCCTCGCAACACACACACACATATCATAGAGCCTTATTCATTTTGTGATACTTACTCAGGGATGACAATCCTCCATGAACACGCACCCATGCACACTCACAAACGCTTAGACATGCACATATCAGTGAGTATTTTGTTTTGTGTTTGAGTTGTTTTCAATTTGTTATTGTTGTTGCCTTTATTACTCCCTCCCTCGCTTTCTCTATCTCTTTCTCTCAGGGACAATCAATTTTATCGATTTTTTTGTTTTCACCAATTGATTTTTTATTGAGTATCATTTTGCACACTTTTTCTATATTCTTTATTACTACAATAATAATAATACTAATATATCACCCTAGATTAGATTAGATTGCATATTAATAGTTGACACTTTATGACAGGCTGTGACAAGATATATATATATATATATATATATATATATATATACATATATTCACCTTATTAACATCATTATACTAGACAAAATAAACTATTTAATGTAACTGGGTGCCAAAAACGAGTCAAGTACTTCTCCCTTTTTTCGTCACTCGGATGTTGTAATTGCGCAAGGACAAAAATGTTTAGCCAACGGATTTTGTCTTCCTCTTCTTGAGCTGCGTACACCACAAAATAAAAAAGAACAACTTCTATCTTCATACTGTGTCTGTTAACAAAGTTATTGATAGAAAGGATGGAAGGAAGGAAGGACTAAACTGTGAGAAGTAATTGCCACTCCGAAATACCTAATGTGTTGTTCTTGTTGTTGTTGGTTCATTGGTTATAAATGCTGCGTGTTTATGCCAAGCGAAGGAAGTTCCGGTTGAACTTCATGCCAGTAACGCACTCTTGAATTTGGTTGGCAGTAAATCCTTGATAGAAGAGGGGAGGGGAGGGGAAAGTTGGGGGTATATATATATGCAGCTAGTACTAGTGAGATTTTGAAAGCTCTTGAAGTCACAAAACGCATGATATAACTAATTAAAATAATGCTAATAATAATAAAGTCTTGAGAGGATTGACTGTTTCTAACAGGTAATTAAACAAGTATTCTTGAAAAAGTTCAGGAGGATGACGGCGTCAAAGTTTAAATAAGACTATTGGCTACAAGAAACAAGGTTGGACTGGACTAGAAAAATCTAGTCTAACACCTTAATAGTTCCTTCCTTACCTCTACCAATCAATAACTCTGTTGCTGTTGTTGTCAAATGGGATTAAAGGGTGAGCAATTTGAGAGAATCGTCGTCGAAATACTAACACACACACACACAAGTGAAATACAAATCAGGTCAAATGAATTGTCAGTCAAATTAACTGTGCTACATTTGGTGTGTGTGTGTGGTTCTCAGCTTTTCTCTCTTTCTCCGTCTCCCCCATCTGCCTCCAGCTACCTCACTGCTCTGTACATCTTAGACGTCTCCAGTATCATTGTGATTTAGATTCTCTAGTGTGTGTGTGTGTGCTTTTTCTGCGTGTTTGTTCATTCTTTCTATCTTTCTACTCACATAATAATAATAATAGCCATAATGAGATACCCCACCGTTGTCTTTCTGTCCTTTTTTCTATTATTAAATTGCACAATCATTAGTAAAAATATTGATTTTGTTTTTTTTGTGAATTTCATGTTTAATGCTGGTATTTGTTTAGTCAATACATGATGTATTCTCCATATCTTGTCTGGTTTTTGTTTTAATGCATACGAATGAAAAATGTAGCTCCATTTTTAAATTCTATTGAACATTAGGCGAAGATAGAAATCAATCGTGTAAGGTAGGTCGTAGGTGTTTTCGCGTACAGTATAGGTTATAATGGTGCGTCGGTGGCACAGCGGTAGAATGCTTGCCAACCACCACGCCTCATGTGATTCGGGGTTCGATATCCGGTCACTGACGTGTACTACTCTTTTATCTCGCTAAGCCAGTAGTAAGACTGTTAAAGAGGGAAGTTTGGGCCAGCATGAGGCGGGCAACTCCATCCCGTAAAAAATAAACACCATTGCTGCTACCGAAACTACAAACCTCTAGCTTGCTGACGCGCCCTATATTTCAATGGGAATGTCAAGGAATTTTAAAAAAATAGGTGAATGCCTACAATGCAAAGGTTCCAGATGTGTAATTTAAAAGTCTAGAAAAATAATCCCTATTTAAGCGAAGAAATATTTTGCTTTTCAATTAGATCCTGATCTCTGGCTCTACTCTAATGTATATATATATATTTAATGCAATACACAACATTTTACCAGTATAGAGGTGATATTTTTGTTAACAATAACTTTTACTGATCCCACTGAAACAGCTTAAAAATAACTGATTGAGTCATGGGGTGGGGTTGGGTTAAACTGGATTACTGTAGTCTACGAATGCCGTCACACCAAGATTATATGGACTGTCGAAAAAATGCATAAAAATGGTTCACTACTTTGGTCAGTGCTAGATATATATCTTATTTCACGTATCACCCAACAGCTAAATAGTTGGTGCTGCACTCATCAAGGCACTCTACTCGAACTCAAGCGATGACGACTGTTGGTGTCCGTCAGGGATGTCCATTTTCCTCCTTTCTATTCAATCTCGTCATAGATGTACTAATGGACTTAACCCTAACTCACTTCAGAGACTCAGGGATTGACTTGCTACCAAGGAATAATCTCGTTGACCTAGAATGTGCAGACGATATAGTCCACCCTCCTATGTGAAGACGCTGACAAAATACAGCGGGGTTTTCTGAACACCTTGAGCTGCAATCTTTGAATGTTTTGCATGTGACTCGCTCCTTCTGTCAAATGTGTGATGATGAGGCTACAGGACTGGATTACATTGACTCCTAGCTTAGAAATAGGTAGTGAAGTGGTAGAGCACGTTGGCCGCTTCACTTATTTGGGAAGTACCATCAACCCCAACGGGTTGGTCGCTGACGAAATCTCAGCAGGGATACAGAGGGCTAGTTTCGCATATGCCAGTTTACGCAGTCTCGGGCGTAGACATGATATCCAGCTGGCTATCGACCAAAGAGCGGGTGTACTGCTCACCAGTCCGCTCCGTCCTCCTTTGTGGCTAGCTGTGAGACCTGGCAATTGAGAGTGGAAGACATGAAAGGTTAGCTGTCTTTGATCATAGGTGCCTGCGTTCTATCTCCCGTGTGAAGTGGTATAATAAGGTAAGTGATATTGAGGTTAGGCATCGTTCGAGTTCTAGGTAAGGAGGGGAAATCAATCGACGAAGCTGTGAAATTACATCGACTGAGTGAGATGGTTGGGCATGTGTTACGTATGCCTAGTCATCGCCTTCCGCGACGGGTAATGTTAGCAGACATAGAGTCGGGTTCGAAAAGAGCTAGCGGTGGTCAAACCGAAACATGGCACCAGTCAATGAAATCTACAACAGATAGTTTAAGCCACGTAGGAAGGTGTAGACTTCCTGGTTGGTGTCATCGGGACGATAAAAACCAATGTCTGGAAACAATTGGTGATATGGCTCAAAATCGTTCTCAGTGGCGCAGATGCATCCACTCCTTGTGACTTATGATTTCCAATGGAACTATATTGTTCTTCGTTATTACTATTCCTTTGTCTCACACCTCTGTTTACTGTCTCTATTATGCATTTCTTCTCTTGCTTTGTGTGCTACATGGAGTGTGGCGACTTGAACTGCCGCACATTGGTGCAAAGTTCTATGTCGAAAATAGGCAGACGATAAATAGTTGGTGAAAACACTTACAACCTCTGTGTGATGATGAACTCTTGAGGCATGGCGTAAAAATGGTAGCTTTGAATTTGTGAAAGAATAAGAGATTTCAATATCGTTTGATATATCCTCCTTATTCACGAGTGTATATTGAGACTGGGGATTTTACGCGTGATGAGATTACTAAGCAAAATACAGACGTTTGCATTACTGCATCCTTCTTGAAGGAACTTATTTGAAGGTGTTCACTGATTGTTCATTTCTTATTCACAATAAGGAATACTGCAGACAAACTGACAGGGGTGGCTATGGGCTCCGCATTAGGTCCAATACTTACTGAATTTTTCCTCGCTAAGTTAGAGAATGGACAACTGAAAGGAGTAATTAATAAGTTGGAATTCTACTGTCGATATATAGATGATACATTACTGGTTATGTAGAGGAGAATGGTGCTCGGGGGGGGGGGCTTCGTGTGCGGTTGTTACTTCTCGGCTTCCCACACCGTGGGAGTTGGTTGGTTCTTCGTGTACCTGAAACAAAGAGAGGGTTAGTATTGCCCACAAATTCTTACACAATCCCGGTAACTGCTTTTAGTCTAATCGCTATCACAACAACCTTCCTGGCATGGTAGGACCTGCATAGACATTAGTCCTAGCGAGTGTAGCTTGTTGGACCATTGCGACATGCAAGCCCGACCACTACGTCAAGGTAGGTGGCAGCTGTCGGTTGGGCTGGTTATGAAGAACGAGAATGAAGTGACGAACACACTCTACAAGTTAAATGTTGTGCCTCTAGCCATAAACTTTTCTTCAGAGAGAGGAAGGAATGATAATATTTGATTCCTGAAGGTCTCTATAACTAAGAAACAGGATGATGTTACACTAAGAAGGATTGTTTATTGGAAAGTTACATCGACCGGTTAGTACATTCACCATTTTCTTTTTGAGTTTTGCACCTCTGAAAAATATAAACGGAACTCGGTAAAGTGTCTGGTCGAACGACTCTCTCAGCTGAAGAGCTTACTATTATCAGAGAATTACTTAGTAAAAATGGTTATCCGGATAAATTCAATAATGGATTTAGCACCGAAATAAGCCTGTAGGTAGGGCAACAGCTCCAAAACAACCATTCTTCATGAAACTGCCATTCCTCGATGATAACATCAACGAAACAGTAACACAACGCCTGAAGAATTCAGTTAAAAGAGCATTCAATGCAACAGCAGCAAAAGTACTACGTTGTCTTTTCACTAGCACGCCTATTTAACTTTTGAGAAATACGGACAAGTATCTTTTTGTAATACACAGAATCAATAATATTGAGTAAATTCAAGTCGTAGTTGATCGCCGCCACCATTTTTACTATCTAAGTAGGCTGAAACGTTAAGGTAAATTTGTTCTTACGATAACTGATATATACTCACACCCACCGCTCAGTCATTGAATTATTAAGAGATAAGTTGAGTAAAGAACCGATAAATGGTTTATCAAAATCTGCGGGCGTCAAATTTGAAATAGTAAGCCGGAATAAATCAATCAGTAATCATTGATTTATAGATTTTAAATCAGATGACATTTATCAATAACTCCATTATGGATACGATTTTATTTTGATAAAATCACACACAGTGGTGCTATACCGTAATATTAACTGATGACCACGTTTCGAGCATAATTTATTGCTGTTCCTAATCATATCAAGACACTACTCACACAACTTTTTCCTTCATTTATATACATGTGTGGAATTGACTAGATATTTGAACAAAAATCGATATTGATAATGTACATTCAGAAATAATATTACGAGTGTTATTAATCCATTACAATTAGATGGGAAATACGACGAGTGTTTGTATAGTCATAATAAGTGGCTTGTTACAATGTTGTGATGTACGTGAATTGAATTGAAATAGAATTTTGAGATTATTTATTATCCTCTTCTGATTTGACTGACTGGCGGTAATAATATCTTCCATATCTCTGGTATTTGCGTTGAGTCATTTCTGTTGCATGTGTTGTGTTGGGTGTAGACTCAATGAACCAGGCAGAATTCAGTAATCAGTCTCTCTCTCCACCTACATAGATTACCTCTTGGAATTTTAACCCTCTCCCATCCTATTGTGTGATTGTGTGTTAATGCATGTAGTGCAATTGCTGAGCTTTTTTCTAAATTACTTATCTTCTCAGGGTCAACCATTCTTACCTTAGCTAAATTCTTATGTTCCGACAATCTGACTACCCCCGATCTACTAGTTTGACCTGTGTAGTTGACTTAACTCACAGTCATTGCAAGGTATTTTGTAAATTATATTATTTTGTTAAATTGGGTCTACGGAGTCTTTAGCCTACAGAGGTTGTCTCTGAGTGAGTTTATAGGTTTGAATGCCACCCTAACCAATTTCACTCATCTATTTAAATGAAAGAAAAAAGTTGTGTGAGTAACTTGATATGATTATCAGCAATAGTTTGGCCTCGAAGCGTGTGGTCTTCAGTTAATATTACTGTATAAAAACACTGTGTGACTTATCAAAATAAAATCTTAACTATAATGGAGTTATACTCTACCACCACAGGGCCCAAGTTTTATACTTATATCAATTTATCAATAAGTCTGAAAAGAAATTAAGGTAACATAAGATGGGATTTATTATTACTATTCCATTTGGTTCCACGTGGAACATACGGCTTCAGCATTCATATCCTCTTTTGAAAGACCTGCACATTGTAACCCAATTTTCCGTTTCACATTGGGGCTATGTTTTTTAAACGTTTGAATCTTCGGGGTGAGAGAGGAGACATTACTACTCATGAGGTTGTTGTAGGTACACCTTGTGCCTACGATCACGAAGTACAGGTGGTAGGCTTCTCACTGATCACCTGTAACCATCTAAGACAGTCAGATGAATTGATCAGTTCACGGTGATTTGTCTATGACGATGACGATGATGTTTGACTTGAATTTGCGGCAAAGTTAAACTTCAAGCACCACTAACTACCAATCGACAAATGACCTCGAACGCACCAATCACGTGAAGGAGGCATTTTTGTGTATGGAATACATATATTTATGAAAAAGATGCGGAAAAGTGTTACAGAGGATACCTTCATCTCACATGTGATAAAATCGCTCTCAGTATTAGGTTGGAGTATCAACAGAGTATAATTCCATTGTGAGTAAAATGTATTATAATAAAGTCTCATAGTGTACCACAGTAATATTTGCCGAGCAATAAATTATGCTCTAAAAGTGGTCATCAGTAAATATTACTTACTGTATAACATTGTGAGACATTATCAAAATAAATGTTACCTGCAATGGAATTATACTCTACCATCACAGTGCACAAGTTCTATTCTTATATCAATAGATTAAATTTACCACATTCTATGCATGTAATTTCCTAGGTCTTCTAACTCCAACAATTAACCTAATCTTTCCTCAACCTAACCCTAACGTGAAAATATCCCCAAACTAACCGTAATCTAACTCGAACCAACTCCAGTGTCGCCTTCAATAGGTTAACCTAACTTTCCTTGGCTTGAATCGTAACTTAATCTTTCCAAATCAGAGCTGAAACTTCCCATATATCCCATTTAATAACATAACACTTCGATGAGGATATTTTATTGATGATGACAACATTATCTGTCAGGTTTCCCTTATTTGCTCAGTGGGCATTTCAAGGTCACTGGTGCAGTCCCACTCCATTGTTAGTTAGTGGTGCTTAAATTTTAACTTGGCCGAATTCGCAAATTAAACAATTCAAAGGTGAGAAATCAAAGTTCCCACTGGAGGCTAAAAGTTCTCAGAACACAATATGCTATCTGTTTGGTAACAAAAGCAAGCTCGTTCGAGGTCGAGCATATGAACGTTGTAACCAGTTTAACCTAGCTCAGAGAGTTCAATGAGTTTGAAAACACAAGAACTGACCTAAATGGCTATTCAGTTGGGCTGTGAATAGAATGCAGAGAAAATACATCACACTGATCAAGACACTCTACTCGAACTCATGCAGTCAGCCAGGTAAGAGCTTACGGCGAGTTATCGTCTGAAGTGGTGACAACTAATGGTGTCCTTCAGAGATGCCCACTATCCCCATTTCTGTTTCAGTTCATCATAGATGTACTGATAAAATTAACTCTAACTGACTTCAGAGACTCAGGGATTGACTTGTTACCACCAAGGTATGAAAATTCTCGTTGACTTAGAATATGCGGATGATATAGTCCTTCTGCTGACGAAATGCAGCAGAGTCTTCTGAATACCTTGAGCTGATCAGCAATCTTCGAATGTTTGGCATGCGACTGGCTCCCTGTGTCAAATGTGTAATGATGAGGCTACAGGACTGGACTACATTGACTCCTAGCTTAGAAATACGGAGTGAAGTTGTGGCCGACCACTGGTGCATTGACCACTTCACTTATTTGGGAAGTTGCATCAGCCAGTGCCAGTGGGTTGATGGTTGACGAATTCTCAGCATGGATACAAAATACTCGTTAAGCATATGCCAGTTGACACCATCTCTGGCGTAAACATGATATCCATTTGGTTGTCGACCAAAGGACGTGTACTGCACGGCAGCAGTTTGCCCCGTCCTCCTTTATGGCTGTCAGTGAGACATGGCCATTGAAAGTGGAATACATCAAAAGCCTGGCCCGCTATCTTTGATCATAGGTGCCTGAGTTCTATTTCCCGTGTGAAGTGGTATAATAGGGTGAGCAATATTGAGGTTAGGCTTTGGTCGAGTGCTAGGTAAAGAGGAGGACTCAATAAACATCGACTGAGTGAGATGGTTAGGACATTGGTTACGCATACATGCCTAGCCATCGATCGCCTTCCTCGATGGGCAATGTTAGTTGACATAGAATGGATCAGGTTGGACAAGAGCCAGTAGTGGTGAGACCAAAACATGGCTTCATCAGTCAATGAAATCCACAACAGTTTGTTTAAGCCAGCCACTTAGGAAGATGTCGACTTCCTGATTGTGGTCCTCGGGATGTTAAGAACCAATGGTGGCTGGAGACAATTGGTGATATGCTGGCTCAAAATCCTCGTTGTCAAAGTCTGGTGCAGATGCATCCACTCATTGTGACTTATAATATCCATTAAAACTATATTGTTCTTCCAGCATATTACTGTTCTTTTTGACTCATATCTCTGATTTCAATCACTTTCTTTGTGTGCTAAATGAACTGTGACAACTTGAACTGCTGCACACCGGTACAAAGTTCTACGTTAAAATCACTCAGTACTCCTATGGCTTGGGTTGAACTGAATTGGCTCACCACTGATGACCTCCATCCAAAAACAAAAGAAATGGCTGTCAGGATTTTAGATCACTACCATCTCGTTAGCCAGCAAGCATCACTACTGATTGATATGACGGAATATACACATTTGATCATAGGGAATAAAAAGACAGTTGCAGCGAAGAAAATTTTCTTTTCGACGAAGTCATCATCTAGGCTGTACATTCGTGTATTTATATCAAATGGATGGGAAAGTTCCAGAACAATTTCTGGTTAGGGGTTGAATTAATAAAAATTACAATTAGGAATTAGAATGCCATAATAAACAGGGGGATGGGTAAAACTAAAACAAAGTAGCATAATAACTAAGAAAATTGACATTGTGCAATTGGGGTTAGAAATGTAAAAATAACAAAATATACAGGATGTTTGGATAAGAAACTAGTGTGATGAATAATTGTTTATGCAATCAGGGATTAAATATGTAGAAATAATAAAATGACAAAATAAACAGGAAGTGTGGATATGAAAATATGGTAGTGTAGACAGGGATTAAGAAAACTTAAAATAACATGAATAAACAGGAAGTTTAGATAAGAAAGGCGATGGGATGGTCATTATTAAAAAAATTTACCTGTTTACGATGGCCATGGCAGGGACAGGGGTTGAATGTATTTCTTTTGGATACAAAGGGTGGGTTTGAGTTTTTGGATAGCTAACGCCTCAGCTATGCCCAAATGTCTTGATTTCACTCCCTTTGATAGGTTTGGTTGAATCTTGTATATTACTTTGAAGGACTTTTCGAAAGGCGCTGAATGTCCTGAGTTGACCAGATGTTCTGTCACTGAACTGTTTACACGTTTTTGCTCTCCTTTTACCAGCCAGGCTGGGTAGTGTTCACGAGCGCGTTTTCCAAGTTGGCGCATGGTACGGCCGATGTACTCAGCTCCACAAGAGCAAGTGAACTGGTATATGCATGTTGAGGTGGCCCAATGCGACAGCTTGTCTTTCGCGTTCTGGTTGAACAGTTTCTTGCAGGAAAACGTCAGTCGTAGGCTTGCGGCGAAGTATGTTTTCCTCAGCGATTTGGAGAGGCGTTTGCGAAGGATTTCTGCTTCGATATCACCTTTGAATTCTAGATTGAGCAGAAGTATTTTCTTTGGGACGGATTGGACTTGTTCTGAAGTCTTCTTCGGTTTGAGATTCTTGTCTATGAACCTGGGCGGGAAACCGTTTTCCATCAGGGTTTTTCGGAGATTACGCAGTTCTTCTTCGATCACTTCCTCGCTGCATATCTTCCGAATCCTCGAGGAAAGAGCGTGTATCAGGTTCCTCTTTCTGCTTAGCGGCACGAAGCTTTGAAAGTTGATGAATTGTCCAGTCCATGTAGGCTTTTTGTATATGGACCTTTTCAAAGAGTCGTTGTCATTTCTTGTCAGATGGACGTCCAGGAAGTGGAACATTCCGTCGGATTCGGTTTCAAGTGTAAAGTCGATGTTTGGGTGGGCGTTGTTGAAGATTTGAAGTAGGTTTTCAAGGTCTAGCTTCTCATCACAAATGATGAAAGTATCATCAATGTATCTCTTGTAGAGATGAAGGTCGTCGATAGTTGATGATAACGGGTTGTTTTCGAGGCTGGCCATAAAACAGTCGGCTAGGAGTGGTCCGAGTGGAGAGCCCATTGCTACGCCATCTGTTTGCCTGTAGATTTCATTGTTGAATCTGAAGTAGACGTTGAAGGTGCAGCGTAGTAACAGCTCCTTTAGATAATGCATCGGTATGCCGACATCTATGCTGTTGCATTGGATGAAGTCACACAGAAAGCATATAATTTCTGTCAGGGATCTTTTTGAGTCGTCTTTTTTATTTGCCAGATAGAATTGATAATTCTTACATAGACGTCTTCTTGTTCACCAATGTTCCTCTGACAGAAATTATATGCTTTCTGTGTGACTTCATCCAATGCAACAGCATAGATGTCGGCATACCGATGCATTATCTAAAGGAGCTGTTACTACGCTGCACCTTCAACGTCTACTTCAGATTCAACAATGAAATCTACAGGCAAACAGATGGCGTAGCAATGGGCTCTCCACTCGGACCACTCCTAGCCGACTGTTTTATGGCCAGCCTCGAAAACAACCCGTTATCATCAACTATCGACGACCTTCATCTCTACAAGAGATACATTGATGATACTTTCATCATTTGTGATGAGAAGCTAGACCTCGAAAACCTACTTCAAATCTTCAACAACGCCCACCCAAACATCGACTTTACACTTGAAACCGAATCCGACGGAATGTTCCACTTCCTGGACGTCCATCTGACAAGAAATGACAACGACTCTTTGAAAAGGTCCATATACAAAAAGCCTACATGGACTGGACAATTCATCAACTTTCAAAGCTTCGTGCCGCTAAGCAGAAAGAGGAACCTGATACACGCTCTTTCCTCGAGGATTCGGAAGATATGCAGCGAGGAAGTGATCGAAGAAGAACTGCGTAATCTCCGAAAAACCCTGATGGAAAACGGTTTCCCGCCCAGGTTCATAGACAAGAATCTCAAACCGAAGAAGACTTCAGAACAAGTCCAATCCGTCCCAAAGAAAATACTTCTGCTCAATCTAGAATTCAAAGGTGATATCGAAGCAGAAATCCTTCGCAAACGCCTCTCCAAATCGCTGAGGAAAACATACTTCGCCGCAAGCCTACGACTGACGTTTTCCTGCAAGAAACTGTTCAACCAGAACGCGAAAGACAAGCTGTCGCATTGGGCCACCTCAACATGCATATACCAGTTCACTTGCTCTTGTGGAGCTGAGTACATCGGCCGTACCATGCGCCAACTTGGAAAACGCGCTCGTGAACACTACCCAGCCTGGCTGGTAAAAGGAGAGCAAAAACGTGTAAACAGTTCAGTGACAGAACATCTGGTCAACTCAGGACATTCAGCGCCTTTCGAAAAGTCCTTCAAAGTAATATACAAGATTCAACCAAACCTATCAAAGGGAGTGAAATCAAGACATTTGGGCATAGCTGAGGCGTTAGCTATCCAAAAACTCAAACCCACCCTTTGTATCCAAAAGAAATACATTCAACCCCTGTCCCTGCCATGGCCATCGTAAACAGGTAAATTTTTTTAATAATGACCATCCCATCGCCTTTCTTATCTAAACTTCCTGTTTATTCATGTTATTTTAAGTTTTCTTAATCCCTGTCTACACTACCATATTTTCATATCCACACTTCCTGTTTATTTTGTCATTTTATTATTTCTACATATTTAATCCCTGATTGCATAAACAATTATTCATCACACTAGTTTCTTATCCAAACATCCTGTATATTTTGTTATTTTTACATTTCTAACCCCAATTGCACAATGTCAATTTTCTTAGTTATTATGCTACTTTGTTTTAGTTTTACCCATCCCCCTGTTTATTATGGCATTCTAATTCCTAATTGTAATTTTTATTAATTCAACCCCTAACCAGAAATTGTTCTGGAACTTTCCCATCCATTTGATATAAATACACGAATGTACAGCCTAGATGATGACTTCGTCGAAAAGAAAATTTTCTTCGCTGCAACCGTCTTTTTATTCCCTATGATTGATAAAATTGTCTAACTACTCATGTCAGTGATTCAGTAGTATATGCATACCATCGGGCTATTTCTCTTGAAGTTGAAATATCTTTCAATCCTGTCAGATTTTTGGTACTCAACTTTCAACCAGTCGATCCTAGATCTGAACCCTGTTCCATGTATTTCAGCTTAAGCGATTAGATATTACCATTAGTCTTCACACAGTGTGTAACATATAGCTTGGTACATGTCCCACATATAGTCTGGAGGTTAGGACTTTCGAATGTCACCCAGTCGCTGACTACATGGGGTTCGGAGCTTCCTATGTTTGCTCTTGGCTGATTCAATCCTAAGACTTGCCTGTTAAAAAAGACTGAAGGGTAAGGAGTGTGAGGCTAACAGCCCTACCGCAGCTGGATGAATTTTCAAAAAAGCCTCAAACTTTATATTCCACTCTGAAGGCAATGTAAGAGAAAATAATACCCTGGTTCATAAAAAGTATCTCGGGCAACAGTTCTAATTTGTATACCGTCATAATTTATCATTACACCAGGAAGTGAACCTGGTACCTTTAGGTTTCAAGACCGAGGTCGTTGACCATAACTCCTGAATTCTAAATTTGTCAACTCCGTGCGGTACAGTGCTATACTCAGTAATGCCTTTGACGAATATCCACTTCACTTTGACATATATGTGGAACCTACTGGTCATAAATCCCCACTGTACCTTCAGGAAATCCATCCAGTAACAGTGATCACCTGGGGTCCACCACCACCATGTCAAGGTACAGTGGATGTTCAGCGAATGCATTGATGAGGGCAGCAGTATATCGTACGGAATTGAAAAAGTTAGAAATCACGCCTAACTGAATATCAGCCCGAATGTCTGAATTTCCAACGAGTTTGGTTTTCCTAATCTGTGAAGGTCACAGGTTCGGTACTTGCTGGGGATGGTGTTCGTTGATGAAGAGTCCAAAAATAGGACGAAATCGTTATTCAATGCTCCCTGGGATATTTTTCAAGGTTTGTTCATGTTGAAAATCTAACAATTGTAATTCATTCAAAAAATCTAAACAATTAATCAATAAATCATACATTATTTGGCAGAGTATATAACGACTTGTCAGAATTATATCACATTAGGCTATATTTGATGATCTCTAATATAAACATGTTTGACGTTCTCACAAGTCATATGTATGTTATTGACAGAAGTTTTTTTAAATCTATTTAAATCTATTTTGGTTTCTCTGCATGAATCATTCGAAAAAACACTCCCACAAAACACGATAACTTATAAATGCTTCACTATTTCTGTGAATCAAAAAAATGAAGTTGAGTCACCATTGCAACCAACTGGGCGGTGGGAGGGTATGTAAAAGGAGTCATCTGTTTCACTTATCCAGGTAAAATAGTTTCAACCAAAGGATGACGATGTCAAAGTCATTTGGCTATCGGGAAAGTAGTAAGAATAGACCTTCATGAATGAATGAATTCAGTATTATCAGGAGCAAGATCCTAATCATAATCATATCAAATCACTACTCACACAACGTTTTTCCTTCAATTATATACATGTGTGGAATTGACTAGGTGTTTGAATAAAAATCAATATGAGATAATGTACATTCAGAAATAGTAATATAAGTGTTCAAATCACGGAATATACACATTTGATCATAGGGAATAAAAAGACGGTTGCAGCGAAGAAAATTTTCTTTTTGACGAAGTCATCATCTAGGCTGTACATTCGTGTATTTATATCAAATGGATGGGAAAGTTCCAGAACAATTTCTGGTTAGGGGTTGAATTAATAAAAATTACAATTAGGAATTAGAATGCCATAATAAACAGGGGGATGGGTAAAACTAAAACAAAGTAGCATAATAACTAAGAAGATTGATATCGTGCAATTGGGGGTTAGAAATGTAAAAATAACAAAATAGACAGGATGCTTGGATAAAAAACTAGTGTGTGTTCGATCCAAACATCCTGTATATTTTGTTATTTTTTACATTTCTAACCCCCAATTGCACGATATCAATCATCTTAGTTATTATAATGCTACTTTGTTCGAGTTTTATCCGTCCTCCTGTTTATCATGCCATTTCACTTCTTAATTGTAAATTTATTACTTTCACCCCTAACGGGAAATTATTCTGGAACTTTCCCATCCATTTGATATAAATACACGAATGTACAGCCTAGATGATGACTTCGTCGAAAAGAAAATTTTCTTCGCTGCAACTGTCTTTTTATTCCCTATAATCAAATATGAGTGTTATTGATAAATTACAATTAGATGGAAAATAATACGAAAGGCCAAAAACAAAATAAAAATAATTGTGAAACTAGTAGTGATTACATAAATAAGAGAGAATATAAGTCATCCACTGTTATACCATATAAGGAGGGAACATTTGAGACCCTCCCTACGTAGGATTCTCAATAAAGCAGGAATTAAGTTGGCATTCAAACCCTCCTACAAACTCACTCAGAGACAAGCTCTGTAGGCTGAAGGACCCTGTAGGTTGACCCAATTAGACAAAATGATATAATTTACAACAAAATACCTTGCAATGACTGTGAGTTAAGTCAACTATATAGGTCAAAATAGTAGGTCGGGAGTAGTCAGATTGTCGGAGCATAAGAATTTAGCTAAGGTAAGAATGGTTGACCCTGAGAAGATGAGCAATTTAGAAAAAAGCTCAGCGATTGCACTACATGCATTAACACACAATAAGGTGGGAGAGTTTTTAAATTCTAAGAAGTAATATAAGTAGGTAGAGAGACAGATTGATTACTGAATCCAGGCTGGTTCATTGAGTCTACACATGCGATAGGAATGACTCAATGCAAATACCAGAAATATGGAAAATATTATTACCGCCAGTCAGTCAAATCAGAGGAGGATGATAAATAATCTCAAAATTCTATTTCAATTCAAACACATCACAACATTCTAACAAGTTACTTATTTTGACTATAAATACACTCGTCTTATTTCCCATCTGATTGTAATTGATCAATAACACTCATACTATTATTTCTGAATGTACTTTCTTATCCTCTATTGATTTCTATTCAAATGTCTAGTCAATTCCACACATGTATATAAATGAAGGAAAAAGTTGTGTGAGTAGCTTGATATGATTATGAGCAATAGTTTGTGCTCGAAACGTCATCAGTTAATATTACTGTACAACAGCACTGTGTGATTTCTCAAAATAAAATCTTATCCATAACGGAGTTCTACTTAACCACAGTGCCCAAGTTTTATACTTATATCCTGATTAGTCCAAATGAATGTCATTTCAGTCAGTCAGTCTTTACTTCTTTACGGTTCAAGGGACTTTGCTCGTGTGCGCCATGAAAAGGCAATTTTAACAGCTTGCTATAGCAAGACTTTCACTGACAACGAACTGAACAAAATATTACAGAAGGAAGTGGATGTGAAATCCTCTGAATAGACGCATAAGTGATATCACAGGCAGTTGGCAAAAGGATCCGCTAGGTGTGTGTCTGATGGTGACACTGTAGAGGTTATGTGAGTAGGAAAGGATAAAACTAGTGTGGCCAGCTTAAGAGGACTGCAAAAAGAACAGAACAAAATGAAGATGTGTTGTTGAAGCCATAGTATGTTCCGGTCGGAACCTAAGGGAATAAATAGCAGTAGACTAGGCGGGCTGTTTAACCAGCACTAATCACCATCAACGGGAGAGATTTAACAAAGGTTACTTCCTGCCTTCACTTATCTAGCTGTCAAGGAAGCACGATTTCAACCACAGGCTGGCAGGCAGAAAGGATGAAGATGTCAAAGCTAGCCAGCCAGCTAGTCAGAATCAATAAAGACAAGATACGTACGCCTTCATCAACCTGAAACCAGTTTGAAAATCTTCAACGCTGCACTCAGCCAGCCAACCAACCAGCATGAACAACAAGATTCGGATTCTGTTCAACACAAATGTGAAGTCAGTCGGTCAGTCACTTCTCCTATACGGGTCAAAAACTTGACCAGCGTGCCACCAAAAGGATTTTCAACAGGCTGCAGACTTTCATCAATGACTGCCTTCGTTGGCTCCATAGTGAAGATCAAATGCCCAGCCGGTCAGCCAGAAAGAATTAGCAACTGGTAATAAACCAACCACGAGCCGATCACTCAACAAATAAGCAGGAAAAATGGAAATGGATCGATCGGGCATACGTTGAGGAAGACGTCGAATGATATCGCACACAATGCAGGCCATCCCTCGAGTGTAATCGCAAAGGGAAGCGCTGAATGGGTCTTTGGTATGAGGGTGACATCGAGGAGATAGTGTGATTTGGAGCAGGAGTAAATGAGAAATTATGGGTGATCTTTTGGCTATGCAGCTGAATACGACGGCAGAGAATAGATGAAATTGGAGATGTTTTGTTGAAGCCCTATTTTCCACACGGAACCCAAGGGAACAGTAATTAGGCGATTTGTTTAAGAATGTGCCATTTGGGATTGAACTCGCACCTCGTCTATGGTAGCAAGCAGTCACTTGCAACCCCAAATAAAAATATAATTGAATTTTAGATTTTCCCGTCGATTGACTGGACAGAAGTGTTCAGTCTCAGGTTGATATGTCGGCTTCTTGTGCAGATGCTTCGACAATGTCTGGGCATTTAATTAGAATTTAATTTGTGGATGGTGACTAGCAGTGGAATCTAGCCAGGATGCGCATTTCGTCCTATTTAGGAATCGTCAGTCAGTGGATGTACTTGCATTTCCCAGTGAGTGATGATGTTCCCCACACCGAGGCTCGAACCCAGTGCCCACAGTTTCAAACGCCAAAGCGTTATCCACTAGACCACTTGGGCCACAAGAGCCCCCTCTTATCCCATGTAAAAATAGTTCGTCTTAATGTATAAGCTTCACCCATTATAACGTCATCTTTACCCTATATTGACAACAATAAACAATATTTCACAGTATTATTGATTTGAGTTAATTTGTATTTCCCGTTATGTTGGACTGATACGCTCGATATCTATTCATATGTCGGTCGACTCCTTGGAGGGATCCTTAGATGATGTGTGAAGACTAACATGATCTCATTTTGCTTGTAGGTTGACTAACAGTGAAATCCAAGGACTCGTAATCTGGATGCGCCTGTATCCCAAATAGGGAACGTCGTTCGTCCAACTGATGAGTCCTGAGTAGGACGAAACACGCATCCTTGATACCATAAGCCATATTCACAGTATAACGTCTAATTTCTTGGTCACAGGTTTGATCGTGCCCTGAGATATTTGTTAGAAAAGCATTGGAAAATCACCAGGTTGTACTTGACAACTGTTTTGTCCTAGTCCTTGGGATCGCCTCTTCATCCACATTGTGCACATATCGCTATTCAAGGCCCTTTGGTGACACGGCAAGCGCATAGACCGTTTAGCTACTTGAAGCCGATCTAATATACATTCCATGAATTTCAGCTACTACTAATTCGTGAGTTTTGAGCGACCACTAGCCAATATCATCATTAGGGAGCATTTGTCCTCACACCCGCTTGATTTGGTGGACTCCACTAGTCACGTATTCTCACTAGCACTCCAGGTGACTTCCTGTATAGAGTCGGTCGCTACTTACTTTTACTTTACTTCGGCTATCTCCTACGGGAGGATGAGCCGGCTTCATGAACATCTCGAATCATCGCTGCCCAGGCGCGGCGATCTGATGAAGAGAGTTCATGAAATTTCATGGGATTTGGTACGAGTGATGTCCCCAGAATCGCTCGGCCTTTTGTTTGAGAGTGCAGCTCTAGCCTTTACACAACCGAGTGTGACCCACAAGGCAGTAGGAGTGGAGTAGGGAGTCCACTATCCACTGACAGTCGGTGACCGGGTTTCGGTTCATACGCCTTTTTGAATGGGGCCAGACATCCCGGACATCCAACAAGCCCTTTGTACATACGTCTGCCGGTGAGCTCCAGTGAGCTTCATACGCCAGTCGTTGGAGCTTTGGAATCAGGGTTTAGCCATCTCCCCTAGACTGTCATCCAATGGACAGTCAACCCGGTGAAGAGCGCCGGGCATCCGCTTTGCCCTCTCACTTTGGTGAAAAACACCTCCACCACGTGAAGGCAGTGAGTAGGACTTCCTCAGGAGAGGCTATGTAAGACGCCCGGTCATATGGGAGCATTTCAAGAGGTGTGCGGAGGGGTGGCCAACTCGCAGCGCAAGGCACCCACCCCCGGCCATCCTGAGGCTTTGGAGGCCAGTCGCTAGTGAGCATAAGATTAGTTTCCAATGGTTAGTTACAGTTAGAAGTTGGAATTCATGGGATATTGGATCCTGTCCCAATATCATATGGGTACACAAGAACGTCCTGTAACCAGGAGATCCTTGCTTCAAGCCCCGATAGATGCGTACTACTGCTGCTGAAGAGTCGCAATCACTACGAAGCAACAGTGGTCCAGTACTCCCTCGTGGTTAACCAATGGCTTACGGCCAAATATGTAACCGATGAAAATCTCTACAAAACCAACATTTGATGGTTGTACTTCTTTTTACATTACCATTGCTATTTCCAAAATGAAAATCAATATTATGCTAAGCAAGCAAGCAGAAATTATATATATTGCTCAAACTGATGTGTGCATAGGGTGAGTGTGTGTACAGAAGAAAATAGTCATAGTTACTATGCTTTGACCACCATTCATTGATTTGTTTTTCTTGTCAACCTCTCTAAAGAAACTTCATGTTCACAGATTAACAAAAAAACATATTGCTATGACAACATGCATGTAAAACTTTAACATTCTGTTTACATATGAATTGAACATATTTTTTTTCTGTTTTTTAATTGCTTACATTGTTTTTTTTAAAAATTAGTTTATAAAATGTATGCATAAAAATTTACATATATTTTTTCGTAAGGTCGCTGACAAATCCTTTTTCAGTAGTATATAATAATAATAATTTACTACAGTATTGCATCCAGTTAGTACATTATCAATAAATAAAATTCTACGTAGATTAAGGAAATCTCAGTTCATTATGACAACAGCATATTAGCAAAGCCAAAGTTGAACAGTGTTTGAAAGGTGTTAGAAAAGTAGGTGCTGTCATATTTACTGGCGTAAGCGGAAGAAAGAAACGAAGCAGGACATAACGGAAAAATAGAGAGAGTGAAAAAGGGTAAAGAAAGAAAGAAAATGTTGTACCTATAAATAAATGATATGAGTTGGAAAGACGAGGTCCAGTTCTACTACTGACTATTTAATGAATTGTAGGTATCACGCCTAATGCTTTCTTTATCACACAGAACACGAGCTAAGTAGGGTATGGTTGAGTTTTTGTACTTGCTGGTGCGAGCATATAGTTTTCTATATAGGCTTCTGGTTTTACCTGATGAGATGCAAGGGGAGAGTTGTGAGTGAAGAGGGTGGTGTGAGTTAGATAAAATCGACTTGGCCCATTTTTCACATGAGTCCATATGCCTGTCGACCAGAATATTAACAAGCTGGTTAAGTGGTACGTTGCTCACTCTGCTGACAACCTTTAACATCCTGCGTAATATGTTGTAGTCTTTCTTCAGTAGCCAGGGAGAAACTAAGGGGGGGGCAATAGAGAATAATAGGCAGTATGCGAGAGTTAACGAATGGTAGGAGTAAGGGTTGGCTTATACCAGAATGTCTTAACTTCTTGATGTAGAAGGTAAGACGGAATATTTTCTTAGAAATCATCAAGATATGAGACGACCAGGAAAGATCACCAGATAGAATGACGCCAAGATATAGAATTTCCGAATTGGTTCCTATTTTCAGTGCCATCTATGTTGCATACCTCGTGAGAGCCAGTTTGTTTAGGTCGGATTTATGCCTAAAGGTGGAATTGACTGTTTGGCATTTGGAGGGGTTCAGGGTAAGACCGTTTTCCTTGGACCACTGGCTGATTTCTGACAGAAAGCCATTAAGTTTAGAGCAGTCACCTTGACATTTGACAGGCAAAGATACAGTCAGGTCGTCAGCATATTTGACAAAATTAATGTCATTTGAAGATGGTAAGTCATGTAGAAAGAAAGAAAAGAGAAGTGGGGAGAGTACAACACCTTGGGGGACACCAGCTTCAGTGAGCGCAGCAGAGGATGATTTACCTTTGTATAGCATTAGAATAAAATTCCGAAGTTCAGATAACTTAATCTTTGGCTGGTTCCACGTTTACCGATAACTTCTCCTGCTGGTCCTCACAAAATCTCCTCCATATCACCTTCGGAGCTATGCTATGTGTTGAAGTTTCTGTAGAAATCAAGTTGATTTTCTGGAGCGGGGTAGGGGAGTCTCTAGTTCTTCACATATCAACTTACCCTCTTTTTCGGGCGAGGTTAAGGAGCGCCTAGTCAACTAGGTGATGTTAATTTCACTGTTAATGACAAATACAAAAGCCTAAGCTTGACCCAAGATCAACCACACTGACTTACTTAAAACAAAAAACCATTAATAATATTAATAGTAATAATAACAACACCTAACAACTAACCCCAAAAGCTATAACCTATAGAGGGAGGGAGAGTCATAGATGCAGAAAATAATAATTAGCCAAGCAAAATATCATTTTATTTGCTTTTTCCCCTAAGTATTTTATTGTTTCTTTATATTTAAAAAACACGGTAAAGAAAATTATTCAATTTAAACAATTACAATTATTTTTTCACAATTATTTACCAATAATAATTATTTTTATTACTATTATTATTTTTCTGGTCACTAGTAGTATTATATTATCATTGATTTTTTATTGTTTGAATGAGCCATTACTACTGTTGTTAATATTATTGTTCTTGTTTTATTTTAATTAATCCGTTGCCTATAGCAACGATTGTTTTGAGGGCAGAATTAAATGTGAACAATGAATATATATTTCTTTTGTTGTGCTAGAGTTTGCGTTTAGATGTATGTATGTATGTATGCATGTATGAATGTATGTGTGAGTGTTGTTTCCTTTTGTATTAAATGTTTGAAAAAAATGGAAGAAAAAACGAAATAATATTCTTAAAATTTCATCCTTTTTGGTGCCGATTTTTGTTTAAATAAATTCTACAAATTACAAGGTCCACTCTACAACTCGCCACTAAGAAAGATATACACATCAAGCTGCCTTATATGGGGCATCATCGCAGCTTGATAACTCGACAAAGATTGAACTCTGTTGTTGTTAAAAAGACATTTTACGCAGCTAATATCATCATAATTGAGAATGTGAAGCCAATATATCTATCCATCTAAGTCACATCCCACTGTATTTACCAATTTGAATGTTCGTGTGGACACACGCACATAGATAGGGAGGACTCATCAATCTGTGCAAGTAACGCCTGGCTTCACAGTATATTCCTAAATGGCTCCAGAAATAAACAGAATCTTCAGAACCCACTAATGGTGGGAACAGGAGACCTAGCTCCTTATAGACACACGACATAAAATTGACCTTAAAACATCTTTTAAACCTATCTATAAAACGTGTTTGGAGCGTGTATCCTAAAGTTTGTGGAAGCCCTAGCTAGCAGTCAGGAAGTTTAAACCACCTTCCTTGGTAAACTTTGTTTTGATACTAGCCAGGGTAGGTGTAATGTTACCTCTCTTATTTGGTTTAGTGATCTTCATTGTTATTTTCACCTTCAATATGTCCTTTTAACTTGACCTAAGTAGTTTATTTTCTCACCTCTTAACTCGTTATTAATTTCATATATGTTCCTATGACAAGTCCGTGGAGTGTGATCAGATTGTTCGAAATGTGTTGTGCGCGCAAATATGCACATTACACAATTCAGACAAACTACATCTTCTTATTTTGCAACTCTACGCATTATCATCGAACAAAGCATGGAATGGCAATCAAATCTCTACCTCAACTTCATAGACTTTGAGAAGGCCTTCGACAGCGTTGACCGCGAAGTAATTTGGAAACTACTCGAGTACTACGGCGTACCCCAAATATTCATCAACCTTATTCAACAACTGTACAACAACGGCACATGTCAAGTGATCCACAACGGAAAACTCAGCGAAGCGTTTGGAGTAAACACAGGAGTCACACAAGGGTGCTTTTTATCACCAATGATATTCCTAATTGTGGTGGACTGGATTATGCGTCAGACAGTGGGAAACGAGAAGACAGGGATATCCTGGACCGACGTGAAGAACCTAGAAGACCTGGATTTCGCGCGTGGATGATTTATGTTTGATGTCACACAAAATCGAAGACTTACAAGCAAAAACCGACAAACTGGTCAAAGAAGCAGCAAAGACAGGACTCCAGGTGAACATAGACAAGACGGTGGTCATGAAAATAACCAACCAACAACAGCAGCAACATCCAGTGCCAATCACCATCAACGGGAGGGATTTGAAAGAGGTTACTTTCACTTATCTGGGGAGCATTGTCTCAAGTACAGGAGGAACGGACGAGGATGTGATATCGAGAATCGGGAAGGCGAGAAACACATTCATCAACCTGAAACCAATCTGGAAATCTTCGTCACTCACCATCAACAACAAAATTCGGATTTTCAATACAAACGTCAAGTCAATTTTGCTTTACGGATCAGAAACTTGATGGCGGGTCACCAAGAATATTTTCAACAGGTTGCAGACCTTTATCAACAACTGTCTTCGTTCTATACTGAAGATTAGATGGCCGGAAAGAATCACAGACAAGAAGCTATGGGAACAAACGAAACAGGAACCAATCGCCCAACAAATATGCAGGAGAAAGTGGAGATGGATTGGACACTCGCTGAGGAGGCCGCTGGGTGACATCGCGCGTCAGGCCATGGCTCGAGTGGAACCCGAAAGGGAAGCGGCGAGTGGGACGTCCAAGGGTGACATGGAGGAGATCGTGTGAGGAGGAGATGAAACAGTATGGAATAACATGGACGCAAGTGAAAAGTACAGCACAAGACAGAAGCAAGTGGAGACGTGCAGTTGAAGCCCTATGTTCCACTAGGAACCCAAGGGAACAATAATAATAATACATCTTCTTATTGCTTTATCTAAATTCATATAGAAGGGAACTAATTGTTTTAAATTACGATCAGTTCGCGTGGTGAAACTTCACTACAATCTGGCGTACATATTATCACTGGCGTTATATCCTTCAACTGTGTTACACATTTTTGCTGCAGTCTTATCAGAAAATATCTTGTGACACCAATATCTGTGCTATGTAGTGAGGTGTAAAGGAGGCAGTCGATTTTTAAAAGTTAAACAAAAAGTGAAATCCTCCATTATGGATAAGATTTTATTTTGATAAAGTCTCACAGTGTGCTTGTTGTACAGTAATATTAACTGATGACCACGTTTCGACCACAAATTATTGCGGCTCACAGTCATATCAAAGCAATACTCACACAACCTTTTTCCTTCGTTTATATACCCGTGTGGAATTGACTAGATATTTGAATAAAAATCAATATGAGATAATGTACATTCAGAGACGCATTCTAATAGATATTTAGATTTTATTCATCTCATCCATTAACTGTTAAGGCAGGCTTAGTTAAGTGTTTAGCAAACCAAGCAGTAGCTCTAAGTAGCACAAGAAAAGACCTAAATGACGAAATAAAACAGATAGAAGAGGTGTTGGTGTTAAATAACTATCCCATAAAATTCATTAGGAAGATCAGTAAAGGCCAAAAGCAAAATAAAAATAATTGTGAAACTAGTAGTGATAACATAAATAAGAGAGAATATAAGTGATCCACTGTTATACGATATAAGGAGGGGACATCTGAGACCCTCCCTACGTAGGACTCTTAATAAAGCAGGAATTAGACTGGCATTCAAACCCTCCTACAAACTCACTCAGATAGGACAAGCTCTGTAGGCTAAAATACCCGGTGGACCCAATTGGACAAAATAATATAATTTACAACAAAATACCTTACAATGACTGTCAGGTCAACTATATAGGTCAGACTAGCAGATCGAAGGTAATCAGATTGTCGGAACATAAGTATTTAGCTAAGGTAAGAATGGTTGACCCAAAGATGATAAGTAATTTAGAAAAAAGCTCAGCGATTGCACTACATGCATTAACACACAATAGGGTGGGAGAGTGTTAAGATTCTAAGAAGTAATCTATGTAGGCGAAGAGAGAGAGAGAGGTTGATTACTGAATCCTGCCTGGTTCATTGAGTCTACACCCAACAAATGCAACAGAAATGACTCAACGCAAATACCAGAGATATGGAAGATATTATTACCACCAGTCAGTCAGTAAAATCAGAAGAGGATAATAAATAATCTCAAAATTCTATTTCGATTCAAGCACATCACAACATTCTAACAAGTTACTTATTGTGACTACAAAAACACTCTTCTTATTTCCCATCTAAATGTAATTGATCAATAACACTCGTATTATTATTTCTGAATGTACATTATCCTATATGGATTTTTATTACAATATCTAATCGATTCCACACATGTATATAGATGAAGGAAAGAAGTTGTGTGAGTGACTTGATATGATTATGAGTGGTAATAGTTTGTGCTCGAAATGTGGTCATCAGTTAATATTAATGTATAACAACACTGTGTGATTTATCAAAATAAAATCTTATCTGTGATGGAGTTATGCTCTACCACAGTACCCAAGTTTTATACTTATATCAAAGTGAAATCCTACGGATATATTTTGACTTATTTATTGATACGCCTTAATATACCCATTGGATAAAGCAGGTAGCGCCAATTCAAAAAAGCAGGATTTACCATATTTATTATTGGATCACGATATATGATTCTCTATGACACTCTAAATGGTAATCAAAAAGCCAAATTTTTAATGTATGATTCTACATACTACTCACTGACTAATATGAGTAGTTTGTCTACCACTCGCATCAACCAGTAGTGTCTGCTAGCCCAAGTACCCAGCTAGCTAGCTAGCCGATCAGAACTCAGGTAGTTTGATGTAATCTGGCTGTCTAAACTGAGCTTAGTCAAACTGAGCACATCACTGATGAGCTCAAAGTCTAACGAGCGAAACAGTTATCCGGCTATGTTTAATCTAGCTAAGATATGTTGACAACTACTCATTGATATCAATCAGTGGCAAAGTTCAACAATAGCTTCCCAAGGGATGCAAATGCACGAGTGACCTTCAGCCAACCAATCATAAAAATAAGTGACTTTTGCACAAAAAATGACGTATATTTACAAGAAAATGCATGAAAACACGCTAAACAGGTTGCCTTTCTCTGACATGACTTAAAAATACGTCTCAGTTATAATGAGGGAAGTATCAGTTGCTAAGTTAGACTAGTTTCAGCACATGTATTCACCGAGGTGACTAAAGATGAGCTGTTTTTTGTGAATCGTTTATCTGTCTTATCCAGTTGTGCAGTGTTCCTCAAAAGCCCTCGGTTGAATTACTATGGTTTCCACTAAGAGTGTGGTGAGAGCTGTCTGCTAGCCAAAATTGGTAGACAGCAATTTATGTCTGTTTTTACAAAACAAGAACAAAGCCTCACCTTGAGGAACTCAACAACCAATCACAGCAGACTTAGCGTGGCCGGATACGATTCGCAGATATATGGCTTAACTTTCTAAGAAACGGTCACAAGCAGTACAGAATAACTTTCAACAAGAAAAATCAATCAGAAGACGTTGTTTCTCTGTTAACAATAACGAATAATAATGTAAATAGAAATCTATAAATATCTGTTGATTTTCTCAATAAACGATCTGTTGCCTGGCCCTTGTCTTCTGTCGTTACAAGAGGATTGACGACCACTAACCAGGAAAGTGTGGATAATAAAACAAATTAAAATAACTGGCAGCAACTCGGAATCTATCCCTAATCTTTACCTTAGCCCTGATCCTAACCCTAACCCCAATACTTACCTTAACCTTAATCTTAACCCTAACAAGCTATTAACACATTGTCCAAACAGTACTTTAAAACGTGATCTGGGTGAAATTCGCTACTTTATTTGGTGAATAGCGTTGATATTTCAGCTATGAAAATGACAGCTGCCGTCAGCCAATGACCAGCATGCATTCAAGGCCATTGGGGCGTTCGCACTCCTAGGATACTATACTTGAACTCCACCCAATCTGTGGTATATAACATTATTCTTACTTGCTCTGAAAACGTGGATGCCGATAGCTGTTATTCCATATAGATCGAACACGTCACACAAGTACAGAAGACAGAGTATTCCATAAATGCAACATCACGATTTCTATATTTCAAAACATCAGACACCTATTGAAAAGCAATGTTATTCATATGAAGTAACGGGCATGGCCGAGGCACTAGTCATCCAAAAGCTCAAACCCACGCTATGTATCCAGAAGAAATGTCCAACCCTTGTTCCTACCATGATCGGTAATTATGATGCTACTTTGTCTGAGCTTTATCCGTCCCCCTCTCCCTGTTTATTATGACATTGTAATTCCTAATTGTTACTGTATTAATTTGACCCTTAACCGGAAATTATTCTGAAACTTTCCTACCCATTTATCATAAAGTAACAAATTACGAAGGACTAGTAATCTAACTTTGCATCGGTGGCATAGGGGTTAGGACGCTCGCCGACCATGCACATGGTCCGGGGTTCGATCCCCGGCCGACGCACTCCTCTACCTCGCTAAGCCAGAAATAATCCTGGTAAAGAGGAAAGATTTGGCATGAGGCTAGCAACCCCATCCTGTATAAATAAACACTGCTACAGAAACTTCAAGCTACTAGCTTGAAGCCCTATGTTCCACTGGGGAACGTAGAGGAAAAAAAGGAATCTAACTAACTTTGTCTGTGAAATTAAATGGTTATAATATGATACAATATGCATCAGATAGACTTCAATACCAGAAGAAATGGACATCACGGAACCTGCATTGTACACTGGTGAGAAAAACCGGTAAAGCTAGAAAATTGTCATCAGGCATATATAGACTTAGGTCACAAAATTGATTTTAGGTAATGATATAAAAAGACAGTTGCAGCGAAGAAAATTTTCTTTTTTTCCCCGAAGTCATCAACTAGATAGCTGTACATTCGTGTATTTATAATGAATGGGTGGAAAAGTTCCAGAATAATTTCCAGTCAAGCGTCAGATTAATGAAATTACAATTAGGAATTAAAATGCTATCATAACGGGGGGGGGGACGGATATCCGTCCCGAAAATAAAAGCAGCCTCGACCACCCAAACTTCAACACTGTACAAGTGATAATGTCACATTCCATGCTGTATACCAATTTACATGTGTGTTTGCGCGTATGCGCGTGGCCATGTATACATAGGGAGGAGGGGTGTAATGGCGCCTTGGAAATGACACTGGAGGGGTATATAACCATTATATTGATTGAAATAGGCGTCCAGCTGAACTGTGAGACATTGATAAACACACCTGGTAGACTGTCGACTTCATCTGTAGCTAAAAACACACTCAATTGATGTGTATAATAATTTGCTTTATTTTTCACAACGGTACTTATTTTTACGGGATCACGTTGTTATTCTCATGCGCCCAACCTTTCATCTTTACCAGTCTTATTACTGGCTTAGCGAGATAAACGAGTACTTCATGCATTTATTCCCCTTGATGAATTTGAATAAAGCAAGAATACATGCAAAAATGGTCAAAAACCATACCCTCCGACCCCCAACACCCCCTCAATTCCCAACTCTCGCCTTGGATCTCATCAAGTAGAACCAGAAATCAGTATAAAATAATTTATGCTCGTACAACCAAGTACAGGAACTCAACGATACCGTACTTGGCCCGTGTTCTAAGTGACAGAGACAATGTTAAGCGCGAAACCTATGACTTGCTTTGTTGTTAATAACATAATTTTAGGCTCTTTTATTTCACTCTTATGTTGCATTCTATAGTGAAGCACCTTCTTAAACATACTTAGCTACCTAAATTATTAACATTGGCTTACTTTTTTGTACTCTACTCTATTCCTTCTATTGTGTATCCACTGGTTCCGAATATATTAGCACTATGAGTATTACAAAATTGTCCTGTCATTAACCATCATGTAATCATTAGTTTTGTGGCTGTTTTTTTCTTATTTTCTATACTTTTCGGCAATATTAACTGACAATCATTGGTTGTGAGCGCCATTGTCACCACCTTAAAAAATTTTCTATTATTCAGGATTACTCACACTACCACTACAAACACTGCATTAGACCTGACAATAAAAAACAAAACAACAACCTTGAAATGTTATTTTATGATTGTTTAGTGTTTCGTGTTTCAACCAAATTAACTGATCATCTTGGCAATAAACATTCTTAAATATCATTTCATAACTTATTGTATGACTATAGCTTTACTGTCACCCATGCATAATCATATCATAGCTTCCACTACCCAATACTGAGATATTATTTATTATATTATTTATTTTCCTTTCTACTTCTTGGTATTTTTTCGCATTAAAAAAATATTTTTGTGTTTTTTTGTTGTTGTTGTCTTTATATTTATTTTTTGAAATACTCCTTTTAAATGTTTGATAAAATTAGATGCAAATATTGTAGATATGTGCTATAAATTCCACACTGTACCACTAGCACTGTTTCTGGAATAAAGCAAATTATTATTATTAACAACAGTGGTTTGTGCAGAATAATATAGTACCATCATCGCTTATTTCGTTGGCTTCTCATCATCTGCTTACAGCCTAAATAATTTATGAGGTTTAAGTATAGAAAAGTTTTAACGTACTTGCAAATTTTTCATGATGTCAGTTGACAGAAAGTTCCGCAATAAGTGAACAGTGCTCATAAAATTGCGCTTATATAATTTTTACACAGGCAGTTCAAGTTTAAACAAAATAAATGTGTGCTTACAATGGTGAAGGAGTTACGTATTAAAGACGAGAGATACGTAAAATGCTGAGTGACTAATATATCAGGTAACAATTCACTGAGTTCAACTCAAATCATAGCAACAAGTGACATGCAAAATTACATTATATCAAAGGGTGGGTGAGGTTAAAGCCAAAGATTACGTCATCAAATGAGAGAAAGAATAGAGACATCCAGTTGCAGGGTGGCAAGGAATGGCTAATAACTGCTTCTTTCTGAACACACATAAATCTGGTTTCAAGCGTTTGATAGAAATTGCTTCGGCGAACTTGAGGAGAATCGAGCTCCTTTATCTATTGATAATTTTAAAGGCAAAAATCAAAAGACAGTTGCAGCGAAGGAAATTTTCTTTTCGACGAATTCACCAACTAGATAGCTGTACATCCGTGTATTTATGATAAATGGGTGGGAAAGTTCCAGAATAATTTCCGGTTAAGGGTGAAATTAATAAATTTACAATTAAGAAGTGAAATGTCATGATAAACGGAGGGGGGTGGATAAAACTTAAACAAAGTAACATCATAGTTACCGAGAAGATTGACATATTGTGCAATTAGGGTCGTTGAAAATGTAGAAATAACAGGATGTTTGGATAACAAAATCCAGTGGGATCATAACTAATGTGACGAATAATTGCTTATTCAATCAAGGATTAAATATGTAGGAATAATACATTGAAAAAATACGAAGGAATTTCTGATATGAAAATCTGGTAGTGTAAATAGGGATTAAGAAAAACTTAAAAATAACATGAATAAACAGGAAGTTTGGATAAGAAAGGTGATGGGATAGTCACTATTAGAAGAATTACCTGTTTATGATAGCCACGGCAGGGAAAAGGGTTGGACGTATTTCTTTTGCATACATAGCGTGGGTTTGAGCTTTTAGATGGCTAGTGCCTCAGCTATGCCCAGATGTCTTGTAGTTACTCCCTTTGATAGGTTTGATCGAATCTTGTCAAGATTTTGAATGGCACTGAATGCCCTGAATTGACCAGATGTTCTGTCACTGAACTATATACACGTTTTCGTTCTCCTTTTACTAGCCAGGCTGGATAGTGTTCACGATTTTGATTTTGACAATATTAAAATCGCATATAACCGGTTACCTTGATTAGTTTGAATAAAGAAAGAACGAAGATACTGAAATCATCCAGAAAAATGTCAGAAATCACAGAGAACGTCTCATATTGGAAGTACTTCATACATCAAAATGGAATGTAAATTGTACCTGAATAGGAATGACGGCCTAGGATAGAATTTGACCTGACTGGAACACCTCCCCCCTCCTTTGAATGAAGTGCCAAAATCAACCCAAATATGATCAGTAATTGCATTGGGTGAACCCATTGTGTTACTATAATCTCGCCTAGTTAACTGTTTTTATTATTATTATTGTTCCCTTGGGTTCCTAGTGGAACATAGGGCTTCAACTACACGCCTCCACTTGCTTCTGTCTTCTGCCGTACTTTTCACCTGCATCCATGTTAGTCCATACTGTTTCAGTTCCTCTTCACACGATCTCCTCCATGTCACCATTGGACGTCACACTCGCCGCCTCCATTTCGGGTTCCACTCGAGCTATGGCCTGACACGTAATGTCACCCAGCGGCCTCCTCAGCCAGCGAGTGTCCAATCCATCTCCACTTTCTCCTGCATAATTGTTGAGCGATTGGTTCCTGTTTTGTTTGTTCCCATAGTTTCTTGTTTATGATTTTTTCCGGCCATCTGATCTTCAGTATAGAGCGAAGACAGTTGTTGATAAAGGTCTGCAACCTGTTGGAAATATTCTTTGTGACCTAGTTAACTAGCTCAATAATTTATTAGTCGGTCCCAAGCCCCAGAAAAGAGGGAGGGTTGGGCGTTGGGCTAGCGACCCTACACCACAAAACCAATCAAACTGCTACAGAAACTTCAATGCACAGAACAAGAAAAATATTAAAAATACAAAAAAATATAAAACAATCTTATTCTTCGCTTGAATTGGAGAGGCGAAAGGACACAGCGGGCTGGTGAAAGCCGGCCTTCAGGAAGCCAGTCAGCCAGCCGATGTGTCTTCTCTCGATGAAAGCAAGAATAAGAATGGTGACGTGAAATGTCCGTACACTATACGAGGCTGACGTGGAAGGCTTCCCGACTAGCTAAAGATATGGTATAGAAGTGCTGGATATTTACGAGAGCAGATGGAATAGATGTGAACTGTCAAAATTGTCAACTGGAGAGTCAGTAATCTACTCCGATCTGGCCACCCAGACGACAACCACGAGCACACTAAGGTAGTGAGTGGCTATCCTGGCGTCACCAGTGGCAGCCGAATCCCTCATGCAGTGGGAACCAGTCTCATCCAGAATTATAACAGCAAGATTCAACTGAAAAGGCAGGAAGGAAGGTTACAATTGTCCAGTGCTATGCACAATGAGATAAACCACGCAGAACAAGAGAAGAAGGAAGATTCTTACGGACAAATACAAACAGTTATGGAAAACACCTCAAATGGAAACATCGAAATTCTTATGGGCTAAACTGGGAGCAGATAATACAGGAAGAGGACTCATCATAGGTCGAGAGGCTTTCACCCAGCAATCTATGTAGTAAGCTTTGTGTTGTTTTTATTTTGCAATCCTTTTTCAATCATTTGTTCTCTTGTCTCACATCAATCAATTTGGAACTATTGTTCACCACTCGGGTATCTGGTTGTCGACCAGAGTACGTTTGTAATGCACAGTAGTAGTTTGCTCCGTCCTCCTTTATGGCTTTCAGTGAGACATGGCCATTGAATGTGGAAGACATGAAAAGCCTGGCTAACTTTCTTTGATCATAGGTGCCTGTGTTCTGTCTCCCATGTTAAGTTCCATTATGGGTAAATTTTGTTCTGATAAAGTCTTACAGTGTTATACAGTAATGTTTACTGATGACGTTTTGAGCACAATTTATTGCTCATAATCATATCAGGGATATGATATGATTATGAGCAATAAATTGTGCTTGAAACGTCATCAGTAAACATTACTGTATAACACAAAATTTACCCATAATGGAATTACACTCTATCACAGTGCACAAGTTTTATTCTTATATCAAAGTCCCATGTTAAGTGGTATAATCAGGTGAGCAATATTAAGGTTAGGTTCGTGTGCTAGTTGAAGAGGGGTAATCAGTAGGCGAGGCTACGAAGTAACATCGACTGAGTAAAATGGTTAGGACATGTGTTACGCATGCATGCCTAGCCATCGACCACCTTCCTCGATGGACAATGTTAGCTGACTGACAGGATCATTCAGGTTGGAAAACTTAGCAATGCGTTCGAAGCCAATACAGGAGTAAGACAAGGCTGGCTAGCTGCCTATTATCACCCAAGATGATATTCTTAATTGTGATGGACTGGATTATGTGTCAGGTTGTCTGGGAGGAGTGAGGAGTCAGGAATACACTGGACGACCGACAAGAAGACTCTAGAAGATCTGAATTTCGCGTGTGGATGATATATATCTAATGTCACACAAACTCGAAGACTTAGAGGCAGGCAAAAACCAGCAAACTGCAGGAGATGCTGACTGGCAGCGAAGACAAGACTGCAGGTGAATATAGAGAAGATGGAGGTGATGGAGATAACCACAAGATAACCGCAACAACAACATCCAATCACCATCAGTGGGAGAGACATGACAGAGGTTACTTCCTTCACTTATCTGGCCAGGAAGTACGGTTTAAAACACAGGCAGCTATAGCGGATGAAGATGTCAAAGTTAGCCAGCCAGCCAGAATCGAAAAGGCAAGATACGCACGCCTTCATCAATCTGAAACCTGTTTGGAAATCTCCTGCACTCAGCCAGCCAGCATAAACAACAAGATTCGGATTCACTTCAACACAAATGTGAAGTCAGTCAGTCACTTCTTCTATATGGATCAGAAACTTGACCAGCGTGTCTTGGAAAAGATTTGCAACAGGTTGCAGACTTTTGTCAACAGCTGCCATCTTCGCTGGCTGGCTGCATTCTGAAGATTAAATGACTGGTTGGGAAGAATTAGTAACAAGAAACTCTGGTTGGCTGGGGACAAACCAGCAGGTGACAGTCAATCGCTCAACAAATATGAAGGATAAGATGGAGATGGATTGATCGGGCATACATTGAGGAGGCCGTCAAATGACATCACTCTGAATGCATGTCATCGCTTGAATGGAATCCGAATGGGAAGCGACGAATTGATGGCCTGTGCGAGGGTGACCTGGAGAAAATGGTGTGAGTTGCAGGAGGAGATGATGGATTGTGGGCGATCTTGTTGCTAGCCAGCTGAATAGGACGGCAGAAAATAGAAGAGAGTGGAGATGAGTTGTTGTGAAGCTATCTGTTCCACTCGGAACCCAAATGGAATAATCATCTGTCTTCTTGAAAAGTTTATCGCATATTCACTAACTACTAATGAGTAGGCAAAATTTCTTACCGAAAATATCACAACTTTCATCAACATTCAGATTTTCAGCTTAAGATTTATTGATTGAAAATAGAAGACTTGAAGCCTGTGTTAACCTTTTCCTGATAAGGGTCTGTGTTTGTCTAAACCCTTCTTGAATGGGTCAGTGGAAGATGGTGACACTACTTATTCTGGGAGTCAATTCCAGGAGTTGATGACTCGGTGTGAGAACCACAAACAACGATGAGAGGCATAGAAACACCCCCAACAGACTCTTAAAGCCACATCGCCAACTTCATATAGCAGCAGTTAACGTCAGAACTGTCTGGGAAATTGGACAACAGGCATCACTAGCCAGTCCTCTGGCATTTTCAGCCATGCATGTATGCTGTGTTTCGGAGACACGCATACAAAACACGAGTGTGGTCATCCACCTAACCCCACCCCACCCGGCCAACAAGATGAATCTCAAAAATTCAGTTTAAGAGTTTCAGGAGACCCCTCAGCTAGTTCGCGAGGACTCGCAGGTGTAGGTACAGATAGCAATGAGTGTTAAGGCAGAAAAATCACTTCTTGACTGGATCCCAGTAGATAGTCGTATGTGTGCAGTCCGTCTGAACGGGTCTGTTAAAAGAAGGAAGGACGGCGTTACCTGTCGTTGTCTTTTCGTAGTCTCCGCTTACCTCCTAACAGACTGAATTCTACCTGAAACTGTCTAATTTGCTGCAAAAAAGTAAAATGTTCAGATATAGTTGTTTTAGCAGGTAACCTCAATGCCCAAGTAGGGAAGTTTGGCCAGACTGAGAGTTCCCTACAGACAAACCGACTATGGTGATCGACTTCTACAGTTCTGCTCAGATAATCATCTGTTCCTAGTCATCACTTACTTTAGGCACAAAGAGAGACATTGCGTAACCTGGTGACCTCCATCACCAAATCAACGCTGGGCTCAGATAGACCACATCGCCATAGGGTATCGTTGGCGAGGGTCAGTAGAAGACTGTCACTCCTTCTGGAACACGTGCGTAGACTCTGATCACTCTCTTGTTCGCACACGTTTATGCTTACGACTAAATGAACATACGAAATTGACGGCAGTGAGACAGTTACGTCCTCAATTGGCACGAGACTCTGAGTCCCTATTTAGGGAAGAAATAGCGAAATGACTGTCTGAGGTCGACAGCAGGACTCCCCTTGAGGTAGCCTGGCACAGCATGCAGTTAGCCATAGACACAGCTGTAAAAGCTGTTAATAACCTAAGACCAAGTTAGTAAGAGCTATTGGATTTCTTCCACCTCATCCGAACTGAGTGACGCAAGAAGACTGATTCCGGCGAGCTCCGATTATGATGAGAAGCGAAAGCTACTCAAACGCAAACTAACAAGAAGTCTTCAAAACAACCTGGAACAGTGGTGGGCAACAAAAACGAAAGAGATGGGATAGGCATCGGCGATTCGTAATATCAGACAACTATTTAGGCTTATCAGGGAAACAGGTGGTAAAAGGCAAATGATAAGTGGGACAATCTCTGAGAAAAATGGCACAATAATTAGCTTTCAGGACAGATGACTGGAACACTGGAAAGAAAACTTTGAGGAGCAGTTCAAATGGCCTACAGTCACTCTCAACTTACCGAACATCCAACACCTCCCTGAATGGGATGTAGACACAGGTCCACCATTCCTAGCTGAAGTTACAAAAGCTGTCACTAGTATGAAATGAGGCAAAGCGGCAGGACCTGATGAAATGACTCCAGAGGTGTTTAAGGATGACGGAGACGGTTTACTTTCTGCGTTAACTAAGGTATTAGGCAGCATCTGGGAAGCAGGCGGAGTCCCATCGGGTTGGTGAAAGTCACTGATTACCCCCATATACAAGAAGGGAGGTTAGTCTTCCTGTGATAATCACAAGGGATTAGCTTGACTAATATGGTATCTAAAGTCCTAGGCTCAATTAAAATGCGTAGACTAAACGGTTCACGGGAGGAAAAAACACGAAAGAACCAGACAGACTTTACACCAGGAAGAGGGTGGATGTGTTGATCATATCTTCACCTTTCGACAGATTCTGGAACATAGGCACACTATTCACCGGCGTCCAAAATCGTTATATCTCTTAACCTAAAGGCGGCATTCGATTCTGTCGACAGAGGGATAATATGGCAAAATTTGGCTGTGGAGGATATGTCGAGAAAATACGTTGCACTGACCAAGGCACTCTACTCAAACTCATGCAGCCAGCTAGGTGAGTTGTCATCTGAAATGGTAACAACCAGTGGTGTACGTCAGACATGCCTACCATCCCATTTCTATTCAGTTTCATCATAGATACCTTACTAATGGACTTAACCCTAACTGACTTCAGCGACTCAGGGATTGACTTGTTACCACCAGGGTATGAATATTCTTGTTGACTTAGAATATTCAGATGATATAGTCCTTCTGGGTGAAGACGCTGACGAAATACAGCAGAGTCTTCTGAACACCTTGAGCTGAGCAGTAATCTTTGAATTTTCAGCATGCGATTCTCTCCCTTTGTCGAATGTAAGATGATGAGGCTACATGACTGGACTGCATTGACTCCTAGCTTAGAAATAAGGAGTGAAGTTGTGGCTGACCACTGGCGCATTGACCACTTCACTTACTTGGAAAATGGCATCACACTCAACAGGCTGATGGTTGATGAAATCTCAGCACGGATACACAAGACTCGTTCAGCACATGCTAGTTTACGCCGTCTCTGGCGTAGACTTGATATTCGGCTATCGACCAATATACGTGTGTAGTGCCCGGCAGTAATCCGCTCCGTGCTTTTCTATGGCTGTGAGACTTGGCCAATGAGTGTGGAAGACATGAAAAGCCTGGCTAGTTGTCTTTGATCATAAGTGTCTGCGTTATATCTCCCATGTTAAGTGGTATAATCGGATGAGCGATATCGAGGTTAGACGTTCATTGAGTGCTAGGTAGAGAGGGGAAAAATCAGTAGACGAGGTTGTGAAGTTAAATCGACTGAGTGAGATGGTAAGAATATGTGTTACGCATGCATGCCTGGTCAACGCCTTCTTTAACTAACATTGTTAGCTGACAAAGAATAGATCAGGTTTGAAAAGATCTAGTGGAAGTCAAACCAAAACATGGCTTCATTAGTCAATGAAATCCACAACAGTTAGTTTAAACCAGACACGTAGGAAGGGGTAGACTTGCTGTTTAGGGTCCTCGGGATGGTAAAAGCCAATGGGTCAAAATCCTCGTTCTCAATGACTGGTGCAGATGCATCCACTCCTTGTGACTTATAACATTCATTAAAACTATATTGTTCTTCCAGCATATTACTATTCTTGTTACCTGAAATCTCTGTTTTCAATTTCTTTCTTTGTGTGCTAAATGAAGTGTGACGACTTGAACTGCTGCACATCAGTGCAAAGTTCTAAGTTGAAAGCAGTCAGTCAGTTGGTATGCTTCGAATCGAATTGACGATATACAGTCACGTGTACTTACGATCGAAGTCGCTGCATGCTTGATGATAATTATCTAATGATGAACGAACAGAGTTTGAGGATTATGTTTCCACTGTTACAGAAAAACGTTTATATGAAACAATCGAAACAGAAGGTTTTATACTTCTTGAAGCCAGTAGAAGTCCCGAGAGAATTTCCACTGAATCTAGCAAATATCTCATCTAATTTCTCAAATGTTGCAGTCATATCATACAAACTTTAAGCACTATCATCACTCGGCACCAGATTCCACAATTATCCTTCTACACTGAAGTCGAGTTTGAGTGTCTTGTTAATTTGACAAGAGACTGCGTAAGATCCATTCAATTCCCATCCTTGAATCAAGTCAACCTGTCCCGGATCAGCCTAGCATTGTTGCTACCCAATTATCCATACCTAACGTGTCTATCCCACCTTGTTTAATGAACTATGTGTGTGTTTTTTTTACATCGATTCGTTTATTCAGACCGTTGAACTCATGACCCAGTCAGAGTATTTTGTGAACTGTTATTTTTGCTGACCCATGTCTTACTTTGTACTATTCTGTCGAGTTTATCTTATTTATTGATCTTCATCTGTATCAGCCTACCTGGTTAAATAGCCAATTAAATTCTATCTTTGTGCCTATACTCTGTCTATCTCTTACTTGCATTCATTCTTCTACTGACTGCTTACCTGAACGGTCGTGTCTGATTCCGGCTAGTTCGCAATTTCGGCTTTAACGTTATTCCGCTCTGATAGCGGTTCCTTGCTTTCTGTTAAGCGTTGTGCTTTGCACTCTTGAAACCGTTAACGTTTGTTGTATATATAGTTATTCATTTATTTATTAATAGTACCGTAGAAACAGTGACCGGCTTCTTGTTTGTTCTGGACCGGGATAACCTTTATCTACGCGTGACTTAATTTCAAGCGATATTGCGCTTACATACTGCAAAGGTCAATAAATCCTTAAAATGATCAAACTACACCATTCTTCACACAACACTCAGCCTTCACTGTTTATGTTGACTAGTTAAGCCGAAAGTTCGTGGCAAAGTACCTACGCCGTTTGTTACTCTATCATCTTGCATTCGGTTGTTCGTGCATGATTCCTATCTAGCTAGCTATGGGATTCGGATCAAGAGATAAGCCTCGTATTAATATATGTGTAAAACTTGGGCACTGTGGTAGTAGGTAATTCCATATTAGTTTGTTTAATAGGTATATCACACAGTGAAACACTATTATTACATACTGGATGACATTTCGAACAAAATTTATTGTTCATAATCATATCAATTGACAATTGATTATGATTATGAACAATAAATTTTGTTCGAAACGTCATCCAGTATGTAATAATAGTGTTTCACTGTGTGATATATCTAATAAACAAACTAATATGGAATAAGTCTCGTATTTCAGAAGATCAATTTGCTGTTTCGATTTGTCTTTTGTCTAAGCGATACAAGCACGATAGGATTAGGAGAAGGAGATAAGAACTTGCATTTGTATAAATTGTACTTTGCGTCGACATGTCGACAACCTTTCATCTCCTAAAACAATTTAGTTCCTGTTTCTAGTGAAGAAGTACTACAACTGAGGTCACGTGTACTCGACTATTGTCTGAAGTTCAAGAAGTCGCAAGAGAATCATCACCAACTCCTAACTAAACAATTACCCAGGAAAAAAATAAAGATCCAATCATTACGCGTCTAAATTATAGTTATTTACAGATGTCTTAACTTTCTGACGATCGAGTCCTAGTGGCCTAATGGTCTACGAGCTCGCTATCCTTGTTTGTAACCTGAGGGTCCTGGTTTTGAACTCTGGCGTTGGACGTGTACTGCTGAAGAGTCTCGAACTAGGACGGACGAAACGGCTCCCAAGAACTCCTCAAAAGCTGATTGTCTTACTGATGTTAGCTCATCATGAAGTCCTGTAGCCAATTAATTAATTATTCAATGTAGAAAATGGAATGGAAGCAACTGAGTATTGATGAGTGGAATTGGTGGTGTTTGTTCTAAATGTTTTCGATTATATATTGCTATCATCATTTCACTCCATTCTGTGAAGGCCTCCTCAACTGGTCTCAGGACCGTCTATAGACTGTCTCCTCCTCCTCCTACCACTACCACCTAACACAATCTCCTCCATATTACTCACTCTTAGATACACCATGCCCAATTCGTCGTTACCCATTCACGTTCAACTCACATCCCACAGAGTTTCTTGTTGCGCACTCTTTCTCGCTGGTCAGCCATTTGATCTTCAGTATGGTGATGACGAAGACAGCTGTCGATATAATTCTGTAACAGCCCGTTAGAAATACTCTCCATTACACGTTCATCAAGATTCTGACCTAAACAGAGGAACTGACTGATTTTGATAGTAAGCTTACAGAATATTTCCAAACGGATTTCAGTGTGATGAATGTTTTGCCTTATCTTTTCAATCCAGCCTGGTTTTAGCCTTATGAAATGATTAGTGAAGGAAGCAACCTTTTACCTAAAATGACCGGCTTGCATCATTGGCTAATGAGACAACTAAACTTAAAACAGATGTGATTGGACAATTTTAGACACTTTGACCTTGAGTGCGCCAATCAAATTATAGTCGTTTGTGATTGGCTTAACTTTTTAATGATATATATATATATATCCCACCTGGTTAAATAAGTAACAAATTGAATTTTAATGACATCAATTTTATTTTTTATTTTTGTTTGTTTTGTTTTGTTTGACTTTTAATACAGCTGGTTGGCAAAAATAACAAACAAACAAGAGGTTTAGTGACAACAAATATATGTATATATATGATAGTAGTGTTAGTGTTAGTAGAATAATGGAGTACAAAAAATATTTCACAATTAATAATAACATTTAAAAGTTCTTCTGTTTTTATTTTTTTTTATTTGTTTATTTCTGAATTCTTATACTCGCTCAGCCGTGTTCTTTTTGTTATTGATTCTGTTTGAATCGATTAAGTCTAGTGCATCTCTCTGTGTTTACTTGATTACCGTCAGAGTATTCATGTATATTTGTGGGTAGGTGGGTGTGTATGTGTGTGTGAGAGAGGGGGAGGAGGCGAGTGTGGGTGTATGGAAGTGATTTATTGCTCTAATCTATGCAGCAGGAACAAATAAATTAATGATTATGACTATAATGATAATTATAATAACAATAATAGTAATAATAATAATAACAATAATGACAAAATAATGAATCCTCGTGAGGAGGTGGGCCTCTCTGCCTTCTTTCTGTTTGTTAGTCAGTTATGTGTGTGTACGTGTGTGTCACTGGGTGGGCGCGTGGGTGGATCTTTCACATACACGCACATACATACAAAGACAGACAGACAGACAGATAGAAAGATGGGTAGGTGGATAGATAGACAGGCAGACAGACACAAATGACACATATGGATATCATCTCGGATGGATATGGACAAGGAAACAAAATAACTCAGAAAAAGAAAACAGGGAAGGTAAATGAAAAAAATGATCAGCCGGTGTGTGTGTTCGTGTCTTGTTTGAGTGAGTGAGTCAATCAATCAATGGGTGACCGGATAAATAATTCGAAATGACCAAGACAAGGTTAACACGACAACACTATAACACTTCATTCATAGTATGTATGTCTATGCATTTATGCATATGTCTGCGTGTATATATATTCGCGTGGGTGGTTCAGTGTGTTGGTGGATTTGTGTGTGCGTGTCTGTACCACTAGCTGTATATATATTTTTTCTGACTAACAAATGCGCGTGGGTGGCAGTGCCTACTGTGTATGTATGTGTCTACCCCTAGCTGAGTACACACACCCACACACACACATAGGCATCCATAGATATACATAGGGGACTAAATGAAAAAATACAAAAATCTCGATTATTATTATTAATAATATTATTATTACTGACGTTCAATTAATCAATTAATTATCTCAATACATTGATTACAATTCAATAAAAATAATTGATAGATAGATAGATAGACAGATAGACATACAGATTGACAAACAAGCAAATAAATGAGGACTATTCTTTAGATATCTTAGTTGTCAAAGAAGATAATAATGACAGGGTGGAGTAAAAAAATAATATTAATAATAGTAATATGAATGACGATTACAAGTAGTATTTATGACAATGATAATAACGACAAGAATAACAGTAATAATATAAATAATATAGGTAGTTCTAAAACAAAAGTTTATTTAGAACACACAAACATATTACTTAAATAAGCGTGAAATCTAGTAAAATTTTTCATCAATTCTACACTGAACATAATACACATACACTTACACGCAAAAGAAATATAGTAATAATAATAATATCATTGTAATTTGTGTGTGTGTGTGGAACACAGCAACAAACTTTCGTTGTCAGCTTAGATACAGTTGCCTAGGTGATTCGATTCAATGATCAACTCATTATCTGTTTGAGTAGACTGTAGTGGTAATAGTGAGTGAGTCAGTGAGTAAGTGACATGTACACGCAAAAAACACAGGTGCCCACACGCACAGACACAGACACAAAGTTAAACGGTCAATATTTGGTTCCAAACGGCGTTTTAGAAAAAACAAAAAGACATCAGAAAATAAGTTGGAAAAATAAAAGCAAAAATACATATGCATATTCTTTATTTCGTCTTTATTATATCAACGAAAATCGATACATACTTAATGATGGATTGTGATGTGATGAATGCATTCCATCATCATTACGGATAAATCAACACACATACATACATATATATGTGTTTATGTGTGTATGTATGTGTATGGTTGGGCAGCACGCACGCACGCACGCCCACGCACACACACACATATAACAAAACAACTCATAGATATGGTGACAGTTTGTGATAGATTATAACTAAGATTATGATGATGATGATGGCGGTCCCGATGATGTTGATGACGATGATGTTTAAAATGATACACATAAATGTTACATAAATAAAACACACAAAAAAAGAGAAAAATAAACAGAAATTTGACACAAAAACATCTTTTTTTCTTTTTAGAGTTTTTTTGTTGTTGTTGAAAATCTTCTCTCAAAATTACCGGTAGACATAAAAATATCAGTGTGTTGTAAACACATACATATGAGTATTGTATATATATGTATATATAATAGTATTGCCTTCTTTAAAATAAATGGCAAGTCTAAGATGGATAGTTTTGCAGCGTAAATGTCACATGGGGGGGGGGAAGGAAGTTACATCAGATATAAAGAAGAAGAGCACGAAGAAGAAGCATATGTGAGGGGAATTGTAAAATAAAAAATAAAATAAATATGAAAATATCTTCTTGTCTGTTTATTCCTCTGTTGCATTTTGGCCCAACAAGACTTTGATGTAGCTTTCTTTCTTTCTTCAGACTTCATGAACACCCAACCACCCACCCAGCCCACTTTGCCAGCAACTCTCTCCTCAAAATATGCAGCCATAAAGATACTCAAAAACACCTTGATACGTATATAATTATTTGAAAAAATAATGATGCCAAGTTTCAGTAATGCAATGCGAAATACCGGTATGTTTCTATGTGGACGCATGCGTGCGCAGGTGTGTATGAGGGTGTAAATATATATGTAAATAAGTCAATCTATCCATCTATGCGGGTATGTATATGTGTGTATGCATTTGAGTAGTATTATGAAAAACAAAATAGCAATAGAAAAATGACAGGCAATGAGTCAGTGAATGACTGAGGTATCATAATTTAATTATTGATTGATGATTTCAGCAAAAGTTGATCTGGTTGAAAACAAACATAATGAATCTGTGAAACAAAAATGTGCATATACTTATATCGATTAATTATTTCTTGATGAATTGATGACCACAATGAAGATAATGACGATGGTGATGATGACGAATAAACAAACAAACGAACAAACACATAATTTGTACGCACGTGTGCACGCGTTGGTTACCATAGTAATTGTTTGTCACCACTTCCAGCTGCAAATGTATTTTTATGATTTATCATCTACCTACTTAAATACATTATTAAGTAGTACAAATCTATTTTTTGAAGAAAACATGTCACTCCATTAGGCAGCTGATCTTTCGTTCGGTATTACTTCCTTCGGATAATAATTACACATAATCAGATGTGAAATGAATACAATAATTCCAATGTTTTCTTAATCAGTGATTCATAGGTCATATATGGTTAATCAATAAATATATTTATGTGTTCTGTTTTTTTCTGTTACCGGGATATTTGTTTACGCAATGGATGAATAGATGCGCACATCAAGACAATTTAGACGTTTTTCTTTTCAAAGAAGGCGAAAATAAGACATGAGTGACATTCAGAAGAAGAAGAAGGAATTAGGAGTGATGAATATGAATGTCTGTGTGTGTATGTGTATTTATATGAGAACGTAGGGATAAGTGGTTGTGGGGCGGGGTGGTAGTTTAAAAAAAAACGAATGCATGAATCCTTTTGAACTGTACACTCAATCATTGATTTGATTTGTTTTTTCTACTGTATTGATTTTGAAATTAGCTTAAAAAGCTGAGAAATAACATTGTCTATCATTTGTTGACGTGATATCTGCCTTTTCGATACCACCATTTGATGATGTGATGATTATATCATCGTTAGCGTTAGCATCAAAATCATTGTTGGCCTTGTGAACAACATTGTCGCTGACAACTTCACCCTCGAGATCATCAGTTCCATTGTCAAGAGGACTATTCACTGATGATGATGGTGATGAGTGGGAGGAGGGGGATGTTTCATTGGTATCTCCATTCAATTGATCCGATTTTGTATATTTATCATTTGAGGACAATTTTCCCCGTCGATTTGTTAACTGTTGATGATGATTTTGACGATGGGAATGATCCAGTGTTGATTGTATCATCGATTTTCGTTTATCGATTGCCTCTTTAACACAGTCATTATCAGCTTCATCAATATCTCCATTATCATGATATACTGGTAAATGTTGTGGTACATACTGATGTCGACGTCGACGTTTAGTAGGGTGTAACTGTTGTACTGATGAGGATATCGGTGATGTTGACGTCGAATTCACTTGATGTCGTTGTTGTGGTTCTTCTTCTTCTTCCTCTTCTGATATCGATTTTCTGTCATCATTATCATTATGATTATTATGATGGTGATTAGTATTCATGGTATTTTTAGGGGAGTTACCAACGTTGCTCGTGTTACTGTCGTTGCTAAGGGTCCTTGTTCCCACACAATCAATACTACCAGTGTCTATATTATTATTTTCTGCTGAGAATTCCAGAGTATCCTTCTCTTTATCGTTATGATCAATACTGTGATCATCATCATGATCGGGATCATGATTATGCGAATTTAATAATTCTCTATTTGACCAACTACGCTTTAATGATCGATTATTAGTGTTATTAGGATTGCTGTTGTTGTTGCCATGGTTGTTGTTGTTGCTAGGGCAGAGATGTCCACCATCAGTTGATTTCAATTTATCCATTGTATATGGATTACTTGTTTGAATTTTTATACTATTCAATGGATGTTCTCCCCCACCAAGAATTGAATCAATCCCTATGCTAGTTGATAGGGTATTTGTTTCACATTCCGTAGGATTATTATCATGATTACCGTGATTATTGTCAGTATAATTGATATTTTCCAATCCAATTGAATTCATCTCATCTGTCATAACAGGATCAATACACGGAGAAGAAGACGATGATGAAGATAGCGATGCTGATGCTGATGATGGCGCAGATCGATTATGAAGAATATTTCCACCGCCATCATTATTATTACACTGGAGTAGATCAGTCGATGTTGGGGATAAACTATTTGGTATTAGCGCGTTTTGATTAAATCTAGAAGATTTATGCGGTGAAGTCAACAGGTCCCCCGCCCCGTGCTCCTCTTCTTCTACAGCCTCGTGAGTTGACTTTAGACCGACCTCGTCATCATCATCAGCATTACTGTTTGAATTTGCATGGAATAAAAAATCATACATATGATTCGGTGTACTGATGTCAGTTTTATTCATGACAATATCATCTTCGCCATCATCAGCTTCTCCTTCTTCTTCATCTTCTCCTCCGTTAGGTTGGTGGTGGTCGACGACATCGGCGTCGGTGTCGATATCGACTTCGGTGTGATTCTTCACATTCCCGTTTACAACATCAGTATTATCGTTACGCCTACCATTAAACCACTTCTCACAATTCTGATGATCGCCTTCCTGAATATTCATACGCTGACATTCACTGGCTTTCACAGTTATATCATCATCTGTTGTGTTTAACAGTCTTCTTGGTGATGCGCAAGGTGACGAGGTCAACTCACCGACAACATGACTAGACAGAAAGGATTGATTGGAATGACTGTGTGCAGATAACGGAGGCATATGCTCTTCTTGACGATGGTTCTGATGATGATGATGCTGTTGATGGGTGGGCTGCCGTTGAGACTCTGACTGTGGAGTAGAATGATGGTTACCGGTTGTACAGTTAGTCTGATTATCATTGTTATTATTATTATTGTTAATATATAGCGAATTTGATTCCCCTAACTGATTCGATTGTAGACAGTGTTGTTGATGGGCTGGTGGTGGAAGTAACTGGTGTTGTTGTATACCCTCATTACCACTATTATTATTAGTGTTATTATTACTTAACGAGCCATTAACTCCGGTCACTGGTTGTGTTGTTGTTGTTGTTGCTATTGTTCCCGTTGAAGGTGGTGGAGTGATTGAGGTAGTAGTCGGCGTTGAAATATATCGATCCATCGATGATATCGTTGTTGAATTCACCATTGCCACTGTCGGTGCTATTGTTACTGATGACGGGGTGGTGTTGGTGGTGTTGGCGGTGGTGTTACATTCAATTGACGGGGAACAAATTCGTTTTGATGTAGAAGTAGAATTAGACAAACGATGTTGTGTTAAATTTAATAAATGTTGTTGACACTGTGCTGAATCATTTACTCCTGGAGATAATGATGATGAAGATGATGAGGATGATGAAGATGACGAAGATGGGGATGCTGTCGACTTAACTGATGTCGACTGACGTTTAGACGATGAATGGTGAACAGTGGTAGTATTAGTACGTTGATTGACTTGAATATGCTGTTGTTGTTGTCCTTGATGCTGCTGATGCTGTTGATGCTGATGTTGGTGATGTTGATGGCCGTACAGCTGCTGCTGTTGTTGCTGATGTTGTTGAGTTTGATTATGATGATTTGGTGAGGATAAATTTGAATGTCCATATGAGCTCATGTGCTGTTGATGATTCTCCTCTTGAAAGTGTTGATGACGATGTGATGACGTAATACACTGTTGTTGTTGTTGCTGTACAGCTGCAGCTAAATGTTCATTATTTGATCCGTGAATCATTCCACCTACTGGTAAATGATGAAATAATCCTCCCCCATTTGTTGTCGACATTGAACTATAATTCAATGCATTCCCATTCCCATTATTATTGTGTAATAAATCGCACCCCGTATTTGGACTGTTACTATTACTATTATTCGTATTATTATTACCACTAACTCTTGCATCATTTAGTGGTGAATTAAAAAAACCGCATGAATTGTCAATATCACCACCAACAACACGATTACCAGCAATATTCATACCGACACCGACACCATTATTCCCACTATTATTATTATTTGTGTTGCTATTAGCAACAGCCGCTGCTGCGACAGCACGTAAATGTAAATCTTGATGTGCATGTGCTGCAACCATAGCTGCAGCTGCTGCTGCATGTGGATGACGTCCACCAGTAACACCGCCAAGACCACCCGTACCAGCACCGATAACACCCATATGTGTAACAGCAGCTGCAGCAGCAGCGGCAGAATTCGAATCGATAACATTCCCACCACGACTAAGCGCTGACGCGGCTGCAGCAGCCATAGCAACTGAATGATTATGAAATCCAGCAGCGAATATATTATCCATACAGGCTTGATTTCTTAGATTGATCGCACTATTATTATTGTTATTATTACTATTACTACTGTTATTGCTATTATTAGTATTGTTATTATTGTTGTTATTATGACTGTTATTGCCACGTGCATTGGAGCTATTGCCGTCAGCACCAGCTGTAGCTGCTGCTTCTTTATGCCGATCAACATGTTTGGCTAAATAGGTTTCTGAATTATAACTCTTCGTGCAGATAGGACATACTAGAACCTGTGTTGTTAGAAAGCGAAAAATAAAAATAAAAAGAGAAAAAACAAACCATAAATATCCATCAATTAGTTGATTAATTGAATTAAAAATAAAGAAGAAGAGGTATGTTACAAATTTCTGGAAAAAAATGATCATTTTGTAATGACAGAAGACAATGGCCAGGCAACCTATCGTTTATTGCGAAAATCAACAGATATTTATAGATTTTTATGTACATTATTGTCAACGGAGAAGCAACGTCTTCTGATTGGTTGTTTTCTTGCTCAAGGTTATTCTGTACTGCTAGCGACCGTTTCTCAGAAAGTTAAGCCATTTACATACGAATCGTATTTGCACCCATTAAGTCTGCTGTGATTGGTTGTTGAGTTCCTCAAGGTTAACCTTTGTTATTTGTTGATTTTTCTTGTGACCCTGATTCGGGACGTAAATATTGATGCAAATTATTGTCTGTAATTTTCGGTTAGCAGACAGCTCTCACCCTCCCCCTCGGCCACCCTTTAATTATTCCACTTTTCTTCCGCTTTTTCTTCGTCTTCTTCTTACAAGTAGCAAGATTTCATCAACCACAGGCAGTTGAGTGATTCGATCCCGTTAAATGTAAGATAATGAGACTACAGGATTGGACTGCATCAACTTGTTCCTAGCTGGCCTAAAGATAAGCAGGAATGAAGTGGTTTGGTGAAGTGTATTGACCACTAGACTTATTTGTGCAGTTGTATTAGCCAACGCCAACGGGTTGATCGCTAAAGAAATCACAGAACGGATACAGAAGGCTATTTTGGCTTTTACCTACCAGCTTACGCCATCTCTGGCTTAGTGGTGATATCCGGTTGGCTGTCTATCCATCAAAGGACTGTGTACTGCTCAGCAGTAGTTCACTCTGTCCTCCTTTATGGCTGTGATTGAAACATGGCCATTGAAAGTGGGAGATACGAAAAGCCTGACTAGTTGTCTTTGATCATAGGTGCCTGCTATCTATCTCTCGTGTGAAATGGTATAATACGGTGAGCAATATTGAGGTTAGGCTTCGGTCGAGTGTTAGATGGTTAGGAAGGGAAATCAGTTAATGAGGCTGTAAAGTTACATCAACTGAGTGAGATGGTTAGAGCATGTGTTACAAATACATGTCGAGACATCGACCGCCTTCCTCGACCAACGGGAAATGTTGACTGGCTAACATTGAATGGATCAGGCTGGAAAAGAGAAGGTCAGTGGTGGTCAAACCAAAATCAACATGGCTTCATCAGTCAATGAAATCCAAAACAGTTAGTTTAAGCCAGCCAACCAGTCATATAGGGAGGTGTAGACTACTTAGATGGTTGGGGTTTCCGGTATGGTAAAAACCAATGAAGGTTGCAGACAACTGGTGATATGACTCAAAATCCTCGCTCTCAGTGGCTGGTGCAGATGCATCCACTCCTCGTGACTTATAATATCGAATAAAACTCTATTTTTCGCCCATATAACTATTCTTTTTGCCTCATATTTATGTTTATTATCCCTCTATCTCTTCTAATTATCTATTTACTCTCTTCTCCTGCCTTTTGTGCCGCGAGGAGTGCGGCGACTCGAACTACTACACATCTGTGCAAAGTTCTACGTTGAAACCAGTCAGTTGGTTCATAACCGCTTGCTGTAACCAACCAAATTTGTTCAAAGTTTACATGAGTCATACCATGCCAATATGTTATTTAAGCAATTCACAGAAATTCTAACACTCTCTTGACAATAAAACTCAATAAAACGATCTATTTATAGAAAACTGACCTGGACAGGACAGTATCTTAATTATCACAGTTTCTGCCCTGTTCAGTACAAAACAGCCTTAGTGAGTCAGGTGCCTCTTTATTAGGATCCAACAAATATGTACCAAAGAAGCACTTGGTGAGGAAGAAAGAAAGTTGACACAAATTTCTGGTTGATAATAATTATCCAGACAAGTTAATTAGGAGATATAAAGTGTGCAGAACACCAAGACCCACTCTCCAACTCGCCATTAAGAAAGATGTGTACATCAAGCTACCCTATATAGGGTATCACAGCAGCTTGATAATTAGACAAAGATTGAACTCTGTCGTGGTTAAAAAGACATTTTATGCAGCTAATATCATAATAACTGGGAATGTGAAGCCGATACATCCATCCATCTAAGCCCTCAGAACATGAGAAAAATGACGTCACATCCCACTGTATTTACCAATTTGAATGTATGTGTGACCACACATACACACGGAAAGGACTCACCAATCTCTACAAGTAAGGGCAAGCTTGAGAGCATATTCCTAAATGGCTTCAGAAGCAGACAGAATCCCCAGAACCTATTAATGGTGAGAACAGAAGACCTAACTCCTTTATTGCTAAACACATTATAGAGACAGGATATAAAATTGATGTTTACACGTCTTCTAAACCTATCCATAGAACGTGTTTGTGCCAATTCACGACATAGCGCAACCGCTAGCCAACATCAAATGTGGCGAATATTTGTCCTCACACCCATGAATGGCCTACAAGCTCTCTGGCCTTGTAACCAGAAGCTCCTGGGTTCTAACCCCTGTCAATGGGTGCACGCTGATGAAGAGTCCCAAACTAGGCGGACGAAACAGTCGTCCAGTACTCCTCAATAGCTGGTTTCCAATGGTTCTTCTCTAACCAGTGTCAGCTTATGATGAAATCCTGTAAACAGTCAATCAAACCCCTACAAACCAATAGCTGAATTAATGAATTCATTCCTAAGCAACATTATTCTTTGCGAGAAATCCATATACTACTGATATTGCATTAGTCAGTAGTATTGTACACTATGACGTCATTAATACTGGCTGGTAGTGATTTTTTTGTTGTTGGTTATTTTAACAATCCTGTCTAACTTAGTCTGTAATGCGCACTCCCGCGTGGTTGTTTTCTCCGTCTATCTATCTGACTGTCTGACTGTCTGTCTGTAATTGTTTGAGGTTTTTTTCTTGGGTATTTGCTCTTCAAAACAAAACCTGTAATATAGTTTTTTTTTGTAAATACATAGTAATAACAATTATAATAATAATGAGTTTCAAAATTGAATTTTAAATAAATGTTATTCGACTGTCTGTTGACGTAAGTAGCCGTCTGTCTCTGTGTGTGTGTGTATGTGGCTAACGTCAACATTGAATGTCTTAAAACTAGGTGAAGGAATGTGTATATGATATGTGTATATCAATTGAATTCAATCTGAACTTCCCCGTTCATTGATTGGACCAAAGTGTTCGGCTTCAGGTTGACATTGTCACCTCCTTCCTATCTAGTATGGACGCTTCGAGAATGCCTCAGGATTTAACCTAACTAGGATCAGTATTTTGTTCTATTTGGGACATATCAGCCAGTCATCTCTTGTCAATATGAGGCCAAGCACCTCGCTTAATCAATCAGCGAGAAAGCCTAAACTGATACCCCTGTTGCCCAAGAAAGAGGTGGCCCTCGTGGATAACAATGGTTGGCATTTCACTCAATAACTGAGTAGGGAATACAGATACGTCGACTGGCTGATGAGTCCCAAATAGGACGAAATGCTTTGCATCTTGGTGGATTCCACTGCTAGTCACCATCTACCAAATATGTATCTATATACTGGGGCTGGCTTGAGTACTCTGTAAGAGACTGGTAGTTTCCCCTTCAATCAAACTCAGCAAATCAATATTGCTTCAATTCATTTGCGAACTGAAACGAATTGGAGGCTTAAGGTCAATCACTTTGTGGATACTGAACACAAGTTTGATAAAACAAATTCAGCCTTTTCAGAATGATGAAATCCTGTAACCAACCTAGAAACCAACACTTGAATATCGATGAGATGCTCACTAGCGACTTGCCCTATTCAGGTAGGTAGTTACTTGGGGTTCTGGTGAGAAGTCGTGACCAGTAGGGTGCAGCAAGTCGGGTGTGAGGACAAATACTCGCCACCGAAGACATTGGCTAGTGGTCGCGCTATGTCGTGAATTGGTAGAAGTTAGAATTCATGAACTGGTCATTGGATCGGGTCCCAGTGACTCAATGGTCTACGAGCTCTCTGGCCTTGTAATCAGAAGGTCCTGGGTTCGAACCCCGGTGGTGAGTACTGGTGAAGAGTCCTGAACTAGGACGGAACAGCTGTCCAGTACTCGCAGGTTTTTCAATGGTCAGCTCATGATGAAATCCTGTAACCAATCAAATCCCTACAAACCAACACTTGAATTTTCAGAATTCTATTGCTAGGTGCCACCTCAATCCATCTCAAGTTTGTACGTGCCTTCAATCGCTAAACATATATGAAAGAGTTGCCATAAAAATCTGTCAACCTTATTTTTGTGTTCAGAAAAAAATTGCTCAGTTCCCTTATCTCTCTACCTCTCTACCTCAGCATTCAACCTCAACCTGGAAAAGTTATCTCTTCAGAGGGGACCCAGGATAACTGCAAATACTGTTTGAATAAAGCGACAACTACAGTTTTTGCAGAATAAAGTGGTACCATCAGCACTTATTCCATTGTCTTCTCATTATCTGCTTACAAGCCACAGTCATTATTAATTATATTTACAGAAACAATTTTAAACAAAAATCAACCAATCAATATATGCATACAGTAATAATGTATATATATGTAATATTAGACACTATTCCAAACAATAGTGATCATACACAATGGAAACTTTTCAGCATCTCGCATTCGGATGAAAAATATTCAGTTACCAGGGCAAACAAAGACTGATAACCGCTTCTTTCTGAACGCACAAATCAGGTTTTAGGCGCTTGATGAAGATGGCTTCAGTGAACTTGAGGAGAATTGAGCTCTTTTACCTATTGATAATTTTGAACGATTTTGCGACGTCCACCTCATGACTCGTGTCGAGGAGATGCCTGGCGATGGCACTATTTAAAGCATTTGTTCCCTTTAGATTTAAGCTTTTTGGTGCATGTTCAGAATACTATGCTATAAGTGTATATTTTAATCTTATCTTCAGAATTTATTATTATTATCATTCTACTTGCATTCTCCAAGAATATTTTCAACAGGCTGCAGACCTATATCAACAACTTTCTTCGCTCTATACTGAAGATTAGATGGCCGGAAAGAATCACCAACAAGAAATTATGGGAACAAACAAAACAGGAACCAATCGCCCAACAAATATGCAGGAGAAAGTGGAGATGGATTGGACACTCGCTGAGGAGGCCGTTGGGTGACATCGCGCGTCAGGCCAACGCTCGAGTGGAACCCGAAAGGGAAGCGGTGAGTGGGACGTCCAAGGGTGACATGGAGGAGATCGTGTGAAGAGGAGATGAAACAGTATGGAATAACATGGATGCAAGTGAAAAGATAAATTTATTATCACCGGTTGGGACCACCAATGTGTCTACTTGCCAGAATAGATAGCGGGATTAGGGCTCAGAAGTAACTGAAAACCAGTGTTCCGTATTCTTTTACTTTTTGCTTTCACATACTGAACCCTAATCGGCCTTCACTCTTCTCTATACCTAGATTTGCATTCCTCTCAGTTACTTTCAACGACAACTTTGAAAATTTGAGCTCTAAACTTCTGACAGTTTATGAAATAAGTTTAAGTGTTGGTCCATATTTAAACAAATCCATGGTGAAAGTCCACTCCACGTGGTCTTTGACCAGAGATGAACCACATTGACTAACTGAGCCTAAAACGAATGTAACGGTCGTCTAGCGTTTACAACACTGATAATCTTCCTAGAAAGTATCACTCCTACTATTTCTTACGAATAAATTCCAACTACTCATCAATTAATCAGTAGTATGCAGTATTCAAGAGAAAATCACAAAAGATATGGCAAATTTTAGGTCGCGGTATATTACGATGGGATAAGCAAACCTCCGTTAATTTCAATAAAGTTTACTGATCAATACATCTCAGAACTGGAGATTTTTATACAACTTACAAAGCAAAACAAAGAAAGAAAAGAAAATTCCATATATAGTTTGTTAATTAGATGGATGTATCACACAGTCAGTGAAACAGTATTATTATTTACTGGATGACGAGGTTTCGAACACAAGTGATTGGTGTTCAGATTCATATCAATTGTAATTACACGACTTCGAAACTTCAGTTTTATAGTTTTCTTTGTTCTCTCCTATTTTTCGTCGTTGGGGTAGTAGAATTTTCCAGATGTTTGCTTGGACAGGTGTTGAATCATTCCTTTTACACTTGTTTGCAATTGATTCGATATGCCATTGGGTCACCAATATCCCCGGTTGTAGCAGATATATTCATGGATAGGTGGGAAAACTTAGCGATTGAAGCGTTCAGATCCCCCCAAAAAAAGTATGAAGGAGATATGTAGATGACACATTCACAGTACTTACAACACAGGATATAGATAGATTTTTCGAACACATTAACTCAAAGGTGGAGGCAATTCAATCCACTTATGAATTGGAAAGTCAGGAAGGGGAACTTCCAATGTTAGATTGTAGCGTAAAATGGAAAGAAGATGGGAAGTTAAACACACTGGTGTGTGTCTGCAGGAAACCCACACATTCAAACAAATATTTGGACATCCGATCATCCCATCTTATGTGAGTGAAAATAAGATTCTTGAAATGTTCAAGTAATAGAGCACAAAAACTAAGTAGTACCAAGGAATATCTAAGACAGGAAGTGAAGCATATAAGAGAAGCTTTGAAACTTAGTTGATAATTAGTCTGATAAATTAGTCAGAAAGTATGTAGGGAAATGTAAAAATAAAATCAATAATGATAGCAATAATAATAATAATTATAATATTAATGACGGCATGGATGTCAAATATGCGCAAGATAATGACAACATCAACAATAAAGAATCTAAATCATCAGTAGTAATTCCATACAAGGAAGGAACTTCGGAAGCCTTACGGAGAATTCTTAACAAGGCAGGAGTAAAAGTGGCTGATATTCCAACCCCCAAACTCAATTAGAAACAAGCTTTGTCAATTAAAGGATCCTGTCAGGTCGAATACATAAGTCACAGTAGTAGAACAAGGTCAGTCATTCAGACTAGCGGAGCATAAAAACCCAGATAAATCTAGATTAGTTGACCCGAATAGGATAAGAAATTCAGAGAATAGTTCAGCTGTAGCACTCACTAAATGCAATCACAGACAAACATACAATAGGATGGATGGGATAAGATGACAGTTTTAAAATCTAATGTCACAGGGTGGAGGGAGAGATTGATAACAGAATCAACTGAAAATACGCCAAATAGGAATGATTCAGCACCTGTCCAGTCAGACATCAGGAAAATTCTATTACCGCAACGACGACAAAGGGGAGAGAACAAAGAAAACTATAAAAGTGAAGTTTCGAAGTCATGTGATTACAGTTGATATGATTATGTACCACGATAAATTGTGTTCGAAACCTCGTCATCCAGTAAATAATACTGTTTCACTGACTGTATGATATATCCATCTAATAAACAAACTATATATGGAATTACTTACTACCACTACAGTGCCCAAGTTTTATACAAACACATATATTAAAGAAAAGAAAAGAAAAATAAAATTTTTTCATTTTTCACGCACTTTTTTACTCACCTTAGCATATCGGTTACCCGAATGCTTTGCTTGTACATGAACATCCAGCTCTTCTTTTGTATCAAATGACATAAAGCATTGTTCACAACGAAACGGTTTGCCTTTCATATGTTGACGTTGATGAGATTGTAAATTAGACATTTGTGTAAAACTTTTCATACATGTTGTACACCTGTTTTTTTGTTGTTGTTGTTGTCATTGTTGTTGTTTTGTGTATTTTGAAGGGATAAAATTGAAAAAAACAACAGAAAAACTAAATAAACATATCATTTAAACGAAAAGAATAATGAATATTTCATACAGTAAGCAAAATATCATAATATTCCAATCGAATTCAAATCACCCGCCCTATCCCACGGATGACCTTGAACAACCAATCAAAATTATTGTTGATATTATTCCCTTGGGTTCCGAGTGGAAAATAGGGATTCAACAACATCTGCCATCCTCTTCAACTGGCTAGCTCCACGATTGACGAAACTCTCTCATCTCTTCTTCACACAATTTCCTCTTCGCACTGACTTTTCACTATTCGCTTCCCACTTGTATTCCACTGGAGCAATGGCCTGGCCTGAGATGTCATTCGACGGCCTCCTCAATGTACGCCCGATCAATCCATCTGGTTGGTGAGCACTCAACCACTGTGATACTGACGCACAAAACCAGGGAGTACTGGACGTCTGCTCCATCCTAGTTTGGGAATCATCGGCAGTACGCAGCCACTGACCGTGATTCGAACCTAGGACATTCCGGTTACAAAGCAAGCTGGCTCGTATACCATTCAGCCACTGGTACCCTGGAAAGTTTTTGGAGTCACTTAAAAAAGAGGATTAGAGCAGTGAATGGGTCAAGAAACGTAATGATTTACAATTCTGTCGGCGATTTTATTTCAAGAAAATTAGTTCAATAAAAAATTGAGAGGTTTTACTGGAATAAACATATACAAGAACGTTACCCTATATAAACACTTTTAATATTACATTACTTTTATATAAACGATTTCCCTTTTCAAATTACGCAATCTTACTTGGGATTTATCTGATTGATCGATAAAGATTCCTCAAAGTCTCTACGAGATAGTTCCATTTTGGGTCGCTATTCGGCTAATTTGGAGGAAAGGAGTGGAAAGGGGAAAGGCGGACAGTGTGCCTCTTAACTATCAATGACATTAGTGTAGTTATGTTTGTGTTCTCTGAGCTGAATGAGGTTCGACATGAATGAGAGTGTAAAAAATCTTCAGAAGTAGTCGATAAATCAATCGAATTCACTTTACAAAATTCGGATTGTAGTTAGCACTGAATGGGTTAACTTGAAAGATAATGAAAGGTACGCAATTAAAGTCAAATACAGCTCATAAATCCCAACTACACTAGTGTTCCAGTGTCAATTTTGCAATCACCTCCTATCTGTTGTAGAAGGGAGAGGAAACATTTTCAGTATTTCCTATGCTCGATATAACTATGACCAATGTAAAGAAAGTGACTGACACAAGTTTCTTCTGAACGCCATCAATCCCACACTCATGAACACATATACACAGGTTTGGCTTCGTCATAGATAGATTCCAATATTGTGTGTTGGTGCATGTGGAAGGAGGCCATGCCTCTATCCTACTTCAACACTCACCTTATTCTCTGGTTTGACAATTACTCTCCCCCCTCCCACACGCTTGACATGCTCTCCCAGATGCCAGCAATTGGCCCACTACACCCAACTCGTCGGTCACTTGCTATTCAGATTCCACTCCAGCGATGATAGTTCATTGCCAGAGTTCTCTGTCGACTACCCATCCTTTCTTAAATGATCAAATGATTTTTACCATCAAGCTGACAAAGCCAGACATTGATGAGTGTCTACAGTTGTCGATTGAGAAGGACTTTGGTGCTGCGTGAGCTTCATGTGAACCTTGAAAATCTGAATCTTATTCAGATTATTGAAAGACGGGTTTGTCTTGTTTTCCCAACCTTCACCTGTGCCGTCTGTTCGTCTGTCTGTCTGTCTATCTATCTATAGCTGAAGCGATGTTGCCCAATTCAGGTAACTGAAACAGGTGGGTGACTTCATCTAGATTTTCCTTATTTGATGGAGATTTGTGCTTGTTGTTGTCGTTAGGTTAGTTATCTTCGCTAAAGTTCAGGTGAATTTTATTTTATTCCTTCACGTTCCCAATGGAACAAAGCGCTTCAATTCAAGCTACAGGCTTGAAGTTTCTGTAGCAGTGGTGATTATTTTTACAGGATGGGGTTGCTAGCCAGCCGCATGTCCAACCTTCCCTATTTACCAGTCTTACTACTGGCTTAGCGAGGTAAAGGAGTGCGTTGGCGGCTGGGGATCGAACCCCGGACCACATGAGGCGTGGTCGGCAAGCATTCTACCACTGTGTCACCGACGCACTCACTGACATTAGACATATCATATTATCAACTGTAGGTTTGTAGGGATTTGACTGATCTGATGAACAACGGGGGGAGGGGCAGGAGTCCTTCAAATCAGGCAGTAGATCAGTTACGCACCTCTGATTATATATATATATATATATATATGTATATATATATACGACGAATCGGCAGAAAAGAGACAGCATAGCAACCAACCATTGGACTGGGTCCCAGTGGTTGAATTAATGGTCCACGAGATAAGTACTGGATTCTAACTGGTGAAAAATCCCAAGCACTAAGACGAAACAGCTATCTAGTACTCCATGGTGGGTGGTTGGTTGGTTGGTTGAAGGAGTTCCAAATAGTTCTCTTTTCTGACGTCACCCTCCAACTGACAGTAGTAACTTAATAACTAGCGTCCAATAAAAGTATCCAATACAGTCGTACATGAGGTCAATCACAAGCCTGAATAGCTTCTCAGTGGTAACACCTCTGACTGAGGTGAGCACTCCACTGAGTCACTTAGGTTCAAATCTCAGAAGGGATATGAGTTGTTTCTTCAAGATTACAGATAGATACCCGCCTTGCTTACTTGACTGGTGAATACCAGTTACCACAAAACCTAGATCTCGGAAGGGTTTCCTGTGACCTATTACCTCCAACCGTCTATTACCAACAATTCACAGTGCATATTACTGAAAGGGACATAATCTTTCCCCCTTATCACTGTCATTATCCCCTTACCACTCTAAGTGTATATTTAAAATTGGCATTATTATTATTATTATTATTATTATTGATATGACTATGTTTTTACGATCTCTCCTACCTCCCCAACCCTCTATTTTTTTCTTGTACTACTTCCCTGGAATTTAGACATACACAACGAAGCAATAAAAAATATAAACAAACTGGTGAGGATGGAGGCGGGGCGAGAAACTTGAAGAAACAAAAACGCAATGTAAATAAATATACGAGAGAGAGAGAGACAGAGAAAAAAGAGCGCTTAAAATGTCCAGAAACTAGGTCTGACCCAGATTTCGACCATTACTATTTTTTCTTCAAATTTATGCTATATATGTACCTTTATATATATGTGCATGCACTCTATACCATTTGAAATGTACTTCTTCTATAGTTTAATGTGGATAGAAAAACACACGCATAGATAGATAGATAGACAGACAGACAGACAAACATGAACATTGAAGAAAAATATCGTAGAGACAAGTAGAGAATTATACAAAAATATTTTTTTCTTCTATGAAACAGAAAAACTAGGCAGAGAATCATCCCTGTACTTGTTTGTTTGTCTGTTTGTTTGTGTGTTTTTTGGGGGGGGGCATTTTGAAGGTTTTTGTTTAAAGCAATTTAGGGCGTGCGTGCGTGCACACATACACACGCACAAACACACACGGACGCACAATTGTCACATGAGATGACGATTGTCCAGATCTGGGTCATTCTAATTATTATTATTATTAGTAGTAGTAGTAGGAGTTGTCGTATTATTTTGTTTTAAAAAAGGGTTTCTGGCAAACTTTTAGCCAACATACACATACAGACACACAAACAAAGATATGCACATGTCTCAACAATTCCCTCATTATTCTACTCAAAATATTCCTTCTAATTTTTTTTATACTTTTATTATTTAGCCTTTGTCTGAGTTTAGCTTTGCTAATTGTCTGGTTTGGAATCGTTTTTTTATTCGTTTGGTTGGTTGGTTGGTTGTTTTAATTGTCTAACTCAAACCAGCCTCCACCCGCCCAAAAAACATTTACACACACCACCCTCCCACCATCTACTCAGAATTTTCTCTTCAAATTTGGATTTATCCGTGAAGCTTAGCTAGCTAACTAACTAACTCACCACCTACCCAAAATACTTGTGCTCATCAACCTTACCTTACTACCTTCCTTTATTTAACTCTGTCTAACCGAAATAGAGTTAGAATAAGCATGTTATACGTTCACTACATAGATTTGACTAGAAGCTAAAATAAATATATATAAGTTAGAGAGAACTCCTAGCTTAGAAATAGGGAGTGAAGTAGTGGCTGACCACTGGCGCGCATTGACCACTTCACTTATTTGTGGAGTTGTGTATTAGCCAACAACACCAGCGAGTTGATTGCTGAAGAAATCGAAGAGAACGGATACAGAAGGCTAGTTTTGTCTATGCCAGTTTACGCTGTCTCTGGATTAGAAGACGTGATATCCGGCTATAGACCAAAGGACGTGTGTACTGCTCAGCGGTAGTTCGCTCTGTCCCCCTTTATGGCTGTGATTGAGACACTGCCATTGAAAGTGGAAGATACGAAAAGCCTGGCTCGTTGTCTTTGACCATAGGTGCCTGCATTCTATCTTCCATGTGCAGTGGTATAATAGGGTGAGCAATATTGAGGTTAGGCTTCAGTCGAGTGAGGAAATCAATCCACGAGGCTGTGAAGTTACATCGATTGAGTGAGATGGTTAGGACATGTGTTACGCACGCCTAGTCATCGTCTTCCTCGACCAACGGGCAATGTTAGCTGATATAGGGTCAGGCTGTAAAGAAACAATGGTGGTACAACCTAAACATGGTTTCATTAGTTAATGAAATCTACAACAGTCAGTTTAAGCCAGCCACATAGGAAGGTTTATCCTTCTTGGCTGGTTGGGTCCTCGGGACGGCTAAACCCAGTGGTTGGAAACAATTGGTGATATGGCTAAAAATCCTCGTTCTCAATGACTGGCACAGATGCATCCACTCCTTGTGACTTATAATTTCCAATGAAACTATATTGTTCTTCGTTATTACTGTTCCTTTTGTCTCATATCTCAGTCTACTGTCTCCAATATGCATTTCTTCTACTTTCTTCTCGTGTTTTTTGTGCTACATGGAGGGAGTGTGGTGGCTTAAAATGTTGCACATTGATGCAAAGTTCTACGTTGAAACCAGTCAGTGAGACAGAACCACTCGACATCTGCTATGTGGTCCCTGTTACTTCGGTTTGACACTTCAGACGCAACAGCATCAGCAGATGCAACATTACGCACCCACGACGAAGGATCGAAATCAAGACCTTTCTGTGAGCTACGGGTGAACTTGTAGACCATTCATTTAACCATTGGGACCAAATTCAATAACCAGTGGCCATCGATTCCAACCTGTGCCAATTCATAATTTGAAAGAAAATTCCTTTACGCTTCCAATGGAACATAGGGATTCACTTCAAGATAGAGTCTTGAAGTTTCTGTAGCTGTGGTGATTATTTTTATAGGATGGGGTTGTTAGCCAGCCTCATGCCCACTCTTCCCTCTTTATCAGTCTTACTACTGGCTTAGCAAGGTAAAGGAGTGCGTTGGTGACCGGGAATCGAACCTCGGACCACATCAGGCCTGGATGGCGAGCATTCTACCGCTATGTCGCCGACGCACTACATGCATTCAGTGACGACGAAATACGTAACAACCACTGTTTATGGTCCTTAAAGAGAATGTTACGTAATGTTATTATTCCCTTGAATTACGAGTGAAAAACACCGCTATTAAAGCACATCTTCATTTTTTCATGTTCTCTGCAATTCCCCCCCCCCCTCAGCTTGCGTCAGAATTACAAATAGCCTATCATTGAAAACTGACAAGATCTCCTCAGACATACGTCCAACTTGCTGTTTTCTCATTCAGGCTCCTTCACTACCCTCGTATTCTGTATGTTCACTTGAATTCCTGTCTTCACTGACGGTTCCTTTTGAAAAATATCTGGTTTTCGCTCATATGTCTTCGAGTTTATCTCACAGTAGACACAGCTCGTCACCTGCGGAGTCCATGTCTTCTAAAGTCTTCTCACTCATCACATAAGGTATTCCACAGGATTTTTTTCCACCATAACCAAGAATGCGTCGGTAGCACAGCGGTAGAGCGCCCGCCAACCATGCAAGTGGTTCAGGGTTCGATTCTCGGCCGCCAGCGCACTCCACTACCTCGGTAAGCCAGTGGTAAGACTGGTGTGTGTGTGTTGGTTTGTAGGGATTTGGTTGATTGGTTACAGGATTTCATCATGAGCTGACAATGATTAGAGAACCATTGGAAAACCTGGGATTACTGGACAGCTGTTTCGGACTCTTCATCAGTACGCACCCACCGAGGTTCGAACCCAGGACCTTCTGGTTACAAGCCTGGCGAGCTCGTATACCATTAAGCCACTGGGACCCGATCCACTGGCCCATGAATTCTAACTTCTGCCAATTCACGACATAGCGCGACCGCTAGCCAATGTCTTCGGTAAGTATTTGTCCTCACACCCGACCGACTTCACCCTACTGGTCACGACTTCCCACTAGAAAAAATAGTAATCAAGAATATCATGAGTGATAGCCGGCGATATTACTGATGGTTTTCGCTTGTATGTCTTCGATTTTGTGTAAAATTAGAAATAAATACTTCAAGAAGTCCATATCGCACAGAGTCATCACTCACTCCACCCTCTTCACTCACAACTCTCCCCTTGTATCTCATCAGGCAAAACCAGAAGCCTACATAGAAAACTATATGCTTGCACCAGCAAGTACAAAAACTCAACCATACCCTACTTAGCTCGTGTTCTGTGTGATAAAGAAAGCATTAGGCGTGACACCTATAATTCAATAAATAGTCAGTAGAACAACTGGATCTCGTCTTTCCAACTCATATCATTTGTAGGTACAACATTTTCTTTCTTTCTTTTCCTTTTCTCTCTCTCTTTTTTCTTCCGTTATGTGCTGCTTTGTTTCTTTCTCTCGCTTACGCCAGTAAATTTGACAGCTTCCACTTTTCTAACACCTTCAAACACTGTTTCAGCTTTACCTTTGCTACCGACATGCCAATATGTTGTTGTCATAATGAACTGAGATTACCTTAATCTATGTAGAATTTTATTTATTGATAATGTACTAACTGGATGCAATACTGTAGTAAAAATGCTGAGAATTCCATTCTGTATCACAAGTACCGTTTTGGAATAAAGCAAATTATATATATATATATATATATATATATATATATATATATAGACAAATTCTTATCAATATATGGGTAAAAAAATAGAAAATAGAAAAACTCACCGATAAGGCTTTTCTCCTGTATGTATCCTTTCATGTTGTTGTACATGACTGAGTTGTGTGAATCGACGATCACAATAACGACATGCATAAGGTTTAACACCGGTATGTATCCGTCTATGCTGGGATAGATAGGCACAGGTTGAAAACTGTCGTCCACACTGTTCACATCGATATGGTCGTGGATCTTGCTTGTGCGTAGCGGCATTATGTGCTGACAAATCATGACGTGAGAAACACACCTAGAAATAAATAAATAAAAGGGGAAAAACCAAAAAAATAATCAATAATAAGGATGTCTAGGTCATATATCATTGGTCTTGTGCATTACTAACGCGTCGGCTAGAGCACTTCCAACGGCTAACCTTTACTGAATACTGAAGATCAAGGTGGAACTGTGTCAACGATCTAAAATCAGGCATCTGCTGCTCACCTACACTGTGAGAAGACTATTGAATGTGCAGTGAGTGATAAGATGGGTGTGTGATTTGCTAACATTGGTTTCCGTAGAACAATTCCTCGAAAGCGAAGCATCGTACTCACTCCACTGCTTCTCATCAATGAGATCCATTACTGCTGAAGTATTTCAATGGAAACGTGAAGTCATATACGTGAAGAATATGGAACATTTTACCAGGACCAACGTTTTTTGTCCAAGTAAACACTCATTGAACTGTAATTCCAGTTCAACAATCGTTTATTTGAATTTTTTTGGATTTTCATCACAAAAAATCGATAACACCAGTTAGCGAGAGATCATTGAAAACTCGGGGAGTGAGTACTGGGTAGCTTTTTCTTCCGATTCTGTAACTCTTCGGTAGTGTGAACCCTCCGTCCCCCATTCACCCTTCCAGGAGTCAAAACTGGCACATTCTGGTTACAAGAACAACTTCGTTAACTATCCAGTTACTTGACTTGGTATTAAATGACGCCTGACTTCTGGATTTGTCAACTCTTGAGATGTAGAGCTGCCCTCACTGATGCGCTCAATGAGTGACCACGTAACTTTGACATGGTTATCGACCTCACTGGTCATGACTTCTCACTCCTATAATCAAAATCTCAATTGCCACCTCAATGATGGCTACTTGAAGGGATTTCCAGAAGCGGTGGTCAGAAGTCCTGACCAGTGGGGTTCACAACCATATCAAGGTGAAGTGGATACTCATTAAAGGCATCGATTAGAGTAGCTCAATATCTCAAGAGTTGACAAAGTTATAATTTAGGAGTCATCGAATTCCAGGGCAATTGGCTAAATGGCTAATGAGCTTCATCTCGTATTCTGAAAGTGCCGGGATCGATCCCTGGATAAATGAATGGTAGGTTTACAGTGATGAAGAGTCCCAGAACAGGACGAAACAGTTGCCCTTACTCACTCCCTAATTCTCAATGGTCTCTCGCTGACTGACGTTATCGGTCGTGACAGGGAAATCTAAAAATGACAATATTTTGTTTAATTTTTTCGGCTTTGGCACTGGGCCAAATTCTTTATTTTGTGAGAACTGTCACTCTGATGGTTAGGAGACAACAGTCTAGACCAATAAACCACGATTGTACAGACTGTTGGAGATTTCATCAAAATATCAGTTACCCCATAGAAATATCTCCTTTGTAACCAAATGAATTACGTAATTATGACTTACTAAAATATTTCGTCTTTTTCTTCAATTTAGCTGAGATAACATGAATTTTGTGTCCATCGAATTTTCAGACACAATTATAAGTTCAAGCATTTATTAGCATAGCTCCACCTTCATTCAAACCAGTGAACTCTACAACTAACGACTTGTCAGTAGAACTCCAAGAAGTCTGTTTCACATAGTAAGTCACTTAGTGAATTCTAATTGAATTCAAGCTATGCTTTCATGGCTATATGGTCAATATTGCAGAATCTCTGAAGGAAGGTCTTCGTTTCTACTGATCGTAGGGTGATGGATAAGAGCACTGTTGACTGGTAGCGGTAGTTCTCACCGCCTAGTTTTCAGCGCTGGTTTGTCATGTATAAAAGTATACATAAACTTAAGCACACTGTCTATCTGTTTTCGACATAGAACTTTGCACCGATGTGCACCAGTTCAAGTCGCCACACTCCCTCTAATTAGTACACAAAGCAAGAGAAGAAAGTAGAAGAAATGCATAATAGAGACAGTAGACAGGGATATGGGACAAAAGGAACAGTAATATCGAAGAACAATATAGTTTTATTGGAAATTATAAGTCACAAGGAGTGGATGCATCTGCGCCAGTCACTGAGAACGATTTTGAGACATATCAAAGATTGCCTCCAGCCACCATTGGTTTTCACAGTCCCAAGGACCACAATCAGACAGGAAGTATACGCCTCCCTACGTGGATGGCTTAAACTAACTGTTGTGGATTTCATTGTCTAATGGAGCCATGTTCCGGTTGACCACCATTGTTTCTTTACAGCCTTACCCTATGTCAGCTAACATTGCCCGTCGAGGAAGGCGATGGCTAGGCGTGCATGCGTAACACATGTCCTAACCGTCTCAATCGATGTAACTTCACAGCCTCTTCTATTGATTCTCCTCCTTCCTTACCTAGCACTCGACTGAAGCCTTACCTCAATATTGCTCATCCTATTACACCATTTCATACTGGAGATAGAATGCAGGCACCTATGATCAAAGACAGCTAGCTAACCTTTACATGTCTTCCACGCTCAATGGTCAGGTCTCACAGCTGGTCATAAAGGAGGACGGAGCGGACTGCTGAGCAGTACACCCGCCCTTTATTTGATAGCCAAAAGGCGGGTGTAAACATACAGCTTCTCTTGAGGCTGCTTAACTCCTCAACTAAGCTATTTTGTGGGTCAGACTTCAAGGCAGACACTGCCTGCTTCGGCCTGGGCGTCCAGGCAGTAAGTTTCCCAGCCAATAATAAAAAGAATTTCATTTATCCCATGTCGCATATTTTTTATAGACTCACGATGATTCATACAAAGAGAAGGTTAAAAAACACACATGTGACAGCTGAGTCATGCACACATACACACACCTCATAGAAAAACAATATTGTAAACTAGATTAAGACCCCCCAAGAATATCACGTACAATTCAATAAAGTACACGATAGTGTTAATCACAAATGACTACTGGTATTTATTACTGGGCTGTTATTTTTAATCTGCTTTGTTTTCGTGTGTATGTATGTGTGTGTGTATGAGTGTGTACGTGTATGGAGACACGTTTGTCTCTGAATAACTATTAATCTCAATACTCGATATCACCAAAGTAAGGACTAGCTTCAGAGCATATCCCCTGAAAGCCTTCAGAGTCCATTAATGGTGAGAACAGGAGACGTTTACACACCTCTTTTAAACCTATCTGTAAAACTTGTTTGGGGAAGGGCATATCCTGAAGTTTGTGGAATCCCCGGATGGCGATTAGGAAGTTTAAACCACCTTTATGCGGACAAAGCAACAATTTTAAATTGCACTAGAATTACCTTGCTTGGTAAACTTTGTTTTGATACCAGTCAAGGTAGATGTACTACTACCTCTGTTATTTGGTTTAGTGATCTTCATTGTTATTTTGACCTTCATTGTGTACGTTCAGCTTGACCTGAGTCTATTTTCTCACCTCTTAACTCTTTATTCATTTTTACCAGTTGATCACGGATTGATATCAGTTAGAGAACCACTGAAAACCAGCCACTGTGGGTACTGGACAGCTGTTTCCTCCGTCCTACTTTGGTAATCATGGGCAGTACGTACCCATCTCCAGCAAGGGTTCGAACCCAGGACCTTCCGGTTACAAGGCCATCGAGCTCGTATACCATTCAGCCAGTGGTACCTAACCGGATCCAATGTCCAGTGCATGAATTCTAACTTCTACCAATTCATGATTTAGTGCGACTGGCACCAACCAATGTCATCGGTGCGGAATCCATCCTCACAAACTTGACTGGATGGATCTCACGTGTATATATTCCTATTACAAGCCCATGTAAGCGTGTGTGATCAGATGGTTCGAAATGTGTTGTGCGCGCAAATATGCACAATACACGATTTCGACAAAAATTACGTCTTTTTTATTTTTTTCCTTCACGTTCCCAGTGGAACATAGGGCTCCTTCAAGCTAGTGGCTTGAAGTTTATGTAGCAGTGGTGTTTAATTTTACAGGATAGGGTTGCTAGCCAGCCTCATGCCCAACCTTTCCTCTTCACCAGCATTATTTCTGGCTTAGCAAAGTAAAGGAGTGCGTTGGTGGCAGGGAATCGAACCCCGGACCATATGCATGGTTGGCGAGAGTCTTAACCACAGTGCCACTGACGGCACAAAACAATGACAATAGTTTCATTTATTTATGAATTCATTCATTTACCAGACAGGCGATTTTAAAAACTTAAATCATATGGGTGTGTCAAAAATCATAATTGTGAATTAATTTTAATTTCAGAATTAATTCTTACGTCATCATATTAGCGTCTGTTATTACATTAAATAATAATCAATACTAATCAATACACACTTATGGTTGTATATATGCATGGATCTATATATATAATAAGAATTATATACAACCATAAGTGTGTATTGATTAGTATTGATTATTATTTAATGTAATAATGACACTAATATGATGACGTAAGAATTATTCTGAAATTAATAATTAATTCACAATTATGATTTTTGAACACCCATATGATTTTGTTTTAAAATCGTGTCTGTAAATGAATGAATTCATAAATAAATGAAACTATTGTCATTGTTTGTGCGTCAGTGGCACATGGGGTAGAGTGCTCGACGACGACGGATGTGCTCCAGGGGTCGATTCCTGGCCGACAACGCACTCCTTTACCTCGTTAAGGCCAGTAATAAGAGTGTTGAAAGAGGGAAGGATAGGCATCAGGCTGACTAGCGACCCCATCCTGTAAAAATAATCACCACTGGTACTGAAACTTCAAGCCTCTAGCTTCAAGTGAAGCCCTATGTTCCACTGGGATCGTCAAGGAATAAAACAAATTGTCATTGTTGATATAAGGATAAAACTTGGACACTATGGTGATAGAATATAACTCCATTATGGATACAAAATTTTCTTTTGATTGAAATCACGCAGTGTGCTTGTTATACAGTGAGTAATATTAACTGATGATGTGATCACACGCTTCAACCACAATTCATCATTGCTACTGCTCATAATCATATCAAGGCATTACTCACACTACTCACATAACTTTCTTGCTTCGTAGTTTATATACATGAGTAAAAATTGATGTGATTAGACATTTGATGAATAAAATCAATATGGGATAAAGTACATTCGGAAATATTAATAATAATAAAAATAATAATAGTGTTATCAACCATATACAATCAGATGGGAAATAAGATATTTTTATAGTAAAATTAATAAATAAATAACTTGTTAGAATGTTATAATGTGAATTGAAGTGAATACATTTCAACATTATTGATTATTATGCTCTGATTTGACTGGTGGTAATAATTTCTTCCATATCTCTGGTATTAGCGATGATGAGGCAATTCTATTGCATGTGTTGTGTGAAGTAGACTCGATGAACCAAAGCAGGATTCAGTAATCAACCACCTCTGTCTCTCTTCACCTACATATATGACTTCTTAGAATTTTGACACTGTCCCACCCACCCTATTGTGTGGTTTTGTGTTAATGCATGCATGCAGTTCAACTGCTGAGCTTTTTTCTAAATTACTTATCTTCGAGGGTGGGATCAATCATTCTAGCCTCAGCTAAATTCTTATATTCTTACAACCAATCTCACTACTCCTGCCTGATCTACTAGTTTGACCTATGACCTATATAGTTGACTTAACTCACAGTCATTGTAAGCTATTTTGTAAATAATATTATTTTGTCAAATTGGGTCAATCTACGCGGTCCTTTAGCCTATACAGCTTGTCCTATCTAAGTGAGTTTGTTGGAGGGTTTGAATGCCAATGTAATTCCTATTTTATTGAGAACCCTACGTAGGGAGGGTAGGGTCTCAGATGTCCGCTTCCTCCTTATATGATAAATCTATTGTAGATGTCTTATATTCTCTCTTATTTATGTTATCATTACTGGTTATACCATTATTTGTATTTTGCTCTTGACCGTTTTTGATATTCCTAATGAATTTATGGGATAGTTATTTGATACCAGTGCTTCTTCTATCTGTTTCATTTCATCATTTAGGTTGCTTTTTTGTACAACCTAGTGTTGCTATTGCCCCCCTTGTTAGACACTTAACTAAACCTGTCTTTACAGATAACGGATGAGATGAATTGAAGTCTAAGTATCTATTAGAATGAGTTGGCTTTTAATAAACGCTACTGTGCAGTTTACCTTCTTCTATTCGTTTTATTTTACAATCTAACATCATAGCTAATTCTCCGTGTTCATCTTTCGATTCAAATGTGAGTTTTATTCCCTTTACTAGTGAGTTTATATGTGTCAAGATCCTAGAGATATGTTCTCTATTTTAACACTGTGCAAGTGTCATGCGCATATCTTCACCACATTTTTGCAATGACTGTGAGTTAAGTCAACTACATGGGTCATAGGTCAAACTAGTAGATCAGGCAGGAGGAGTGAGACTGGCTGTCAGAACATAAGAATTTAGCTGAGGTGAGAATGATTGATCCCACCCTCGAAGATAAGTAATTTAGAAAAAAGGTCAGCCATTGAACTGCATGCATGCAATAACACTAAACCACACAATAGGGAGGGTGGGACAGTGTCAAAATTCTAAGAAGTAATATAGGTAGGTGGAGAGAGAGGGGGAGGTGGTTGATTACTGAATCCTGCCTGGTTCATCGAGTCTACCTCACCAAACACAACACAACATATGCAGTAGAAGTGCCGCATCATCGCTAATACCAGAGATATGGAAGATATCATTACCACCAGTCAAATCAGAGGATAATAATCAATAATGTTGAAATGTATTCACTTGAATTCACATTATAACAAGTTATTTATTTATTTATTTTACTATAAAAAGATATTATAATCATCATTATTTCCGAATGTACTTTATCTTATATTGATTTTATTCATCAAATGTCTAATCGCATCAATTTTTACTCATGTATATAAACGACGAAGCAAGAAAGTTATGTGAGTAGTGTGAGTAATGCCTTTAATTTGAGGACTTGAAGAAGAAGCAGAAAAGGCGTGCAATGCACGTGAGAACCACAGACATAAATATTGATTTTTCATTTTAAAATTTAAAATTTCAATTTATAGTCTATAAAAAAGAAGTTTTAACGGTCACTTTGGATGATATTGTGACGTAAAGAAATATTAAAAAATTGTCCTAATATTAGCAGTTATTGATGTGAAAGGACGATCAGTTGAAGTAATCGAACAATCTCTTCGTCTATGTCTGTATGCGTGTGTGTGTGTGTGAGCACTTAGTAATAATTACTGTTATCTATGGGATCAATATTGGTATCAACCTACTAAATATAAATGTACAGATATAAGTGATCAATGTAATATTTAAGATAACGATGACGTAATCACAGATAGACTATATACGTCATCGATTTAAATATGCTTTGAGAAAACCTTTATGATTTCAGACACACACACACACACACACATCAATACTACTACCAATTGAAAAGCCATAAACACCAGTTCATCATAGAAAAAATATCTTCTCGAAAACGATCACTCATACCTTCACACCTATACATTTATTGATTTTATTTCGCAATCCATTAAAGAAATCAATCAATAAATCAATAATTTTTTTTTTAATTTTTAATTTAAAAAGGTCACTATTTTTAGAAATTGTTAATTTATGTAATGGTAAAAAAAGGGGGAAAACATTTTTTTTTGAAAAAGAACCCAGCTGGATAGCAACAAAATAAACTATTTTTTAGAATCAAATTCGACCTTTTTTTTTCTAACATTTCATACATACACGCATACATACATAGTTCGAGGTGGGAAAACATATTCAAAATATTCACAAAATTCTGTAATCTGTTTTTATAGCATAAACGGGAATCAAAATAGGAGGCGATAAAGCGTAGGGATAATTTATTGATTGATTTATTGATTGATTGATATGGGTAGTTAGATAGCATTCACATCAAACACCAATCAGATCGAGGTTATCTAAACATACTCGACGACTGATTCCTGATTGATTCATTGACTCAGCTTGGTTTGGAGAGAAAGAGAGAGAGGGTGGAGAGCCAAATCAAATCAAACGACCTCAATGTTGCCTGTCTAGCCACTTGGGTGAAACATAGTAGTATTGGTTCGTGTGAGTTAGATATTATTCCATCACTCATTCATACTAATCAATAAATCAATCAGTCAATCAATAGTATGTGGTATCAAATATACATACTTGTTTTCTTGATGATCGATTACCATTTATCATAATCTGAAATGATTTCGAACCAACAGAGAACTCTAATCTTGAGTCACACAAAAAAATTGTGAAGGCATAAATTACACTATAGAGAAATAACCCAGTACATTCAAGTTACTAGGCTTCTCAACAATGGGCACTCATAACACACTATGAGAATTGAAAACATAAATTAACTTCACAATTAAAGTTCTCCATTCATATTCACTGATGACACAAGGCTTCATTTGTTGCTCTATATTATCGATCTATATTTATCGATCATCAGACATCACTCTAGTTTAACTGCAAGGTGAATATTGTCCCCCTGACCCCTTGTTGAGCTATGGACTACTGGAAAGAGACAGATCTCTCTCTATACAATGATGAAGAAGCAGCTAGCTGGCCCAACATTCCTGGCTGTAGTGACAAAATCAATATGCTAAAATCAATCAATCAATCAAATCAGTCTCTACAAACTAATTACATATGCCAATTCAGTTCATGGACGTAGAAAAAAAAACCCGCAGATATTGGTTAAAGTAATCAGGCACACACACACACAAAAGCACACGTAAACACGACACAAAACTACACATACAGCATAATTATACCGAAAAAAATTCAAACAAAAACATAGTAGATAGTATGATAATCAAGCGAACAAGGCACGTTTCACATTTTATGCAAATCTGTGTTATTGAATAAGTACAATAAGCACATTTTTCAACTCACCCACCTGCCCATACACACACACACGAGCAGCGGAGAGTAAAACCACTTTCAGACTGATATAAGAAAAAATTCTTTGTTTATTTCGGTGTTTTTACATATTTAGCCTAACGTGAAAGTTGGTTAGACTATCATCAAACAAAACGGAGGTTTCCTTCTTATTCTCTGATATTTTATTTATAGCCTAAGTATATTTCTCTCTCTCTCTACCGCTCTCTCTTAGCTTTCCATTGTCTTTTTCTGTTTGTTTTTATTTTTTTATCTTTAATTTTTCGATGAGCGGAAAAACACACTACGTTAAATATTATCACCAAAATAATAATGTCTTCGATATCAATGTTTGTCCTAGATTCAGGACATGCGTTCAGGACTATACATTCATAAAACACATAGATTATGTTTAGGTATATGTATTGAATATATCAATCAATAGGTATTTGCGTATGTCTGCATTTGTGTACGTCTATTTTATTAGCACATAAAGACATAACAAAGTGCAAACAGACACGCACACACACATACACACATACGCAAGCGTGCCCACACATATTCAAATCTTGTTTGCACTAATACATATATACATATATTTCTAGCACATATAGACATACATATGCACAAGCAGACAAGATTTGATCGATAGACATTTGAAAAAATCATTAAATATTATATATGATATATATATGTCCGTTTAGATAAATGATGTATGCAGAAATTTAAAATAAACACACTGACGATATATATATATATCCGACATTGACGTTTGTCCTTTAAATCGTGGATTAAGGGGGGAGGGACACCAGAGATGAAAGCATAAAATAAAAAATGGTTTGTGCGTCTTCCCCTCCCCCTCTCCTACCATACTCCCCGCTACCGTCTGTTTATGATATGAATTTATCACTCTACTTAATCTCAGCTATACAATACCAATGGAGTGAACTGGCTGTATAATTAATGGAGTAGTAGTGCAGTGTTTTTGGTATACCCAGGGTACAATACACACACACACACACACAAAGAATAAACATGAATTGAGACATGTAGCGCTCGCTACATGACAGGAGGAGAAAGTATGAGTCATTCAGATTGTAAAAATAATATTGGTATACGAGACACGTATCTAGGCTATTGAATATTATTCACACAAAAATACATATATTTTAGTAGGGGGAATGTGTCCAAATATTAGTTCACTTCTATGATATGTGGAATGACTCAGCAATACCATCCATGCTTTACTTGATAATTTCAGCCCTCACTCATTTTAATTTGTATTTTAAACAGGGAAAACAATCTTCATTGAGTTAATAATTAGGTTGTAAGAGCAGTCCGCCTTATTACACTGACTGACATTGTAGGTGTGACAAAGAAATATTGATTGGAAAGAAAACAAGGTTTTATCTCAAAACAACAAATCTACCATTGTCCTCTAAGCTGTTTTTGGAACATATCAGTTAGAGAACCGTAGGGAAACGACCAAAAGCGGAGGCGGCGGGGGGTTGTGTAAATACTAGCGGATAGCTATCTCATCCTCAGTGCTTGAGCCTCTTCATCAGTATGTACTCACCATCAGGGTTTGAACTAAATATTTTCTGGTCGCAAGTCGAGCTTGAAGACTTTTCCATAAAATTCCAACTTCTACCAATTCATGATATACAGAGTAATGCCTGAAGAGCCCCAAACAACACCGAAACAGCTGTCCAATACTCACTCCTTCAGTGCCTTCCACTGGTTCTCTAACTAGTGATGAACTGTGTTCGCGAGTAAAAAGAGCCAATCCTAAAAGAGTAATAATTTCAATTTTCATTCATGAGATTTACACATCAGCAATGACGTAATTATTCAGAATAACGAAGAAGCATAGTGTACTTCTTCAGTTGTCATCTAGTTCGTAAAAGCCTGAAAGACAAGATCAGCCAGGGGGCAATATCGTTTGTTCGACATGTAGCCTGTCTAAAAGCGTTCGGGAACACACACAATTCCCCAAAGATAACTTCAGAAAGCTGGTAGTGGCTCTATCAGGAGTACAATAATCGATGGCGAACCTCGGCAACAATTAGAATCAAGATTACTGGAATAATTCTGGAATACCTGTTCAAATCAGAATACAAAGCCAATCCACAAAACAACCTCAGAGTAATCTACAGAATACGTGAGAGTCTCTCCAGAAGGGTACGAATCAAGTTTATTCGAACCACAGAAGCAATAGCCATTCACATGTTAAAACCTGAACTCTACATAAAAAAGGGGAAGTTTGTTGAGTCATTAATTAAATCTACAGTGGACCTGACCTACCTTAACACTAAATATGAAATTTTTGTTTCCTCCTTACCTCCTTGCTTGTTTGTTTCTTAATTGTGCAATATTTCCCCCCCCCACACACCCTTTAATAAATCTCTACTCCTTATTACCTCCTTATCATGAGCTGACATCAGGTAGAAAACCATTAGAAAGCCTGCAGTACTGAGGTACTGGACGGCTATTTCGTCCACCTAGTTTGGGACTCTTCAGCAGTACGAAACAGCTGTTTAGTACTCCAGTACTGGACAGGTTTTCCAATGGTCCTTTAAGTGATGTCGGCTCAGGATGAAATCCTCGAACCAAACCAACAAAATACTTGAAAATTTAATGACAAATCTTTGGAAATAATTATTTTGTCGCTAAGATAATTTACTATATGTACATGTGTGATTGTGTGCGTCGGTGGCACAGCGGTTAGGATGCTCGCCGACCATGCACATGGTCCGGGGTTCGATACCCGGCCAACGCATTCCTTTACCTCACTTAGCCAGTAATAAGACTGGTAAAGGGGGAAGGTTGGGCATGAGGCTAGCAATCCCATCCTGTAAAATAAACACTGCTACAGAAACTTCAAGCCTCTAGCTTGAAGCCCTATGTTCCACTGGGAACGTGAAGGAATGTAAAGTGTCAATTAACACGAAACCTAGTTGGTGTCCAAGGTTTCTTGTGACCAATTGCCTTCAACCATCTAACATCAATAATTCACAATGAATCGCGATGGCGAGCTACCAAGTGGCATGGTGGCAACATTGCAAACCTGACTGATAGAATTCAGTCTGCACCAAAGAAAGGACTAGACACGTCACACTAGTTACTAGTGTCCAATGAGAGTATTTGTGTTTTACTGTTGTACAGTGTTAGTTAGGCACGCGGGTGGGGGAGGAAGGTTGGGAATAAAATGAAAAAGGAGTGGTATGGAAAAGACTAAACTTTGGATCACATGAACAACTTTATTTGACTAACTTTCATTTTGGTACAAGATAGAAATGCTCTTTCAGATTATATTATTGACTGATATCAGTTATAGAACCATCGACAGACGTCAGGAACACCACTGAACACAAGTTTCCTTTGACTTAGTTTGGAACTCATGACCCAATTCAGGAATAAATGCATCTCCTTTAGGTTACAAGGTGAGCTTGTTGACCAGCCGCTTTAGGCGGACTTCACTGGTTACGATTTCTCACCGACACCACCATGTGTCGAGTATGAAAACAAATAATATTCACCAATAAAATTAGCAGTGCGTCAATGGCACCGCGGTAGAGTGCTCGGGGTTCGAACCTAGGCCGCCAACGCACTCCTCTACCTCGTCATGCCATTAGTAAGAATGGTAAAGGAGGAAGGTTGGGCCAGCATGAGGCTAGCCACCCCATCTTGTCAAAATAATCACCACAGTTACAGAAACTTTAAGCCTGTGGCTTGAAGTGAAGCTCTATGTTCCACTGGGAACGTAAAGGAATAAAAAAAGTGATTGGCAGACGATGGCATTATTTTTTGCCAACTGATAACAGCAAGAACGTATAAGATAATAACTTCTATCCCGCACTCATTAATTGGAGTACGCAGACTGGTCTAAAGCTAACCTGAACTTCCCAGGGTCAAAATCTTTCCTGTTGACGTCATCAGTGCGTATCGCCTGAGCAGCCTTACACATTAGAATGAAATAGCTATATCAAATATACCTTGATCATTAATTAGTTTTCAATAATTCTTTATCGATCTAATTAATTGATGTCACTTTCTCACTTAACTTGAAACCAAACGAAACCTTGGATACCAAAGAAAAAAAAGCCCTAAGGGAATAAGCGGTATTTTTGTTTTTAAAACAATTGATTGATTCCGCCCCCGGCCGAAAGAAGCCAATATCAATTTTTTCATGATTTTTGAAAAAAATTTTCAATCAATAAATATATTTAAATTCAAATATCAAAAGTGTTTTCAGTAAACAAAAAATAATTGTAAGGGTCATTATGATTGTGTTTAGATAGTGAAAAGCGTGTTACTAGGCTATCTAGACATACTGGAACCATTTTGTCCAAAAATTAGGTCAGTCGGAATTCCACCTCACTAGCTCTTCAGCATGTGTCCCATCCATCGCCATTATCTTCTACAAGTTTATTCAGTTGCATATTCTTGGCTGATTCGTCCGTCTTCCTTTCTAGCTGATCGGCTAACAATCTGATCTTCAGCATGGAGTCAGTAATGGCAGCAGTCCATGAGAGTCTCTGCCCTAGCCTGTTGGAAATGTATTTGGTGACGCGTTAGTCAAGTTTATGTTTCAAAGATGGAAGATCTGAATGCTGTATCGTATGCTGAGTTCAGCAGCAGAAGGATAATTTACTCCTTCCGAAGTATCGTGTCAAGCTTTTAAGACGAACAAGATTGAAACCTACCAAAGATCAATTTAATTGCAAACCAAATCAGAATGAACAGTTGAAAAACTCCTCCTTCAAGGAAAATCTATTTCATTTGCACTTAAAGATAAATTTAGTAAGTAGAGAATTGAAATCCTTCAAGAATGAATAATATCCAACTCCCTTCATTGATAAACATTTACAGAGAAACATCGATACCTGGGCTAAACCAGAATTTGCTAAAGAAACAATTAATTGGTTAAAGGATTTCATCATGAGCTTACATTGGTTAGAGAAACATTGGAAAACCAGTCGTAGGGAGTACTGGACAGTTGTTTCGTCCGTTCTAGTGCTTGGGACTCTTCATCATTACTCACCCATTGACCGGGGTTTGAACCCCGGACCTTCTGCTTACAATCAGAGCCCTACAAACCAATACTTGAAAACAACTAATTGCCTGTCTAAAATTTGATGGGAGGTGAAATAAGAGGGGGGGAGGGGTGACCGAAGTTATCTGTTATGGGTGATGTGAAGAATATTCTGTGCTGTACTGATGCATATCATGTGGTCTCCAAAAGATCTGAACTTTGAGGAGGTTTTATGGCAAGTGATAGAAAAGGCGGGTAGAAAAGGCAAGACATCAAGTAAACATAAAGAGAAGGCTGAGATAAAGATCAATAACCAAACAACCAATCAACAACAACAAGCACCAATCGATATCAACGGGAGAAATTTGATTAAGCAGAACCGTTTTAAACACAGAAGACTAAAAAATAATGAGGATACGAAAACTAGGCAGGATTGGAAAGGCGGCAGGTCAGACCTTCATCACTGTGAAATGAGTTGGAGTTATAGAAGATGATGCAATATTCGGATTTTCACCACACACCAATGTCAAGTCATCAATCAGTTCTTCCATGTATATGGATCAGAAACTCGGAGAGTGAGTCACAGAAATCATTCCCAACAGCCAGATGCAAATGTTTATCAACATCTGTCCTCATTGGCCTCATAATGAAGATCAGCTGGACAGCTGACCAGGAAAGAATCGCTTAAAAATATTCGGAAGAAGGTGAAGATGGATGCGATACACGATAAGGAAATCGATGAGTGACATCATATTCAGTGTAGACCATCTCACTAGTGGTACCCAAAGGGGAAACGACGAGTTGGGTACGGTGGGTTCAAGGATTTTATCATGAACTGATATTATTTAGAGAATCATTGGAAAACCATCCACCAAGTACTGGACAACTGTTTCGTGCGCTTAGTTTGGGAGTCTTCGGCAGTACACACTCACCATCAGTGTTCAAAGTCAGGAACTTTCGATTAAAAGGCGAAATCTTAGACCATGCGTTCAACCACTAAGATTGACTGGCAGAGCTTCAGGTCAGATGACAATGGGTGATGCGATTCGCTGTCGTCAGTTACTAGTGTGTACTTAAAGATCCTGGGCGAAATTGAACTATTGTACCAATATAATTTCTGTACATTATATGAAGACTGTTCAGGATAGAGCTATTGTTACTATTTTTACTATTACAAGCCACTTGTTGGTTTAAATGCACACTCTAAGCCGAACACAAAGAACCAGGGATACCGCTGGTGATCTCGTCCTCCCAAACAAGTGAGACGGTCATCTACTGTTTACATCAAGAACTACTTACTAGTCGCCAGGAGTAGTTCGATTCCTGGTCGGATAACAACCTCCCCCTCGCCAGCCTCAATAAAATGGGGTACACAACATCACCAATACCATGGCTAGTGAAGCCTAAAAGCCTTAAAGCTTGAAAAACTATCTTCCTAATCCGAACACAAACGAGTTGAATTCATATTATCCTATCGCATACTTTGTTCTACTCATCTGACTGGATCTGACTTTCTCTTTTTCTATCTTTCTGTCTATCTCCCACTGTTTCTCTCTCTCTCTCCCTATCACTTTCTACTGCTTTTGACATTTAAAAATATATAAATGAAACTTTGTAGGGGAAAAAAATCATCGGAGGAAATGAAACAAAGTAAAACTATTTATTAGTCTAATAAACGCATCATATATTCTTTTCTCTCTCTCTCTCTCAAAAATTTATATATATCAAGTAAAAAGTGCATTTAACCCAGCCACCCACCCCCTACCACTCTCTACCATCTAAATCCATTCAACCTAACAATGACTATTATTATTGTTATTATTATTATTATCACTATGATTACTACAACTTTTTCAAATCTATTTTTATGCGCTAAAGGGGAAGTATGAGACGATGTGTAGAAGAAAAAAAATAGACAAACAAAAAATCAAAAAAAACAAAATAACATAGATTTTGTCATAAAACTAGATCATTTCGGACATTCTCACAATTCTCAATTGTCTTCCTCCCTATCGCCTTCCACATCCTACTACTATTACACTTACTTCTTTATCGGATGTGTTTCCGTTTTTACTTCTTTTTTCTCTCTCTTCTTTCGACCAATCAGAAGTGTCCATGTATGCCTGTCTGTCTGTCTATCTATCTGCCTGCCTATCTGCCTAATTGCCTATCTATTCATCTATATATTTTATCTGTATTTGAATATAAGCATTCACTTTGTTTGTCTGTGCACAAATCTATCTGTCTATACGACGAGTATATTTGTGTGTGTGTATGCGCCTGCGCGCAAGGTCCAACCTAACCCCTCTTTTTTCTCTCTTTTGTCTACATCCTAACAAGTTTTTGAAAAAAATCTTGATGAAGTATGGCATATATATATGTGTGTATAGTGAAATTAGCTGCTCTTTTATATTATTATTAATAATAATAATAAATATTATTATTTATTGTATGTGTGTGTGTGTATTTATATATACAGGATAGTTCTGACTTCCTTAATCTGCCCCCTTCTTGTTGCTTCTATGCATGAATGAATCGACGCACATACACACACAGACAGATAGAGAGATAGATAGATAGATAGATGGATAGACAAACAGACAGACAGACAAAAGAGAGAAGTACAGATTGAAAGGAAAACTCAGTCAGCCGATTGATGAACTAGTTTTTAGACAAGTTTATCACAAGACAGTCCGGATTAAAAAAAATATAAGCAACTTATCACGATGATGATGATGATGTTGATGAATGGGAGGCATAATTTGTAGAAATGTTTAGGTTAACAGAAAAAGATAGAGCGAGAGAGAGAGAGAGGGGGAAGTAACTTTCAGTGTGTGTGTGTGTGTGAGTGTTGTTAAAGTTGGATGATTAATTGAAGGCTTCATATACAACAATTTTGAATAGATGTGCAGAGCCTTACTACTAGTAGTACTATTACTACGTGTTCTTTGTGTGCTGACTGGGACTGACTGGACTTCCAACGAGAAAGCTGTTTAATACGTGCACCTACTCTCTCAATTCACGTAGGACAGTCTAAGTGGTGTGTGATGTCTCTTGAATATTTCTTCAAGGGGGATGTCTGATCCACCTCTTCATTTCCTTCAACAATATTTCTGGACAATAAAGAGGGGTTCTTGGTTTCATTTGCTGCCAGAATTTTTCGTTTCATGCTTATCTTCTATCAGAGAGCCCATCTGATCTTCACAGTATCACGAGGGTACATTCACAATCTATTTTATGTAACTCACACCACCCTCTTCACTCACAATTCTCCCCTTGCATCTCATCAGGCAAAACCAGAAGCCCATATAGAAAACTATATGCTTGCACCAGAAAGTACAAAAACTCAACCATACCCTACTTAGCTCGTGTTCTGTGCGATAAAGAAAGCATTAGGCGTGACACCTATAGTTCATTAAATAGTCAGTAGAACAACTGGACCTCGTCTTTCCAACTCATATCATTTATAGGTACAACATTTTCTTTCTTTTCCTTTTCTCTCTCTCTTTTTTTCTGTTGTGTGCTGCTTTGTTTCTTTCTCTCGCCTACGCCAGTAAATATGATAGCACCTACTTTTCTAACACCTTCAAACACTCTGTTCAACTTTTGCTTTGCTACCGACATGCCAATATGCTGTTGTCATAATGAACTGAGATTTCCTTAATCTATGTAGAATTTTATTTATTGATAATGTACTAACTGGATGCAATACTGTAGTAAAAAATGCTGAGAATTCCATTCTGTATCACAGGTACTGTTTTGGAATAAAGCAAATTATTATTATTATTCCCGTGGGCACTGAGTGCAAAATAAAACTTAAGAAACCCTCTTCCCAGGACTTCTGTTTAGCTAACTCCAAAATTATCTATAACATCTTATGTCCTCGATGTCATCTTTGGACCCATCATGTGAAAACTGTCATTTCCCATTTCCAATCACACTTAGGCGACAGTCTACCTTAAGCAGAGTGTGTCCGATCCATCTGCATATTCTTATACATTGATTATCCTTTTTCTAGTGTCATCAGTATGGAAACAGGGGAGGAAACTGCTGATGAAAGTCTCTAACAGCCTGTTGGCAATGCTCTCCCCTTGACTCATAAGACAAGTTCCTGAACTTTAGTGCTGAGGAAGTGACTGACATAACATTAGTGCTGAAATTATAAATTTTCTTTTGTGTATTCCAAAACTCATTTCAGAATGATAAAGGACTATCATGTCCTTCCAATCCTGGATAGTTTAGACATCGTCATCAACATCATCATTTGTGTCATCACCTTGAGTTGAAATGAAGCTTCCTGGTGAGATAAGTCAAGGAAGTTAATCTCTCTTAATATCTTAAATATCTCTTTCGGTAATACTGATTGGACCGTCTTCTCTATGTTCACCTGAAACCATGTGTTTCCTGCCAGCCTCTTCGCCTAACTTCTTGGTTCTCCCCTGCTAGTCTTCAAGTCTTTGTAATATTAAAACAATAAGGCCTCTTCAAAGTCCATGTCTTCTAGAGTCTTCTCATCCGTCCAACGTGTTACTTACTGTCTTCTCGCTCCACACGTACGATGTTCCATATGATCCATCCCATCACAGTTAAGAATATCATCAGCGATAGTAGGCAGGATGCCTTGTCGTACTCATGCCTTCAATTCAAAGTCTTCAGTCTACAGATAGGTAAGAGGCAGCAGTTAGCGGTAAACTTCAACTGAAAGAACCTAGACCTCATGTTTCATGTCGGCAGTCATTTAACTTTAAAATACGGAAAAAACTGAAATCCCTTAAAAGATTGACAGTTGAATACTGGCAATAATTATCTTCTAAAATATTGAATAACATTCATTCACCTCTAAGTATTTTGTTAATCACATCTCATAACACTAACAAAATTTAATTGCATAGTCTATAATTATACAAATGAACTAGATATTGGACATAGATTATTATTATTATTCTTTCATCTGTGTATATGAATTATTTTAACAACACGTTCAGTTACTTACTGGCAGCCAATTGAACGACACTTGGTTCTTACCCTAACCTCCATCTCTGCCTCTTTCTGTCCATGCTAGGGAAAAACAGTTCCCTTCTACATAGATTACACGTTGAGTAATTTATGCATAGACACTACTATTAAGGCAAGGCAATCCAGTGCTGTCCACACATATGGTAAGTTGCGTAAAATAGAAATGTCCTAATTCTGGGTCATTTTTTAACTATCAATAGTCCGGTGAAATATGCATTGACTGACGTCAGTCTGGAATAATCTAAGTAGTTTAGTGTAATGTTACTGGTGAAAAGGCGAAAGAGTCCCAAGATTTCCACTGAGACTGCTGACATTCTCGAACAACAACTATCTTTTTCGTCTCTTTCTTGGATATCATAATTGTTACAGAATTTTTTGATTGGTTATTGGGGTGGGGGAGTTTGTTTTTGTAACAATAAGCATGATAATTAGTATTATTATTATTCCTATTCTTTCTTATACAATGTCTGATCAGTATTTAACTGTATGTCCATTATCTAGTTCAGTGTGTACAGAAATGCCAGTTGTGGGTGTGTGTATGTGTGCGTGTGTCCTAACGAAGGGACATGTAGGATTGAGAGGGAGAACAAAAAAAACATATATAGTGATAGATAGCTAGACAGATAGACAGACCTATATGTCGGTACTTGTGTTTCGTCCCCCTAGTACTTAGGTCTCTTCAGCAACCGAAGTTTAGGAGAGCTCGTAGACAATATTCTCCAGTGATATCATTGCCTGGTGATGTCTGAATGGTCTACACGCTGGCCTTGTAACTGGTAGTGGAATCGTGAACACTAGGACGAAACAGCTGTTCATTACTCCCTGTGGCTGGTTTCCAATGGTTCTGTAACAGATATCAACTCGTGGTCAATGCTGTGAATAGATGGTCACTGGTTTGTGTTCAAATCATTTCAATATTTATCCTTGCCTCCCTCTCTTCTCCTTTCCTTTCTCTCCTCCTCTGCTAATGTCCCAGTGGCAGCATAATCTCAAGGGAATGTGGCTTTAAAGGACTGACAGGCCTCTCTCTTACTATTTGTGCATGTATATGAGTATTTCTGCGCAAATGTGTATACGAAAGATGAGGGGATACAGAACTGGATTACATTGACTCTTAGCCGGCTTAAAGATAAATAGCGAAGTGGTTGGTGGAGTGTGTTGACCACTTCACTTATTTGTGGAGTTGCATGAATCAACACCAGCGTATTGATCCCTGACGAAATCTCAGCATGGATACATAGGACTCGCTAAGCATTAACCTGCCAGTCTTTCATCATAGGTATCTGCATTCTATATCTCATGTTAACTGGTATAATAAGGTGAGTATTATTGAGGTTAGCTTTCAGTCAAGTACTAGGTAAGGAGGGGAAATCAATAGACGAGGTTGTGAAGGTATATCAGTTGTCATGGTTAGGATATGTGTTACGTATACATGCCTCGTAGCCAACTACTCGAGCAATTATGGCTAGCATAAGATCGATCAGGCTGGAAAAGAGTTAGTGGCTACATCAGTCAATGAAATCCATAACAGTTGGTTTAAGCCAGCCAACCAGTCATGTATGAAGGCGTAGACTTCTTGACTGGTTGACGCCCTCGAGATAGTAATAATAATAATAATTTGCTTTATTCCAGAAACAGTACTAGTGGTACAGTGTGGAATTTTCAGCACATATCTACAATATTTGCATCTAATTTTATCAAACATTTAAAAGGAGTATTTCAAAAAATGAAAATAAAAAATACGAAGAAAAATACCAAGAAGTAGAAAGGAAAATAAACATCATATAATCCAATGGACCATTGGATCGGGTCCCAGTGGCTCAATGGTCTACGAGCTTGCCTTGTAACCAGAAGATCCTGGGTTCGAATCCCGGTGGGCGCGTACTGCTGAAGAGTCCCAAACTAGGACGAAACAGCTGTCCAGTACTCCCAGGTTTTCCAGTGGTTCTCTAACTGATGTCAGCTCATGATGAAATCCTCCATACAATTAAACGAAATCCCTACCAAACCAATACTTGAAAATACAAAATTTTTTAAGGTGGTGACTTTGGCGTTCACAACCAATGATTGTCAGTTAATATTGCCGAAAAGTATAGAAAATAAGAAAAAACAGCCACAAAACTAATAATTACATGATGGTTAATGACAGGACAATTTCGTTATACTCATAGTGCTGATAGAGTCGGAACCAGTAGATACACAAAAGAAGGAGTAGAGTAAAGTTCAAAAAAGAAGCCAATGTTAATATTTTAGGTAGCTAAGTATGTTTGAAGAAGGAGTTCAGTAAAGAATGCAAAATAAGAGAGAAATAAAAGAGCCTAAAATTATGTTGTTAATAACAAAGCAAGTCATAGGTTTCACGCTTAACATTGTCTCTGTCGCTTAGAACACGGGCCAAGTATGGTATCGTTGAGTTCCTGTACTTGGTTGTACGAGCATAGATTATTTTATACTGATTTCTGGTTCTAACTGATGAGACACAAGGCGAGAGTTGGGAATAGAGGGGGTGTTGGGGATCGGAGAGTATGGTTTTTGACCATCTTTCGCATGTATTCAGATGCCTATCAACTAAAGTAGTGACGAGCTGACTGAGATTTACACCACTAGTCCTACTGACTACCTTCAACATCCTTCTCAGGATGGTATAGTCCTTTTTCAGTAGACCAGGAAAGACTAACGGGGAGCAGTAAAGTAGAATAGGTAAGATACAAGAGTTGACAAATTGTGAAAGTAGAGGTTGGGTGATTCCAGATTGTCCAAGTTTCTTAATGTAGTAGGTAAGACAAAACTACGAACTAATGAAGGCTGGAGACGATTGATGATATAGCTGGCTCGAAGTCCTCGTTCTCAATGGCTGATGCTCTTTGTGATTTATCTCTCGATTACATTTCCATGTTTTATCTCTTTTCTGAGGCTCTCCTCACTATTTTTTCTTGCTTTGTGTGCTACATGGAGGGAGGGTGGTTACTCGAACTGCTGTACATATCTGTGCGAGTTTCTGCGTTGTAGGCAGTTAATCAGTCGGTCAGTCAGTGATGTTATTCTTCCTATAACACAAAAAATGTGCGTCAGTAACACAGAGGTGGAAAGTCCGCAAACCACTCAAGTGGTCCAGGATTCAATCTCCTATCAATGCACTGCCAAACGTCGCTTAGCTCGTAACAATCCTGTCAAGGCAGGAAGGCACTAGCAATCTCATACCATTGAAAATGCAACCTATTGTTATTTAAAGTTCACATATCTAGCTTGAAGACAAATGTTTCACTGCAAATGAAAATGGACTAAAATTAAAATAAAAAAGTCAAAACAGCTAGAACAAACAGCCATTTATGGTTTTTTTTTTGAAGTTTTTTCCCAATCTAATCCATCCTGCATCAGCTGACACTGTCTGTCGAGGAAGGCGATGGCTAGGCATGCATGCATGCATGCGTAACACGTGTCCTAACCATCTCAATCGATGCAGCTGCTTCACAACCTCATCGACTGATTTCACCCTCCCTCCTTACCTAGTACTTGACCGAAGCCTAACCTTAATGTTACTCAACCTATTTCACCTGTCACCTAACACATAAGGTAAACTGCAGACACCTATGACAAAAGACAGCTTGCCAGACTTTTCATGTTTTTCACTTTTAGTGTTCATGTATGGCAGTCACAAAGGAGGATAGAGTGAACTACTGCTGTTCAGTACTCAGTCTGTCTGTCTGTCTTTTTTTAACATAGAACTTTGCATCGATGTGCAGCAGTTCAGTTCGCCACACTCCCTCCATGTAGCACACAAACCAAGAGAAGAAAGTAGAAGAAATGCAAAATAGGGACAGTAAACAGGGATACCAGACAAAGGAATAGTAATAACGAAGAACAATATAGTTTCACTGGAAATTATAAGTCACAAGGAGTGGATGCATCTGAGCCAGCTATTGGGAAAGATTTTGAGCCATATCATCGATTTCCTCTAGCTGTCATTGGTTTTTACCCTCCAGAGGACCGCAAACAGGAAGTCTACACCTCTTTACGTGACCGGTTAAACTAACTGTTGTGGATTTCACTGACTGATGAAGACATGTTTTGGTTTGACCGCCGCTAGCTCTTTTCCAGCCTGACCCTATATCAGCTAACACTGCCAGTCGAAGCGGGCTGTCCAATACACATGTCTTTGGTTGAAATCCAATCGGATACACATCTACTAAGTCAGAGATGGTGTAAGCTAGCATATTCGAAACAAGACGTTAGTATCTGTGTTGAAAACACCTTTCATTTAGTCATAATATTTTAAAATTCCTCCCACTCCCAGTTGCTTGTGGATGGAGTTGCTAGCTAGCTAGCTTCACACCCAACCTACCATCTTTTCCAGGTTTCCTATCTATTGACTACTACACCTAGGTAAGGTTTTCTGAAGTACATCAGGTAGCAGTCGAACCTCAAACCACTTGGCTGATTGTCGAGGATTTTGACCGTAGAAACACTTATGCCTATACATTGAAGACAGGGAATAAATGAAGGAACTCTTGTGAATCTTTAAAAAAATCGCTGAAAAGCAACGTCTATATCTTCTTCTATAGTGGTTGTGTTTTAAATTGTCACGATTAAAACAAAAACACTAATTTTCAAGTATTGGTTTGGTAGGGATTTTTTTTTAATTGTATGGAGGATTTCATCATGAGCTGACATCAGTTAGAGAACCACTGGAAAACAATATGAAGGTATCTATATACTTTATATCTCTACAAAATAATTAAATATACACATTGATTCAAAACAATGCTTTAAGAAAATTCTAGCTGACAGTCTAAGGCATGCTGCGAAGTCGCTGAAATACATACGATTGAGTGAACTAGATTTTGGACAATTAGGCCTTTATTCTCTACAAACGAATATTCTTCAAAATAGTTTTGGCTTTGAAGAACCTAAACAAAGTGGGTTGAATGACATATCATAAATAAAGCGACCGATTAGTGCTGAAGTAAAAACTCAAAAAGGGTCGAATTATGATCAGTGATCATAAAGAGTAGAAATCTAGTAGTAGGACCTAATCCGATCTCTGTTCAAATGACGACCAAGATCTAGTACGAACTCTTCATTTGCCTTCTGAGTTAAACTAAGGAGAAAAAGTAGCCGTAGCATTGTTGATTTTTTCCATGACTGCGTGGGATGTTGATAGACTAACGCAAAACCTTTCCCCTTTCTCACATTTACCTACTATCAGCTTGTACAAACGGGGTGAGATTTAAGAGTGTAGGCGTCCGGGAATCGAACCTTGGACTACTGAGACATAGAGCTTCAAGTCAGAAAGTTTGAAGTTTCAAAATCAATGGCGTTATTTTTTTATGGTATGGGGTTGGTAGCCTCACACACACCACCTTAACCTTCCGTCTTTACCACCCGAGTTGCTAGTTGCCGAACAAGTGAGGCTTAGGAAGGGGCGTCGGCTGCCGAGAATCGAAAGTTGGATCACGTGAAGCATGGTTGGCAGGTGTTCTACTCCTTAACTATTGACGCAAACCCCCACCACCCTCCCGAAGACAAATATAATCTAACAATATCATTGTTGTTATTACTAGTAATATAATGTTTAGTAATAGTATTGTTATTTTACCCCAAATCAGCTGGTGAGTTTCACAAAGCCGTCATGTTTACTCCTCAACTATTGTTTACTTGACTTCATCAAAGGAAACAATGCAGCAGTGACGATGGTGATGATGATGTTGAATTTTCAGCTCGGTAGTTAACCTTCCACCATGCCCCACACCACTTCACTCCACTCTACGCCCTCCCCCCGCCAACTCAAAAAATGGCAATAATACTCAACTATTTACTGTCTATCATTATTCTTCAAGATTACTAAAGAATTACTCAAATAAAAATGCATAAAAGCAAAAAAAGAATATGAATTTACCGCCAAAGAAAATAGTTACTATGGCAACCAGCTGAATGGAAGATAAAAGCCTTTATTCTTCAAACGCCAATTTTGAGAAAAATGAAAATAAAAGGAGAGAAAGTGACACGGGGAATCAAAAGCCTGTGTTCATCTTCTACTGAAAAAAATTCATTGGCGAGGACCAACGGATAACTTAAAAAATCAATCGTGAGAATATTCTCTGCGGTTAGGTTGATTTCCTTCTACCAAACTAGGATGAAACTGTTGTCCGGTACTCCGTGATGGTTTTCCAGTGGTACTGGACCCGATTTCAGCTTATGATGAAATCCTGCAACCAAGAAAATCCATGAAAATCAATACTTGGCAACTAATCTAATACTCACTAGCGACTGGTTACCTGGGTTCTAATGGGAAGTCGTGACCGCCAGTAGAATGCATCAGGTCGGATAGGAGGACAAATACTATTGGTTAGTGCCATTCACACCAGTGAATCGGGTCACAGTGGGTGAAAGAATGGTCTACGAGCCCACCTTTTAACTGGAAGGTGGGTCCTAGGTTCGAACCTTGGCAGGGGGTGTGTATTGCTGAAGGGTCAGTGCCAATCCAATCCCTGTAGGCCAAAACTAGAATGTTCATTAGTTCAATCAAAAGTCAACAGATACTCTTCTTTCATTATCTCAAACTTTATGTATCTTCCAAAACAGATATATTGGAAGAACAGAGAGAAAAGCCAAAGAGTCTGAGATTAAGAAGAGGTAATTCACTGCTGAACATGCCAATCGTGAAACATCCGATCAACAACACAGGACGCCATGCTGACATCTTAAATTCCATTTAAAGAAATAAGCAAACATGCAAGCTAAAGTCTTTTGAAGTTCTTAGATGCTATCGCTATCACAAACTGCTTAAACCTGATTATGTATTCAAAAATAAACTGTTTTTTTATTCCTTAATAATAATAATAATTTGCTTTATTCCAAAACAGTACATGTGATACAGAATGGAATTCCCAGCATTATTACTACAGTATTGCATCCAGTTAGTACATTATCAATAAATAGAATTCTACATAGATTAAGGAAATTTCAGTTCATTATGACAACAACATATTGGCATGTCGGTAACAAAGCCAAAGTTGGACAGTGTTTGAAGGTGTTAGAAAAGTGGGAGCTGACATATTAACTGGCGTAAGCGAGAGAAAGAAACAAAGCAGCACATAACGGAAAAGAAAGAGAGAGAGAAAAGGAGAAGAAAGAAAGAAAATGTTGTACCTATAAATGATGTGAGTTGGAAAGACAAGATCCAGTTGTACTACTGACTATTTAATGAATTATAGGTGTCACGCCTAATGCTTTCTTTATCACACAGAACACGAGCTAAGTAGGGTATGGTTGAGTTTTTGTACTTGCTGGTGCGAGCATATAGTTTCCAATATATAGGCTTCTGGTTTTGCCCGATGAGATGCAAGGGGAGAGTTGTGAGTGAAGAGGGTGGTTTGAGTTAGATAAAATGGACTTGGCCCATTTTTCACATGAGTCCATGTGCCTATCAACCAGAATATTAACAAGCTGGTTAAGTGGCACGTTGCTTACCCTACTGACAACCTTTAACATCCTGCGTAATATGTTATAGTCCTTCTTCAGTAGCCCGGGAAAAACTAAGGGGGAACAATAGAGAATAATAGGCAGGATGCGAGAATTAACGAATTGTAGGAGTAAGGGAACATACAACTCCTTCAAGCTAGAACTTTGACGTTTCTGTAGCAGCGCTGTTTATTTTTACGGGATGGGGTTTCTAGCCTCATGCTGGCCCAACCTTCCCTCTTTAGCATTCTCATTACTGGCTTAACAAGGTAAAGGAGTGTATCGACGTTATTGGCGAGCATCTTACCGCTGTGCCACCAACGCACAAAATAACCTGTAGTTAGTCTCTCACTCGAACTTGGTAAATCATCTTTTAACCCCTCAATTGATTAAATCATCTTTCCTAGTTACATCATCATATGTCTGATATAGAAGTAAATGAGCTTAACTCAAAACAGTTTTTTAAACATACCTCATTTATTTATGAACAGTTTATTTGCCACTGACCTATGTAATCATGTGATTTTTGTACCTCAATCAATATCTGTGTTGCTCCCCTCCCTAACTCCGCCCTCCCCTCACCGACTCTATTTGTTTTCTTCGATTACATGATACAATATATAAATACTACGGTGTTTTTTCGAGTATTGATTTTGTAAGGATCCAGGGTTCGAACCCCAGTCAGTGAGTGAGTACTGCTAAAGCAGAGTCCCAATACTAGATTGACGAAACAGCTACCTAGTACTCCCTGGAGGTTTTTCATTAGTTCTCTAACTCATGTCAGCTCATGATAAAATCCTCCAAACACACAATAATATTTTATATGTTATTAACCCAAGTAAAAACGTTTTAATTCATCCATGAGTCATAGTTACTCTAAATTAATGTTCCGCGTTTCTTTTATTTCTAATAATTTTTCGATCATGGAAATTATTAAAAAGAATGTTTTGAAACCAAGAAGAAGAAAATTTTCTTTTCGATGAATTCACCAACTAGACAGCTGTACATTCGTGTATCTTTATAGAGGAAGTTCTACAACAATATATCCGGTCAGAGATCAAGGTTGGTTCAGATTCTTTGATTGGATAGTAGTCAGGGACTAGTGTAGTGCGTCTAGTCGTTTATTTGGTGTAGACTGACTGTATTTCTATTAGTCTAGTGACACGAATTCAAATCTCAGAAGGCATCTCATCTCAAAATTTTGTATTATGCAGGATTACTCACACTACCACTACAAAAACAATGCATTAAACCTAACAATAAAAAACAAAACAACAACCCTGAAATGTTATTTTATGATTGTTTAGAGTTGTTTCAACCAAATTAACTGATCATCTTGGCGATAAACATTCTTAAATATCACTTCATAACTTCTTGTATGAATACAGCTTTACTGTCACCATGCATAATCATATCATAGCTTCCACTACCCAATACTGAGATATCAGTATATGCTGTTTATTTTCCTTTCTACTTCTTGGTATTTTTTCGCATTTTTAAAAATTATTTTTGTGTTTGTTTTTCTTTGCTGTTGTTGTCTTTATATTTATTTTTTTGAAATATTCCTTTTAAACGTTGGATAAAATTAGATGCAAATATTGTAGATATGTGCTGAAAATTCCACACTGTACCACTAGTACTGTTTCTGGAATAAAGCAAATTATTATAATTATTATATGAGTTTTTGTCAAGATTGCAGATACGCCTTTCTGACCGGTAAGTGCCAACTACTACCACGAAACTTAGTCGTGTCCAAGGCTTCCTGTAGCCGACTGCCTTCACACCATCTCATATAGAGTTCAGATTAATAAAATTATAAAAAAGTGTAATAAACAGGAAGATCGGATAAATAACTTAGTAAGTTCAGAATTACTGAGAATCTTGACTTTTATTGTGATTTAAATCACTCAGTGTGTTTGTTATACAGTGAGTAATATTTACTGATGATGTGACCACACGCTTCAACCACAATTTATCATTGCTAATGCTCATAATCGTAATCATGTCAAGGCATTACTCATACTACTCACATAACTTTCAAGTATTGGTTTGGTAGGGATTTTTTTTTTTTAATTGTATGGAGGATTTCATCATGAGCTGACATCAGTTAGAGAACCACTGGAAAACCTGGGAGTACTGGACAGCTGTTTCGTCCTAGTTTGGGACTCTTCAGCAGTACGCACCCACCGGGATTCGAACCCAGGACCTTCTGGTTACAAGGCGAGCTCGTAGACCATTGAGCCACTGGGACCCGGCAGAAGTTAGAATTCACGGGCCATTGGATCGGGTCCCAGTGGCTCAATGGTCTACGAGCTCGCCTTGTAACCAGAAGGTCCTGGGTTCGAATCCCGGTGGGTGCGTACTGCTGAAGAGTCCCAAACTAGGACAAAACAGCTGTCCAGTACTCCCAGGTTTTCCAGTGATCACATAACTTTGTTGATTTTTTATATATATATATATGAGTAAAAATTGATGCCATTAGACATTTAATGAATAAAATCAATATAAATAAGATAAAGTACATTCGGAAATAATAATAATAATAATATTAGTGTTATCAATCAAATGCAATCAGATGGGAAATAAGATGTTTTTAATAGTAAAATAAATAAATAAATAACTTGTTAGAATGTTGTAATGTTAGGTGTCTAAAAAATCGAGCAATAACAACGCTAAGCAGTACAAAAAAGTAACCTAAATGATGAAATGAAACAGATAGAAGAAGAAAAGCTGGTTGGTGTTGAATAACCAACTATCCTATCAAATTCATTAGGAAGATCAGAAAAGGTAAAAAGCAAAATAAAAATAATGGTGAAACTAATAATGATAACATAAATGAGAGAAAATATAAGACATCTACAATGGTTTTACCACATAAGGAGGGAGGGGACATCTGAAACCCTCCTTACGTAGGATTCTCAATAAAGCAGGAATTACGGTGGCATTCATACCCTCCTACAAACTCACTCATGTAGGACAAGCTGTGTAGGTTAAAGGACCGTGTAGGTTGACCCAATTTGACAAAATAATATAATTTACAAAATACTTTGCAATGACTGTGAGTTAAGTCAACTACATTGGTCACAGGTCAAACTATTAGATCAGGCAGGAGTAGTGAGATTGACTGTCAGAACATAGGAATTTAGCTGAGGTTAGAATGATTGATCCCACCCTCCAAGATAAGTAATTTAGAAGAATACTCAGCTATCACATTGCATACATTAACAACGCACAACCACACAATAGGGTGGGTGGGACAGAGTCAATATTCTGTGAAAGAAATACCCCTACAAATGAATTATCAAAACATTTAGCTCTAATATTATGCCCCATTAGAAATCGTTCAAATTCTAGACTTACTATATGACACTTTCACAGTGTTAAAAAGGGAACATATCTCTAGCTTCTTGACACACATAAACTCACTAGTGGAGGGAATAAAATTCACATTTGAAGCCGAAAATGAGCAAGGAGAATTAGCTATGTTAGATTGTAAAATAAAACGAATAAGAAGGAGGCAAACTACACACTAGTGTTTATAGAAAACCAACGCATTCTAATAGATATTTAGACATTAATTCATCTCATCCGTTAACTGTTAAGGCGGGCTTAGTTAAGTGTTTAGCAAACCGAGCAATGGCACTAAGTAGCACAAAAATGACCTAAATAATGAAATAAAACAGATAGAAGAGGCGTTGGTCTTAAATAACTATCCTCTAAAATTCATTAGGAAGATTGGAAAAGGCCAAAATAAAAATAAAAAGAATTGTGAAACTAGTAATAATAACATAAATAGGAGAGAATATAAGTCATCTACAGTTATACCATATAAAGAGGGGACATCTGAGACCCTACGTAGGATTCTAAATAAAGCAGGAATTAGGGTGGCATTTAAACCTACAAACTCACTCAGGGACAAGCTCTGTAGGTTAAAGGACCCAGTGGACCCAATTAGACAGAATAATATAATTTACAAAATAACCTGCAATGACTGTGAGTTAAGTCAACTACATAGGTCAAACTAGTAGGTCAGGGATAGTCAGATTGTCAGAACATAAGAATTTAGCTAAGATAAGAATGGTTGACCCAGAGAAGATAAGTAATTTAGAAAAAAGCTCAGCAATTGCAATGCATGCATTAACACACAACCACACAATAGGGTGGGGGAGGGTTAAAATTCTAAAAAGTAACCTAGGTAGGTGGAGAGAGAGGTTGATTACTGAATCCTTGTTCATCGAATCTACACCCAACACATGCAATAGGAATGATTCATCACTCATACCCGAAATATGGAAAATAATACTACCAATCAAATCAAGTGAAAAACAATGGAACTATATAAATGAATTTAGGAAGTCGTGTGATTACCTTGATATGATTATGAGCAATAAATTGTGCTCGAAACGTCATCAGTAAAGATTACTGTATAACACTGTGAGACTCTATCAAAAATAAAATTTACCCATTATGGAATTACATTCTACCACATTGCCCAAGTTTTATTCTTATATCAGTTATTTATTCATTTATTTTACTATAAAAACATCTTTTTTCCCATCTGATTGTATTTTATTGATAACACTAATATTATTATTGGTATTTCTGAATGTGCTTTATCTCATATTAATTGATTTTATTCATCAAATGTCTAATCGCATCAATTTTTACTCATGTATATAAACGATGAAGCACGACAGTTATGTGAGTAGTGTGAGTAATGCCTTGGTAGGATTACGAGTAGCAGTGACAAATTGTTCTCAAAGCGTGTGGTCATCGGTAAATATTAATTGCTCTATAGCAAACACACTGTATGGTTTTATTAAAATGTAATCGTATCCATATTGGTGTTATACTCTATCACCACAGTGCTCAAGTTTTATACTTATATCAATAAAAATTCACTATGTTTTTGTTTAATTAGGGATTAATCCTTAATCACAAAATAGGCGGGAAGTCTTTCAAATTCATGCACAAAATTTGATCAAACCCCTATCTCTCTCTCTCCTGAAGAAAGTCAGATCAAGGCATCTCGGGAATCAGTGAAGCACTAGTGGTCCAAACATTCAAGCCCACGCTATGTATTCAAAAGAAATACGCCCAACCACTGTCCCAACCATAGCCATCATAAGAAGGTCAGTCCTTTCAACAATGATTATCCCATTACCTTTTTTATCCAATTTCCCTTTATATTACACTTTATAATCCTATTGATTTGTCCCTTGATTGACCATGAATAGTTCTGAAACTTTCTCATCCATTCACTCTATAAAAACACACAAATATACAGCTATCTAGTTGATGATTTTCTCAAAAATAAAATTTTATTCTTGGTTGCGAAACAGTTTTTTTATTTTAAAGATTCAAAGTCTGAATAAGGCATTTAGAAGACAAATTTCGCGAGATGATATCGTCATTTCGTAGTTTCTTTACAATCACTTTACAACTAACATGGTTAACAATAATAAAATAAAATAAAGTTCATGACTCAGTTATATAAAAAACAAAAGTACATACTAATGACCAATCATATTTAGATAGGTCAAGTAGTCCATGGTAGGTGAAGGTTGAAGTCCATTGTTTTTGTTTCTACACGCAGCTTAGGATGTATGCGATTAATCCACAGTGCTTCCATCACCTTCAGTAACCAGCCTTGAATTAGAGTTATGTGAAATAATTGTGAAACAATCATTAATATTGATTGATTTTGTGACCTGACATTAATAAGTGTTTTGCAATGGATGATGCTGGATTTCTATTCAGATTAATTGCATTGGGATTTTCTATATGATTTAGTAGCCATTTTGGAACATGTTCTTTTTGACGACATTGTAACATTCTGTTGGTTCTACCCATATAGGTGTCACCGCAGCTGCAGGTGAACTTGTAGATACAGTTTGAAGTAGAGTCCACTGAATTTCGTCCTTTAATCGTAGGTGCATGGATCGAAAATGTTCGGCAAGTGAGAAAAAGAGATGCGGCGTAGAATGTGCGTTTGATGGCTGACTGAAGTCTTTGAGCTGTCAACTGCATAATCTGGTCACCCTTGAATGGTAGGTTAATAAAGATAGCTTTCTTTGGAACATTTTCAATCCCTGTACCTACGTTTAAAGGACGAAATTCAGTGGACTCTACTTCAAACCGTAGATAGAACCAACAGAATGTTACAATGTCGTCAAAAAGAACATGTTCCAAAATGGCTACTAAATCATATAGAAAATCCCAATGCAATTAATCTGAATAGAAATCCAGCATCATCCATTGCAAAACACTTATTAATGTCAGGTCACAAAATCAATCAATATTAATGATTGTTTCACAATTATTTCACATAACTCTAATTCAAGGTTGGTTACTGAAGGTGATGGAAGCACTTTGGATTAATCGCATACATCCTAAGCTGCGTGTAGAAACAAAAACAATGGACTTCAACCTTCACCTACCATGGACTACTTGACCTATCTAAATATGATTGGTCATTAGTATGTACTTTTGTTTTTTATATAACTGAGTCATGAACTTTATTTTATTTTATTATTGTTAACCATGTTAGTTGTAAAGTGGTTGTAAAGAAACTACGAAATGACGAAATAATCTCGCGAAATTTGTCTTCTAAATGCCTTATTCATATTCAAAGTCTATTATAATTGAGAGAATAAAACTCGTGACTTTCATTATTCAGGTTGTGCTCAGTTGAAAATATATCGAGGCTCGAACCTCGGTAGGTGCGTAATGATGAAGAGACTCAAACTAGGACGAAATAGCTGTCCAGTACTCACAGGTTATCCAGTGGTTCTCGAACCTATGTCAGCTCATGATAAAATCCTATAACCAATCGAATCCCTACAAACCAACACTTTTTTTTTCCTTCACGTTTCCCAGTGGAACATAGGGCACCTTCAAGCTAGACATTTGAAGTTTCTGTAGCAGTGTTTATTTTTACAGGATGAGGTTGCTAGCCTTATGCCCGACCTTTCCTCTTCACCAGCATTGTTCCTGACTTAGGGAGGTAAAGGAGTGCTTTGGCGGCCGGGGATTGAACCCCGGACCATGTGTATGGTCGGCGAGCGTCCTAACCACTATGCCACCGACGCACAAACCAACACTTGAATATCATTAATATTATTATTATTTCATAGGGTTCCGAATGGAACATACAGATTCGACAATACATCTCCCCATTTGTTCTGTTCTCTGCTGTGCTCTTCAGCTGGCTCCCTACCTGCCCATATTCTGTCATCTCATCCTCCTCCACGTCACCCTCGGATGCATCACGCCCAACTCGTCGTTTCTCATCCCATTTTCAGTCGAGTGATGGCCTGCACACTGAGCGCGATGTTACTCGATGGATGGTACTTTTGTCTGCATATTTGTTGATCAATAAGTTCTCACCTCTTGGTTCGTTATCATGTTACTAATTTTCTTCTGGCCATTTGACGAAATCAACACATTGGATCCCTAGTTTAACCCTACTCCGTTTCTTGATACTTTTTTTCCTTTACGTTCCCAGTGGAACATAGGGCTTCACTTCAAGCTAGAGGCTTAAATTTTTGGTAGCAGTGTTGTTTATTTTTACGGGATGGGGTTGCTAGCCAGCCTCATTTTCAACCTTCCCTTCTAACCAGTCTTATTACTGGTTTAGCAAGGTAAAGGAGTGCGTTGGCTGCCTGGGATCGAACCCTGAACCTCTTGACACTGCTTTGTTTAAATGAATTACTACCATAGGGGAAGTTTGTCTGTGAAACTTCAGTTTCTTGGTGTGACACAATACGAGAAAGAAGAGGAAGCCGAAGACGAACCGCATGCATTGTAGGAGTATCAACAACTGAGAAAGAAACACTATCTCTTTTCAACTATTTCAGCTGCATATTTGAGAAATTCAGGAGAAACTATCTCATGAATTCAACCTCTTCAATGTTTAACTTATCCTAATGCCATTGTACTCCTTATACAAATATTTACTTTGAATCCAGATGCAAAGGTGCGAAAGTTTGTTCAATTTGCAGGCTGATTTCGGCACACACCAAGGCTTGGGACACAAGATGGTTGGTTATCTTTCTATTTTTTTTCAGGTAGGAAACAACAGCATACCGTTTTAAATGGGAAGTACTCCGGTTCTTCTTTGCTTATGAAAGCTGATGTACCTCAGTCAGGGGTGGGGTGGGTTCGAGTGGAGGAGGGTAGGCGTCTATACTTTCTGTATTTCTGTTTTTTTCCTTCATATTGCATGACCTGCCGTGTTCTTCTTAAGCTAATTTCATTAAATATGCTGATGATCTAACAGTCTCTGTCTCCAAGTTGTTATTATTTTATTTATTTATTTTTTGATTACAGCTTGATTCCAGACCGTATTTTTGGTACAGGTATGGAATTTTCAGCATGTGATATCGGTAGCCCAAATTTTGCAGGCCGACCATAGATATTAGGCGTGTGTCGGTAGGGGATCGAACTTCGGACCATGTGCATGGTGGGCGAGAGTGCTAACCACTGTGCCACCGACGCATTAAATCCTTAATTATATGAATAGTGGTCTCCCATCTGAAGTTAACTAATGGTCTCACTCAAATGGTGTCACACTAAATCCAAATCAATGTCAGGTTGGTTGAAGGATTTCATCATGAGCCGACATCAGTTAGAGAATCATTAGAAAACCAGCCGTAGGGAGTACTACCAGTCAGCAGTTTCCTCCACCCTGGGTTTGGGACTCCTCAGTAGTACGCAGTCACCTCACCTGGATTCGAACTCAAGACCTTCTGGCTCGCAGATCATTCATTCAGCCACTGAGACCCAACTCGATCCAATGGTGAGTCAATGAATTCTAACTTCTGGCGATTCATGACGTTGTAAAGCCACTTCGTAATGTCTTCTTCGATGAATTACTGCCTTACCATCAACCTGCTGATGAAATCCTTTAACCAATCAAAAAAAATCCTTCCAAAAACAATACTCCAAATAAATGTCAGAGTGTTGATTTTAGTTTCAGAATGGAGCAATTCAGTTCCATGATCTTCGTAATATCGATGACACTGTGATAGGGAGTATATTCAACATCTCCTATATTAGCATCAGTTTGTCTTCATATCGCTGTTGATCGTCTTATATCTTTTGTTTGACATTCTAATATAATTCAACCTCTTCCCTTACAATTTATTAACTTATGTATTCTACCGTGAGTCGGTAGCACAGCTGTAGAATGCTCACCGACCATGCCTCATGTAGTCTAGGGTTCAATCCCCGGCCACCAACTCACTGCCTCACCTCGCTAAGCCAGTAATAAAGCTGGTAAAGAGCAAAGGTTGAGGCAGCATGAGGCTGGCTAGCAACCCCATCCTGTAAAAATAAACACCACTGCTACAGAAACTTCAAACTTCTAGCTTGAAGGTGCCCTATGTTCCACTGGGAACGTGAAGGAATGAAAAAAATGTATTCTACCAAACCATCTTCTTTATTGTCCCCCCCCCTTCACAACATTTATTCTTCTCTGGGCTTCTCAAAAAGAACTATATTATATTATATAAGACTTTGAAGGCTGTAAGTAGGGTTAGTGGTGTGCCATCTATGACCCAATTAACTGACATAATTGTTGACAGGCAGGCTAAAGTTATCTTGTCTGACAATGAACATCCTCTTTATTATTTTCAACTTTTACCTTTAATCTTTTCAGGGCTGAAACTAGAAGAAATTCCATTAGAATTGAAACTCGAATGGTCCGTAAAATAAAATAATTCAACCATACTAAATTTAGAACCAATCGCCATCAACGGGAGAGGTTTGAAAGAGGTTACTTCCTACGCTCACTTATCTAGGAAGCATCATTTCAAACACAGGCGGCCGGAACGGATGAAGATGTCAAAATCAGCCAGCCGGAATCGAAAAGGCAAGATACGCCTTCATCAACCCGAAACCAGTTTGGAAATCTTCCGCACTCAGCATGAGAAACAAAATTCGCATTTTAAACACCAGTATTAAGTCGGTTCTTCTATACGGGTCAGAAACTTGCACTGTGTGTTGGTCACGAAAAGGACTTCCAGCAGACCTCTGTAGACTTTTATCAACAGCCGCCACCTTCTCTGGTCAGCCGGCGGGCTGGCCAGAAAGAATAAGCAACAAGAAACTCTCGCTGCCTGACAACAAACCAACCAACAGGCGAGAGCAGATCGCTCAACAAATATGTAAGCGATAGAAAATGGAGATGGATTGGTCGGGCACACATTGAGGAGACCGTCGAATGACATTGCGCGTAATGCAGGCTATCACTCGAGTGAGATCCGAATGCGAAGAGATGAGTGGGTCGTTGGTGCGAAGGTGATATGGAGAAGATCGCGTAGCTAGTCAGATAAAGAGGACAGCAGAGAATAGAGCAATGTGGAGATGTGTTGTTGTGAAGCCTTATGTTCCACTTGGAACCCAAGGGAATAATAATCATAGTAAGTGAAAAGGATAAGTTTGTTAACAATAATTAGCCAGTATCAACATGTCAGGCAGTTTGCGCGGGGGATAATTCCCAACTCCAGAGAAACAAAACGAGTAACTAAATAAATAAATAATTTTTCATATAAATTACGTTTTTTTATTCCTTCACGTTCCCAGTAAAACATAGGGCGACTTCAAGCTAGAGGATAGAAGTTTCGGTAGCAGTGGTGTTTACTTTTACGGATGGGGTTGCTAGCCTCATGCTGCCCCAACCTTTCCTCTTTACCATTCTTATTACTGGCTTAACGAGGTAGAGAAGTGCGTTGGTGGCCGGGGATCGAACCTCGGACCACATGCGGCGACGTTGGCAAGCATTCTACCACTCTTCCACCAACGCAGGTTTAATCATGGGCTGACAGTTTCAGGAGGAGAAAAGTCACTTATCTATGACATTTACCGGTGATTGACCTTCATATTTACATTGCGAATTGGCAGAAGTTGGAATTCATCCGTCAGTGGACTAAAGGTCTACGCGAATGATTTGTAACCGAAGGCTCCTGAGTTTCATCGTAGCCTGTAGGTGGGCACAACTGATGAAGATTCGGAAACTATGACGAAGTGTTACCAATAGTCTCTAGTTCCCAATAGTTCTCTCACTGAAGTCAGTTATTTGTGGTCACACCTTTAAGCAGTCAGATTCCTACAAGCCAACATTTGATGATTACGTAATAAACAAGTAGAGATGAAGTAGACAAAATGATAAAAATAATATTGACAATGGTGGTTTGTAAGTGATTTAGCGAGGGGGGTGGTTGAGCGGAGGAACTGTCAGTTCGTCTATTCTACATGCAGTTGGAGCCAGAAGAATTCACCTGAAGAGGTCAGCCCTGCGTGTTCAGAGGAAATTCGCACACTTCACCTTGCCTACCTTGGCCATTATTGCATAAATGTAAAAAGGCATGGTAATTTCACCCTTCCCTAAGCCTTTCGAGAACTGTCATTGTCCAAGTGTTGGTTTGCAGGGATTTGTTTGGTTACAGGATTTCATCAGGAGCTGACATCAGTTAGAGAACCGTTGGAAAACCAGCCGTAGGGAGTACTGAACATCTGTTTCGTCCGCCTAGTTTATGACTCTTCGAAACTACGCACCCACTGACCAAGGTTCGAACCCAGAAACTTCTGGTTACAAGACCAGAGAGCTCGTAGACCATTCATTCAGCCACTGGGTGCAGCAGATCGGGTGTGAGGACAAATATTACTCGCCACATACGATATTGGCTAGCGGTCGCCCTATGTCATGAATTTGCAGAAGTTTGAATTCATCGACTGGCCATTGGATCAGGTTGGGTCTCAGTGGCTTATTGGTCTGCAAGCCCTCTGGCTCTGTAACCAGAAGGTCTTATGTTCGAAGGCAGGTGGACAAGGGTGCGTGCCACTGAAGAGTCCCGAACTAGGCGGAAGAAACAGCTGTCCAGTACTACCTGTGGCTGGTTATCCAATGGTTCTCTAACCGATGTCAGCTCATGATGGAATCCTGTATCACTGTTCAAATTATTTTGTTCTTCTGACTACTTTATCTTTAATTACCTATTGCCTAATCGATTTGGACACTCATTTATCACTTATATATCACCGTATTTCATCAAAACTGTGTACCACGTAATCCACTTTTATTCATTTCTACCCTTTATTTGTTTGTATTAATTTTATCTTCGTGAATTAGTGACAAACTGTTGTGGCGTGTGCTACTACTGATAAGACTTATCAGTAGTAATAGTAGTAGTATATAGGAGAGAGATGTTCGTTGGCGCGAAATATCAAACAGTGCAGAGATGGAGGGATTTGACGTCAAAAAGAGAGAGGAAGGAAATGAACAACCAGTGTATTGCTGCGGAACATGAAAGACACAAAAAGACGACAAAAGAAACACACAATACGAAGGGCAGAAGGGCAGTAGGACAATATCGGAGGTTTGTGCAAATGACAATTTTCATATAAGGTGGTGTACATAATTCCCCTATATGTGTGTATATCAAACTGCAAATAAACATGCCGTCTCTTGTCTTCTCCAGTTACACTATGCCTACCACCTCCCACTACCCCAAGTAGCGACTGTCTGCATTGTATGTTTGCCACCGGGAATTGAACCTTTTGCCCTCTGAGTACTGTCTAACTTTATAAAACGCTTAGGCATTTATGACCAAATGTCCTTAAACGAGGTCAATCAGGATAAATTCATATAGCGGACTTATTACTTACCAATCAATGCAAAAATCAATAATGGTAATATTACAAAAGTACACAAACAACTGACTGTTTTATGTAACAGTGATGTCAAGATAAGGGACGGGTGGGTGAGAGACGCTGAACGGAATTAAAATTTATAGACTAATCAGGAAAAGGACTTGACAAACACGCAACTGTGAGAAGTAGCCGTTGAAAGTGGAAGAACAAAAGGCGGCGCAGTGTCAATCACCTTGCGTGCCTACAAAGGCACTTGGATTTCTCAGTAAGCACAATAAATTGAAAAAAAATGAATAAATTAGGTTTGGTTAAACGTACAGTATGACATCAAATCCATAATGGCTTTGACTGTTGGTTTTGTCTCATATTGTGGGAGGAGCCGTACACTTTCTGATCGGCTGGAGCCCCTTAGACGTTAAAAATCAATACTTTGGATGGGAGGGGTGATAAACAATAAATTATGCCTTAAAATGTCATCCAGTAAATAATTCTGTTATACTTATGTGGTATATCCGCGAAGTTCAATTTAAATCAGTAGAGAATTATATGGGTGAACTAGTTTTTGGACATGTATTGATTTTTAATTTACATATAGAAAATCAAGTCAGATAGACACCTGTATTGATCTGAAATTACTGTAGAAATCTTTCGCACACAGAATGAAAGATCAAGATGCAGATTTTCAACACAAATATCGATCAAGTCTGTCAAGTTGTTAATTCCATCATGGCTAAGAGAGATTTGAACTCCCCGCCACCGAAAGCACTCCCAACAGCAAAATACTGTAGACTTCCATCATAAAGTTTCTACCGTCTCTGGTTGAATATCGAAGATCAAATGGCGAAAAAGGATAGGTAATGAGGAACCAAAGACGTACCTAATGTTCAACAACTATGCAGGGGGAAATAGAGACAGGTTGGATATAGGCTCTGAGGAGTGACACATCCCATGCTGGATAGACCAATGACCAAATGGAACCTGAACGACAGATGACAAGATGGGTATTTGAGTGTGTGTGTGTGTATGGCAAAGAATAACACAGAGAAGCTTACAGGAAAACTTGAAGCCAACTAAAAGTGAACTGTATAGTACAGAGTGATATGGAGGCGTGTTACTCAAGTTCCTAACTCAAATAGCTGTCGTAACACCAGCCACACTAGACAACATTATCAGTGCTGAAGTTGGAAAGTTTCGTGTATTTGTATGTTTTTGAGTGTGGGATCGAAATCTCACTTCCGTTTGTTTTTGTTTTTTTCAAATTTTAAGACAGAAGAGGGAGTGATTAATCAGTCAGAAAAATTATGTTTTAATGAAGTTAACACACATATCGATCAATGCAGCGTAGAGTAGAGCAGGAAGTGGCGGGGAGGGGGAATGTTAATACATAATACAAACTATGATCAAGATTTGACCGAATAGTTCCAAAAACAGCATTCAGCACTGAGTGAAATGCAGGTATATGTAAATCTCTGTTTAGCAAACTGGTTTATACTTCTTCAGGGGAATTATTTAAAATTAAAAATAATAAAGGTATGTACACATATATTAAAGGATGAGTCTTGGCTTAAAAATGCTTATCCAATCATCTTTGAGTCGTGAATAAGTATCAGATACAAATTCTACAAAAAAATTACATGAGCTGTGATCAAAATTTAACCACAGAGATAATATAGTATTAGTCTGTTTTGTAAACAGTGTGTAGCGAGCCACCTAGAATGGAGGCCACATTGTAAAGCTGACTGACGACAGAATTTAGTCGGCACCAAGCAAAGGACTAGACACACTTTACACTAGTTACCTAGCAACTAGTGTCCAGTCAAAGTATCCAATACGCTATTCCTACAGGAGGAGAATCACGAGCCCAGATAGTTCCTCAGTCTTAACGTCTCTGACTGAAGTGAGCAGGGCATTGGGTGACTCAGGTTTGAATCGCAGAAGGGACATGAGTTGTTTCTTCAAGATTGAAGATACACGCCTTGCTTACTTGACTGGTTAGTGCCAGCTAGCATGAAACGTAGGTCATGGTAGGGTTTCCAGCCGACTGCCTCTGATCAATAACAACGGTAATGTGTGTGTATGTGTGCGTATGGATGAACAATTGAATATCATTCGTCAGTACTTTCACAAGAAGATAGCACATATGATAGGGAAAAACAGGTTATTTTTAATTCGCGAAAATAGGTTAAACATGGAAAATTAGTGATGCAGGAGTAGGCATGCATTAGCCAACGTCACGCCTAATCTTCAAACTTTAAAGACTCACTTATATAACTAACATATATGCGGAACCATCAGTGCAGTCAGTTCTTCATTCGTATAAACCGAAACCTTCTCGTCGCATCAGTGGTTAGGCGGCAGAATACTCACCAACGACGCCTCATGTGGTCCGGGTTAGATTCCCCCGCTTGACGCACTCCTTAAACTTACTAATGCAGTAGTAAAACCGGTAAAAGAGGGAAAGTTGGATGTGAGGCTAGCAACCTCACCTCTTAAAAAATACCCACTTCTACTGAAAACTCTCAGCTGTAGCTTGAAGCTCTATGTTCCACTCAGAACGTGGAGGAATTTAGAACCATTGGTCCTACCGAAAATCGAGATCTTAAAAAAACTACTTTTTCAGGCCTTTGTCTACGTATGCTCTTTTTACTGGTGTGCATTTGCCTATCTGGAAGACAATATCACAATTCCCTACATTAAAAAAACTTTTAGTACACACACTTCTGTCTGTTGATTGTTGTTTGGTTGTCTTCTTCCATTTTTATCCTTATTTAACCTTCTTCACTCACTACTTAGTTAGTTAGTTAGTTAGCGATAGGCCTTAATGGTAATGGCTAAGTAGGTAAGTAGTGAATCGATTAAAATACAAAATTTAAATCATCGATCAATAACAAGAAATGATCGATTTTTATATATAATAATATAAGAAGAATATATGCTTCCTTATTATCTTACTTAGTTAGTAATAGGAATAATAGAATGAAAAGTTAAATACTTCAGACCAGACTGTTATTATTATTATTATTATTATCATTACTACTACTCTTACTATTATTTAAATTTAAATTTAGATTCGATTAAAAAGTCATTGAAATTATTCATATTTATTGATTTCAAAAGCTGTTAATAAAGCAGAGCAAGTGAGAGAGAGAGAGGGAGAGAGACGCAGAAAGAATAAGAGTTCTTAAAGCTAAATTAAGAAAAATGATGGAAGAGTTACTCTGAACCTTGACCACTTCAATTCTTATTTAATATTATATTATTGACATGTATCCACATCCATACACATCCATACACACATACAAACACACATATAGATACTTATAGGCCTATGTATTGCGTATGTGAATGGTTGTGTTGTGCGTGTGTGCTTGGGCGTGTGTGTGAGACAGTGAGAGAATTCACTTAGACAGAGATATCTATCCATTGTGTAGATGTCTGCATATGTACAATATTTACGTCACAATATTTTACAATATAATAATAATGAAAAACTCTAATGATTTAAGTTGAAAATTGCTCTCTCCCCCCCCTCTCTGTCTCCGTCTCTTTCCGTCTCTGTTTCCGCACACACACACACAAACACTCAAAGGTACTTGATAGGTACGTTAGTCTGTTAAAACATAACTATAACATGTCTGAACTAGTTTTAGACAAAATATTATTATTATTATTAATATCATTATTAAATAGTATAGAAGAGAGATAAATAGATAGGCCTCAGGTCTATGCGCTGAATATGACGTTGACTAAATTATGATGCACAAATTGGATTCCCTTCGTGTGTTACAACAATATGACTACCAGTGAACGAACCTATAGTGACATCGGCTGACGGTAACTACTGGATGGTTGCTAGGCGATAACTTTACCTTCGTGAAACATGTTAACCAGTATACATACTTATACAACTGGGTGTTAAACTCATAGAAATTGGACAGTTAACGACTCAAACAGTTGGTGTGCTCCCATACTGAACTCGTTTCATGAACTAATCAATGTTAGTTTAGTGAAAAATCAATCAAACAAGCGAAAAAATATTGAATTTTGTGAGAAAAATCAATATAACTAACTAACTGACGACTTACACACGTTGATTCAAATCCACCCGTAGTTGAATTCTGATCAGCCATACACATTGATCTCTCCTCTCTCTGTGTGTGCAATACAATGACCACCAGTCAATAACTACGACTGCGACTACTATTACACTTTACACAGAAACACTTTTAGATATCTACGTATCTGTCTCCTGAAATAATAATAATAATAATTTTTTCTTTCTCTTTCGTTTTTTGGCGAAGATATAAGTGGCCTGTTTCATCTTTGCTCTGTGTAAAACACCTATCAGAAAGTATCTTGGATAACCATGTGACTATGAAGTAAATCAATATGATGTTAAAAGTAGATTCTTCAAGCATGCCTATTGGTTAATTTTTGACACACTTATTAGTTTCTCAAAATCGAATTATTGACCAATCACAGTGATTCGAACATTTTATTAGTGTAAGAGTGGTTGGTAGCTATGGCACCAAATAAATACATGGCTGTCAAAAGTCTGTAGACTGGCTGGCACATTTATTGGCAAAATATTTATATATATTTATTCTCAAATAACTTGCTCACGCACGAACGCACGGACGCACACACGCTCACGCAGACTGTAAAAACACACAAAGAGAGAGAGAGAGACAAATATGGCGTGATCACTTCTTCAAGAGAAATGTCATCTCGTCTCATTGTTGCAGTGAGATGAACTGCTTTGACAGCTGTCGGAATAGTTAAAACCATTTTTATTTTAAAACTTTCACCTTTTGTGTAAGTAATTTTGACTGTCTGATGTGGCATGCGTGCAGCGTCAGCTATGTCTGTGTTTGTGTGTGTATGTGTGCGTGTAAAGTCTTGATCACACTGAGTACACGTGCATTATGTGATGACCGCAGTGTATTGCTTTGTGCAAAGCGGTTACCTGACTCATTGAAAGATTAATCATTATAGATACTCGTACGCACACACAAACACACACACACACGCACACACGAAAAGAAGCACGCATGAGCACATACTTTTCGTTTTTGACACAGATTCAGACATGCTAAACGTCATTCGCACTAGATTGAAGTGCGAAAAAAAAATGATCAAAAAATGATTGATCATGGATTCTGATCTCACAGTTAGAGAGAAAACTATTGTAAACCAGGAAGGGAAGGAGTGCACTTTGAAAAGAAGCTGTTTCGGCCTATTTCAACACTCCTTGGTAAATATACGCAATCATCACCTGACGGCCAAGGATTGAATCCTGAACTTTCAGAATATGAGGCGCAGTCGTTGACGAATTCAGTCATTTTGATGAATCTCCAATGACTGGATGGTCTATAAGCTCATCTTGTAACCGGAAGGCCCTGGGTTCGAATCCCGAGGGGGTGCCTATTGTCGCTGAACAATTCCAAGAGGCTGAATTATTCCACCAAGAGTACAGAAGAAGTACATCATACTGATGATGAGTAGATGGTCAACAAACAGTCTGTGGATAGGCAGGAAGGAGATATACACACACAAACACACACACACAAACGAAGATGCACAAAGAATAATGATGCATAGTACACAGTTTCTTACAAATACTAATCGAATTAATCCAGTGAGTTTCGCTGGAGATATAGTGAACCAGAGGTCAGTCGCGAGCCTGAATAGCTCAGTGGTAACGTCTCTGACTGCATCACTGGGTGACGCGGGTTCGAATCTCAAAAGGGACATCAGCTCCTTTAAGTTCGCTGATACGCCTTGCTGATGAGTGCCAACTAGCATGAAACCTAGGTCCAACGCTTCCTGCCGATTGCCTCCAACCATCTAATACCAACAATTCACAGTGCACCGTAATGGTGAGCCACCTAGCATGGTGGCCACATTGCAAGCTTGACTGACTGATAGAATTCAGTCTGCACCGAAGATAGGACTAGACACATCACACTAGTTACTGACTAGTGTGCAATCAAAAATATATAATGAACCACTATGAATATTGCTCATAAAACATTAATAATCACAGGGTTCTGGAGAATGTGTCATCAGTCACGTTTTAGCAGGTAGTTGGTTGTTTGTCGGTGGTGGAACGGTGGTGCAATACTCGCCACACCCTCCTCACTTGGCCTAGGGTTCGATCCCCAGTCAACACATACCTAAACCTATCCTACTTAGCCGTGGTAAGCTTTGTAGTAAAAATAGAAGGTTGAGCGTGAGTAAGGCGAGCAGCTCCATCCGTCGAGTAAAACACACACACACTAAGACTACTGAAACTCCAAGAGCTCCATCTTGAAATCCTATGTTCCGACGGGAATGCTAAGGAATAAAGTAATCATAATAGTTACTAGCTCTGACTGACGATAGAATTCAGTCTGCACCAAAGAAAGGACTAGACACGTCACACTAGTTACTGACTGGTATTCAATCAAAGTATCCACTACAGTCCTCCAGGAAGGAGGTCAATCGCGAGGCCGAATAGCTAGTTCAGTGGTAACGTTCTCAGAAGAAGGGACATGAGTTCCTTCGTGGTTGCAGATACGCCTTGCTAACTGACTGGTGAGTGCCACCTAGCACGAAACCCAGGTCGAGAAAGGCTTCCTGTGACCGACTGCCTCCAACCATCTAATATCATCAAGCTGTTAGTTCTGTCAGTGACCGAGCGAGTCAGGGAAATGTTGACGTCCAAGGTCACTTATCAGGAGAGATGATTAATAAACTAATTCGTGAAGAAATTTTTGAATTGATATATACGCTGAATATGTTGCCTAGTGGGAGGGGTGGACGATGAAAGCTCCGCAAATGAACTATCCAGGTGGCTCAGAAAACACAACCACACCAAAATGAATCTAATCTACTGAACAACGACAAAGAAACATGACGTCTTATAGCTAGATTCCACACCGAAATGTTTGTACAAGTATGGAATATTCAGCATATGATATCGGCAGCCCAAATTATGCGGGCCGACCAATTAATATCAGGTGTGCGTCGGTAGGGAATCAAACCCCTGACCATTTGCATGGCCGGTGAGAGTCCTAACTCCTGTACCACCGACGTTTTGGCACTAACAATCACGATAAAGTCAGAAATGTAGGAAAAAGTATAAAATGATAATAATGGTAATTTTAGTGAGTATCATTTTAGGTTAATTGTGGAATAGTGTTATTATAAATTACAAATAGGAGAGGATGAAAGTGCCATTTATTTCGCCTATCACTGAACACTTTCTGCATCACATAGAATGCCAGCGGTCCTGTGTGATAAGATTCAAGTATGGTGGTGGAGGAGGGGTAGTTGTGGAGAGTTGAGAATACAGGAGGTATTGAGAGTCAGAAAGTATGGATTTGGACGAATTTTCCCATGAGTTCAAGTGTCTATCGACTAGAGTAGAAACGAGCTGACTTAGTAGTGACACACCAATCACCCTACTAACAACCCTCAATACCCCTCCTGAGTATCCAAGGATAGAATAACGTGCAGCAGTGAAGTACAGTTGATAAGAGTTGACAAGGAGCTAATAAGAGTTACCTGATTGCTCTAACTGCCTAACGCCATGGTAGATTAGGCGGAAGATCTTAGAAATCAGCAAGATAAGAGATGACCAAGAAAGCGCGGAGGATAGAACTATTCAAAGGTATTTTATGCGCTTGACTTAGTCTCCATCTCAGTGCCTTCCAGCCTACAAGTATGCAGTGAACGGACCAGTCCCTATATAGATCATGTTTATGCCCCTAAGGTGAAGTTAACAATCTGACATCTAGTAGAGGGATTTAAGGTAAGACCGTTTAACTGACCAAAACCAGTGACTTATGTCCAACAAAAACCTATTAAATTTGGAACAGTAAGATCGAAAAGTGACTGCCAACGAGACAGTGATATCATCGTCACCATCATCAGCGTAGTGAATGGAAGCGATGTCTCCTGTTAGCGGAAAGTCATGTTAGAAGAAAGGTAACATAAGGGGAGGAGGAGAGGGAACCGAAACTTGAGAGACTCCAGCTTCAGTTAGTATGGCAAAGGCAGATTTGCCTCTACATGCAGTATACTGTATTCTGTTCGATAAATATGCATGCGTGCGTATGTGGCACAGTAATTAGGACGCTCGCCAACCATACACGTGGTCTGGGGTTTGATTTCCAGCCACCGACGCACTCCTTCACCTCGCTAAGCCAGAAATAAGACTGGTAAAGAGGAAAGGTTGGGCATCAGGCTAGAAACCCCATCACGTTAAAATAAACTCTGCTACAGAAACTTCAAAACTCTAGAACACGGTTTGTTTCACGAAGTCAAAAAAGCAGGTGTTTATTCAAGGAATTTAATTTGTGGATGGTGACTAGCAGTGGAATCCAGGATGCGCATTTCGTCCTATTTTGGACTCGTCACCTGGATTTTCCTGCTGGATGTACCAGTCAATCGACGGGAAAGTCTAAAATTCAACTAAATTCGTCAAGGAAGTGAGCATTGATTTGAGTGCTTGTTGCTCCATGCGTGATAACATGGAGGGAATTCTATGCCTACGTATAGCATTTTCACATGAAAAATAAACACAGCAATAGAAACACGCTTAGTCCATAGTGAATCTGAAGCAATAACACTTTTTGTAATCGGTTTTCCCTAAATCAATTCATTTGAAGGCCTCTAATACCACCAGTGGGTTACCATGTCACCTGTGAAGCAGTCAGTAGCAGTAGCATTATAATACCACATGACTGGCAGTAGTTAAAGTTCACACTTCTCCTTGAATTCCACCCAACCCAAAGGGTATCAAAAGTCAATGCATCACACTAGTCAAGGTTCGATAAACAACTTGGGTGACGGGGTGCTGAAGAGGTCAAAGAAAAAAACTACGACTGATTCTTGAAAAAACAAAACTATATTGAAAAAAACTTAGTAAATTTTACGAAACTCAAGAAAAGTCAACTTGAATCTATGTGCACTGTTATGCCTTTAGGGGTTCCTAATTTTCAACAAAAAACCCCCCTTAAAATTACGTTTTCTAGACGACCAGACAGCAGACACAGTGTCTGTCTTAAAAAATAATAATAAATAGACAAGTTAAATTAATTAACGCTTTATATATCCATTGTAAAAATTAGGGTTGAAATTGGTTGACCCAGTTTCTGGACATTCAATGTCCAATTTCTCGTACACACATAGAAATGATTGTAAATTTGGCAGAGAAACACACTCGCGCAAAAATTAAACATGAGCAGGAAAACAAGTGAGCAAGCAAGCCAGCAAACAAGCAAGCAAACAAACTAGTCACTTTTTTCGCTAGCTAACTAGCTAGCCAGCTAGCCGGGTAGTATACAAGCAGACAAACACAAATATTGAGTATACACACATAATGTGAGATCATCAGACTATCAGTAGGTTGAGAGTACTATCTATATATGTTGTACAGGTTTCTTTCGTCTCCTGTCTTTATACAGATAAGTGAAAATCAATCAATAATTTTTGTATGTAGTAAACAATTTTGAATGGCATTGATTTGTTTCTCCTTTTTTTGTTTGCCTTACCAGATAACAAATAGAGAGAGAGAGATGGAGAAGATTTTTGTAGCTCAGGTGGATGATTTTGATGTGGAGTTGTGTTCTCTGAGCCAGCTGGATAGTTAATCTGTGAAGCTTTCATAGCCCCCACCCCGCCCCTACTGGGCAGGTAACATCTTCAGCGCGCATACTTCAATTTGAAGTGAGCTTGTGAACTTTTAGATTTCTCCTGATGGGTGACCTTGGACGTGGTGATTGGTTGTTTTTGTGTTTTGTGTTTTCCTACACAAATACTCGCCGAAGACATTGGCTAGGGGTCGCGCTATGTTGTGAATTGGCAGAAGTTAGAATTCATGGACCATTGGATCGGGTCCCAGTGGCCTAATGGTATACGAGCTCGCCTTGTAACCAGAAGGTCCTAGGTTCGAACCCCCTGTGTTGGGTGCGTACTGATGAAGAGTCCCAAACCAGGACGAAACAGATGTCCAGTACTCCCAGGTTTTCCAATGGTTCTCTAACTAATGTCAGCTTATGATGAAAATCCTGAAATTTGAAATAGCTTGTTGGACGTATGTCTAAAGGTAACACGGAGGAGAAGATACAGTCGTACAGTTAGATAAAGAAACTTTCAGAAGAGAGGACAAAATGGAGATGTGGTGTTGACGCCGTCTAGTCCAATCGGTACCCAGGGGAATAATAATACTAATAATGATAAGTGGAACAAGAAATGGCTGCTTCAGTCTTTGAGTTCCTCGGTTTCGGTAATGGCTATTTGAGTAGTATGCTGGGATTGCTGGTCTCATACCGACTCACCCAACTCTTTCCGTCTCTCTCTCTCCCCCATATGTTTACAAGATTTACTAACGAGTGGTTAGCACACTAGACAGGTTAGTCAAAAAGGTTTGAAACCCGATTCACATGCTATTTCATTGATTAATCAATATTTATGTGTGTTTAATTAAAATGAAACATACATCTAAAAAACATTAAAAATCAATAAACTCAAAAAGAAGAGCATCAAAAGGAAGAAAAAATAAACAAACTAAGAAGAGAATTATGACTTACATGTTGACAAATTTTACACTTGTATCCTTTAGCCGGTGGATGATGATATGAGGTTGTTGTATGCCCAGTGCCTGGAAGAGATGAACCGAGGACAGAGGATAGACCATTTTCCCCATTACACAAACCATTAATCGATATACCTTCATCTTGATTAATTCCAAGGAATCGTGATTCGACACGACTGCTATTACTACTATTATTATTATTACCATTATTATTATTACTGTTATTACTACTGTTATTTGTTGTATTATTTCCATTATTATCTTCTCTTGGAGTTGTCAATGGATCCTCCATAAGTAGATCTGTTGATCGTCGACCTGTTCCATTGACTGATGAATCTGGTGAACATTCGGAACCTCTTAAATGAGTATTTCTAAAAATTAAATTATTCAATCGATCAGCTTGTTGTGGCATTGATGAAAGTAATCGATTAACCATAGTTTTATTTTCAATACTATTGTCCGCACGTGATCTTGACGAAGATTTCCCTGTTACACGATCTGATTCAACTGTAGCTTCAAGAGAATCTGATAGTGGACTTTTTGGTGAAAAGATATACTGTTGTTGTTGTGTTTGCTGCCCATGAGCTAGAGGGTAATTGTCATTATTTGATGAATGTGATCCTCTTGTACCGCCAGAGTTCCCGTTGCTATTATGATTATTATTCCCAGATGAGTTCACTTCATCGACATGCTGATCTCCAGCGCCTGGAACTCCACCTCCGCCACCAACTACAGCCGCGGCTGCCAATGCAACCGCTGCTGGATTCCCTAAACTCTTCAAATGATGACAGTGTAAATTATACGGAGTAATAGAATCCGCCTGGAGTTTGCTACAATTCATTGAAGTAATCTGTCTTGGGGATAACGCCGCCGCTGCCGCCGCCGACTGCTGCTGCCTATTCAATGCATTTGTAACACTAGAAAATTGACTAGGCTTTGCAAAACCATTACACAGGCCATCAAGGACCATTTCATTGGCACCAGGATTGGCACGTAGACCTTGTTGAACATGACGTGGTACTTGTATCCCGTGTGGTAGGGCTATACCATTTGAATTGCCAATGTTTGTTTCATTAGCACCCATGATAGCAGAACTGGCTGCCGCGGAGGCGAAAGCGGCAATCGCTGCAGCATGCGTAGGATTATTATTGTGATTATTATTACAGGTATCATTCAACTGGTCGTTATGCCCGTTTGCATTATTAGTAGTATGTGAATGGATATGATTATTAGCGCCGTTGCTGTTGCCACCAAGACCACCCCCGACTCCACGAGGTTGACCAGATAATAAACGTTGTGATGGTGTAGTAATATGTGCACGAGCATGATTAATCGATGGCGAGTGATTCAAATGACGACTGGTCTCATTTTCACCAGCTTCATGATCTTGTTGTGTCAAGTGACGTGTATCACTGAGGCCAACATGTTGATGCGGTAGTATATGAGACATATGCGCTGCATGTGCTGCACCAGAATAGGAAAATCGTTGACAAAAACTTTCAAATGGATCTTCAATCATACCGGGTAGTGTTGTTGATCCAGGATTACCTGTGGCGGCCGCGGCTGCCGCTGCTGCGGCTGCTGGATGTGATACACCTAGCATATTTGAACCGGGAACAGTTGCATTCATTGTGGCTGCTGCATTCGTTGCAGCAGCAGCAGCAGCAGCACCTGCACCCATCATAATTGGTTGTGCATGAGCACCGACTGCTGCATTGGCTGCAACAGCTGGATAACTTGCCCATGGCCATAAAAATAATCCTGTACGTGTTCGTGGATCAGTACCGCTTACATCCATCATGTGTGTGTTTTTTAATATAGGAAATAATTCGATCAAATCAATCGATTGAAAGAATCAATGAAATTTTTTTAAAAAAAAGAGCTCTCTTCACACCGGGGTTATTCTCTATAATTCACAATGATGTGAATATGATGAGTAAAACAATTTTATAAAACAAAATGGGATCACTGCCCCCAAGAAATTCGATTGAAATGTTTTTTTTACTTTTATTGATTGCTTGCCAATGAGTAAAGTGTATGTCCGATATCCACAGTTTAAACAACAATAAGGACAGGGATTACACAATTATTGATTAATTTCATGAAAAATTGAGATAATGCTGAATTAGTCAGGTTAATTGGTTAGTAGGTTAGTCAGTCCAGTCGGTTAGTTGGATAGTATTCACAGTGAAATGTAAATGTGTATTTATATGTATTTATATATTCCACAGATGATGTCAAGGTCAGGAGTGTTGTACTGACATGAACAGGTTCAACGGATCACCCTTTCCTTGAACTGGACTAGCATTACATCAAAATGGACAATAAATAATAAGTAATAATAATAATAATAATGAAAGAGTTTATTTTTGGCAGGTATTAATTGTCCGTCGAAATGTGATAGTACTTGGACTTGGGGATTTGAAAGCAAAGAATTAGAAGTCGTCGTTGTCGCTGTTGTATTTTTCGTGATAATCTCAGTAGAAATGATGCGTGCGCTCACAGCCGCACATCCGCACACACACCCGCACACGGACACGGAAACAGGGAGACACAACAATGGTAAAAAGACGAATGAGCGTAGCTGTAGTAGTTCCGGTAGTCGATGCTACACTCACACACTGGACTTCACTGGCTTCACTCTGCACACACACACATACACAAACACACTCTCTGTGTGGATATCTTGTATTTAGTCTGTGTATAAATGTGTTGTTGTCTAGAGAGTATATATATATACAACCCTGTTATATTATTATTATTACTATTATTATTAATCTTATTGTTATTCATTAAGACGAATGAATCGACGAGACGATAACGATGGATGGATGAATGACTACAAAAAATGAACCAATCAAATTTGAGAGAAGAATTTAAGACCTGTGCGCGCGCGCGCGCATACACGCGAAGATTTTTTCTATTCACAATTGGTTATTTTGAATGAGAAATACAGAGAGACATAGAAAAAGGAATACAACAACACCGACACCACCAACACCGCCACCACCACCACCACGACTTTGTGTGAAGCAGCAGTAGTAGTAGCTGCAGTTGTGACCCAATCTTAGCAAAAGTAGAAAAAGCGTGTCCATTAAAATTACTATTATTATGATTATTATTACTAGTAGTTGTAGTAATGTAGTGAGAGAGAGAGATTGTCTGTAGCCCTCATCCACTCACTCACTCACTCTCTCTCTCTCTGTCTCTCTCTCGCTTGGTACACTTTTATACAATCCAATGGAAATGTGTGGACGAATAAACTAGAAATCAGACATACTCTATCAGTTATATTCAGTCACTCACTCACACACTCACAAAAACACACACAATTGCTTCCTGTCTTCGTTACCAGTACAACACAACAGAGACAGAGAGAGATGTGAGGTTGGGGTTGTGTGGGGTGGGAGGGAGGGCTAGTGAGAAAGATAATTTGTCAAGGCCAATAAACTGGAACTTGTTTTAAACAGTAGAAAAAATCTAATAACAATGACACGAATACACTCACAGACGCACACAGCTCATAGCTTCTTTCATTCACTCAGTCAGTTAGTCAGGCAGTCGACTATCAGCCAGTGTTCACCTGCCCTCCCCCCGACACACACATACTACCACCACCAGTCTGTGTGTTTGTTGGTTTTTTTTTTTTCTATGCGGTCACAACAATCATACAGATTAGAGATGTCATCTACTTATTGTCTAGATATAGTCGTTTTTACTGGCTATCTGTTTTTCTGTGTCCTCTTCCGTTTGTCCATCTACAGTGTAAGTGTACTTCTCTAGGTACTTGATGGACTCAGTGTTGATCACACAACAACTCAAAAAAAAAAACACAACTCGAACTGGTGATTTAGACAGCTTTTTATGCATGAATGTAAGTGTAGAACTTGAGCACTGAGTATGGAATGTCATTCCTTATTGCATAAGTTTATTTTAAATATTCGGGTATTGATTTTTATAGGGAACTTTTATATATTAGATATATCACACAGTGAATAATAATAATATTAATGACCACATGCATGTCAAATATGTGCAAGACAACACCAACAATAGGGAATCTAAATCATCAGTAGTAATTCCATACAAGGAAAGAGCCTCGGAAACCTTACGCAGAATTCCTAACAAGGCAGACAGTAATAAAAGTGGCTGGCATTGAAACCAACCACAAACTCAATTAGAAACAAGCCTTGTCGGATAAAGGATCATCCTATGGAGCCGAATAAACAAAACAATTTAGTTTATCTAACACCCTATCTGAGATGACTGTCAGGTGAAATACGTAGGTCGAAGTAGTAGAACAGGGACAGTCAGATTAGCCGAGTATAAAAACCTAGCGGAATTTAGATTAGTTGATCCGAATAAGATTAGAAATCTGGAGAATAGTTCAGCTGTACCACTCACTAAATGCAATTACACACAACCATACAATATTGGATGATGGGATAAGATGACAGTTTTAAAATCTAATATCACAGGGTGGAAGGAGAGATTGATAACAGAAGCTTTGTTTATCGAATCAACTGCAAATACATGTAATAAGAATGATTCAACACCTGTCCCAGATATCTGGAAAATTTTACTACCCCAACGACGACAAATGGGAGAGAACAAAGAGAACTATAAAACTCAAGTTTCAAAGTTGTGTGATTATAATTGGCGATTTGATTATGAACAATAAATTTTGTTTGAAACTGTGTCATCCAGTAAATAATACTGTTTCACTGTGTGATTTATCTAATTAACAAACTAATATGGAATTACTTACTACCACAGTGCCCGAGTTTTACACATATATTTATAGGGAATTTTGTTTGATTGGTTGGAGGATTTCATCATGAGCTGACATCATTTAGAGAACCATTGGAAAACCTGTGTTTGTTAGACAGCTGTTTCGTCCACCTAGTTTGGGACTCCTCATCCACCCTCAGGGTTACAACCTAGGACCTTCTGGTTTCAAGGCCAGTGAGCTAGCAGACCATTAAGCCGCTGGGAGCCGTTCCAGTGGACAGCACATGAATTCTAACTTCTGCCAATTCGTGACTTAGCGCGACCCCTTTGCAATGTTTTCTTCAATGAATTACTGCCTCACCTTCAACCTGCAGTACCCTAGTGGTCATGGCTTCCCACTGGAACCCAGGTAACTACTACCTGGGCCGGTCGCTATTTAGCATCAGATTAATTTTCCAGTATTGGTTTTGTGGGGATTTTTGTTTGATTGGCTGGAGGATTACATCATGAGTTGACATCAGTTAGAGAACCATTGGAAAACCAGCTGTGGGATCTACTGGACAGCTGTTTCCTCCGTCCTAGTTTTCAATTACCACACAGTAATGAGAATCAATTTTATCACACAACTTCTCCTCCTCTTCCTCTTAATGTTTGATGCCACTTTCCTTATCTCCAGTATCATAGGCGTTGTGTCATTCCGATTGCACATATTTGGCGTTGAATCGAGTATACACAAACAAATATGAATCTGAAACCAGAGCAGCCCAAGTTACCAACAGTTCCAAAAAAGGCCTTGTTCCTACAGATACAGTTCCTAGGAGACAACACCAGTGAGATACTAATACAGCGCCTTAGAAATGCGCTAAAAAGAGCATTCCCTGCTGCTGAATTACGCTGTATCTTTAAAACCACTCCTCTTCTGCTTTCGGGAATGAAAGACAAACTGCCTCTTCCATTTAACTGCTCCTGTGGAGTGAGCCAGTGACATAGGCCGTACAATTAGGCTTGTTTCTCGTCGAATTTCCGAACATCACACTGTATAGTGGTTAAGCAAAGGACAAACAAAATCTATTCGGAGCACTATTTTGTCTCATCTTGTGGAGACAGAACACAAGACTGACGTTAATCATGCTTTCAGGGTCATTTATCGCATACCTACGAATCTCAATTTTGCTTTAAGAGTTCGACTACTAAATATTGCTGAGGCTGGCTGTTGGGATCCATATTAACAAGCCTAATTTATGCATCCAAAAGAAGTTAGTTCAGTCATGATCATTACCTTGGCCATCCAGGTTTGAATAATCCGGAGGTTTTGTGAAATTTCCCTAATTTTAGTTGATATTCTATTCACTATTATATCTTTATTATTATTATTGTAATTATAATTTAAGCATCTTTAATGAACTGTAATTGCATTGATCTTACTTTACACATCGATATTATTTAAAAATCGCTAATATTGTTATTAACTACTAATTTAAAATATTCTGTTTATATAAACATATATATAATTGTAGAGATTGGAAGAGGAATTTATCGAAAAGAATATTCTTTGCTCGATTATTTTGTGTTTTATAGATGTCTGAATGAATATTTTTGCTATATTGAAAGCTGGAGTGATTAACCTCCCTCTCTCCTCACCTAACTATATTACTTTTTAATACTCTCGACCTGTCCCACCCCACCTATTGTGTCTTACCACATGCAGGTGAATGCAATGCAGTTCAATGTCTGAGCTATCTTCTGGGTTATTTAACTCAGCAGGGTCAATCATTCCCGACCCAGTTCCAATAATAGAATTGACTGACTCCAATCTACTAGTTTGATTGGCCTATAATAATTAACTTCACTAACAGTCAGCATTTCATGGCATTTGATAAATTATATTATTTATTTTAATTGGTTCCATTGAGTACTGCTGAAGAGTCATTTCCAAGCACTAGAACGAAAAAGCTTTGCATTACTGGACGGTAGTTTCAGCCTTATATTTGGAACTCTTCAGCAGCAGGCAATCATCACCCACTTCACTGTCAAGGATCCAGCACATTTAAGTTACAAGGTTATCACGTTGATCATTCAGGCACTGGGACCCGATCCGATAGCTAGTCCATGAATACTACCTTCTGTAAATTGTGCAGTTTTATAGTACTGTCGCTTCCAACCAGTGTCATCGACCAGTATTTACGCTTACACTCAGTGTGACTAGGTGGATCCATGCTACGTACAACTTATGACACACTAGAAAAGTCAGGCAACTTCATCCTTTAGCGAGTAAGTGAGTGAGTGAGTGAGTTAGTGAGTGAGTGAGTGAGTGAGTGAGTGAGTGAGTGAGTGAGTGAGTGAGTCAGTCAGTCAGTCAGTCAGTCAGTCAGTCAGTCAGTCAGTCAGTCAGTCAGTCAGTCAGTCAGTCAGTCAGTCAGTCAGTCAGTCAGTCAGTCAGTCAGTCAGTCAGTCAGTCACTCACTCACTCACTCACAATAATTTGTTGATATCACTGTTAATTATGGAATCAATTGGTGGCATTGAGTAGTTTACAGATTGTTTCCACCAGTAGATCAATAAAAGATCAAGAGGTCAATATTTCATCCCAGCTTGGGTTTCATCATTAGCACTGGGAAGCCGTGAACCCACTGATGACCGAACCTAGGACTCTGAGTTTACCAGATGAATTTGGGCATCAAAAGAAGTCAGAATGCATTAGATTCTATCCAAGTCGCTGACTACTCAACTAGTTGGCCATGTAGCAGGAAGGTCCTATATTCGAGTATTGGTGGTGCAGTGACGAAAATTTCCAAGCACTAGTATGAAACAGCTTTCCAGTACTCAATGCTTGGTGGTTTCAGTGGTTCTTTAGCTAATTTTGATCCGTGATAAAGCCTGAGATCAGATCAAATCATACTTCGAATGGAACATAGGAAGGAATTCGGGCTTGAGCATTACAGTTTCAGTGATAAAAGGTGGCATTGCTCTTACTGGGTGAGGTTGTTGGCCTCACTTCCAACCTTTCCTTTTGATGCCACCTAACTACCAGCTATGCGAGGCTCAAGAATATGTTAGCCGGTCTATGGATCATTGTTTCGTCCTAACTTAGATGTCGTCAGTAGTATTCACTAGTGAACCCACTGACGATGGAATCTGAGACCTTAAAGTTATGAAGTGAGCCTACGAATCAATAGAATTTAGAATTCAAGAGCCGGTCAATGGATTCCGTCTGAATGGCTGAAGCCTAGATTTAACCAATGACGATAGGGTGAAAAAAGCGTACTGCTGAAAGGTCTCAAAAACAAAGATGAGACTGTTGTCCAGCAATCCCTCCCACCCTGATGGTTTTCAGGGATTCTCTGAATGAAATCAATTCATGATCAAGCCTGAAGTCGTGACCAATGAAGTATAGAAGGTCGGTTGTGGGGGGATTCATGACTGTTGGCTATTGGATAGGGTCCCAGTGGTCTAATAGTCTACAAAGTCTCCTAGTCTTTGACAGGTCATGGGTTTGAAACCCAGTGGGTAAATGCAGATGAATAGTCAGTCCCAAGCACTAGGACGAAACAGCTGTCCAGTACTTACTACTTGGTGAGTGGTTTTCTAATGGTTCTCTAACCGATGTTAGCTCATGATGAAATCCTGTACCCAATCAAATTCCTGCAGATCAACACTTGAAATCCTGAAACCATTTTTTACAATGTTAATTAACTCATAAATGTGGTCTAATGGCAGTGTAATCCAGGACAGGGTGTTTAGTTTCGCAATTTTTCAGACTCATCAACTGGATCCATTTAAGATAGTGTGATCCAAGAAAGACAGTGAACTCTTGTACAGTCACGTATGAGTTGTATTTCCTACTGAATAAATGGTCGATATTAGACCAAAAATGCTCAGTATGTCAATGTTGACATGTCAGCACCTAGTGTGGCATGTTACTGACAAAATTTATCAGTAGTATATACACGGGGCTTGATAAAATGTAGCCACAATTGAAAACAACATTTTGAAGTCAATGGCTACGAATCTGAATTTAGCTTACGTTGTGGTTAGGAAATAATCTCAAGGGTTGACCTTCAAGAAACCAACAACCAACCAGAATAATATATTGTCCATTGACTAAGCCAACTATAAATGTGGCTAAAAATGTATAAATATGGTGTGAGTTTCCTCAATAAAATGGTTTGTTGCCAAGTCTCTTATCTTCTTCCATCACACCAGTACAGAGGCTTCAACGATGTATGAAGAAGGTTAACACGATGGTGGTTATTTAGTTGATGTTGGCTACGATGAGGAATTCAAGACGCGCACTTCATCTTATTTGGAACTTGTTAACTGGATATACCTACATTACATTCATTTAGGGGTGGAGTTTCCATGGAGATTCCAACCCAACATTCGCCTGGAATGACACAATAGCCTCAATGATACAATTGATACAAAGATAAAACTTGAGCACTGTGGTGATAGAGTATAACTCCATTAGGGATACAAAATTTTATTTTGATTACAATCACACAGTGTGTTTGTTATACAGTAAGTAATATTTACTGATGATGTGACCACACGCTTCAACCACAATTTATCATTGCTACTGCTCATAAACAGAATCATATCAAGCCATTACTCACACTACTCACATAACTTTCTTGTTTCGTCGTTTACATACATGAGTAAAAATTGATGATGATTAGACATTCGACGAATAAAATCAATATGAGACAAAGTAAATTCGGAAATAATAATAATGATAGTATTATCAATGAAATACAATCAGATGGAAACAAGATGTTTATATAGTAAAATAAATAAATAACTTGTTAGAATGTTATAATATGTGAATTGTAATACATTTTAACATTATTTATTATCCTCTGATTCTACTGATGGTAATAATATCTTCCATATCTCTGGTATTAGCGATAATGAGTCACTTCTATTGCATGTGTTGTGTTGTGTTGGGTGAAGTAGACTCGATGAACCAGGCAGGATTCAGTAACCAACCACCTCTCTCTCTGTCCATCTACCTATATTACTTTCTAGATTGTTGACCCTGTCCCACCCACCCTATTGTATGGCTGTGCGTTGTAAATACATGCAGTGCAATGTATTACTGAGCTTTTTTTCAAAATTACTTATCTTCGAGGTTGGGGTCAATCATTCTTACCTTAGCTCAATTCTTATGTTCTGATAATATCACTACTCCTGCCTGATCTACTAGTTTGACCTATGACCTATGTAGTTGACTTAACTCACAGTCATTGCAAGATATTTTGTAGATTATATTACTTTGTCAAATTGGGTAAACCTACACGGTCCTTTAACCTACAGAGCTTGTCCCCGAGTGAGTTAACAGATTTGAATGGCACCCTATCTTTTTAGCTCCTTTACGTTCCCAGTGGAACATGGGACTTCAGGCTAGAGGCCCTGAAGTTTCTGTAGCATTGGCCAGTCTTATTACTGTCTTAGCGAGGTGAAGGAGTGTATTGGCCGTGGATGGAACCGCCAACCACCTACGTGGTCGGCGAGAACTCTACCCCTATGTCACCAACGCACACTTTGTGTATTTGATTTATTTTTTTATTTATTTCCTTCACGTTCCCCAGTGGAACATAGGGCTTCAAGCTGGTGGCTTGAAGTTTCTGTAGCAGAGCTTATTTTACAGGATGGGGTTGCTAGCCTCATGCCCAACCTTGCCTCTTCACCAGTATTATTTCTGGCTTAGCGAGGTAAAGGAGTGCGTCTGCTGGGGATCGAACCCCGGACCATGTACTTGGTCGGCGAGCGTCCTAACCACTGTGCCACCGACGCCCTTTATTACTATTACTATTGTGCGTCGGTGGCACAGTGGATAGGACTCTCGCCGACCATGCACATGGTCCGAGGTTCGATCCCCTGCCGATGCACACCCAATATCTATGGTCGGCCAGCAAAATTTGGGCTACCGATATCCATGCTGAAAATTCCATACTTGTACTGAAAATACGGTGTGGCATCAAGCTGTAACCAAAATAAAATAAATAAATACTACTAAGAGGTCAGATTGTTCGCAATATATAGCGCAAATACATCACATCACATCGCATTATTTTTCAGATAATCTCCGTCACCTAATAACACTGTGCAAATAGTAACATATCAAATAGTCAGGATGACTTCAATGATGCCGTTAGGCAGCTGGACAGATCCAATAGTTTCTTGAGTACAAATCAAGCATTGCAGGAAAAAATTATTTAACTAAAAAAATTAACCATAAGAAGTACCTGAGAATGAAGAAGAACTTTCCTTGTTGTTAATTGTTTCCGATCATCTAACTTTCAGTGTTCAGCCAATGAAGGCAGATTGGAGATGCTTTTAGTGAGGTATCTCACAACCCTATAAAAAGACTTATTTATTCTGAGTGCAACAGATTTTCAAACTGATTTCGAAGTGATGAGGTTCTCCTCCGTCTTTGTGATTCCTCCATTGACATCCTGATTTGTGTCATCAGTTGTAGTTGAAACGATCCTGACTGGTTAGATAAGTGAAAGGAGTAACTTCCTTCAAATTCCTCCTGTCGATAGTGACTGGTGCTTGTCGTGGATGTTGCTGTTGGTTATTTATCTTCATCGCCTCCATCTTATTTATGTTTCCTTGAAATCCTGTCTTCACTGCCTGCCTCTTCGTCTGGAAGTCCTCGAATTTGACATAAATCATCATCAACGAAGTTCAGGTCTTCTAGAGTCTTATTATAAATCCAACATGTTCTTGTATTATCATTCTCCCCCACCCGCATAAGGTGTTCCACATGATTCAGTCCACTGCAATCAGGAATATCACCAGGGATAGTTGACAGGTGATCACTTGATCTGTTGAGGATCACTTGACATATGTCACGATCATCTATCTGTTGAATGAGGCTGATACACATTTGGGACTCTCCTTAGGGATAAGACGGCTGGCTATATTCCTAAGCTATTCAAATACATTATAGAGAACATGTCTTAAATCTAGTTCACTCATTATAATAATAATAATGATTTAGCAACATGTCTCATACTGTTAGCTAGAATGTTATCGACACATTATTTTGAATCAATGCTCAGAATAAATTATTCTATGGAGATTTGAAGTCTATAGATGTACTGTATATGTACTACTGGCAGACGTTCTGATATCAAGCTAGACACTAACTGTTTCAAATTTCATCACGGATTGATATCAGTTAATAAATTATTGAAATCTGCCGAATAGCGATTACTAGACGAATGTTTCGTCCTTGTATTTGGAATCCCTCATCATTACGCACATGAAACCCCACTAGAGATCGACTCCCTGAATTTCAGGTTATGAAACCACATGGATTGGAATTCAATGAACCACGAATTCTAACTCCAGGTTATTACCGATCATAGATATTGTTTTTACAATATCGTTTTGTTTTTCATTCATTGGGAAATACAAAAATCTTTATTATATAGAATGACCTACAATAATCCTTAAGTCCTTTTGTCCTCTAGCATCTCGCAGATCTGTGTTCCCCAGAGAGTACGACGTGTAAGATTTCTGACCTAGGTGCATTACCGCGCTTTTCTGTTCTCATTGTTAAATTGTCGTTAATATTTTCACTTGATTTAATTTTAGATTCATTTCTTGTTGAACAATATTATTATTGCAAATTAGTATTATTAATGTAAAAATTGTTGCCCCTGTAATAAGAAAATTAGATGCAATATTGTATATTACATGCTGAAAATTCCATACTTGTACCAAACGAACTGTTTAGGACGATTTTTGAATGACATCACGCGCCAGTCAGACTATCATTTGACCGGATATGCACCTGAGAACGACAAGAATGGGATAGAATGAGGGGAAGATGAAAGTTAATGGGTAATCAAGAAGTCAGCTGCCGAAGACAGAACCGGATTATGTAGAATAGCGACATATTGCTGAAGCCCTGGGTTCCACTCAGAATTCTATGGGATGAATAAACTCATGAATGAGTCCAGAAAAAACAAAAAAAATTGAGTAAAGAATATCCTTTTCGATAATTTCCTCCTCTTCTGGCTCTACAATTATATATGCATGTTTATGTACATAGAACATTCATATAAGAATAAAACTTGGGCACTGTGGTAGAATGTAATTCCATTATGGGTAAATTTTGTTTTGATAAAGTCTCACAGTGTTATACAGTAATGTTTACTGATGACGTTTCGAGCACAATTTATTGCTCACAATCATATCAAGGTAATCACACGACTTCCTAAATTCATTTATATAGTTCCATTATTTTTCACTTGATATGGAAAATAACACTACCAATCAAATCAAGTGGAAATCAAGTGAAAAATAATGGAACTATATAAATGAATTTAGGAAGTCGTGTGATTACCTTGATATGATTATGAGCAATAAATTTTTTTTAATAATAATAATAATAATATGCTTTATTCCAAAACAGTACTTGTGATACAGAATGGAATTCTCAGCATTTTTACTACAGTATTGCATCCAGTTAGTACATTGTCAATAAATAGAATTCTACATAGATTGAGGAAACCACAGTTCATTATTACAACAGTACATTGGTATGTTCAGTAGCAAAGGTAAAGCTGAAACAGTGTTTGAAGGTGTTAGAAAAGTGGGAGCTGTCTTATTAACTGGCGTAAGCGAAAGAAAGAGACAAAGCAGTACATAACGGAAAAAGAAGAGAGAGAAAAGTGGTCATCAGTAAATATTACTGTATAACACTGTGAGACTCTATCAAAATAAAATTTACCCATAATGGAATTACGAGTATGGAATATTCAGCATGTGATATCGGTAGCCTAAATTTCACACGTCAACCAATTAATATCAGATGTGCGTCGGTAGGGAATCGAATCCCTGACCATTTGCATGGTCGGTGAGAGTCCTAACTCCTGTGCCACTGACGTTTTGGCACTAACAATCACGATAAAGTCAAACATGTAGAAAAAGTATAAAATGATAATAATGGCAATAATAATAATAACTACAATTATAAATTAATTGTGAAATAGTGTTATTATAAATTACAAATAGGAGAGGATATAAGTGCCATTTATTTTGCTAATCACTTAGTATGTTGTAGATTACACATTGAACACTTCCTGCATCACACAGAATGCCCGGTGGGCCAAATAGGGTATCATTGCTTTTGTGTTGTTGTGTTAATATCTCTTTGATGTTATCTCTGAGGGAGTGAAGGTGTAAGAATATGGCCTTCCTTTTTCGGAACTGTTATTACATTGACCTGTCTTGATTTTTGATTCATATTCTTATCGATAAATTTTTTTGGATTTGATTCGTTTTTTTGAATTTGACAACGAATTGGTATCAGTTAGAGAATCATAGAAATCCAGCCACAGGGAGTACTGGACAGCTGTTTCCTCCGTCCTGGTTTAGGAATCATCGGCAGTACGCACCCACCCTACCTGGGTTCAAACCCAGGACCTTCCGGTTACAAGGCCATCGAGGTCGTATACCATTCAGCCACTGGAACCCCACCCAACCCAATGGGGCCAGTGCATGAATTCTAACTTCTACCAACTCATGGTTGTTTCGGCGCGACCACCAGCCAACGTCATAGGCAGGAAATCCATCCTCACATCTCGGCTGGATACACCTCACTGGTCACCAATTCTCACTAGAACTCCAGGAAACTCCATCCTGTAGCAAGTCACTAGCGAGCATCAGATTAATTTTCAAGGGTTGATTTGTAAGGATTTGATTTGTAGAGCCAGAAAAGCGAAATTATCGAAAAGGCTATTTTTTGCTCAGCTTTCTTTTTTCTTTAAATTGATTAAAGATGCCCAATCGAAATTATAAAAGATTGATTACTGAACAAAGAATATTCTTTTCGATGATGCCTTCTTCTTCATCAGGTTCTACAGTTATATATTTCCATCCATAATAATGACAGAATGATGGTTATTGACAATATTAGTGGTTTTTAAAAAGAGAGTAACATCGAATCATTTAGATCAGAATTTCAAAAGTTATTTCCAATTAGATTGTCTTAATAGGTTATAGTCCAGAATATATGTAGGTGTATGTGGTAATATGTAAAATTGTAATACTACTAAATTGAGCACCAATTATTATATATTGTTATTACTATTCTCTTGCGTTCCGAGTGGAACATAGGGCTGGCTTCAACAACACATCTCCACTTTCCTCTGTTTTCTGCCACCCTCTTCAGCTTGCCAGCCACACGATTAACCAAACTCTCTCATCTCTTTCTCACACGGTCTCCTCCACGTCACCCTCGCATTGATGACCCACAAGTTGCTTCCCATTAGGATTTCACTGGAGCAATGGCCTGGTGTGAGATGCCATTCGGCGGCCTCCTCAATGTATGTCCGATCCATACCTGTCCATTTGCTTTCTCCTACATATTTGTTGAGCGGTTTGTTCCCATAATTTTTTGTTGCTTATTTATTCTGGCCAGCCTACTGGTTAGCCATTTGATCTTCATTATGGAGCCAGTCAGTGAAGGTGGCAGCTGTTGATGGAAGTCTGCAACAGGCTGTTGGAAATCATCTTCGTGACAGGCAGTGCAAGTTTCTGACCCAGAATGAAGGACCGACTCCACACTAGTGTTGGAAGTACGAATCTTGTTCCTTATGCTGGCTGAGTGCGGAAGATTTCCAAACTGGTTTCAGATTGATGAAGGCGTATCATGCTTTTCTGATTCTGACTTCGACATCTTCATCGGTTCTAACTTCCTGTGGTTGAAACGATGCTTCCTAGATAAGTGAAGGAGGCAACCTCAGTTAAATTTATCCCGTTGATGGTGACAGCTGGTGATTGTTATTGTTGTTGCGGTTCGTTGGTTATCTTCATCACCTCAGTCTTCTATATGTTCACCTGCAGTCCTGTTTTCACTGCCAGCCAGCCTCTTCAATCACTTTGTTGGTTTTGCCTGTCTCTTAGTTTTTGAGTTTGTGTGACATTAGACATAATCATCTGTGAAATCCAGATCTTCTAGAATCCTGTCGTCGGTCGTCCAGCTTATTCTTGTCTCCTCGCTCCCCACAACCTGACGCATAATTCAGTCCACCACAATTAAGAATATCATCTCGAGTGATGATAGGCAGGCAGCTGTGTCTTACTCCTGTATGCACTTTGAACGCCTCGCTAAGTTTTCCGTTGTGGACTATTTGATAAGTTGCATTATCATATAGCTGCTGAATGAGGCTGACAAAGACTTGAGGTACGCCGTAGTGTTGAAGTAGTTTCCAAATTACTTCTCGGTCAACGCTGTCCGTCGAAGGCCTTTTCGATGTTGATGACGCTGTTGTGGTAGATAGCGGTTTGACTGCCATTCTATGCTTTGTTCTGTGATGATGATGCGCAGAGTTGCAATTTGATCAGCAAATGACCTGCCTTTCATGAACTCAGCTTGCTCCACCTGGCGGAGTTTTGTATGCAGTGCACTCTTCATTCTCTCCAGGATGATTCGACTTAGTATTCCATTTGGCGTGGACAAGAGCATTATTCCAAGCCAGTTCTTGCACAGTCTGTATGCCTTGCAACATCCTTTTCACTTGTACATTGTATTCTGACTCATGTATAAATCGTCACTGATTATTCTGGTTCCGCTTGAGGGTATGCCTGGCTCGTGAATCTCCAATACGGTCTCCACAAAGTTTATATTTTCATTTCCTTCCGCATATTGGTTTGTTGTCATTTGGCTTTTTTTGCCAAAGTTCCTTATTAATTCTCTATTTTGATGGTCCATGTAATCTTTATTGTCCACAGAACGTATGTAGCTGTTGATGAAAGTCCACAATAGTCTGTTTGAAAGGATCATTTGGTGGAACTTCTGAATAAATCTCCGGACCACACAGAAGCACTGATTGACATGACATTCTTTTGCTGAACATACGCATTTGCTCATTATGTTGAGTGGAGTTAATTTTCACACAATTTAAAAAATTTCTTTACGTTCTCAGTGGAACATAAGGCACCTTCAAGCTACAGGCTCGAAGTTTCTGTACCTGTGGTGATTATTTTTAAATGATGGGATTGCTAGCCTCATGCTGGCCCAAAATTCCCTCTTTACCAGTATTGCTACTGGCTTACCAAGGTAAAGGAGTGCGCTGTCGGCTGGGGATCGAACCCTGGACCACATGAGGCGTGGATGGCGAGCATTCTACCGCTGTTTGTCTCATCCCACTCGATCCTGGCTGACTTTGATTTCCTCAGTTATGCTGTCAGTAGCTCAAAAAATGCTGCCCAGTCTAAATAAGTGAAAGCGATGACTTCTCTTTTATTTTTTTACACTGATGGTGATTAGTGCTTGTTGTTGTTGCCGTCTATCAGGAATCTTCATCACTTCTGCCTTCCCGCGTTCATTTGATGTCCTTTCCTAGCTACTTGTTGGTTTCCCCTTGTAGTAATTCGTCTTGTGTGACACTGGCTATAAATCATTTTCCAGGAAGTCAAGATCTAGTCTTCTCATCATTTCAACGTATTCCTGTCTTCTGGCTTCCAACGTGAAGTGTTCCACATAATCCAATCCACCAAAATTAGGAATATCATCGGTGATACTTAGAGTTATCCTTGTATTACTCCCGTTATCACTTCAAACACCTCGCTGAAATTTCCGTTGTAAAATCACTTTACAACTGACATTATCTTTGAACCGTTGAATAAGGCTGTTAAAGTTTCGAGTCGCTTCGTGGTGCTGAAGGTATTCCCAAAATACTTCACAGTTGATGCACGTTATTTGCTTTTCCAGAATATGGCTTGTTCCAGGAGAAGTTTTCTATCCAGGGCACCTTTTAATCTCTCTAATATATTATAACTCAATATTTTACTTGATGTGGACAAGAGCGCATTTTCGCAGGAGTTCTTGAAAAGGCTAAATTCACGCCTGTTTGGTAGTTTGACAAGATAGCTTTTCTTCTGATCAAATCACTAGGTAATTTTCTTTCCTTTCAAATGTCTTTCATTATCCGCTGAGGTCTCTTGATCTGTGCTCTCGGTGTTTTCGGAGGAATTACGTCTGGATGGGCTGCCATTCATTCGGGAATACAGTAGGTTTATTGCATTCAGAGCTGCTGGTTTTTCGGAGGACATGTTTCTCACTGACAATCAGTCACGAGGCTGTTGGTGTTACTTCTGAACAGTCAGGAGTGTGACTAGTGATAGTAAATGCCAGCTTTGTCCTACTCCTGTCTTCACTTGAAAGACATCCATGAGTTCTCCGTTGTAAATCACTTGACGTTTGGCATCATTCTGTCGCTGCTGAAACAGCTGCCAAACTACTTTGTAGTGAATGTTATCGAAGATCTTTTCAAAGTGAAGTCAAGGAGTACGTCTGCAGGGAGTTGGACCCGAACGTCAAGTGTGATTGGTGGGGATTTTACCACTGTGAGTAAAGTTCAAATAATATTGTGTATGCGTGTGTGTGTGTGTGGTTCGTTCGTATAAGTTTGAAACTTGAAAGAAGTCAAATTAATTGACCTTATCACGTTGACAAATGGACTTTCGATGTGGTTGTGTTCTCCGATCTGGATGGTTTATATGTGAAGCTTTCATTGTCCTACTAGGCAACATCTTCAGTGCATAATTCAATTCGAATCGAAGTGAGCTTTTACATTTCTCCACGAGTTTATTAGTCAACTCTCCTGGTGAGTGACCTGGAACGTCATGAATGGTTGTTTCCGTGTGTTTTCACACCTTCTAGGCTACCTGTATTGGAACTGATTGTTTCTTTGTCTTGAACTTTGGCCCTTGGTGTGTGAGATTTCCTTTTATTCGATTGGTAAACTTTGTCTATGACAATATGTCTATTGTTTTACGATTCACTGGAATATCAGGCAGCCTCCTAAAAATTCTCTGACATTCTTGGTGTTTCCTCTGTCTAATATTTAAACGCTGGTTGTCCCAGTCAAATTGATATCCTTGGTTGTCTGTATGCAGGGATATGAGTGAGGGAGTGGATGTCATATCTTTTGATGGCTAGTTAGTTTATGTTCATGGATACGAAAACGAAGAGGACGTCCACTTTGGCCATTGTAGTGTTGTTTCGCAGTTGCTACTATTTATTTTGAAGATGATTTTGGTTTTATCTTTTGTCATTGTTGATTCATTTGGTTGACACAGAGCTGAATGAAGTGATTTTGTTGGTTTGTGTACGACGTCAATTTCTAAAGGTTTGAAGAGTCTTGTAGTGATTTCTGAGATGTCTTTTATATATGGTAAGGCGATTTTTTGTGCTTTCCTTGGGGGCTTTTGTTTGATAGGTTGGCTTGGAGGTATATGTCTTTTGATGAAATTCCTTGGATATCCATTCTTTTGGAAGACGTCCATGAGATATTTTTCTTCAATTTTCTTTGAGGTGGGAGTGCTGCAATGAGTCCTGGCTCTCTTGCATAGTGTTTGTATGAAATTCCTCTTGTGTGTTATTGGGTTGTTGCTGTTGTAATTCAGTATTTGATCTGTGTGAGTTGATTTTCTATAAACTTGAGTTTCTAATTCCCCTGTGTTTGTTCGCTTCACTAAGACGTCCAAAAATGGGATTTCACTCTCGGATTCCTCTTCTTTTGTGAATTTGATGTCGTTGAAAACGTTGTTTATTAAGTTTTGAGCTTTGTCAAACTCGCTTCTTTTGATTATAACAAATGTGTCATCTATGTAACATTTCCAAGTTTTGGGTTTGATCTTTGGCAGGATTATGCTTTAGAGCCTTTGCATTACTGCTTCTGCAATCAAACCTGATATTGGCGATCCCATAGGTGTTCCTTTAACTTGCTCATATATTTGGCTGTTGAATTGGAAGTACGTTGTTAGGCATAGGTTAATGCATTCCATCCAACATGTCTGCTGCATTTTTGATTGTTGTAGGAGGTATTCATCTTTGCTGAGTAATTGGTGCATGGTCTCTTTTGCCAGTTTCTGTCCGATTGAGGTATATAAGGCTGTGACGTCGAAGGATATCATTATTTTTTTTGGTCATCAACACACAAACTCACTTCAATACAAATTGAAGTATGCGCGCTGAAGATGTTGCCTAGTAGGCGGCAAAGAAAGTTTCGCAAATTAATTATCCAGCTGGCTCGGAGAACACAATCCCACATCAAAATCATCCACCTGAGCTACAAATCTTCTTCATCAGATTTAAGGTAAGTCTTCATTTTCATTTTTCTGTTATTCATCCAGTTGACTGATTAACATTGTGACGTAATTTTACATTTTAATTCTTTTTCTATATGATATTAAATCTGGTTCAAATTTATTGATTACTGATTTTACACAATTTTTGTTTTTATGTTCATAAATACCTTGGCGGAAAAAAACACAACTTCAAACACTTGTCGACATATGATACACTAATCATAGAGATGGTTATAATTAGTAAATAAATTTTTCAAGAGCTTAGTTGAAGGGGTGGTATTTGGTCGATTTCAATGTTGAAGAGCTATTTTGTGCCAATCTGGGACTCTTCAACAGTATGCATTCATGATTTCACCTCCATAGATCGGATTAAGGATCTTTCAGTTACAAGGTGAGCTCACAGACCATCTATCCAGCCACTGGAACACTATTCAATGGTCAATTGGCTATGACCATCAGTTGCGAATGTCATCGGTGAGTATTTGTCACACACACCCTCGCCGGCGTTGTGACTTGTTGGACTCTGATGGTCATGACTTCTCTCACTCATTAGCGAGCATCAGAATAATTTTCAAATGAGTTAGTTTGTTTCAATTTGGGTCAAGATCTTATTTTATCTAGAGAACGCTTGGAAATTTAGTAGTATGAATGTCTCGGGTTCGTTCCATGCTCTCTTCCGAGATGCACACCACCGAAGAGTACTAGGCAGGGTGAAATAACTGTTCTATAATACTCTGATAGTTTTACTGTGTTAGGTCTATCCAAGGATTTGACTGATTACAAACTTTTGCAGATTTCTGCGCGAATCGACATCAGAGTGTAGAAGTGGACATTTATCGCAATTCCTCAGCAGTACGCATTCATACTCCCATCGTGCTCCCTCAAAAGGATCCATCCACCTCAGTGTCTTCAGGTTATAAATGCAAACACGTTTAAACTTCAGTCTGGTAAAATCCAGTGATGGGCCATCTGACCTTTAGCATCAAGCGAAGGTAGGTAGAGCCTGTTTATTGAAATGGTTTTGTTATCCCTATTGGTTTGGTTTTACTAGACAGAAATGCTTGGAGTTTGTTGATATATCAGCTTCTAGCCTGAGGTGTAACCTGAGGTCAGCATGAATTCATTTGGTTGACACTAAGTAGCAGTGGAATAAGTAAAGTGAGTTTCTGGCTGTACTGAACTCATCATCTGAATGCTCCTACCAACATTGTTGCACAATGGATGACTATCAAAACTCAGTAATCCAACAAATACCTGAATGAAATTTCAAGGGATCAGTTCAAGGTTTGAGTTTTGATGAAAACACCATCAATCACTGAGTGAGATGTAAGCAGATCCAGATGATGAGCCTCAAACGAAACGAAACACACATTATAGGATCCACTCATAGTCAGCACATTATCCTTGTGTTTTATTGACTGATTTAAACACCTTCCAATCATTTTTATAATGATCTCAACATGATCTTGATGTTATCTTGATTATTAGTGGCTAAAAGCAGAGTGGTCCAATGATAGAGTGACTGACAACTACTCAGATAATCTGGATATGCTTTCAAGTCAACGTACTTCGCAACTGTATTTCGCCAGTGGCAAGAGCGGTAAAGAGGGAAGGTTTGGCCATCAGGCTAGTGACTCCACTTCGCAAATTAAAGTAACCCTAACACTGACGAAAATTCTAAAGCCTGGAGACCTATCATTGCTATAAGAATAAAACTTGGAGACCTATGTTCCATCCGGAATGTGAAGTAGTGATTATTGTGGTAATTCGAATTTTTGGATTCTAGATTTAAGTCTAACTAACTATATGCTCGTGTTGTCTCGCAGGAGGCAGACATAGGTGTGTTAGGTTCTCCTGAAAACCAGCACCTAGTAAATGGATGTACCATTATGTGAGGGGGTCCTAGTGGCTGAATCGTGTATGAACTTTTCCTGTAACTGGAAGGTCCTGGGCTCGAAACCCAGTGGGTGCGTACTGGCGTAGAGGTGACTTAGTGGTAGAATGTTCTCCAGTAACAACGCAGGTGATTCAGGGTTCAGTCTCCAGCCACCAACGCACTGCTAACACCTCGCTAACCCAGCAACAAGACTGTTAAAGAGTGAAGGTTGGGCGTATGAGGCTAGCAACCCCCTCCCATAAAAATAAACACCACTGCTGATGAAACTCCAAAGCTAGGATTTAGTTTTATGGATAGGAATCAGTCGAGATTATGGAGTAAACATATAACATTCCCTACTCCTCAGCTGTTAATAAAAATATATTCATTACAATCCTGAAGGCGGTAAATGGAAGCCTGAACACCTCAGGGGTAATATCTTTGACTGTAGTACAAGATGATGTGGATACTAACCTCCAAAGGCATACACCTTTGTGAGCTAGTACCGAGCGATAAGCATAAACCCTAGCTCTTTGGCTTTCTTACCAACAGCTTCTAACAGCTCGACATTGATTCAACTTCGGAATATCATCAACTCGTATGATTCTATTCCCTCAAGAGTTTAATGGAAATATAATACACTACACTTTACTCCAGATTTATGATTTTGGTTGAAATTCTGGGTGGGATAAAGTCAGTTTAATTTGCAGCGCTGATTGTTATGTACGACAGTGCATTCAACAAGTAACCAGAGTTCACTTGTTAAATGTTGGGAGCTAGAAGAGAAGATGAATAGTCTGGGGATTCCACTGATCATAAACATTCAGTTAAACTAAACGTTTCGAAGCAATATGACTCACTGAAAGTGAATACCTCTCAGAGGTCATTTAACCACCAGAAACAGTCACTTCCTAAATATCTCTATTCACTATTATTATTATTTATTATTGTCCCCTTCAGTTAGTAGAGGGCTTCAGCCAATCATCTTCATTGCGTTCGGTTATCTACCAACGTTTTCATCACCTGGCTCCAAGTCTGCCCACATGCTTTCATTTCCTCTCTTCATATCACCTCCTCCATATCTCCACATCCTCGCAATGACGACCAACTCGCCAATTCTCGCTCTGGTTCCATTGGAGCGAGAGAGAGCTTGGTGTGTGATGTCACTTGATGGATTTCTCGGAGTATCACCAATCCAATCCACCTCCATTGCTTCCTGCATATTTGCTGCAAAATTGCTTTCTGCTGAGGTAGTTCGTTCGTTCCCAGAGATCCCTCCATATTGCTGATCTCTCCTGGCCGGCCATCTAATCCTCAGCGAAGTACTGAGCGAAGACAGCTGTTGATGAAGGTGTGTAGTTTGTCTGAATTGGTCTTCGTGACACGGCGCCAAATCTCAGATCCGTATAGTGAGTAGCACTGACTTCACATTGGAGTTGAAAATCCGCATCTTACTTTTTATGCTGGCGTCGGTGGCATAGCGGTTAGGACGCTCGCCGACCATGCACATGGTCCGGGGTTCGATACCCGGCCGACGCACTCCTTTGCCTCGCTAAGCCAGAAATAAAGCTGGTGAACAGGAAAGGTTAGGCATGTGGCTAGCAACCCCATCCTGTAAAATTGAACACTGCAACAGAAACTTCAAGCCTGTAGCTTGAAGCCCTATGTCCCACTGGGAATGTGAAGGAATAAAAAAAAAACCTTTTATGCTGAGTGCTGAGAGCTGTTGATCTCCACACAGACTTGTGAATAATAAAAGCATGACTTGCTTTCCAGATGTTCTTTGCTTTGATATACTCATCAGTTCCGTCTGTCTGTAGTTGAAACGATGTTTCCCAGGTAGGTAGATAGGTACAGGAGGTTGCTTCTTTCAGATTTCTCCCATTTATGCTAATTGTCGTCTGCTGCCGTTGATGGTGTAGCTGTTGCTGTTGTTGGCCAGGAATCTTCATCATCTACATCTGTTTTCTCTGTGTTCATCTGAAGGAAGTCCTATCTCCTCTGGATGCTTCTTCTGCCAACTTGTCGCTCTTCACTTGAGTATCTTCCAGTTTGTGAGAAACCAGTCATATATCATCATCGGTAAAATCCAGATCCTCCAAGATTTTTGTGTGGGTCCATTTCATGCCTGTTTCCTCGTTGACTGGCCCACAGTCTGTCACATTATCTAGTCTACCACAATCAAGAAAACCATTGGAAATGGTTGATAGCCAGCCAGCTAGCTTGTCTTACTCCCGTCTTCACATTGAAGGATTCCATTAGTTTTTCGTCGTGGATTACTTGGCATGCAGTATTGCCATACAACTGTTGGAGGAGGTGTATAATTGTTGGCGGTACTCCGTAGTAATTTTTATTCATAGGAAAAAAGTTATCAGCCGATCGAACACATTCTACTTCGTCTGCTTTGTTAGTTTCCCTGTTGTAACACTAAACATTTATGATGTCGGCGAGGAAATCACCACATTCACCTATATCATCTTTTTAGACAAAGATATAGCGGGTGTTCTTTGTTTATCTCGGGCTCATTTATTTGTTAATCTATGAAGCGTGGGCGATTGTTATTCTCAAGTAGGTTCTTCCTCAAACGATTGATTTCTTCTTCTACTGATGCAGGACTTCAGATTCTTCGACTTCTGGTGACCAAAGATGTTATCATTGTTCGACTTGTGACTGATGGGTACTCAACTGTAAAATTATGTCAACTGACCGTTCCATGCAGGCTTTCTATATACTAATATTTTCAAAGTTTCATCGGTCTTCTTTGTTTTTCGGATGTCCAGAAATGAGATTATTTGTCCGGTTTCTACTTCAACTGTAAATTCGATGGATGAATGGTAGCTGTTAATAAATTGAAGGTTATTGTTTAGGTCACATTTGTTATCACAAATGATAAAAGTGTCATCAACGTACTTTTTGTAAGAAGAGAAGTTGTCGACAGTGGATTTCAACGGACCATTTTCCAAACTTGCCATCAAAATATCTGCAAGTACAGGGCCTAAAGGTGAATCCGTAGCCACACCACCTTACTGTCTGTAATTAGTACCATTGAATGTGAATTGAACACAAGCACGAGGATATCCACAAGGCTACATGAGTGTGACCAGACGGGTAAACCAAAAACCAAACTGACTTCATCTCAATGCTGCTCAAGGAAGTGGAGACGCAGCTCACTGGACACAAAAGTAAGTAGAGGAGAAGACGTCGCCTCCGACCACTATCTCGTACAAAGAACACTTCAAATCAAATTAAAAACTTTAAAGATTACAGGAGTTGCAGATAGACCACAAACCAAGTTCAACACTCTGAAACTGAAGGACCAGGACACAAAGGACATCTTGACTGCAAGCATAAAGGACAAAGCTGAGACACAAATCAACACTAGCGAAGAGGTCAGCGTCGGAAAGCAATGGAACAACTTGAAAACAGTGTGGAGTCAAACCTGCATGGAAGTTCTAGGCAGAAAGAAGAGACAGGACAAACAGTGGCTCACTACGGACACTTGGAAACTAATAGAAGAGAGAGGGATGGTGACACAAAAGGTTATCCAGTGCACCGACGAGCAACAAAAACAGGATTTGAATGCAAGCTACAAGACACTGAACAAAAGAGTAAAGAAGAGTGCCAGGGAAGACAAAAGAAAATATTATGAAGCAATGAAAAGTGAAGCAGAACAAGGTGTAGGCGAAGGAGACCTCGCAACATTCTACCAAACAACTAGGTTCCTATCGGGGAAGCGATCAACACAAATTAAGCAAGTAAAGGATGACAATGGAAAGCCAATCAACAAAGAAGTGGAGCAAAGGAAATACTGGACTGAACACTTCAAAGGACTTTTAAATCGGTCGCCACCTACAACGGGCCCAATAATACCAACAGTGGAAGCAGAACCACTAGTGGATACCAACTCTTCGACGACAACAGAAATCCTGAAGGCAATAAGAATGCTGAAAACTGGAAAAGCAGCAGGATCAGACGAAATCCCAGCAGAAACATTGAAAATAGACCAAGGGACATCACCGGACTTGATAACACCACTACTGGAGAAGGTGTGGAAAGAGTACAAGGTAACTGTGGATTGGAAGAAAGGCTATTTATTCAAACTGCCAAAGAAAAGAGACATAAGTCATTGCAAGAACTGGCGTGGCATTATGCTCTTGTCTATCCGAAGCAGAATACTAAGCAGCATTATCCTAGAGAGAATCAAACTTCGACCGGAACAGGGTGGATTCAGGAGAAACCAATCATACATCGATCAAATCGCAACACTACGTAACAGAGCTTGGAATGGCAGTCAGCTCTTTACCTCAACTTCATAGAGTTCAAAAAATTCCTCGACTACATGATCGAGAGGTGGTTTGGAAACTACTTCACCACTACGGGATATCGCCAACAATTATACACCTCGTCCAACAGTTGTGCGATATCGCTGCATGCCAAGTAATCCACAACGGGAAACTCACGTAATCTTTCGATGTGAAGACGAGAGTAAGACAAGGCTGGCTGGCTGACCGTCTACTATACCCAGTGATTATCCTGATTTCGGCAGACTGGATAATGTGACAGACAGCGGTGGGCAGCGACGAAACAGGTATGAAATGGACCCACACAAACATTTTTGAGAATGTGAACTTCACCGATGATATATGTTCGATTGCTCACAAACTGGAAGATATGCAAGTGAAAAGCGACAAGTTGGCAGAAGAGGCATCAAGTGAAGATAAGACTTCCTTCAGGTGAATACAGAGGAAACAGATAGAGGTGATGAAGATTCCTGGACAACAACAGCAACGGAAACAACAACAGACAACAGTCAGTCTAAATTAGAGAAATCTGAAAGAAGCAACCTTCTCTACCTACCTACATACCTACCTGGGAAGCATCATTTCAACTTCAGGCGGACGGAACTGATGAGGATATCAGAGCGACGAACATGGAGAAAGCAAGGCAAGCTTTCATTACGCACAAGTCTGTGTGGAGATCAACAGCACTCAGCATGAAAATAAAAATAAGATCCGGATTTTCAACTGCAATGTGAAGTCAGTCAGTGCTACTATACGGATCAGAGACTTGGCGCGGCGCCATGTCACGAAGGCTTTTTCGAACAAACTACACACCTTCATCAACAGCTGTCTTCACTCAATACTAGTCATGATCAGATGGCCAGAAAAGATCAGCAACAGTGAGGGATCTCCGGCAATGAGTGAATCAACCTAGCAAGAACCAATTGTGCAACAAGTATGAAGGAAGATATAGAGGTGGATTGGCTTAGCCATACTCTGAGAAAACAATTCCTCAAGTGACATCACATGGCAGGCTATCTCTCTCTAGAATGGAACCAGAACGGGAACTGGCGAGTTGGTCGTCAGTGCGCAGGTGATCTGAAGAGGAGATGAAATCATGTGAGCAGACTTGGAGCCAGGTGATGAAGACGTTGGCAGAGGATCGAACGCAATGGAGACGTGTGACTGAAGCCCTATGTTCCTCTAGGAACTAAAGGAAACAATAATAGCATGGAGGATTTCATCATGAGCTGACATCAGTTAGAGAACCACTGGAAAACGAGCTCGCCTCGTAACCAGAAGGTCCTGGGTTCGAATCCCGGTGGGCGCGTACTGATGAAGAGTCCCAAACTAGGACGAAACAGCTGTCCAGTACTCCCAGCTGGTTTTCCAGTGGTTCTCTAACTGATGTCAGCTCATGGTGAAATCCTCCATGCAATCAAACCAAATCCCTACAAAACCAATACTTGCGAAACAATAATAATATAATGATATGTATTAGGGTAGGATGTAAATGGACGAGAACCACAGACCTATGCTTTTTTTTTGTCAGTAAAATGCTACAGCAGGATAATCGTATGACCCGCATTACTCAATGATACGATAACTGACTACGGCACTGAGGGATAAATTTTAGAATCTCAATGATAGTTGTCAATTCTTTCAGGTTTGTAAATACATCTTCTTGACACGGCGGTATCAACAGCCACAAGATCTAGGTTAATGACTTGTTACTTTGATGAAATTCCACTCCGAACTGTGTAAATTACAGGTGGTGATTGAATTTGCAGATTACAACCTATTTGATTAAACATGCTGCTCATTCACCCAAGTAACTAACGAGGCAGAGCAAGGGGTTATTTCAACTCACGTGGCTGTCTATCACTGTGGGTTAAGCAAATACATATATACACCTATTATAGGCTTCCCCCCTACTCAGACAAGCACAGCACACATCCAGTATTAAGACCACTTCTACTTGGCTGGCTGGCTGGCAGACAACCACTACTTTTTGATGTATGTGGTATTCAACTACTCAAATTAGTCAATCAGTAGTATATTGTATGATTTTTCCTTTAAAAATTATAAGGAACTGATAAAGGATTTATATGACTGTTGGATCAGTTAGGACATCTTTGCTGATTCGTTTTCAAGTGTTTTTGCTCTGACATTTGAGTTCAAACTCAGGACTTTATGGTTACTAGGTAACCTCGTACACAGCTCAGCCACTAGCCAATGTCATCAGGGAGTAACTGTCCCCCTAGCTGACATGTTAAGGCGACATAACTGGCTGTATATATTCAAAAATGCCAGAAAAAGTAGTGAAAATAACCTCTATCTTGTTCATTTGTCTTGTTAAAAGAAAATGGTCAAAAACACGAAAACTGATCACGTGATCGATTTGTCATTTAAAAGGCGTCAATATTGTCAATGACAATAACTATTTAATTATTATGTATATTAGCTTAAAAATCTCTATTGAGTAATATGAAAAAGAGGAGACGTTCACCAAAGAGACTGGAGACAATGTTATGATTCAAGACTGCAGCTGCATCTAAAATACTTCTACTGCGAAATGTTTGGGATCGTTACAGGCTTTAAGTGTAGGTTGAAGATTAAGTAAGAGTAACTTTTTCATAGTTTTTAGAAAAGGAGAGGTAATAGCAATAGGTCTAAATTTAATGCATGTTCCAGTAGATGACTTAGGTATAGGTACAATTTTGATGTCCTTCCAAACGGCTGGCACGACATTATTGGAAAAAGATTCATTAAATATATCCATGAGAGGATAACACAGCATATCTGCACACTTTTTAAGAATAAGGCTAGGAAAACCATTTGGTCCCAGGCTACGAGAAGGATTCAGAGACTGGAGAGATTTTAGGACGTCATCTGTACTAAAATCAGGGAAGTAGGTTTCATTAACACTTGTGAAACTAGAAAGTTTGGCATTTGTGGGAGAATATATGAAAGGCTTGTTAAGTGTACACACATGAAATGAACAGGGAATACTATTCATCTGCTTACCACCAGTAATTAATTTCTTTGAAAAGTTTCCATATATTAGAGGCATTTTCACAGGATATAAACTTCTGGTTATAAACGGAATTCAATCTGTGCATTTCAGACTTGATTAGGGTGTTAATTCTTTTCATACCAATGTTACCCTTCATTTTATATAACTCTCCTTTTTGCCTGCGAAGCCTTTTAATTTGAGGGGAGGAGAAACGGTCAAATCTGATGAAGAGTGTTTCTCTGGGACAGCAGCTGTCAAGACAAAATTTGAGATAACATGTAATATTAGAGATAGTATCATCAAGAGAGTCTTCACTAATCAAGAATGATCTAATATAGAAACAAGCTTAATTAGACAGCAACTAAAGTAAGATTAAGTTATTAAGTTAGATGGCGTAATATAATTGACTAAAATGTTTCAACCTGGGTCAGGATAGCAGCAAAAGCAATTACAGGTAGAGACTGAGTAGAGGTGGGGTAGAGAATAATGCCATTTAAATTAGAACTAAAGTTGAGCAAATACATTGGATGACGTAACATAAATGACTAGAAATTGAGCGTTGGTCGAATCAGTAACAGCGGTGATGAGGTGAAGAAATGAATTCCGGTGGGGGTAGAGAACAAGAAATTTGAAAATGTAAAATATGACATTTGAAAAGTCAAAATAATACTAATGAAGAGACAGAAAGAAGTAGAATTTACCTGTCGGGTATTAAGATAGATTACGTCCATTGCAAGTGCAGTAATTGAATGAACTCCTGCTGTATGCAGGGATCGGGACTTAGCAAGTGAATTGCCATTGCTTCTGCAGTTTGAAGAAGTTTGATTCGTACACATTTAAGAAGACTGTTTCGTATTCTGTAGACGACATTGAAGTTTGTTTGGAGTGTAGCTTGGTGTTGGGAATCTATCAGATGTTCTCAGACAGAGCTGTGGGGCATCTTTTTTCTCTTTCGTAAAACCATGCTGGTAAGTGTTCAGTGATATATATATATATATATATATACATATATTGCTGTAGAACCTGATCAAGAGGAACTTATCATAGAGAACAAATTATTTATAAAATTAAGTGTGATGAAAAATGTTTTCAAACAAATACATATAAACTGAGAATGTTTTTTGAGAGTATATGCGGTGGAAAAACCTTTGAGAAGTGACATCTCGTGGCAGTTGGATCCTCGGGTGGAGCCCAAATGGGAAATGATGAGCTGGTGAGTGATTTGGAGGAGAGCACGTCAGGAAGAAATGAAACGCTTATGGCTGAATCGTGGAAGTAGAGGAGATGTGTGTGTTTGTGCACTTCTGAAGACCAAAGCAGCTGCAGTGACATATTGCTAACCTGTACACTATTGTATCTGACACTTTGTACTAGCCACGGCATTAACTGGAGAAAAAAACATCATCTATGACAATGCCACATCTGAAGTGATCCACAGTGGAAAACTTAGCGAGGCGTTCGAAATGCATGCAGGAGTAAGACAAGGCTGCCTACCTACTATCTCCGATGATATTACTAACTGTAGTGGACTGGATCACGAAGCAGACTGTGGAGAGCGAGGAGTCAGGGATAAGCTACACGGCAGATAAGAAGGCTCTCGAAGATCTGGATTTTACAGATGAATAATGTCTAATGTCACACAAACTCAAAGAATGAGAGGCAGGCGAAAACAACCAAGCTGGCTGGAGAAGCAGGCAGCGAAATCAGGACTGCAGGTGAACACAGAGAAGACTGAGGTGATGAAGATAACCAACCACCACCAACAGTGACAACGACTAGCACCAAACAACATCAACGAGAGTGGTTCAACAGAGTTTATCTCCTTCACTTATCCGGGAAGCATCGTTTCAACTACAGGCAGCCAGAATGGATGAGTATGTCAAAACTGGCCAGAATCGGAAAAGCGAGATACGCCTACATCAACCTGAAACCAGTTTGGAAATCTTCCGGACTCAGCATTAGGAACAAGATTCGAATTCTGTTCAACACCAATGTGAAGTCAGCCCTTCTATGCGGGTCAGAAACTTGCACTTTGTGTCAGTCACGAAAAAGATTTCCAACAAGTCACAGACCTTCACTGGCACCTTCTCTATTCTGAATATCAGATGGCCAGTCGGGCGGTCAGCCAGAAAGAATTAGCAACAAGGAAGTCTGGCTGGCTGGGAACAAAGCAACGGGTGAGAGCCGATTGTTCAACGAATATGTAGGAGAAAATGAAGATGGATAGAGCATACGTCAAGGAGATCATCGAAAGAGATCACTCGCATTGTTAGCCATCGGCCGAAAGGAATCCAAACGAGAAGCGACGAATGGGTGACCGGTGTGAGGGTGACATGGAGGAGATGGTGTGAGTTGGAGGAGGAGGACATGATAGATAATTTTCAATCGTGTGGCTATCCACCTGAAGAGGATGGCAGAAAATAGAACAAAGTAAAGATGTGTTGTTGAAGCCGTATATTCCACTCGGAACCCAAATGAGCAATGATAATAATAATAATAAGGGCAGAGCTAAGTTACTTCATAAGGCTTATCTTTTGTTCCTCTTTGAACGTTGACTACAGACTTGTTTTTAACTCAAAAATTTTCCTATTTCATTGCCTTCTCCACTGACATACTACTTATATAATGTATAAGTAGCAACAAGAAATTCTGGAAGTACAATGAATCAGACAACACACTACCATAGTAATATTTTTATCACTTCCTTGGATTCAAATTGGAATATAAGGCCTCAGCAACACATCTGCATTTCCCTATGCTTTCTTTAGTCCTCTTAAGTTAGCTTTTCGACTGCCAATAGGCTCTCGTCTCCTCTTCACCCTCCTCCAATAACGATCTCTTCCATATCACTCTAGGAACCATACCCAACTCGATGTTTCCCATTCGGTTTCCACTCCAGCAATGATCTGGCCAGCAATTTCATAGAGTTCCTCATTGCTACTCTTTTCTGGCCATCTGGTCTTCCCTATGGAGCCAGCCAGTGAAATCGGCTGGTGATGAGTTCACCAATTTCCTGAACCACATAAAAGCACTGGCTGATGTTGAGCATCTGGATCTTATTCCTACTGCTGAGTTCAGTTGATTTCCACACCAATTTCAGAGTGATAATAGTCTGTCTTGTTTTTCCAATCTTGGCTGAATGTTGCCCAAAAATGTGAAAGAATTCACCTCGTTCAAATTTCTGCCTTCGATAGTGACTGACACTTGCTGTTGTTGTTTTTGTTGCTTGTGCGGTATCTTCATCATCTCTGTCTTCTCTGTGTTCAACCTTGAAATCCTGTCTTTACTTTCGTTTATCTCTCTTATCCTGTTGTACAGTCTTCCCCAAAAACCCTCAGTTGAATTACTATGGTTTCCAGTAAGAGGATCGACCACTACTTACCAGGAAAATGTGGATATTAAAACAAATTACAATAAATGACATCAACTCTAAATCTATCTCTATTTGTAACCCTAACCCTAACGAGCTATTAACACATTGTCCAAACAGTACCTAAAAACGTCTTTTTAACAGCAGCGTTCACCTAAGTCTATTTTCTCACTTCCTAACTCTTTATTAATTTCATATATAACTACTTCTATGACAAGCCCATGTGTTTGATCAGATTGTTCGAAATGTGTTGCGCAAATATGCACATTACACGATTTAGATAAATTACGTCTTCTAATTGTTTTTTCTAAATTCATATAAGGAACTAATTTTTTATTAAAATATTAGTTTTATATTTCACAAAAAAATTTTTTTTAGTTGATAAGATACAAAGTATTTAACAAATACACTTATCACCATGGTAATTTGAATCAAATTTGAGGTTAATTATGTAAAATTTTAGATATATTTCTTTATATACATATGAATGATTATGTAAATTTTTAAAAAAACTGGCAGCTAGTGTACTGTGTACAGATAATTCAGAACGGAAATTACGTAATAATAATAGTAATGATTTGATTGGACATGAGTTAGTAACTACGATGGGAGATGTTCAGTAGTGATGCGTTGGCTAAGTTGTCACCACAGGTGCAGTTGAGTTGAGAGATACACTGTCTTGTTCATCCTTCATTTCAGTCGAAATCATTTGTGAACTAGAGAATGAAAACATAGGTTTATCGTGTGTAAGCAGTTCTACATGTACTCCTGGAAAGTCTCCAGAACGAAATCGCACACAACAACTCACCATTAAATAGTAACTCAATAAACAGAGGTTTCTTCCATGCTATCATAGTCTCAACTTTTCCATCTGATTGTAACGGTAAAGAGACGAAAGATGTGGTAAAGTAATGTTCATCAGCAATATTGTATCTCTATATAGCCAAAGCGAGGATCATCGGGAAAGCAAGGCAAGCTTTCATTACTCTCAAGTCTGTGTGGAGATCAACAGCACACAGCATGGGAATGAAAATAAGATCTTGATTTTCAACTCCAGTCTGAAGTCAGTGCTACTTACTATACGGATCAGAGGCTTGGCACCGCGTCACGAAGAGCACTTCAAACAAGTTACACACCTTCATCAACAGCTGTCTTCGCTCAGTACCACTCACGATCAGATGGCCGGCCAGGAAAAATCAGCTATAGGGAGGGATCTCTGGGAACGAACGAATCAACCCTATAGGAACCAACTGTGCAGGAAGAAATGGAGGTGGATTGGCTTGGCCATACTCTTAGAAAACAACCCATCAAGTGAGTGACATCACGCGCCAGGAGCTCTCCCTCTCTCGAGTGGAACCCGAGTGGGAAACGGTGAGTTAGTTGGTCGTCAATGCGAGGGTTGGGTGACATGGGGGAGGTGATGTGAAGAGGAGATGAAAGCATGTGTGCAGACGTGGAGGCAAGTGATGGAAACGTTGTCGGAGAACCAAAAGCAGTGGAGACGTGCAGCTGAGACCCTGTGTTCCTCTAGGAACTAAAAGAGAAGTTAATAACAAATAAATATTAAAATATAAACCAAATCAAGGTTTTTTATCAATAGAATAATGAGCCTATGCATGTAAATTGTGTAATTAGTCAAAATATTAATAATAATAATTCTATCAATAACGAAGGTGAAAATGTGGAGCGATCTTTGATAACAGCAACAAGATTAAACAAACGAATTTCTTGAGGAAGTAATGCTAGATTGTAAGGGAAGTATATAATCTATGTCTGAATGAAGATGTGACAGTAGGGTTGAAAATATAAGTGGGAAAGGGGTGATGGTGATGTCACCAGTTGTTTAGGTTTTAATACGCCAACAAAAGAGAGATAATCACTGTACGAACTTGTTTTGAACGCATAGTTTAGGGCCTTAATAGTTCGCCTCAGCTATGCGTAGTCGACGAATGCGACTTCCATTGGCAAGATTCGGTGAGATACGATTAACAGTCATCTTGAATGCTTTCGTTTTCCCCAACATATGAAAACTATTAACTGTATGTGAAAAAATGGAGTTACGGATGATTTTTTGTCTGTCCGTTGCCAAACCACAATAGGTGATGTCCAGTAGTGACACGTTGGCTAGGCTGTCAAGTAGTAGTATGCCCAACATAACTGTTACCTCAGGTGCATTTGAGTTGATGGATACACTGTCTAGTTCATCCTTCACTTCAGTCGAAATCATTCGTCGACTAGAGAATGAAAAACATAGGTTTATCGTGTGTACAACGTTCTACGTATACTCCTGGAAAGTCTCTAGAACGAAACCGCACTCAACAATTCACCATTAAATAGTAACTTAATAAGTAGAGGTTTCTTCCATGCTGTCATAGTCTCAGGTTTTCCATATAATTGTAACGATAGAAGATGGAAAATGTGGTAAAGTAATGTTTATCAGCAATTTCGTATCTCTATATAGCTAAATTATAGACACTTTATCTTCAACGCAACATTTCCACATGGTTTTACGCCAAAAATTGATGTCTTCAAGTTGTAATGTGCACAGAATGTCATGTGTACGCCTAGTTGTTACTGTAAATTTGATCACGTGGAATGATATCACTTAGAAAACCGTTGAAAAACACTAGAGAGTACTACCTAGCTGTCTCGCTGCAGTTTGCGACTTTTCGGCGGCAGCGGCACACACTCACTGGGGTCTAAACCAAGAATCTTCCGGTAGAACTTAGGATTCATAGGACTCTGAACCACATCCCAGGGAAACGGTAGAAGACGAGAGACTTGATGAAGGAATGTTTATTTCGAATTTTCTATCTCTTTATAGCCAAATTATGCACACCTCATCTTCTTCAATGCACTATTTACACAGATCTTTCATGTTGTGCTACTACTTCTGTCCTTCCTTCGTATTGCGTATCTTTGTGCTCCTTTCACGTATCCCATGTATCTCCACAACCCTGTATCGACATTCGCTTTCTCTGACATCCTCAAATCTATCTGTCTGCCTGCTGTCTGATGTTTTTTCTGGCCGAAGAACTCCTCTTCATATTTATACTACTGATAAATGTTATCAGTAGCACACGTCAACCAATGTTTTCATATCTTTCGCAATAAAATTACTCACCTGTCTAAAGCTCGATAAAAATATGGAAAAAAAGTGCAACTGGAGGCTAATCAAGAAAAATCTCATCACCCCACCACCGCCATCCCCATCAGTACCACCGTCATCTATGAAAGAAAGAATAAAAAAAGGCGAAACTCTTCATTGCTATAGTAACTTCAGAATAGACCAAGAGACGGGAGTGGAGTGGGGTGAGGAAAGCAATAAAGCAAAAAATAAAAAAACAACTCCCTAAGGAGTATTAATATATATATATATTACTTTTTATTGATATTTTTAGACAGCCTCACTACTAGACTGGCTGGCTGGCTGGCTGACTGGCTGACTGACTGTAGACCACTACTCATTTTTGTAGACATTTCCACCATTTTTCTTTTCCTTTTTTTCTATTTTTGATTAAGACATAAGATAGTTTACTTGTACTCACAATTATTATTTGTATTTATATTTATGGATTCCATTCTGGAGTATTTCACGTGAAAGTGGAAAAAAGACGTATAAAGACGTAAGAAGAAGACGAACAAGGAGGAGAAGAACCAGGAAAGGTAAAAATAGGTAATTGGGGAGGAAAAAAAGACGAAATCTCTATATATATTCGTTCACATTAGAGAGATAAATGGAAGCAGACAGACATGAGTAATATAATAAGTAGACGTTTATTTTATTTCTTTTTTTCTACTTTTATTTTTTCTCTTAGTCGTGTGATTGATTGAATTATTTATGATTCTTTGGCATAGAGTAAGTTTGTTAGTATACACAAATATAGGGAGAAATGTTTTATTTATGGGAAATTCCTTGTTGTATTTGGATATCATTGGACTATGTTGGTTGTGAATGCAGACCATGATGATGATAAGGTGGTTTAGTTGTTGGTGGCAGGTAATGGAATCTAGGAGCGCTATGTCTGTGTGAATGTGTGTTTCATCCTATCCAGGACTCTTCATCCGAATACAACTGTCATATAGTCTTAATGTATAAGAGAGCTCGCTGCAAACAAGCCAAGATTGTAGACAACAATTTACGTCAACGTTTACTTCCCAAATCGGGGTCATCTGAAAAAACAACAACAAAACCTTATTAATATATGTGCAAAACTTTTGCACTGTGGTAGTAAGTAATTCCATATTAGTTTGTTTATTAGATGTATCACACAGCGAAACAGTAAAAAGGAAAGAAAATGAGAAGTTAAACACTAGTATTTACAGGAAACCCACACATTCAAACAGATATTAGGACTTCCGATCATCCCATCCTATGTCAGTAAAAATAGGAATGGTGAAATGTCTAAGTAACAGAGCACAAAAACTTAGTGGTACCAAGGAAAATCTAAGACAGGCATTGATATACATAAAAGAAGCCTTGAAACTTAATAATTACCCTGATAAATTAGTCAGAAAGTATGTAAGGAAACGTAAAATGAAATAAATAATTATGGTAGTGATAGTGATAATAATAATAATAGTAATATTAATGGCGATATGCATGTCAAATATGCGCAAGACAACAACAACAATAAGGAATCTAAATCATCACTAGTAATTCCATACAAAGAAGGAACCTTGGAAACCTTACTCAGACTTCTTAACAATGTAGGCAATATTAAAAGTGGCTGCCATTCACACTCAAAAAATCAATTTGAAACAACCTGTGTCGGTTAAAGGACCAACGTGTGGAGCCAAATAAACAAAATAATTTAGTTTATCTAATACCCCACCTGCAATGATTGTCAGATCAAAAATATAGGTCGAAGTAGTAGAAGGGGATTGGCCAGTCATTCTAGCCGAACATAAAAACCTAGGAAAATCTAGATTGGTTGAAGCAAATAAGATAAGAAATCTAGAGAATGGTTCAGCTATAGCACTACATGCAGTTACAATAGGATGGATGGGATAAAATGACAGTTTTAAAATCTAATGTAACAGCAGGGTGGAGGGAGATATTGATAACAGAAGCTTTGTTTATTGAATCAACTGCAAATACATGTAATAGGAATGATTCAATGCCTGTCCCACATATCTGGAAAATTTTACTACCTCGCCTACGACGAAAAATAGGAGAGAACACAGAAAACTGTAAAACTCAAGTTTCTAAGATGTGTGTTTATAAGTGATATGATTATGAACAATACACTGTGTTTGAAACGTTGTCATCCATTCAATGTTACTGTTTCTCTGACTGCGTGATATATCCATCTAATAAACAAACTAATATGGAATAACAAAACCTCACATTGAGGAACTCAACAACCAATCACAGCCGACTTAACGTGTGCAAATACGATTCGCAGATGTATTGGCGGCCGACTGTCTAGGACATGGCCACAAAGGGATAACAGAACAACCTTGAGCAAGAAAACAACCAATCAGAAGACGTTGCTCCTCTGCTAACAATAAGGTTAACAATAATGTACATAAAAATCTATAAATATATTTTGATTTTCTCACTAAAGGATTTGCTGTTTGACCCTTGTCTTCTGTCGTTACACAATAACCAGGCTATGAATTCCAACTTCTGTCACCTCGTGATCTGTGTTTAGCGCAAACGCTAAACCCTTGCAAATCAACATTGGATATTTAATCTGATAACGACTAGAGACTAGAAGTCCTAGTGGAGTTCTGGTGAGTAGTCATGACCAGCTGGATCTGGCAGGTCAAATGTAAGAACAAATATTCACCGATATTGATAGCTGGTGATCAGGCTGGTTATTTAATTGGATTCCAATAGCTAAATCGATGGTCTACAATCCTGACCTGTAACCGGAAGGTTCAGGCTTCGAACTACATTGGTGCGTGCTGTTGAAATGGTAAAATCCCTAGGAAGAAATTCTCTGCGTAGTCTTTTCCAAAGGTTCTCTAACTGAATTTTGAAAATAAATATTTGGAAAAACAAAAACAAGGGGTAGGGGAGAGAAAAAAATAAAAAAAATATTGATTTGTAAAACATGACGGATAATGAAAAAAAGGCAAGACATAAGATTATCCTTAATCTGCAATCATTGTGTAAACTAGATGCACCTAGTATAAGCAACAAGATCCAGAGTGTTCAGCACTATTGTCAAATTAATCAGTGCTTCTACTTGGATTTAGAGACCTGTCGCCTGTGTCATCGGAAGTATTTCAAACAGTCTGATGCAGACTTTTATCAGTAGATACTGTCAAGAAACTTAACCCTAAGTTCCTATTATTTGCGAAGACGCTCCAAATCGATAATTACTATGACCAATTATAGACTTTAACTCCAAAACACAAGGACTTGAAATAAGAAATTGTATTGTTCGGCAATTAAAATCAATATTTCATACAAAGTCTGTTAACAAATGTTTTACAAGGAATGTATTGTACTATTATTCGTATTCTTTTGTCTTCTTCCAGCTTGTACGCGATTGAATCATTCGCACCTTCGAGCTGCCCGCCAATGGTGACCAAGGCCATCGGACCAACGTTCAATGTTCATGTTCATTTACAGATACCTTCACTGGCTTCATACTGAAGATCAGGTGGCCAGAAACAATTAGCAACGAAAGAGTTTCATTGAGCAACGAATCAATCAACCAAAAAGCTGTCGCTTAGTAAATATGCCAAGGAATGTGAAGATGCATTGAACATACGCTGTGGGAGACTGTTGAGTGACATTATGCTTTGAGCAATCGAGAGGAATGCCAATGGGAAGCTGAGATGCAGGAGATTGTGTGGGAGGTAAACGAAGGTGTATGGACAGTCGTGAAGTCAGCTATAAAAGACAGAATGGCCTGATAAAGCGTAACGTTACACTAGGGGACAGAGGGATTCCACATTAGTTTGTTTATTGGATATATCACACAGTCAGTGAAACAGGATTATTCACTGGATAACAAAGTAACGAACACAATTTATCATTGTTAATAATCACATCAATTGTAATCACACGTCTTTGAAACTTGAGTTTTATAGTTTTCTTTGTTCTCTCCTATTTGTCGTCGTTGGGGTAGTAGAATTTTCCAAACATCTGGGACAGGCGTTGAATCATTCCTATTACACGTATTCCCTCTCATGTGATTCGATTAGTCATTGGGTCACCAATATCCCCGATTGTAGCACACATATTTATGGATAGGTTGGAAAACTTAGCGACTGAAACGTTCAGCCCAACCTCAAAAGTATGGTGGAGGTATGTCGATGACACATTCACTGTACTTAGAACACAGGATATAGATAGATGTTTCGAACACATTAACCCAAAGGTGGAGGCAATTCAATTCACTTATGAATTGGAAAGTGAGGGAGAGGAGCTTCCAATGTTACATTGTAGAGTAAAAAGTAAAGAAGATGAGAAGTTAAACACACTAGTGTGTGTTTAGAGGAAACCCACACATTCAAAAAGATATTTGAACATCCGATCATCCCATCCAATGTCAGTAAAAATAGGATTGGTGAAATATTTAAGTAATAGAGCACAAAATTAAGTAGTACCAAGGAAAATCTAAGACAGGAAGTGAGGCATATAAGAGAAGCTTTGAAACTTAATAATTACCCTGATAAGTTACTCAGAAAGTATGTTGGGAATATGTAAAACAAAAATAAATAATGATAGTAGTGATAGTGATAATAATAATAATAATAATATTAATGATGACATGCATGTCAAACAGGCACAAGATAATGAAAACACCAACAATAAGGAATCCGAATCATCAATAGTCCTTCTACACGGGTATGAAACTTGGTCAACGTGTCAAGAAAACCATTTCCAACAGACTAGTGCAGACGTTCATCAATTTCTGCCACCTTCGCTGGCTGGCTCCATAGTGAAGATCAAATGGCCGGCCGGGAAGAATTACATACAAGTCTGTCTGAGTGGCAAAAAACCAACAGGCGAGTGCCGATCGCTCAACCGATTTGTAGGAGAAAATGGAGATGTATTGATTGGGCATAAGCCACTGAGGAGGCCATCGAATGACATCACGCACCAAGCCTTCGAGTGGAATCCCTATTGGAAGCAATGAGTGGGTCATCCTAGGATGATATAGAGGAGGTGGTGTGAGAAAGAGATGTCAGAGTTTGGGTGACCATGTGGTTGGTCGGCTGAAAAGGATGGCAGGGAATAGAGCAGTGTAGATATGTGTTGTTGAAGCCCTATATTCCACTCGGAACCCAAGGGAACAATAATAATAATGCCACTCTCAAGTTTCGTAGAAACTCTCAATTCAGCAGGTTGTAGATAGTTTACATAATCACGAGAGTAGGAAACGCCATTAGAGATCATATTTTTGTAGATTGAGACGACGTAAACCACAGAAATTATATGCAATATAATGACGGGGTATTTTAAACAGGCCGCCATTTATGCAGAGATGGATTGTAATTACGTTGAGAAGAGGTCGTAAAACAGGACCCGAATGGGAATTAACAAACTGAGCGTGTGTCGGATTTTGGCATGTAAGAGATCATATCAGCAGCATGAAATGAATGCCTGTGAAGAAGAGGTAGGAGTGGACACTCGTAAAGCCTCGCCAGTTGAAAGTAATGTGAGTGCAACCCAATGGCGCAAGTCATTGAGTCTCAGCCAATCGGATAGAAGGATTTGAACTTATTTCCGCCTACTTTAACCAGGACACTTGAGTAGTACCACCAGGTCTCTCTCATGCACACACACACGCACGCACATCTACGAGTTAAATTTCCATGCTGATTGGCAATATAATTAGTCATCAAGCCAAATTCACCTCAGTTTCGTTTTTAACGCATTAAACCGGACTAAAAGTGGTGGTCATTCGCCATTTGAATCTTCTATCAGGTAACCATTGTTGTCCAGGGTCTTATGTGATATTTATATTCCACGTGGTTTTTATGGAGGAATACTCTAATCATTTCAAAAGCTATGTCTACCTGTTTTCAGAGGTGTTTTATCGATCATTCGTTTTTTTACACAGCTATTACAATGTGCGAAAATACCTCTCGCCTTTTGTTATAGTATTAGTGGTAGTAGCGTACATTTTGAATTTCCCACTCTTTTTTGAAGGCTGAACACTGATTGGTTGTTAACTCTGTAAGCTTACCAATCAGTTTACTGCTCGTCAAGGTTATTCAAAACGTATGTCAATATTCAGTATATCTGCTAATTGTTTCTAATTATTGTTTGAGATAGTAGTATAGTCAATGGATGCGGATAGCACATTCGTAAACATCTTTGACTGTGGAATTCGGCGATGACGATTTGAACATCATATTATTTTCTGGTTATATGCTGACTAATGATAATCAACAAGAAATCTAGTTCCTGGGATTTTCTGCCGATAACCGACAACCATTAAATATAGTCTGTCTAGACGATGTAGACTTCACAGATAATGATTTATGTTTAACGTCAAATAAACTTGAAGAACTCCAGACGGAACCAGCAAAAAGGGCTAAGAAGGCAGGCCTTCAAATGAACATAAAAAGAACAGAGGTGATGAAGATAATCAGTCATTATCAACGGGAGGAATTTAAAAGAAGTCGCTTCCTTCGTGTATGTCGGAGGCATCGTTTCAACTACAGGTGACAACACATATGAGGATGTCAAAGGCAGCCAGTCAGAATTGGAAAGGCAAGATACGCACGCCTTCAGCAACCTGAAACCAGTTTGGAAATCTTCTACACTGCACTCAGCCAGCCAGCCTGCATGAACAACAACACAACACAAATGGGAAATCAATTCCTCAGTCAGTCAGTTAGTCAGTTTTTCCAAATGTGTCAGAAACGTGCCCAATGTGTCACGAAGACGATTTCCAACAGATTACTGCACACTTTCATCAACAGCTGCCACCTTCTCTAGCACCTTCTCCATTTTTTTCTCTTCACGTTCCCAGTGGAACATAGGGCTTCAAGCTAGGGTCCTGAAGTTTCTGTAGCAGTGTTTACATTTACAGGATGACGTTGCTAGCCAGCCTCATGCTCAGCCTTCCCTCTTTACCGGCTTTTTATTACTGGTTTGGTGAGGTAAAGGAGTGTGTCGGTTAGGGATCGAACCCCGGACCATGTGCACGGTCAACGAGCGTCCTAACCACTCTGCCACCGACGCACAAGACCAAGGTTTCGTGCTAGTTGGCACTCATCAGCAAGGCATATCTGCAACCTTGAAGGAACTCATTTCCCTTCTGAGATTCGAATCCGCGTCACCCAGTGAGAGCTGCAGTCAAAGACGTTACCACTGAGCTATTCGGGCTCCATACTGAAGATCAAATACGGGAATTTGCAAGGAGAAACCCATTGTTTAACAACTATTCCAAAGAAATAGGAAATGAATAAGTAAGGCACACGATGAGGAGACCCTCAGGCGGACATTTGTCCGAAAGTGAGTGATATCGAGGAGAAGATCAAAGTTCATGGCCAATTGTCAAGTTAACTGAAGAGGACTGCAGTGAAAATGACACACAAAGATGGAGATAGACTGTTGAAACTTCACATGTCCTCCTCAAAATCCCGGGGAATAATAACAATAAGACATGGCCTAATTCATTGATGAATGGCTCAGTGGTAAATATATCTCTCTAAGATGATTATCGCACACTAGGTGGTGATGACATTCTCTCCCTCACCCCCTACCCCCTCCCAAACCTTTTCAAATCTCAAAAGATGGTGGCCACAAAATAATGCATGCCACAATCTAATAATTTCAAGCTGGATAACTGAAAAAGAAATTAGAGGAAATCATGTGAAGCGGGAGATAGCTTTTTTTGTCTATAAATTTTGAATCATATCGTGCTGTTATCATGCTACAACTACCACTATATTCTTATTAGTTGTAGTGATAGGAATAATAATAATAATTAGGACAAAGTATGAGCATGCAAATAACGCAAATATATACATATATATGTGAATACTATACACTGTATGGATGTATGGATGTAAACTGGGTCAACAACAGACGAACAAAGCAATCGGCCAGTCAGCTAGCTAGCCATCCAGCAAGCAGGCATCCATGCATGCATTCATGCATCGTTTTTTTTTTTTTTATAAAACTTCAAATCTGATGAAGTGAATGACTGAGGCATAGTCATTATTAGCTATAGGTGACTTTTTAGAAAAATTGAATTTTTGTCTCTTCTCTTGTCCTACTCCCCCTGTCTCACTGTCTCTCTCTCTCTCGCGCGCGCGCTATTCTGTCTGTCTGCCTGTCTAGCCTGATAGGCATGATGATAATGTCTAGACAGTCACGTGACTTTCACTTAGAATTCCTCCTAGGCACGTGATTCCCTTTCTCTCTCTCTCTCTCTCTATATATATATATTCAGTTACATGCTCAGTTTTACAATGTAATATAAAGGGTTCTATCTCAAGGGTTGTAGTATGATGAGAGATGGCGTTATAAAATAAAACACACATCAGAGTGTGATGTATTTGAGACAGTACCTTCTATGGAACAAGCTGAACATCCTCCACCTTGTCAATTAGGACCCAGTAGGGAGTGTGTGTGCGTGTGTTGGGGTGGGGGTAAATACTCTTGGGAATCAGGTTTTGGAAGAGTCCGGGGGGAGGCTAAAATGGAATCGCCATAAAATTTTTATCTCTCTAGACTATATTGATTTTATGTAAGTCGGGGATAACGGAGACAGAGAGAGAGAGAGATATTGTCTGATATTCTCTGAGCTTCGTATATTTTTATCTGTTTTTTCTTCAAATAAATGAGTGAGTTATTTTTTTTTATTTCATCATCTGACTTGTTGATAAGCAATAATTGTGGAGAAAAGAAATTAAAATCAGAATTTTGATAAATTTTATAACTTTTGGTAGAAAGAAGGACTCATCCTAGATTATAGTGCTTTTAGCGACAATAATTAGCAGTGAAATCCAGCCAGGATGCGCATTTCTTCCTATGGGGGACTCGTCGTCATCTGGATGTACCTGTACTCCCCAGTCAGTGAGTGATGATGTTCCCCGCACCGAAGCTCAAAACCCTGTGGCCATAGTTTCAAACTCCAAAGCACTTGGAAAGGAAAATATACACACTTTCACAGCTTCGTTCCTCCCCAGTAGAAAAGAAATTTAGTGAAGACCCTCAGCCACAGAGTTAGAGCTATATGCTCAGAAGAAGTAATTGAAGATGAATTAAGCATTGTATATGATACTTTAATAAAAAATAGCTATCCCGACAAATTTATCAAGAAACACATGACAAAGAAAGCGGAAAAGGACCACTCACTGTCTGTAAACAAAAAGCCTTTATTTATATGACTACAATTCATGGGCGATATACCCAGCGAGATAATTACGAAGAAATTAAAAAAATCAGTTCAAAGACCTTTTTATACTGGCGAACTACACGTCTCATTCTATACACGACCGATGGTGCTACCTCAACTGAAAGATGAAGTACCTAGACTAGCCACTTCAAATTGTATCTACCAATTCAACTGCGCTTGTGGGGCGAGTTATATAGGCTTTTGCTCTAGGAACTTGATTTTTCGTGCTCGAGAACATATCCCACTATGGCTAAGTAAAGGTGTAGTTAAAACTATTAACAGCTCGATATTAGACCATCTGGTGCAAACTGGTCACAAAGACAGCCAGCGTAGAAGAATCCTTCTCTGTAATCTACCGGGTGCCTAATAAATTGCTAAGATCATCAAAGCACCGCATGCTTCAAACAGCAGAAGCTATTCCAATTCGCCTCAAGCAACCAGTGCTCTGTGTTGAAAAGAAGCAAGTCCAGCCCCTACTACTGCCCTGGCCCTCAGTAGAAACTATAAACTGATGAATTTGTAATAATAACTTTCCTAATTCTTCTGACACTCAGCTTATTTTATGTTGATGCTATTCATCTGTAATCTATCAATATTATTGATTTGATGTTATTTAAACAACATTAATGTTGATCATAACACTAATTTATTCATTCACTCACTATAATGTATATATAATTGTAGAGCCTGGTGATGAATTTATCGAAAAGAGTACTCTTTGTTCCGTGTCTATTCTTTTGAAAAACTTTAATGGATATTTTTAATCATTCAAAGTATTATTCACTAGACCACTTGGGCCACGAGAGCCACCCCTTGTGCAATGGGTCATATTAATTATTTAATTCAATTTTAGATTTTCCCGTCGATTGATCGAACCAAAGTGATCGGTCTCAGATTGGCATGTCAGCTTCTTGTGCAGATGCTTCGACGATGTCTGGGCGTGTAATTAAAAGTTATTTGGTAGATGGTTACTAGGAGTGAGAACATCATAACTAACTGAGGAATGACGACGAGTCTCAAATAGGACGAAATGCGCATCATGGATTCCACTGCTAGTTACCATTCACCAATTAACTTATAATTACATGCCCATACATCATCAAAGCATCTGCACAAGAAGCCGACATGTAAACCTGAGATCAACCACTTTGGTTCAATGAGTCGCCGGGAAAATCTAAAATTGCTTTCGTCATGCGTCGGTGGCATAGCGGTTAGGACGCTCGCCTACCATCCACATGGTCCGGGGTTCGATCCCCGGCCAACGGACTCCTTTACCTCGCTTAGCCAGAAATAATGCATGAGGCTAGCAACTTCATCCTGTAAAAATAATCACCGCTGTTACAGAAACTTCAAGCCACTAGGTTGAGGCCCTACTTTCCACTGGGAACGTGAAGGAAAGCAAAATAAAAATTAGTTTCTTTGGCTTTGAATGGAAATTATTAATTCAAGCGACTACTTTTAAGCTTTCATTTACTCTTCCACATATAATGTTTTCAATATCACTGTTACAGCCTCAACAACACTCATTACTTCTTTTTCAGGTTCTATTCGACGACCTACCTGGCAGGTGGTGTCAGTAAATGAAGTATTTGTTCAGTAATAGACTGAGAATAACTCTTCCTCGAAGAAAAATTGAAAACAAGCCACAACTGTGAAAAAAGGAGCAGTATTTTGTGATGAATTCAGAGATTTTCGTAGAAGGACTCGTCAGCTAAATGAATACTCCTCTACAAACATTGTTATTTATACAATTTCCTTTTCAGGTCAAATACATACAAATACATAGACACTGTCTGACAACAAATAAGTATCAAGATTTCATCATAAGCTGACATTGGATAGAGAACCATTGGAAAATGTTCCGGGAGTACTGGAAAGTTGTTTTGTCCTGGTGTTTAGGACCCCTGATCAGAACGCAAACACCGGCGTTCAAATACAGAACTTTCCAGTTACATGTTGAGTTCACTTGAACCCTAATGGATGCATACTGATGAAGAGTCCCAAACTAGGCGGACGAAACAGCTGTCCAGCACTCCCTGATGGTTTTCTAATTGTTCTCTAACTGATATCAGCTTATGTTGAAATCCTGTAACCAATGAAATTGAAAGTTAATTAGTGGATGATGACTAGCAGTAGAATCCAGCTAGGATGTGCATTTCGTCCTATTTTGGGACTCGTTGTCATCTGGATGTACCTGCATTCCCCAGTCAGTGAGTGATGATGTTCCCCACACTGAGGCTCAAACCCAGTGCCCATAGTTTCAAACTCCAAAGCGTTATACACTAGACTAATTGGGCCACCTCTTATGTGACAGTCGTATTACGTACATTCTTTTTTTTCCTTCACGTTCCCCAGAAGAACATAGGGCTTCAAGCTAGTGGCTTGAAGTTTCTGTAGCAGTGTTTACTTTTACAGGATGAAGTTGCTAGCCTCATGCCCAAACTTTCCTCTTTACCAGCATTATTTCTGGCTTAGAGAGGTAAAGGAGTCGGTTGGCCAGGGACCGAACCCTGGACCTTGTGCATGGTCGGCGAGCGTGCTAACCGCTATGCCACCGACGCGTACGTACATCCAGTCGAGTTGAATTAAGTCAGATTAAATCCCTGAGAACCAACACTTGAAAATGAGTATCTATTGGAACGAATATATTTGTGATCCAGCTTTCTACTAACGCACGATGGAATCCCAAGTACCTCAATCGCACGACATTTATTTGACTCTGAGGAAACGCTTCATAGTTTTGAATAAGTAAGGTAATAAAAAATGCTCTTGGTTTCTCTGATATCTACGCGGGGACATACTGTCGGATTCTTTATGATATATTTATATCGCGAAATCATAGTTGAGTATTAATCTTGCTGAGGAGTGTTCATCAAACTATCTTATGAGTTTGGATGAGTGAGACATGTGACCATTTTCTTATTTTTAGTCCTACATAGTTTATATATGCTGAATTTGTTTTGTAACAACAGAAGGCAAGACACAGGAGCCAAGGTATCTTTTTCATTAATCAAACCGCATTTTATATCAGTACAGTTTTATGTTCTCTAACCAATCATCACTGAGCGTGTGATTTTGGTTTACATCAAACAACATGAAGTAGAATGTTCAAATACACATAGTATTCTGTTTCCCATGCAGTATTGAACTGTGGGAACATGTGAGAATAACATTCCGTTGGAACACATTGTCCGTATCACAGTACCACCACACTCTTTCACCGGTCAAAACTTTCCACTGAAATCGGTTGGATCTTCTTGGTGCTGGCGGCTTGTATTGTTAGCTTGTCTTGCTGTATCGAATTCCAGAGCTCTGTGACGTACACCTGCTTCTCTTTCTTTGCACTTCTTATCGTATATACGTGGCCCCGTCTCACATTGACCATGTATGATCCTTCCCACTTTGGAAGCAGTTTACATAACCCTGGCTCGTGTTCGCCGGTGTTTCACCTCACACTATCATATGCTGCCGTCGTCCGACCTCCCACCAGCGTTCTAAGTAACAGCCTCATCGCTGACGGATTTGAACGTCACTCAACTGTGCAACAGCCTTGAAGTCCTACTCGAAGATCCATGTGTCACCATCAAAAACTGCAGGGTATAGGCTTTCCATTTGTCGGCAGGCAGCGACACCAAATGTAGCAACAGAAGGGAAGACATGGAAGTCAAGGTTTATTTCTCATTAATCAAACCGCTGTTTATATATCTGCAGTTTATATTCGTTAACTAATTCGTCAACTGAGCGTGTGATTTCGGTTTACATTAAAGGACATGAAATAGAATAGAATAACATTCCGTTGGCACACATTGTCTGTACAATTTAAGGACTCTGCATTTTAGAAGTTTGAAGTCTCCTGATCATAACTAACAGTATGGGACATTTGTAAATACGACTGGTGTATTAGCGTGGTTGTTGTTGTCATTGGTTTGTCTTCCGAAAAGTATTTGACGATGAATGTTAATCTTTCGGGTCACCAAATATAGTGTGAATTAGTCTCTGGGGGGTGTGCATGCGTGTGTGTGTTCGTGCGTTCATTTGGCCTTGCTGTGTGTATTGACTGTTGTGCTTTTGTCTTTAATGGAAGGATATATTTGTTCTGTGTTGTCGAGAACTGAGAATGATGGAAGGAAGGAGGGAGCTGACGGATGGCCAGATGGATGAATTTGTGAGTGAGTGGATCTATGTTCCCTGGTGGGTTTGCACAACTTTTGAATCTTGTTTTTGTTGTTAGTCTTTTTGTAGGCTTCATTGCAAATTATGGACCTGCCAGCATATATGAGAACAGGAAAATGGTAGGAATGGAGGTGCCGAAAGTACAGAGCATGACAATGTTGGTTAGAGAATATGACCATACATTCACTTGAGATGGAGACCCTCACGGTTATTGTGATTAGGTGAGGCATGAAATCATAGTGACTGATCGAAAGATGACATTATTCATAAAACGAAGATTCCTGGGCAACTCTAAACATTAGGAACCCAAACCGAAACGACCTACGAACGCACAAACGACCTTGAGAAACCAATCAGGTGACTCTGTTGTTTCTAGAAGTAATTATGGATGCTCTACACTTCTACTGCGATTGCTAATCGCAGTGCTGGTGTATTATTGCCTATTATCCAGCGCTTAGTGCTGCCCGGGACCACTATTCACACCGACGAATGGAGTAGTTATGGTCAATTGTCGAATCGCGGGTATATTCATCATGTAGTCAATCACACAGACGGTTTTCTCAATCCTTTGGATGGAACTCATACTAATTCAATCGAAAGTTTCTGGAGTCACCTAAAAAAAAACGGATTAGATTGGTGAATGGATCTAGAAATCCAATGATATACAGTTATCTGGATGAGTTTATGTACAGAAGTTGGTTTAACATGAGTTTAAAGACTCTTATGAGAAATTGGGAGCTTTTTTTGCAACATATACAAAAACTTTATCCTTTGTAACTATTTTTTAACATTGCTTCACTTCTATTTAAACGATTTTTTACAATTATGCGCCGTTTTTTTGAGCCTTCAGATTGGTCGAAGTTGTCTTTAACAAGGTCGTTTGTGCGTACGTAGGTCCTTTCCGTTTGGGTTCCTATTGTTTAGAGTTGCCGATTCCTGTATCATTTAGAAGAACTTGAGCGGCGAGATGGCATTACTCCCCAATCCTTTTAGTGAAAAAGCCAATGGTGAGTACATAATCTGTGTTGCTTTCCGACAGCTAAACAGCATAATAGAAGTGAGATTTTGTGCCATGCCAACTGTAGCAGAACCTCTAGATGACAGCCCACAGAGCGCGTAGATCTGTTTACAGTTCTAGCCTTCCCTTTCAGGGTATTTGGAAATACCGACATAACATGACGACAGAGATAAGAGAGCGTTCATTTCTTTAGGCTGTACTCAGCAGATTGAAAAGCTGACAAAATAAACGATGATGGTGCTATCTTATTCTGCACACACATACAAACTGTTGTTCTTGCTTTAATCAAATTCAAGTGGTCTGTTGGTTATACTTTTGTGTTCTAGAGGCGCATTTTTTTATTAAAGCTTGATTACACACCCTATTTTTGATACAAGTATGACATTTTCAGCATGTGATATGGGTAGCCCAAATTTAGCAGGCCGACCATTGATGTCAAGTGGGCGTCGACCGGAGATCGAGTAAGACATAACCATAATAACCCAATATCACACTGTCATAACAGTTATATGATAGGAAGCGGCTAAAAATAGTAATGACCTTGTAATTGATCTTGTGATCGAACGACCATAAAATTTCACCATCTTTTTATAACCTTGGTCAAGGACTAATCTCCGACCAATCAGAATGCGTATTTTCCGTGGGCCTAGCTGACTCGTCTACCAATCAGAACAATCTATTTAAGTGTGTTTATATATATATATATATAAATATGATGTGTTGTTATCCTGTTGAAATCACAGACTAGTTTTTGTCTTTTGATCCGTTGGTTACAGATTCATAAAATATGTTATTTTGTGGGTTGATTCTGGAAGTCAATAAGATGCTCACTTTCATCCTATTTGAGACTTGTCATCTGGGTGTACCTTCACCCCATCCATTGAGTAATGACGGTGTTTCCATTGAGAGTTCTAACTTTGCATTCATCGGTTCAAACGTGAAACGACTATTCATCAGGTCATTAGGGCCACGAGAGCCATTTTTAGAATGATTAACTGACACTTACCATTGATTGATTATGTTGGACCTAAGACGTCCTTCCTAGAAGCCGACTGACATTTCAGCAGAGATGCAGTATTTCCTTCCAACATAATCCATCAACAGGGAAAGGTAAATTCCCTTAGAGAAAACACAAGATTAAAACCCCAATGTTGTTTTACGACAAAAGTTGTGTTCAAAATGTACTGTGCACAGAATGTCATGAGGTGCATTTGTGGCACAGTGGTAGAGGGCATGCCGACCACGCCTCATGTGTGCCGGGGTTCGATCCCCGATCGCCAAGGCATTCCTTTACCTCACCAATTCAGTAGTAAGACTGGTAAAGAGGGAAGGTTGGGCATGAGGCTGGCTAGCAACCCCATCTAGTAAAATTACACACCACTGCTACAGAAATTTCAAGCCTCTAGCTTGAAGGTGCCCTATGTTCCACTGGGAACGTAAAGCAATAAAAAAGCAGGATGTCATGTGTATGCCTGGTTGTTACTGTAAATTCTCAGGAGTTAGTGTTTATAGGATTTCATTTATTCCAGGTTTGCGTACGTGAAGTGATATCACTTAGAAAACCGTTGAAAAATACCAGAGAGTACTTACTACCTAGCTGTCTGGCTGCAGTTCGCGACTTTTTGGCGGTAAAAGCACACACTCACTGAGGTTAAAGCCGAGGATCTCTCAGTAGAACTTAGGATTCATAGGATTCTGAACCAGATCCAAGAGAAACAGTAGAAGACGAGAGACTTGGTGAAGAAATGTTTATTTCGAATTTTCTATCTCTTTATAACTAAATCATCTACACCGTATCTTCAACGCACCATTTCCACAGATCTTCCGTGTTGTGCTACAACTTCTGTCTTTCCTTCATGTTGTCTATCTTTGTATTCCTTTCACGTCTTCCATGTATTTCCACAACGCAGTATCATTATTTGCCTTCTCTGACATCATCAGATCTATCTATCTATCTACCTGCTATCTGATGTGTTTTTATGCTGATGAATGTCTCTTTATATACTACTGGTGAATCTTATCAGTAGCACACGCCACACCATTGGCTGAAGTATCTACCAAACTGGCCTTAAAACCAGAACGTTCTGAGTTTAAACCTCAGTGGGTGTGTACTGTTATCACTGAAGAGTTGCAAATTAAAACGAAACAGTAGTCTAAATTGTATACAGCCAAGTTATGAATTATGATCAATAAGCTAAATGACTTCTCGTGGGGTGGGGTGGGGGCTAACTAACAACAATCTCATTGTACTTCGATTAGTTGGAATGATGTGTTAGTATTCAAAGAGAAGATAATTCTCTTTTCGACGAAGTCATCATCTAGGCTGTACATTCGTGTATTTATATCAAATGGATGAGAAAGTTTCAGAACAATTTCTGGTTAGGGGTTGAATTAATAAAAATTACAATTAGGAATTAGAATGCCAGGATAAACATGGGATGGGTAAAACTCAAACAAAGTAGCATAATAACTAAGAAGATTGACACTGTGCAACTGGGGGTTAGAAATGTAAAAATAACAAAATATACAGGATGTTTGGATAAAAAACTAATGTGATGAATAATTGTTTATGCAATCAGGGATTAAATATGTAGAAATAGTAAAATGACAAAATAAACAGGAAGTGTGGATATGAAAATATGGTAGTGTAGACAGGGATTAAGAAAACTTAAAATAACATGAATAAACAGGAAGTTTAGATAAGAAAGGCGATGGGATGGTCGTTATTAAAAAATTTACCTGTTTACGATGGCCATGGCAGGGACAGGGGTTGAATGTATTTCTTTTGGATACAAAGGGTGGGTTTGAGTTTTTGGATAGCTAACGCCTCAGCTATGCCCAAATGTCTTGATTTCACTCCCTTTGATAGGTTTGATTGAATCTTGTATATTACTTTGAAGGACTTTTCGAAAGGCACTGAATGTCCTGAGTTGACCAGATGTTCTGTCACTGCACTGTTTACACGTTTTTGCTCTCCTCTTACCAGCCAGGCTGGGTAGTGTTCACGAGCGCGTTTTCCAATATGGCGCATGGTACGGCCGATGTACTCAGCTCCACAAGAGCAAGTAAATTGGTATATGCACGTTGAGGTGACCCAATGCGACAGCTTGTCTTTCGCGTTTTGGTTGAACAGTTTCTTGCAGGAAAACGTCAGTCGTAGGCTCACGGCGAAGTTTGTTTTCCTCAGCGATTTGGAGAGGCGTTTGCGAAGGATTTCTGCTTCGATATCACCTTTGAATTCTAGATTAAGCAGAAGTATTTTCTTTGGGACGGATTGGACTTGTTCTGAAGTCTTCTTCAGTTTGTGATTCTTGTATATGAACCTGGGCAGGAAACTGTTTTCCATCAGGGTTTTTTGAAGATTACACAGTTCTTCTTCAATTACTTCCTCGCTGCATATCTTCCGAATCCTCGAGGAAAGAGCGTGTATCAGGTTCCTCTTTCTGCTTAGCGGTACGAAGCTTTGAAAGTTGATGAATTGTCCAGTCCATGTAGGCTTTTTGTATATGGACCTTTTCAAAGAGTCGTTGTCATTTCTTGTCAGATGGACGTTCAGGAAGTGGAACATTCCGTCGGATTCGGTTTCAGGTGTAAAGTCGATGTTTGGGTGGGCGTTGTTGAAGATTTGAAGTAGGTTTTCAAGGTCTAGCTTCTCATCACAAATGATGAAAGTATCATCAATGTATCTCTTGTAGAGATGAAGGTCGTCGATAGTTGATGATAACGGGTTGTTTTCGAGGCTGGCCATAAAACAGTCGGCTAGGAGTGGCCCGAGTGGAGAGCCCATTGCTACGCCATCTGTTTGTCTGTAGATTTCATTGTTGAATTTGAAGTAGACGTTGAAGGTGCAGCGTAGTAACAGCTCCTTTAGATAATGCATCGGTATGCCGACATCTATGCTGTTGCATTGGATGAAGTCACACAGAAAGCATATAGTTTCTGTCAGAGGAACATTGGTGAACAGAGAGACGACGTCTAGGGAGACCATTTTTTTATTTGCGAAATTGACATTTTTAATTGAATCCACGAAGTCGAATGTGTCGCGGAGGTTGTATCTAGACGACTTTTCTTTCACTGGTCCAAGAATTTCTACCAGCCACTTCGCGATTAGGTGATATGGCGAATTGATCATATCTAATATTGGGCGGAGTGGGACGTCCTTCTTGTGCACTTTGGGTAGTCCATACATTCGTGGCGATGTAGAACCAAATGGGCAAAGTTTTTCATATAGTTCTGTATTGATAATCGATTCATCTTTCATTTTTTTCAATAAGTTGGTTAGCTGGAGCTCCGTCTGTTCAGTTGGATCTTTTTGGGTCGTCTGTTTTTGAAATTTGCTGTCATCACATAGAATTGATGAGAGTTTCTTCACATAGTCTGACTTGTTAAGCAGAACAATTCCAGAACCTTTGTCTGGTCGAGTTATTATCAGGTTTTCATTTGATTTCAATTCTTTGAGTTGCTTTCGATGTTCTTTTGAAAGCATATTGCGAAGTCTAGGTTTTTTGTTGATGTAGTCGAGGCAGCAATTCAAAACAGTTGATTTGAAGTGTTCTGCACTTTCATATGAACTTGGGACTAGATCATTCGTCTGACTAATCAAATTCTCGAATTGTACTTTGGTGTTCAATTCATTTACTTTTGATGATGCATCACAAAATTTTGGTCCGAGCGACAACAGTTGCATTTGAATCGGTGAAAGTGAGACATCAGAAAAATTGAATACATATTTCTCGGGACAAGATGGGAAAGCTGTTTCCTTGGTGACTGATTTTAGGCTTTGTTTAAGTTTCATGATGATATTTTCCTTTCTCTTCTCTGAGACTGTATTGGCGTAGTGTTCGAAAGACGCCCGTTCATCAACAGTTAAATCATAAAGAACGTGGGAGCTCATTGAGACGTTTTTTTCCAGTTCAGCTAATCTGGATCGAACGGCATCAATGTGATTCTGGGTGTGTCTTCTGAGCGTGCGTGAATTGGGGGATATATGGTTTCGTCTCAGATTTTTCCAGAATGCTTTCGGGTATTCATGCTTATCCAGACAGCTTTTCCAGAAGGAAATCTTCGCATTCGCATTTTTATTAATTCAACCCCTAACCGGAAATTATTCTGGAACTTTCCCATCCATTTGATATAAATACACGAATGTACAGCCTAGATGATGACTTCGTCGAAAAGAAAATTTTCTTCGCTGCAACTGTCTTTTTATTCCCTATGATAAAATTTTTTTTTTGATTTACAGCTTCATTTCCACACCGTATTTTCAGTACAAGTGTGGAATTTTCAGCATGGATATCGGTTGCCCAAATTCAGGCATACCATAGATATCGGGTGTGCGCCGGCAGGGGCTCGAACCTCGGAACATGTGCATGGTCGGCGAGAGTCCTAACCACTGTGCCACCGACGAGAAGATAATTCGCTTTAAATCTATTATAAATCCGTTCTTAATTCCGTATTTAGCCATGGCTCATGATGAAATCCCCCAACCAATCAAACAAAATTCCCTACAAAATTAATACTTTAAAATCCATCGACCGATGTCATTCTATCTCAAATGATAAGGATAAAATGGTGGGGGGGGGGAGGAATTCTGTTTTAAATGCATGTGAGAAAGTTTTGATAAGTTTTGTAAGTTTTTGCCAGAGTCTCTTTAGGATTTCATATGATTTTTATCATTCCCTTGGGTTTTCAGCCAAACATAGGATTTCAGAAGCATATCTTTACTTCACTGTATTGTCTGCAGTTCTTCTCATACGATCTCCTTAATGTCAGCCTTGAACACACACCCAACTGGTCATCTCCCCATTCCAGCTCTGTTCGGGCAACGTCCTACATTGAGCGTGATGTCATTCAATGTTCTCTTCTCTGTGTGCATGTGTGTTCAATCTATCTCCGTTTTCTTCGGGATTTCTGTTGAGCAATATGTTCTTGCTTCGTTCTTACCCAGAATTCTTCGTCGTTAATCATTTCTGGCCGACTATCTGATCTTCACTATGGAACCAGTGACGACATCTATTGATAAAGTTTTTAGCTGACTGTTGAGAATGCTTTTGGTGACCTGTCAAGAATTGATTGGCTTAACAATGGTGTTGAAAATCCGAATCGTTTTTTTTTATGTTGAATGAAGTGGATCTCCGAATATATGTATATATATATATGTTTGAGAGTGATGAACATCTGCCTTGGCCTTCCGATCCCCGCTGGATTTGACATCTTTATCCGTGCTGTCACCGCCTGCACTTGAAGCGACGCTGTATGGTCAAATAAGCGAAAGAAGCGACCTCTATCATCGAATTTCTCCAATTGAGAGTGACTGGTGCTTGTTATTGTTGTTGGTTGGTTGGTTGGCTGGCTGGCTGATTATTTTCATCACTTCTGTCTTCTCTCTGTGTTCACCTGGTAAAGTACACGGGCGTGTAAATATCTCACTCGCATCATTATCTCAAAACCAGATATTTATAGATTTTTATGTACATTATTATTAGCGTTATTGGTAGCAGAGCAGCAACGTTTTCTGATAGGTTGTTTCTTGCCCAAGGTTATTCTGTATTACTTGTGACCATTTCTCAGGAAGTTAAGCCATATATCTACGAATCATATTTGCACACGTGAAGTTTGCTATGATTGTCTGGTGATTCTCTCAAGGCTAAGATTTGTTATTTTTGTATTCTCATGACCACCCCGATTCGGGACGTTAACACTGACGTAAATTGTTGTCGACAATTTTGTCTTGTAGCTACCTTTCACTGCACACCTACCGCTTTCGACATTTTTTGGTGTATCCGGCTGCAACAACAACTGGAAAGATGAAAACGATAATAACCACAGACTTTATTAGGCAAAATACATGGTATGTTATATTTACGAAATTCTTGGGAGTTTAAGCCATATATAAGAAAAATAAATCTGATTGGTTGTGTGACATTGAAAATCTCTCAGAAAATTAAGCCAAAAATAAACGAATCATAGATTGTCATATAAGGGTTTCTTATGTCAAAACATATGTAAAACCATGACTTCATAGTTAACAAAAGTAACTTGTCCATCCTAACAATAACGTTAGGTTTCTATCATGGAAATAGCTGAGATCATAAATTTCGATAGCAGGACTCGTCAGCTAAATGAGCACTCTTCTACAAACAAAGTGTTATTAATATCATTTCTTTTCAAGGTCAAATAAATCCATACACATCAACATTGTATGAAAAGAAATGAGGGTGACTCTAAATTATAACGGACCAAAAGGAAACTATGTAATGAATGGATTTCATTCAAACCTAGTACTTAAGTATTGCATAGACCATATACGGATGGGAAGGGAGAAAACATGTAGCCAACTGTCATCCCTGGGCGATACACTCACAAAGGTTAATAATAATAATAATAATTTGCTTTATTCCAAAACAGTACATGTGATGCAGAATGGAATTCTCAGCATTTTTACTACAGTATTGCATCCAGTTAGTACATTATCAATAAATAGAATTCTACATAGATTGAGGAAACCACAGTTCATTATTACAACAACACATTGGCATGTCGGTAGCAAAGCAAAGTTGAACAGTGTTTGAAGGTGTTAGAAAAGTAGGTGCTATCAAATTTACTGGCGTAAGCGAGAGAAAGAAACAAAGCAGCACATAACGGAAAAAAAGAAGAAAAAAGAGAGAGAAAAGAAAAAGAAAGAAAGAAAATGTTGTACCTATAAATGATATGAGTTGGGAAGACGAGGTCCAGTTGTACTACTGACTATTTCATGAATTATAGGTGTCACGCCTAATGCTTTCTTTATCGCACAGAACACGAGCTAAGTAGGGTATGGTTGAGTTTTTGTACTTGCTGATGTGGGCACATAGTTTTCTATATAGGCTTCTGGTTTTACCTGATGAGATACAAGGGGAGAGTTGTGAATGAAGAGGGTGGTGTGAGTCAGATAAAATGGACTTGGCCCATTTTTCACATGAGTCCAAGTGCCTGTCGACCAGAATATTAACAAGCTGGTTAAGTGGCACGTTGCTTACCCTTCTGACAACCTTTAACATCCTGCGTAATAAGGTATAGTCTTTCTTCAGTAGCCCTGGAAAAACTAAGAGGGAACAATAGAGAATAATGGGCAGAATGCGAGAGTTAACGAATTGTAGGAGTAAGGGTTAGGTTATTCCAGAATGTCTTAACTTCTTGATGTAGAAGGTAAGACGGAATATTTTCTTAGAAATCGCTAAGATATGAGACGTTCAGGAGAGATCAGCAGATAGAATGACGTCTAGGTATTTAATTTCCGATTTGGTTTTTATTTCAGTGCCGTCTATGTTGCATACCTCGTGAGAGCCAACCAGTTTGTTTAGGTCGGATTTATGTCTAAAGGTGAAATTGACTGTTTGGCATTTGGAGGGGTTTAGAGTAAGACCATTTTCCTTGGACCACTGGCTGATTTCTGACAGAAAGCCATTAAGTTTAGAGCAGTCGCTTTGACATTTGACAGGCAAAGATACATTAGGGACGATTTCATCAGTCCGTGCGATGGGACTCACAAAACTACTATCTACATTATCTAGAGTCAGCTAAGAAAAAGAATCAGAGCAGTGAATGAGTCAAGAAACACGATTATTTATAGTCATCGTATATAGAAACTGGTTAAACTTGACTATGAGGACTCTTATGTGATGTTAGGAGGTTTTCTTTGATTATATAAAAGAAAATATTATCCTATTTAATTATTTTCAAACATAACATTACTTGTTAGCGTCCTTTTCAAATTAGTTGGAGGGTTTCATCATGAGCTGACATTGGTTGGGGAACCATTGGAAACCAGCTGTAGGGAGTACTGGACAGCTGTTTCCTCCACCTAGTCTGAGACTCTTCGGCAGTATGCCCTCACCACCATAGTTAGAACCCAGGACCTTATGTTTACAAGGCCAGTGAGCTTGTTAACCACCAAGACACTGGAACCCGATCCAATGGCCAGCGCATGAATTCCAGCTTCAGCAATTTCACGATATGGTGAAGGTCAAAGGTGAGGACAATTACTCATCGAAGGAGACATTTTGGGGTGGTTTCACTATGTCCTGAATTGTCTGAAGTTGGAATTCATAGACAGTCTAGTAACTCGCGTCCCAAAGGCTGAATGATCTAGCAGAAGTTTATGGGTTCGAACGTCAGTGGGTGCCTACCACTGAAGAGTCTCAGGTAACTGGATGCGACAGATATATGCAGTATTTCACTGTGGTTTACCAGTGGCCGTCCAACTGATTCAGGAGTTTACCAGTCTGGTGAAGCGCATACGTTTGTTAACAATAATTGGTCCGTGACAAGCCTCGAGAAAGGTTCATTAAAATCGAGTATCGACAATTTACGACTGTATAAAGGATACGTAGACGATATATTCATTATTTGTGACAACTGTAATGACCTCAATCTACTGCTGCAGACATTTAATTGTTGCCATCTAGCAATAAAACTCACTCTTGAAATGGAAACTAACTAAAAATTCCTTTTCTTGATGTGGAACTAACAAGAAGAACTGATTGAACCTTAAGAAGATTGATTCATAATACAGCTACTTGGGATGGTCAACTTAACAAGCTTCTATAACTGGGTACCCATTCAACGAAAGCGGAATTTAATTAAATCCCTTACCACTCGCATCTGACACAGCTGTATTCCCGATGTTCTCGAAGCAGAACTAGGTCTTTTGAAAGAAATCTTCATCCAAAATGGATACCCACCAAGATTCATTGGTAAAAATATATCAAACCAAGAAATTGGAGAAATGAAACTTCACTTGCACCGAAAAAGAAACTCTGCATGAACTTGAATTTCCAGGGAGATTTAACAAACGATATTCTTGAGAGAAGGATCTCATCATCTCTGAGAAGAACATTCTTTGCAGCAACGCTAAGAATAGTCTTCTCCAATCGCCCATTGATCTGCAGAAGCATTAGGAACAAGATCCTCCGCCTGACTACTAGTATGTGCATGTATCAGTTTTCCTGCTAATGTGGAGCCCGGCACATTGGTCGTTCGATGCGCATCCTGTCCAAGAGGATTCAAAAACACTATCCAGCACGGTTGCGAAAAGGCAATAATGGTGCAATAAGGAGTGCGATAATTGAACATCTGGTTAATACCGATCATTCCATCTTAACAAACGCCTCCGTCAAAGTAATTTACAGAATCAAGAATAACCTACCAAAAGCAATACAGTCTTGTCTTTTTTTGTATCACTAAAGCTCTGGTCATTCACATAGAAAAACTGGAGCTGTGCATACAAAAGAGAGAATTATTCAACCACTTCTATTGTCATGGTAACTAACAACTTTGTTAATTTTTGATGACTTCATTTTGTTTGTTTGCTTGTTTCGCTAATTGCTTATAATTCTTGTATATTCATTTAGAACTCTTACGTAATTTTGTATTCGTAATGTACACATACAAACAAAATCACGTATACATATAAATATATATGTGTTAATGATTGTAGAGCTAAGAAAATGAATTCACCGCCGAAAAGAGAAACTTTTTGCTGAAAACTACGTGTTTTGTTTTCATGAACAATAATTAATCAAGTATCAGCATGTCTGATGGGGTTGATAATTAATGAAGAAAGTTAATACAAACAGCTGGAGTTTAGAAATATATTTACAGACATTAAACAAGTTTTTTTTTCACAATTCATAATTTCGTACAGATAATAAGTAATTAAGTAATAAATCATTGCCCATATTGATTACGTAATTAATGATTTTGGAGAAATAATCAAAAGAATAAAGTTGTAAGATTTTTATATTCATCTAAAGAAAGTGTCAGCAGGAATTTCTGTGATGATAGCTATCTGCTAGTCAAAATTGGAAGACAGTAATTAACGTCAATGTTTACGTCCAATATTGGGGTCATGGGAGAAAACAAGAACAAAGTTTCACCCTGAGAAACTCAACAACCAATCACAGCAGATTTAACGTGTGCAAATACGATTTGCAGATATATGGCCTGACTTTCTGAGAATAGGTTACAAAGAGATGACGGAATAACCTTGAGCAAGTAAACAACCAATCAGAAGACGTTGCTTCACCACTGACAATTATGTACATGAAAGTCTGTAATTATCTGTTGAATTTTTCAATAAATGATCTGTTACCTGGCTCTTGTCTTCTGTCGTTACATTTCTTCTGAACACACATATACACACACACTGGATTGGATGCTTCTTCTCCAGGTGGATACTGATAGTGTCAGGTATTCGTTAAAAGATAAACAACTCTTAAAACAAGATTGATATTAGTCGAAACACGATAATAGATCACATTAAATGCCTCTGTTAACATCAAATTTGTGCTCACTGTCTATAGGGTATGCCAAAACGGAGCTAAGAATAGAGGCTGTTTGACGATTACTTAGCTATGCAGGCTTATGTTCAGAAGTCCGATAATGAACATGTTATTATTGCACACTAGTGACTAATGTGATATGTCTTGTATTCCAAGTGGTACAGACTGAATTCAATCAGTCAGGTTTGCAATGTGGCCACCATGCCACTAGGTAGCTCGCCATCACGGTGCACATTGATTTCATGATATTAGATGGTTGGAGGCAATCGGCCATAGGAACTCTTGCTTGACCTTGGTTTCTTGCTAGTTGGCACTCAATCGTCAGCAAGGCGTATCTACAACGTTGACTGGGACTAGACATATCACACTAGTTACTGATTAGTGTCCAATCAACCCTGACAAGGGTTATCACAAGATACAAATAAATCACACACGGAGAATTCGAATAAGTTCATTTCATTCAAAAACCTGTGCTGAAGCGATGTTGTCTACAAGGGGGAGGGGATGAAGAAAAAAGAAATCCTTCCAATTAAATTACCAATCAGCTCAGAGAACATAACTAAATCAAAATCATCCACCTGAGCTGCCGATCTTATTCAGTATTGCATGATATTTAAAATAAACTTATCTAATAAGGAATTACAAATTGGATTTCAGCTCAAATTATTCTGATCACTCTCTGAGAACTGAGTTAAACCAATGAGGCAGATACTATTGATTGTCTTTACCCCTAAGGAACGAAACGAAATAGTAATCCACTGATTATATCGCTTCAATCTGTCTAGAAAGCACTACTGGTGTAACAACGGAAGCCAAGGTATCTTTTTCATTAATCAAACCGTTGCTTATATCTATACAGTTTTATATTCTTTAACCAAACACCGAGCGTGTGATTTTGGCTTACATTAAACGACATGAAATATCATGTTCAAAAAGATATCGTATTCTGTTGCTAACGCAGCATTGATTTGTGGAAATATGTGAGAATCATATTCCGTTGGCACGCATTGTCTCTATTACACCACCACAATCGTCTCCCCATCCAGTACTTTCGACTAAAATGGGTTGTATCTACTTGGTGCTGGCGACTTTGTTAGCTTGTCTTGTCGTACTGACTTTCGGAGCTAACTGACATTCACCCGCTTCTCTTTGTTTGCATTTCTGACTGTATATAGTTGACCCCGTCTCACGATGACTATGTATCGTCCTTCCCACTTCGGAAGCAGTTTACATAACCCTGGCTCGTTTTCGCCGGTGTTTCGTCTCACACTACCTTATACTGCCATCGTCGAACCTCCCAGCAGCGATCGATGTAACAGCCTCATCGCTGACGGATCTAGAACGCCACTCAACTGTGCAACGGCCTCGAAGTTCTGCCCAAAAATAAATATGTCTCTTTCGAAAACTGAAGGGTATAGGCTTTCCATTTGTCACCAGACATCGACATCAAATATAACAACAGAAAGCAAGACACGGAAGTCAAGGTATATTTTCAAGTGATGAAACAGCTATTTAAAGGCATTCAGTTTATATTGTTTACCCAAACATCACTGAGTGTATGATTTTGGTTTACATTTGAAAACGTGAAAATTATACGCCTTTGGAACATATTGTCTCTATCAGACCACCACAGTGGTAAACAACTACTTATTTATCCCAGCCAATCAGTAGTATATAGTCTTATGCGGAAATATTCCTACCCTATCAATTGATTAACTCATTAATTAGTTAATTAATTATCATTGTAATATTATCTTAAAATCAACAATGTTAATTCTTTCCCTTTTCTTTTTTTGTTTATTTTTTTAAAATTTTCTAAATATTTTACGTAAAACTGGAAGAAAAACTATTTAAAAATTTTTAAATTCAAATCATCCCCGACATCATCAGCATCAACATCATCGTCAACGGCAACAGCAGTAACACATGACTGATGTCTGACTACTTTTTTTACATTCCAAAGCATTTTGAAGATTACACAGGAAAGATATACATAAATGTCTAAATTGAAAGTGAAGACTACCTTCTATGCTCAGACTGAATCATGAATGGCGATTGCACTGACGACGCTGATAGTGAAAGCGATAAGCTCTTCATCGATGCATGAATGACTGAATGGCAGAATGGGGGAATGAGTTAAATTCATTTCAACAGAGAGATAAATAATTAGACAGACATTTAAAAAAAAGAAGAAGTTTTCATTCTTTTTCAAGTGAATTTTACGACATATCTCTCTACCTATCCATCTATCTATCTATCCATGCGTTTCGTCCGTATTGTAAGCGTCATCAACTGATAATTTTGGTTATTTGTACAAAGCCAAGGTGAAGCTGTGGCATTTAACTTAAAAAAGACAGTGTTTTTTTGTTCAACGAAGAAATACTGTCTTCTGTTCAACGACTTCATCTTCAATCAGTTGTACGGCAGTTGTTATTATATTATGGAAAAAGACATTTTTTACTTCTTAGATGTGATGTTAGATAGAAGAGAGAATGAAACGTTATAAAGGTCGATTTATCGATAGCCAACATTTACAAGATACTTCTAGGTACAAAGAGAAATCTTATCCGTTCTGTATGCTCCAGAATTCGGAAAATTCGTTCTATAGATATGGTTAACATGGAACTAGAAAACCTTTGCACAACTCTCTTAAATAATGCATATCCTTGGGTAACAACAGAAGACAAGGATGAGGCAACAGATCGTTTATTGAGAGAATCAACAGATATTTATAGATTTTTATGCACATTATTATTATTGTTATTGTTAGCAGAGAGGTAACGTCTTCTGATTGGTTGTTTTCTTCCTCAAGGTTATTCTGTCATCTCTTATGCCCTTTTCTTCGAAGGTCAGGCCATATATCTGCGAATCGTATCCACCCATGCTAAGTCTGTTGTGATTGGTTGTTGAGTTCCTCAAGGTTAGACTTTGTTCTTGTTTTTTCTCATGACCCTGATTTGGGACATAAATACTGACTTAAATTAATGTCTAACATTTTTGACTAGCAGACAGCTCTCATCACACTAGGAGCTCTGTTGTCAGAAATATTGAGAAGGAAACCGTCTCTAGGCAAATCATAGTGCCAAAGAAGACACTGTTTATGAGTTTGGCGTCAAAAGGTGACACTGTTTGCTGAAGTCATTAAAATTCGTTTATCTAAATGTATTAAACGCTGTTTTTATGCAGCTAGCTGACTTACTAGCCGAAATATCACTTGACAATGCATTAGGGATAAACTACAGCTTATGTCCACCTGTGTGTGCATATGCTCATTCATATGCTTGTGTGGAGCTGAATTCCTTGGACGTTGTAAGCCATTATCTATGTAAACGCGTAGCTGAACACTACCGCCCAGTTTGATTAATGAAAGGTGAGTATAGAATGGGGAAGTCTTCAATCTGTGAACACCTTCGGGAGTCAGATCATTCAGTCCCACATGATTTATCTTTCAAAGTTATTTACAGGATCAAACCTTGACAATACAAAAGCTTACGTTTTCTTCACTTATGCATAGCCGAAGCTCTAGTTATACATGGACAGAAACCTAAATAATGGGTTCAAAAACATTTTGTTAAACCTCTTTCTTTATCTTGGTCATAGTTATTTTCTTTTTTTTAAAAATTTTTATTTCACCATTTGAATTCATTCCACTTCACTCCATCTTCATCGTCTTTAATGTTATCATCCATCATCGTACTTTAAACCTTTTAGACAACACTTGACCTTCACTTTTGAAATCTTTATGCCGGTTCACTTATTGGTTTAATAATCTTGTGTTTGCTGTTGATTCAATAAACAAGGCTTCCGCTGTCAATGCCCCCCTTCACCCTGCTGTTACATTAGATTTCAAAACTGTCGTCTTATCACATCCATCCTATTGTGTGGTTGTGTGTAATTGCAGGCAGGGAGTGGTATAGCTACTGAACTATTCTCCAGATGTCTTATCTTATTCCGGTCAACTAATCTAGATTTTTCTGGGTTTTTATGCTCCTCTTGTCTGAGTGACTGAACCTGTTTTAATAGTTTGACCTATGTATTTGACCTGACAGTCATTGCAGGCAGGGTATTAGATAAACTAAATTGTTTTATTTTAAAGGCCCCAGAGATTGATCCTTTAACCGACAATGCTTGTTTCTAATTGAGTTTGTGGTTGGTTTGAATGCCAGCTACTTTTATTCCTTTTTGATGTGGTTGTGTCAACGTTCAAATCAAAGAAACAGTCAGTTCCAATACAAGTAGCCTAGAGGGTGTGAAAACGCACAAAAACAACCAATCACATCGAAGGTCACCGAAAGAGATGATTAATAAACTCGTGGAGAAATCTAAAAGCTTATTTCAAATTGAAGTATGCGCTTCGCAAATTAACCATCCAGCTCAGAGAACACAACCACATCAAAATCATCCACCTGAGCTACAAATCTTCTCCATCATATCTACTTTTATTCCTTCCTGAATTGTTAAGAAGTCTGCGTAAGGTTTCTGAGGTCCCTTCCTCGTATGGAATTATTACTGATGATTTGGATTCCTTATTGTTGGTGTTGTCATTATCTTGCGCATGTTTAACATCCATGCCATCATTAATATTACGATTATTATTATTAGTGCTATCACTATCACAAATATCTGTTTGAATGTGTGGGTTTTCTGTGAACACACACTAGTGACCTTTAGTTAGGTGTTTATGCTCATCCACTCTTATTTTGAGTGAACTGGCTGTTTGGCTCACATATTTAGTCAGACACTCGGCACAAGATATCTGTTTGTAAGTTACACTACATTTTTATCCTTCATTTTTATTGGATTCTTCAGTTGATTTATCTTATTTTTAATTAGATTTTTTGGTTTAAACGTGGTGCGAATCCCGCTATTTTTGAGGTTTCTTCGAATTATGTCTCTGATGTACCATCTCTGTAAGGTATTGTGATTATGCTTTTTTGCCTTCCTCCTTCATACTATTCTCTGGTTTTAGCGTCTTATTTTTTCTCTTTTTTATATTATCTCTGATAAATTCTTTTGAGTAGTTGTTGTCAAGTAATAGTTTTGGATAGGACGTTTATTTCTTTTCGTTGGTCATCTGGTGTTGTGGTAAGTCGTCTATAGATTCTATCTACAAGACTTTGTTTTAATCCTCGTTTGATTGTGCGCCATTGGATGAGCTGAGTGATAATCAAGGAATCTTTTAGAATGAGCAAATTTTCTACTTCGCTCTCCTCTACAGTGAAAATGAACAAAACAATATTATTCTTATTGTTCTCTTGGGTTCCTAGTGGAAAATAGGGCTTCAACTGCACGCCGCCACTTGTTTCGGTCTTCTGCTGTACTTTTCACTTGCATCCATATTAGTCCATTCTGTTTCAACTCTTCTTCACACGATCTCCTCCATGTCACACTTGGACGTCCCACTCGCCGCTTCCCTTTCGGCAGGTTCCACTCGAGCGTTGGCCTGACGCGCGATGTCACTCAACGGCCTCCTCAGCGAATGTCCAATCCATCTCCACTTTCTCCTGCATATTTCTTGGTGATTGGTTCTTGTTTTGTTTGTTCCCATTGTTTCTTGTTGGTGATTCTTTCCGACCATCTGATCTTCAGTATAGAACGAAGACAATTGTTGATAAAGGTTTGCAACCTGTTGAAAATATTCTTGGGTACCCGCCAAGTTTCTGATCCGTATAGAAGAACTGACTTGACGTTTGTATTGAAAATCCGAATTTTGTTGTTGATGCTGAGTCAGTGAGGAAGATTTCCAGATTGGTTTCAGGTTGATGAATGTGTTTCTCGCCTTCCCGATTCTCGCTCGATTTGACATCCTCGTCTGTTCCTCCTGTGGTTGAGACAATGCTCCCTAGATAAGTGAAAGAAGTAACCTCTTTCAAATCCCTCCCGTTGATGGTGATTGGCGCTGGATGTTGCTCCTGTTGTTGTTGGTTGGTTGGTTATTTTCATAACCTCCGTCTTGTCTATGTTCACCTGGAGTCAGTTCTGTCTTCACTGCCTGCTTCTTCGACCAGTTTGTCGGTTTTCACTTGTAAGTCTTCGATGTTGTGTGACATCAAACATAAATCATCCACGCGCGAAATCCAGGTCTTCTAGGTTCTTCACGTCGGTCCAGGATATCCCTGTCTTCTCGTTTCCCACCGTCTGACGCATGATCCAATCCACCACAATTAGGAATATCATTGGTGATAATAAGCACCCTTGTCTGACTCCTGTGTTTACTCCAAACGCTTCGCTGAGTTTTCCGTTGTGGATCACTTGACATGTGCCATTGTCGTACAGCTGTTGAATAAGGTTGATGAATATTTGGGGTACGCCGTAGTACTTGGGTAGTTTCCAAATTACTTCGCGGTCAATGAAAATGAACAAAACAATTGACTGCATAAAATAATAGTTATAGTAGTATGAAATGCAGTTAAAATATGTGTGATTATAATCATAGTTAAATGTCAAGTGGCACAGAGGTTAGGACGTTCGCCAGCCATCACATGATCCGGGGTTCGATCCCTGGTCACCGACGCACTCCTAACACCTCGCAAAGCCAGTAATAGAACTGGCAAAGAGGGAAGGTTGGGCATGAGGCTGGCTAGAAACTCCATCCTGTAAAAGTGATCACCACTGCTACCGAAAATTCAAGCCTCTAGCTTGAAGGCGTCCTACGTTCCACTGGGAACGTGAAGGAATAAAAAAATATAGAACAATTCATAAGATGTGAAGAACTTGGAAGGGGTATGCGAATCGAATAAAATAAAAACATTACGTAACATTGTGTGAAATTTGATAACATAGAATTTAATGTTGCAAAACAGAATTGATTTAGAATGACAAGTGTAACAAGTGAAATAATACCGGGGACAGTTGAAAGTGAGAATAATAATAGTAACAGTTGACGTAATAAAGGAAGAGTATACAAACTGAATGGACACAACGAAAAAAAATGGTGGGGCCAAAATATGGTTAGGGTATACTATTCTTTAGCATAGAGGGATTAAGACCATGAAAGTTGGAGGGGAAGGGTTGAGCAAACGTTTTCTGTATATGGAGATCCGGCTTTTCTGTTTCGATAGTCAAAGCTTCAGCGATACAGATAAGTTGGGTACGTAGTGATTTGGGTAAATTGATTTTCGCCTTGTAGATGACTTGAAAGGTGGAGGCTTCAGAGCATAGGGTGATCAGTATCGACCAGATGTTCGATGATTACTCTACTTATTGCTCCACTTCCACCTCTTCGTGACCATGCAGGATAGTGTTCTTGCACCCTCTTGGACGAAATTCGTGCCAAACGACCGATATACCTAGCTCCACACGAGCAGGTGAATTGATAAACACACATAGAGTTGGTCAACAGTGGGATCTTGTCCTTCAGGTTATTGAACAGTTATGGTCGACTAGTAAAGACTTTTCTCAAAGATGCAGAAGGGAATATTGTTTTCAAGAACTGTAATATCCTTCTTTTCATGATATTGGAAGCTAGGCCACCTTTTAATTCTAAGCTAATGTACAGTATTTTCTTGGGTACGGATAACAAGTCACATTTCATAGGATTTGAATGTATATTCTTATCTATAAAACTTGGTGGAAATCCATTTTCTATTAGGATTTTCCTCAAGAGATTTTCCTCATCCTCCACAATATCAGGACTGCATATTCGTCGAATGCGAGTGGCAAGCGACCGGGCACCCAGCTGTAGAAATTTGTCAGTTGACCATTCCATGACAGCTTTCGATAAATCGATCTCTTCATCGGAGTTCCATCGGTCCTCCTTGATAAGTTCACATCGAGGAAATGAATACTAGACTCGTTCTTCATTTCGAGTGTGAATTTTATCGCTGAATAACAACCATTAAATGCATTTAATATATTTTTCAAATCACAATCACTATTACAAATAATAAAGGTGTCATCTACATACCTTTTATACATTTGAAATCTTTGGATTGTTAACTTCGACTGACCGTTTTCTAGACTGGCCATAAAAACATTAATTGTTTTGCCACTTGACATTCAACTGTGATTATAATCACAAACATTTTAATTGCATTTCATACTACTGGGATTACTATTTTATGCATTCACACCTATGCTTGAATTCCCTCACCGGATATAACTTCTTAAAACGACAGACTCTCTGTTTCTCCTAGAAAGGAGACACTGATAAGGCGGAAGGCGATGATTAAAACAAAGAAGCAACACTAGTACATCTTTGTTTGTATTGTCATTTTTTGTATTTTTTGTTCTATGATTTCTTATGATTCCTTCAGTGCTTTAGTCATCCAAATACTGTAGCCTAACATTTTTGAAAGCACCGTACTTTAATTTTTGCTACCCCCCTCCGCCTTGCACACCATAAACTCAGGGTGAGGGAGTGAGTGAGTGAGTGTCTGTGTTCAGTGGATAGAAATAGATAGACAAGGAAACAATCCTACCTGTATGAATCATACATTAACATACAGGCTATCAACAGCAGTTTTTAAATTTGGCGAGTAGGAAATTTCCAGAGTTTTGATTGGTCGATTTAAAATTGATTTTGTCGCTGATGTATGAATCATTCATAATTATGAAAATTCTAAGAGGAATTAAGATAGTTGTAAGTTTGTCAGAGTGTGACATTTAAACCAGATAATGGACATATTCATCTCATTGTTTAATATAGTCTGATGATGGACTTTTAATCAGCCAGCTTACTCAGAGATAAAAACTGGGCAAAGTTAAACTTTGAGCACCACTGAACTACCAATCTGCGAATGGCCTTGAACGCACCAATCACATGAAGAAGGCATTTTTGGTTATGGACAACATATGTTTATGAAACAAATGCATAAAAATTGCATAAAAATATCTCATAGGATAACTTTCTCTGACATGGGATAAAAACATCTCCCAGTTGCAGCATTGGAGTATCAGTTGGAAAGTTACACCATCATTGGACAAGTTGTGGAAAGAGAGCAAGGTACCTGCGCATTGGAAGAAAGGATACCTATTCAAACTGTCAAAGAAAAGAGACTTAAGTCAATGCAAGAACTGGCGCGGAATTATGCTCCTGTCCATCCCAAGCAAAATACTAAGCTACATCATCCTGTAGAGAGAATCAAACACGCCGGAACAGGCTGGATTCAGGATAAACAATTCATGCATTGATCAAATCGCAACACTACGGATCATCACTGAACAGAGCTTGGAATGGTAGTCAACTCTCTATCTCAACTTCATCGACTTTGAAAAGGCCTTTGACAGCGCAGCGTCGATCGAGTGGTGATTTGGCAACTACACTACTGTGGAGTGCCGTCAACAATTATACATCTCATCCAACAGTTGTATAACAATGCTGCATGCCAAGTAATCCACAACGGGAAACTCACGGAGTCCTTCAAAGTGAAGAGAGGAGTAAAACAAGGCTGACTGGCTGCCTAATATCTCTAATGATTTGCCTGACTGCAGAAGACTGGATAATGTGACGGATAGCGGCGAGCAATGAGACGACAGGCATAAAATTGACCCAAACAAAAACTTGGAGGATCTGGACTTCGCTGATGATATATGTCTGATTTTTCACAAACTGGAAGATACGCAAGTGAATAGCAACAAGTTGGCAGAAGAAGCATCCAGTGAAGATAGGACTTCCTTCAGGTGAACGTAGAGAAGACAGAGGCAATGAACACTCCTGGCCAAAAGCAACAACACCAACAAACAACAATCAGCATGAATGGGGGGAGTCTAAAAGAAGCGACCTCCTCTACTTACCTGTCTACCTGGGAAGCATCGTTTCAGCTACAGGCGGAGTAACTGACGAGGATACCAAAGCAAGGATCATCGGGAAAGCAAAGCAAGCTTTCATTTTTCTCAATTCTTTGTGGAGATCAACAGCACTCAGCATGAAAATGAAAATAAGATCCTGATTTTCACCTTCAATGTGCTACTATACAGATTGATCAGAGACTTGGCGCCACGCCACGTTACGAAGGCCACTTCGAACAAACTAAGTACCTTCATCAACAGCCGTCTTTGCTCAACGCTTTGCTCACTCAAGATCAGATGGCCGGTGAGGAAAGATCAGCAATATTGAGGGATCTCTGGGAATGAACGAACCAACCCATCAGGAACTAATTGTGCAACAAATATGCGGGAAGAAATGGCGGTAGATTGGATTGGCCATACTCTGAGAAAACAAACCATCAAGTGACTGACATCACGCGCAATGCAGGCCATTGTTCGAGTGGAACGCGAGTGGGAAGCTGCGTGTTAGTTGGTGGTCAGTGCGAGGCTGGGGTGACATGGAGGAGGTGATGTGAAGGGAGGAGATGAAAGCATGTGGGCAGACGTGGAGCCAGGTGATGAAAACGTTGGCGGAGAACTGAAACTCAATGGAGATGTGCGGCTGAAGTCCTATATTCCTCGAGGAACTAAAGGAAACAAGGGTAATATAATAATTCATCTAAATGACTTTAAAGGACATCCTTTTGAGACCTATTAATGGCCATAATAGCCCCTTCCCCAAAAGCTTTCGATATTACTGATGTGTTTCCGTGTAATGGGATCCACAAAGTCATTAGAATGGCTGACTCTGTGATGAATATATCCAAGGTAATTATAACTTTTCCATTCATTCACGTGTAGGATGACACCTTCTCCTCCTAATAACGAAGTAATTCTCTCCATCTTTTATGACGTGATATCTTTGCACTGCTGGTACCATTGAAATACTCTTGATAAGAGGCTATTTTCTCTGTTTCGGCAGCTACAACAGTCATAGGCTGTTTTAAAACCCAATAACTACAAATATACAAAATTTGAGTTAAGGACAAGTGGGACCTGGGAAAAAATGTTCCTACGAAATAATAGAATCATCAGCTTACCTCCATTGACATTTGATTCGAATCAAGCGGAATAGAACCTTCAATTCACGTGGGTGATTCACTGATTAGTAGTAAGTGGTGCTTAAAGTTGAACTTGGCCTAAAAATCTATTTACAGCTAGAATGATTTAATATACTAAATTAAACAATTAAGAGGAAAATCTCAGCCATTGACATGCATTCACTTGTATGTAATCACACAATATGTTGTAACAAATTATGAAAATTTAGAAATAGAAGATAAGAGAATTGGTAAAACAGCTATTTTTATTTATTCCTATGCGTTACCAGTGGAATATAGGGCACCTTCAAGCTACAGGCTTGAATTTTCTGTAGCAGTAGTGTTTATTTTTACCAGATGGGGTTACTAGCCTCATGTTCAAGCCTCCCTCTTTACCACTCTTGTTGCTAGCTTAGCGAGGTGTTAGGAGTGCGTCGATGGCTGGGGATCGAACCCCAAAACACCTGAGTGGTTGGCGACCATTCTATCGCTGTGCCATTGACTCACCAAAACATGTTTAACCCCATCTGTATTTCGGCTAGATCAGAGGAGAACAGATTTTTTTGATTGGTTGACCTCATATTTTCGGGTAGAATAGATAGCGTACCGTTTGTTTGCTAACAGAAACTGGTGTGCCCCAAGGTGCCGTACTCTCTCCATTCCTTTTTTTTCTTCCTTTTTGCTTGACTTTTCATATTCTTCCAAAGCTAACTTCGTTAAATATGTCAATGATCAGACCCTCTCTAACCTAATGTAAAGACAGGAGACAAGGACCACGCAACAGATCATTTATTGAGAAAATCAACAGATATTTATAGATTTTTATGCACATTATTATTCGTTATCGTAAGCAGATTGGTTGTTTCCTTACTCCGGGTTATCCTGTACTACTTGTGACCGTTTTTCTAAGAAAGTTAAGCCATATATCTGCAAGTCGTATTTGCACACGTTAAGTCTGCTGTGATTGGTTGTTGAGTTCCTCAAGGTTAGGCTTTGTTACTGTTTTTTCCCATGACCCCGATTTGGGATGTAAACATTGACGTAAATTGTTGTCTACAATTTAGGCTAGCAGGCAGCTCTCACCACATTACTATTTTCCCCCTGAATTGTCTCCGGTGAGATTTCACTCGTTGCGCTTGACATTCCAAATCAATTCTGTTTTGCAAGGTTAAATTCTATGTCATCAAATTTTCAATTGCACACTAGTCAGTAACTAGTATAATGTGTCTAGTCCCATCTTCGCTGCAGACTGAATTCTATCAGTCATGTTTGCAATGTGGCCACCATGCTAGGTGGCTCGCCATTACGGTGCACTGTGAATTGTTGGTATTAGATGGTTGGAGGCAATCGGCAGGAAGCCTTGGACCTAGGTTTCGTGCTAGTTGGCACTCATCAGCAAGGCGTATCTGCCCCGAAGAAAGGACTAGACGCATTACACTAGTTACTGACTTGTGTGCAATCAAAAATATCCAATACAGTGCTACAGGAGGTCAGTTGCGAGCCTGAAAAGCTCAGTGGTAACGTCTCTGACTGCAGCACTGGGTGACGCGGGTTCGAATCTCAGAAGGGACATCAGTTCCTTCAAGGTTGCAGATACGCCTTGCTGATGAGTGCCAACTAGCACTAAACCTAGGTCCAAGGCTTCCTGCCGATTGCCTCCAACCATCTAATATGTCATCAAATTTCCCACAATGTTACGTAACATTTTTATTTTATTCAATTTGCCTACTTATCCTATAATTGCACATACGTTCCCAGCATCTTTATGTCCTATGAATAATTCTATATATGACATAAATTTTTTTGCCACTTGACATTTTAATATGATTATAATCACAAACACTTTAATTTTAATTGCATTTCATACTACTATTATTATTAGTTTATGTATTCACACCTACGATTCAATTCCCTCACCGGATATAACTTCTTAAAAACCATATATTTATCCGATTGTACAGATTGATAATAAATTCGTTGAGAAAAGTCTCTTCGCTGAATCACTTGTTTTGATTTTCTAAATGTTACAACGGGAATTTTCCATGAGTTAAAGTTATCGCGTCTGATATTGGACATCCTCTCCACTTATTCTCGACTTTCCCCTTGTATCCTCCTGCGGTAAAACTAGAGAAAACTTCATATGAATTTATGCTCGTACAGATATTAAATATAAAAATCCTATCCTACCAGTATATTTAGCGCGGGTTTTGCGTGAAGAAAAGAACTTATAAACGTTTTAAATCAGTATTCTGAACTGTAAAGTAAGGATAAGCGAAGATTGTTACTATTTTGATGAGATATACCGGGTGCGAACAAGCCAAATTGTAGACAACAATTTACATAAATGTTTACGTCCCGAATCGGGGTCATCAGAAAATAAAACAATAACAAAGCCTTACCTTGAGGGACTCAACAACCAATCACAGCAGACTTAACGTGTGCAAATATGACTTGCAGATATATGGCTTAACTTTCTGAGAAACGGTCAAAAAGAGATAACGAAATAACCTTGAGCAAGAAACAAACAATCAGAAGACGTTGCTTCTCTGCTGAAATAACGAATAATAATGTACATAAAAATCTATAAATATCTGTTGATTTCGTGAATAAATGATCTGTTGCCTGCCCCTTGTCTTCTTTGGGTACACTTTTACATATATTACCTATGATAATATCTACTTAAGCTTGATTTTGCTTCCACCGTAATACTGTTTATTGTGTTTTCATTATTAATATTATTATTTTTTATTGATTATTTTAAATTTTATGTATGTACATATTTATAAAAGGAGCTAAACTGTTGCAGTATATAAAAACACAATGCCTAAATTTCCATTCTGCATAATTAGTTCTACTTCTGTTTGGAATAAATTGATCATTATTAATAATGACCTAAAGTTAAACAAGCTGTCCGATGAGAGGTTATTTCTATGTCTACAACGGAAACTCTGAAGTCATTAACTTAAAATATTGTTTTTTCATATCAATCTGCATTATATAAAGTAGGTGAAAAGAGATAGAGTTTCATCAGAATGCGCTAAATTGAAATCCCGGATGTATGCAACCTCTCAATAAATAACAAGGCGGAAGAGAGAGTTAGCAGAAGATATGTAGAGTGAATTACGAAGAACTGTGCTTAGTGACTAAACCATGCAGAAGACGTCAGTTCTAATGCATTATTAGGCCCTGGTTAGTACATGTATAAGTGGCCATTTGAATAATACCTGGTTGTTCTTGGATTCTGTGTATGTGTCGGGTGTTCAGATAGTTGAATTCTCACGAACTATACCTGTGCTCTTGATTTGATCTCCTTACCAACATGATTTTTAGGCTTTAGAAGCCCAAAGTGGTGTACATCAAGAACGTCTTTAAATATTAAAACTACAATCTTCAGACTACTAGATAAGAGTTCGGTGGTTAACTCATTGAAAGAAATGAAAAGAACAGATGTCCGATTACATTTTTTGCCACTGATTATTGTAGCTTATATAGATCGATTCTTGATGAAATCAATATCAGTATCATATAAATCTTTGATTGGATACTAGTAACTAGTGTGATTTGTCTAGTCCTCGGGAATGGTGTAGACTAAATTCTATCAGTCAGGTTTGCAATGTGGCCACCATGCCACTAGGTAGCTCGCCATCATGGTGCACACTGATTTGATGATATTGGATAGTTGGGGGAAATTGGCAGGCAGGAAGACTTGCTTGACCTGGGTTTCGTGCTAGTTGACGCCCACTCGTCAGCAAGGCGTATCTACAAGCCTGACTAGGACTAGACATATCACAATAGTTACTGACTAGTGTCCAATACATTCCTCCAGGAAGGAGGTCAATCGCGGGCCTAGCTCAGTGGTACCGTCTCTGACTGCAGCTCTCACTGGGTGACGCGGGTTCGACTCTCAGTCGGGACATGAGTTGTTCCTTCAAGATTGCAGATACGTCTTGCTAACTGACTGATGAGTGCCAACTAGCACGAAATCTAGGTCAAGCAAGGTTTTCTGTCGCTGATTGCCTCCAACCATCTAATATCCTATAAATCTCTACAAATGAAATTACCTAATATCACTCGTCAATCGAATACGTATTTATATGTCTCTATCTCAATATATCAGTTTAACAATAATATTAGTAATAATAATAATAATGTTTCGCTTTATTCCAATAGAGTATTCATGATACTGTGTGGAATTCTCACCATTTAGTAGAAAATTCCATCTAATTTATTCGACAACTGTAAAAAAATCGAAAAAAAGTAAATAATATTACAGGATGGATAATGACAGGAGATTTTGGTATTTACAATGACAGTAATGTCAAAAATGTCCAAAAAGTGTAAAATCATGGTGATGATGATGACAGTAATATTGTTAATTGCTAAAATTATGAGTTAATTGAAATGTTGTCACAGCATAGGCTGACAAAGATGAAAGGATAAAAGAGTTGATGATTTTGTTAATAACATAGTAACTTGTAGGTTTTACGCCTAATACTACCACTATCACATAGGATGCAAAAGTCATCCGAACATTTAGAGTTGAGCAACAATCTGAGAATGTTTGGCATGTGATTCGCTCCCGTCAAGTGTATGATGATGAGGCTACACGACTGGACTACATTGACCCACTCCTAGCTTAAAGATTCCTAGGGGTGAAATGGTTGGTGAAGCGTGTTGACCACTTCACTTCACTTATTTGTAGAGTTGCATCAGCCAGCCCTAGCAGATTGATCACTAGCGAAATTTCAGTAAGGATAAAGAAGTTTCGTTTGGCATGTGCCAGTTTACGCCGTTTCTGGAGTAGACGTGATATCAGAATATCGACCAAAGGACGTGTGTGCTGTTCAGCAGGTCTCTCTATCCTCCTTTATGGCTACGAAACCTGGCCGCTGAAAGTGGAAGACATGAAAAGGCTAATTATATTTGATCATAAGTGCCTGAGTTCTATCTCCCGCGCGAAGCTGTATAATAGGGTGAGCGTCGAGTGCTAGGTAAGGAAAGGAAATCAATAAACGAAGCTGAGTGAGATAGTTAGGACATGTGTTACGCATGCACCCTTAGCCATAGATCGCCTTCTTCGATGGGAATGTTAGCTGACATAGGATGGATCAGGCTGGACAAGAGTCAGTGGTGGTCGAACCAAAACATGGCTTCGTCAGTCAATTAAATCCAAAACAGTTGGTTTATGTCACGCAGGAAGGTGTTGGCTGCCTGGCTGGTTCGGGTCTTAGGGAAGGTAAACACTAATGTCTAGATACAATTAATAATGTGGCCCAAATCCTCGTTCTCAATGGCATGCGCAGATGCACTCACTCCTTGTGACTTACAATATCTAATAAAACTTTATCGTTCTTCGATACTGATATTATTTTTGTTTCATATCTCTGTTTTTTGTCACTGTTTTGCATTTCTTTTTACTTTCTTCTCTTGCTTTGTGTGTTACATGGAGTGTGGCAACTCGAACTGTTGCACATTGGTGCTAATTTCTACGTTGGAAACAGTTAGTCATTCAGTCAGACATAGGATGTGGGTTGGCCAAATATGGCATCGTTGAGTTTCTGTACTTTGTCGTGCGAGCATATAGCCTTTTATAATAACTTTTACTCCTGCCTGGTGAGATGCGATGGGTGGGAGAGTTGTTAGTGGAGAGGCCACTGAGAGTCAGACAGTATGGATTTAGACCATCTATCGAAAAATAAGATCCAAACTTTCAACTCCAATGTGAAGTCAGTGCTAAGTTATGGATCAGAGAGTTGGCGCCTCATGAAGAGCACCTCAGACAAACTACAGACCTTCATCAACAGCTGCTTTCGCTCAATACTACTCAAGACCAGTTGGCTAGCCAGAAAAGTTCAGCAATGGGGAGGAATCTCTGGCAACGAGCGAACAGACCCAACCCAACAGGGACCGATTGTGCAACAAATATGCAGGAAGAAATGGCGGTGGATTGGACTGGCCATACTCTAAGAAAACAAACCATCAAGGGACATCACACGTTGGTCTGTCTTTCTGTCGAGTGAAACCCAAATGTGAAGCGTCGATTTCGTCATCAGTGCGAGGGTGGGGTTACATGGAGGAGGTGATGTGAACAGGAGATGAACGCATGTGAGCAGACGTGGAGGCAGGTGATGAAAACGTTGGTAGAGAACCAAACACAGTGGAGACATGTGGCTGAAGCCCTATGTTACTCTAGGAGCTAAAGGAAACGATAATAATAATAATCGACTACGGTAGTAACGAGCTGACTTAGTAGTGACACACCAATCACCCTACTGACAACCTTCAATACTCTGCACAATATGATATAGTCCTTCCTGAGTAGCCAAGGAAAGAATAACGTGGAGCAGTGAAGTATAGTTGATAAGAGTTAACAATGAGCTAATAAGAGTTACCTGATCGTTTCAACTTCTTAATACGGTAGTAGATTAGGCGGAAGATCTTCTTAGAAATCAGCAAGATAAGAGATGACCAAGAAAACGCGGAGGATAGAACTACTCAAAGGTATTTTATGCGCTTGACTTAGTCTCCATCTCAGTGCCTTCTAGCCTACAAGTATCTTGTGAACGGATCAGCCCCTATATAGATCACGTTTAAGCCCCTAAGGTGAAGTTAACGGTCTAAAATTAAGTAAAGGGATTTAAGGTGAGACCATTGAGCTTAGACCATCGGCTGATGTCTGACAAAAAGGTGTTAAGTTCGGGATAGTCAGAATATAGTACAACAGCCCTACCAAAGCATGGGGCTTCAGGAGCACAGTGACATTTCATTTTCTTCTCTGAAGCTTCTTTTACCTGGCTGGACAATTACCGACAAACTTTCATTACCCACCCTATAAGATCGACTCCTTATCACGCAAGAACAGACACCCAGCTTATCGCTACACCATTCAAGTTCTATTCGGCGGTCTACTAGGAGCTTGATATCAAACAACTGTCTCCTCAATGAGTAATTTCAATCTGTTTCTATGTTTTTCTCTTCTGCATATCCAATTGGCTGAAAGGTTCTTGGTTGGCTCGTCATCCGTTACAGTTCCTTCCTACTTATTCTTTCCGGCTTCAACTGGGAGGCAGGCACCGAGTCTCTAAAACCTTATGGAACCACTGAATTAGCATTATTGTTGAATATTGGGATCTTATTCTTTATGCTAAAAGGAATTTGGTAGATATCTACACACCGATTTTAGAAGAATGAAATTCTGTCTTACTTTTCCCAATGTAATCACTCCTGTTTGTCTTTGACACCCTTTATATATTGTCACGAAATGACATCAGGAAAGAGGAGGAAGCATTGAAAACCATCAGGCAGTGAGTACTGAATAGCTGCTTCATCCTAGTGCTTGAGACTGAATCTTCAGCACTAGTGTAACGACAGTAGACAAAAACCAGGCAACAGTTCATTTATTGATAAAATCAACAGATATTTATAGATTTATATGCACATTATTATCAGCGTTATTGTTAGCAGAGAAGCAACGTCCTCTGATTGGTTGTTTTCTTGCTCAAGGTTATTCTGTCATTTCTTTGTGTCCGTTTCACAGATAGACCAGTGATATATCTGCTAATCGTACCCGCCCGCGCTAAGTCTGCTGTGATTGGTTGTTGAGTTCCTCAAGGTCAGGTTTTGTTATTGTTTTTCTCATGACCCCGATTGGGGACTTGCAGACAGCTCTGACCACACTAGTACTCACCCACAGGGAGGCAGTGGAACCCAGGGCCTTCTGGTGACAGGAGAGCTCGTTGACTACTCATCTGAATTGAGATCGAACTACAGTGGGTGAGTTCTGGTGAAGAGTTGCTGTCTAGTATTTCCTGGTGGCCCCCAATAGACCTGCGACTGATATCAAGTGGTCATTAAACCTGTAACCAACCAAATCCACGAGAATCAACGCACTTGGTAATAAGTCTGATGCTAACTGGCAGCAACTGATTCTCTGTACACGGGAAGTCACCTTGAGAGTTAACCAACTGAGACGAGAGGGTGTTTGCTCGCCAGTGACAATAGCTGGTGGTTGAGCTATATGCATGTATCGCAAATTAGCAGAAGTTGGAATTCGTGACCGTTGGTCGTTGGGTTGGAGTCCCAGTAGCTGAGTGGTCTACTAGCCCTTCTTGGATCGGAATCTCCTGTGTTCGTAATTCTGGAGGGTCCAAAATACTAGGATGGAACAGCTGTTCAGTATTTATTGCTTGGTGAGGGGGTTTCCAATAGTTTTCTAACTGATTTCGACTCTTGATCAATCCTCATTGATTCCACTTCTCTACAGTTCAGATCGATACTGCTACCCAGTTCAGATAAGTGAAAGAGACAATTTCGTTTAATTTTCTTTCCTCTCTTGTTGGTTGTTGGGTCTCTTTTTCACCCTTTTTTTCTTCTTTGCCTTCACTTGAAGAGCCCAGTGTTGACCGCTACGTTCTTCAGCCTGCTTGGTTTTCACCAGAAGACCATATCCACTCACTCACACACACACGCACACTTGACAGTACCCTTCAACGAGCAGAAAACACTTCTGTTTTCTCTCATCTTTTATACGGGAATTTTTCTGGTGTAAGTATGTGTGACAATTCTACCAAAAGCACTTTTCCCTACAACTTTGAACTAATCAGTCAAACAGCAAAGTGGAGTCTTTTTTCAAAAAATCAATTAATTATTTAAGCAGGCAGGTGGGCAAGAAGTCAGGCACAGAAGCAGGCTGTCAGGCAGGCAGACGGAAAGATAGTCAGTCATTCAGTCAACCAGTCAATCAATCAATCAATCAATTAATCAGACTAAATTTGAAATTCAAATTAAGTTGAAAAATTCGAAAACTCAAATTTTTTGAAAAAAAATTAATTATTGGAAATAAATGTTTGTATTCATCTTAATTTAAATGTGATTTGCATTTAATCAATTGAATTTTTTGTCTGGTTTTCGTTATACATTAAAAAATTAGAAAATAAAAAATTAATTGAAAAGTCAAGAGCTTTTTGCGTATTTCATCCGTTTCATTTTATTTTACACTTACGTATAAACATTCATCCCCTTCACATGGTCTGTAGCGTCTTAGTTACCAAGTTAGTTTTTTTTAATTTCAAAGTTTTCTTAAGTCCGATTGTAGAGAAACTACATAATACTGATTGATTGAGATGAGTAGTCTAATGCAAAATACCTCGGTCTAGTTCTGTCTTCCGACCTTAGTTGGACATCTCGTATCCTAACGATTTCTAAGAAAGTATTCCGTCTAACCTACTACATTAAGAAACTTAGACAGTCTAGGATCACCCAACCACTACTTTCACAATTTGCCAACTCTTGTATCTTACCTATTCTACTTTACTGCTCCCCGTTAATCTTTCCTGGGCTACTGAAAAAGGACTATACCATCCTGAGAAGGATATTGAAGGTAGTTAGTAGGACTAGTGGTGTAAAACTCAGTCAGCTCGTCACTACATTAGTTGAAAGGCATTTGAATACATGCGAGAAATGGTCAAAAACCATACTCTCCGACTCCCAACACACCCCTATTCCCAACTCTGGCCTTGTATCTCATCAGGTAGAACCAGAAATCAGTATAAAATAATCTATGCTCGTACAACCAAGTACAGGAACTCAACGATACCATACTTGGCCCGTGTTCTAAGCAACAGAGACAATGTTTAGCGTGAAACCTATGACTTGCTTTGTTATTAACAACATAATTTTAGGCTCTTTTATTTGTCTCTTATTCTGTATTCTATAGTGAACTCCTTCTCAAACATACTTAGCTACCTAAATTATTAACATTGGCTTCCTTTTTTGTAATTTACTGTATTTTTTCCTTTGTGTATCTACTGGTTCCGACTATATTAGCACTATGAGTATTACAAAATTGTCCAGTCATTAACCATCATGTAATTATTAGTGTTTGTGGTTGTTTTTTCTTATTTTCTATACTTTTCGGCAATATTAAACTGACAATCATTGGTTGTGGACGCCATAGTCACCACCTTAAAAAATTTTGTATTATTCAGGATTACTCACACTACCACTTCAAACACTGCATTAGATCTGACAATAAAAACAAAACAACAAACCTGAAATGTTATTTTATGATTGTTTAGTGTTGTTTCAACCAAATTAACTGATCATCTTAACGATAAACATTCTTAAATATCATTTCATAACTTCTTGTATGACTACAGCTTTACTGTCACCATGCATAACCATATCATAGCTTCTGTGGTGAGAGCAAGCTGCCAGCCAATTGGTAGACATTGGTCTACGCTGATTGGTGGAAATTAATCTGGGCTGATTCAACAACCGATCACAGCTGACCTAGACGTGGACAAATATGATTCGCAGACAAGCGGCTCGCATTTCCGAGAAATATCGAAAACGAGAAAGCAGAAGACTGCGTTTGTTTGCAAACAACCAATCAGAAGACCGCCTTCTTTCTGCGGGCAGAGCCTTATTAATGTACGTAAAATACATATAAATACCTGTTGGTTTTCGTAATAAAACTGATCTGTTGCCTGGCCCTTGTCTTCTGTTGTTACACTTCCACTACCCAATACTGAGATATTATTTTATGTTGTTTATTTTCCTTTCTACTTTTTGGTATTTTCTTCGCATTTCTTTATTTAAGTGTTTTTTGTTGTTGTTGTTGTCTTTATATTTATTTTTTTGAAATACTCCTTTTAAATGTTTGATAAAATTAGATGCAAATATTGTAGATATGTACTGAAAATTCCACACTGTACCACTAGTACTGTTTCTGGAATAAAGTAAATTATTATTATTATTTACGACTTTTATCAACTAGGTGTACTTGCCCACCAGCCAGGTAGAGGTGATCTAAACAGCGGGTGTTGAGCTAATCAGCGATATACCCGGTTTAACTCTGCTCATATAGAGAAAGTCCAATCAATTCGTTTGCAGTGGTTCGATGTCTTTCAGGCCAGAAGTCGTGGAATGATATCAGTTAGAGAACTATTGGAAACCTACCAAGGAGTAAATGCTGGGTAACTATTTCTTCTCAGTACCGAAGACATCAGCGTACGCACCAGATGATTCCAAAGCGGATACAATTCATAACTTTCACATTACGTAGGGTAATGTTGCCTGGAGTTTTAGTGTGGAAATTCATAATAAGTGGACTTCAGCACCAACTCACGGCTGTGTGAGGACAAATACCCACCGATGATATTGGCCCAAAGGGTAAAGTTCTACAATAGAGTCCCAAGGAATGCGAACGCATGAGTGACCTTGAGCCAACCAATCAGGAGAAATGGGGATTTTTGCATAAAATTTTACGTATGTTTACATAAAAATGCATGAAAAAAACATTGAAGAGGGTATTTTTGTCTAATATGAGATAAAAAAATCTCCCAATTATAATGAGGGGTTTCAGTTTTTAAATTAAACCAATTTCTATACATATATATATCCAGATGACTGAAAATAACTTGGTTTTGAGATCCTTTGATAGCTCTGATTCTATTTTTTAGTCTTCCTCAGAAGCCTTCGATTGAATTGGTATGAGTACCGGTTCTGGGGTCGACGAAGTCATACGAGTGGTTGACTCGGTGATGTATATATCCCAGTTGCGATAATCGGTTATGTCCTGCTTATTTATCCGTGTGAATGGTGGTGCCTGGTAAGACGAGCCTCTGAATAATAGGGAGGAGTGTATCAGCACTCCTATCTGGAATAAGTTCGATGAATCCTTTGTGAATCTGGGTGCCGTAAATTCCCAGAACCCAAACGCTGTTAGCTCTGGCTCTTCTTCTTCTTTATAAGAATGGTTTCATCGATATGGACGACTACACCGACTCCTCCCAACACCTGAGTAATACTATTCATTTTCCAAGAGGCTAAATCTCGAAAAAACTGAAATCACTGTGCAGTAGACGTCAACGTATTATCTGTTTGAGCCGCAGTTGATGGCACCCCGGACTTTAAAACCCATTACTGGGTTTTAAAAAATTGGACAGAAACAGGATATTGGTCAAAGACAGTTTCGACAATTTAAAAAAGAAAGTTCCTAGAAGACAATTAACCGAGTGTCACTTACCAGTACGTACACTTATTCGCTTCCTACACTGTGTACATCTGAATACATATCCGTCGGTGACCTGGGTATGCGACTGGAGGGTCATGGAAACACCACAACTGCATATCCGGGTAGGTCTTATCAATCCATTATCTAAGCAGTACTGAAAAAGTGATCTGAATGGAATTTGTATCTGAGTTCATGAACAGCGTTCATTTTCGCGCTAGAATAATGGTAAAATTCCTCAACCAACGACTGGCAAGCGTTCAAGGTCATTTGAGCGTTCGCACTCCTGGTACTCTATTCTTGTACTTCGCCGGCAAGTGATGGTCAGTGGATTCTATACCAGTAGCTAGACGGCCAGCGAGCTCGTCTTGTCACCAGAAGATTTTAAGTTCCGTGAATTATTTCTGAAGTAACAGTTAGGCAACAAAAATGCAGCAGTAAATTTAAACAAAAATAAGTCACAAAGTACAAGGCTACATTTCAAATTTTTTTGAAACTGGCGCGTCATTATGATAAATTAAACAAGAACGTATTTACACATAAATGTGTTCAACAGATAAATCACACAGTGAAACTTTATGATTAAATGGATGACGAAATTTCAAAAACAATTACTCGAAAAATTCCACAAAAACCCAGGATCATTCAAACCTAGATAGCCAAGGTGAGGAGTATGTCTGAACTAACTTCTTTTGGACGCGCAAATTAGGCTTCTCAGTGTGGATCCCAACAGCCACCCTCAGCAATATTTAGTAGTCGAACTCTTAAGGCAAAATTGAGATTTGTTGGCATGCGGTAAATGACTCTGAATTCCACCTCGTTGAAATCAATCTTGTGTTCTGTATCCACAAGATGAGATAGAGTAGGGCTACGAATAGATTTTGTTTTTCCTTTACTTAACCAATATGCAGGGTGATGTTCGGAAATTCAACGAGAAACACTCCTAATTGTACAGCCTATGTAACTGGCTCTAAAGAAGCCAGACTCTAATATTTCATTTCTAGACGTCCTTATGACCAGAAGAAAGGATGGCACAACAAGAAGAAGTGTATATAGAAAGCCTACATCAACTGACTGTCAATATACTCATTTTTTCAGCTTCGTAGCTTTGAAATTCCCAAACGCAATCTGATAAACTGCTTGGTTCACAGAGCAAGAGCAATCTGCTCGGATGAATGTCTTCATGAGGAACTTATATTAAATGGTTGGTGAGTGAAATTGGTTATCCAGAAAAGTTTATTGATAAGAATCTGAATCTGAAATCAAAGCAGCCCAAGGTACCTAAAAAGGCTTTATTCTTACAAATGCAGTTCCTGGGGGATAACATCAGCGAGATACTAACACAGTGCCTTAGAAATGCGGTAAAAAGAGCATTCCCTGCTGCTGAATTACACTGGGTCTTCAAAATCACCCCTCTTTTGCGTTCGGGAGTAAAAGACAAACTGCTTAATTTCGCCTCTTCCCTGTGTATCTACCGAGTTAACTGCTCCTGTGGAGTGAGTCAGTTAGATAGGCTGTACGATTATGCGTGTTTCTCGTCGAATTTCCGAAGATCACCCTGCATAGTGCTTAGGTAAAGGACAAATAAAATCTATTCGTAGCACTATTCTATCTCATCTTGTGGATACAGAACACAAGATTGATTTCAACGAGGTGGAATTCAGAGTCATTTACCGCATACCAACAAATTTCAATTTCGCTTTGAGAGTTCGATTACTAAATATTGCTGAGGCTGGCTGTTGGGATCCACACTGAGAAGCCTAATTTCTGCGTCCAAAACAATTGATTATTGCTCATAAACATACCAATATAACCATACGACTTCAAAACTTAAGTTTTATGGTTTTCTTTATTCTTTCCTATCTGTCTTAGGTTTGTAAAATTTTCCACATCTCCAACTGCACGGATGTTGAATCATTTCTATTTCAAGTATTCCCTCTCAGTTGATTCGATGAATAAAGAATCTGTTGTTAATCTCTTCCTCCACCCTGTTATATTCGATTTTAAAACTGTCATTTTATCCCATCCATCCTATTGTATACATATTTGTGTGCAATTGCATGTGGTGAGTGGTATAGTTGAACTATTCTCTAGATTTCTCATCTTAATGTCGGGTCAACTAATGTAGATTTTATAGTGTGGAAAATTCCCATATTATGAATTAAAAGTCAATCTGAACGAAGAATATTCTTTTCAATAATTTCTCTTCAGGTTCTTACAATTATAAACAATAATATTTGTTGTCGTTACAATAAAGGCCAGTTATGTGGCAGATACATTTTTAACGTAGAATAACAGATTAGTTATGGGGTGTCAAAATAAATAGTCATATTTGTGTGACCAACGTGCTAGGCTGAATTCGATTACAAAATAATGTAAAACGGGAGACAATGGTGATCAATCATAATAGATTTGTAGAGTGTGGGGTAGGAAAATTGACAAGTCAGTTCAAGGTTATAAAAGGTGTCAGATGAGTGGCTAGTACAAAGTGGTCTGTGTTAAACAGGAGATAGTAAGACTGCAATTGGAGGTTCATAATGAGACAACGAATATGTGAAGTGAAACACGTGGAGGCATATATTGAGAAAAGAGATAATATCACTAATAATAAGTCCGGATAGTATAAATGAAATATTCGATAGTATTGAGAGAATGTTTGTATGAAGGGCATAAATTGTGACGAATAATAATAATTGTAATAATAATATTTGTGATAATAAGCAAAGGAAAAAACCAAGAGGGTTAAGGGGAAGGAGCTCTCACATGACACCTTTTATAACCTTGAACTGACTTGTCAATTTTCCTACCCCACACTCTACAAATCTATTATGATTGATCACCATTGTCTCCCGTTTTACATTATTTTGTAATCGAATTCAGCCTAGCACGTTGGTCACACAAATATGACTATTTATTTTGACACCCCATAACTAATCTGTTATTCTACGTTAAAAATGTATCTGCCACATAACTGGCCTTTATTGTAACGACAACAAATATTATTGTTTATAATTGTAAGAACCTGAAGAGAAATTATTGAAAAGAATATTCTTCGTTCAGATTGACTTTTAATGTAGATTTTGCTGGGTTTTTATGCTCCACTAGTCTGACTGACTGATCCTATTCTACTACTCTGACTTATGTATTTAACTTGACAAGCATTGAAAACAGGGTATTAGATGAACTAAATTGTTTTGTTTAACTGTCTCCACAGGATCCTGCTCCTTTAACCGACAAAGCTCTATGCATATATATTAATACGATAAAGTTTGTTTCTTAGTGAGTTTGTGGGTAACTTAAATGCCACTACTATGATAATGGTAGTAATAGTGATAATAACCTCGAGGACCTCATGGAGAATTCTTAACAATGCAGGAATAAAAGTGGCATTCAACCCCTCACTCCCACAAACTCATTTAGAAACTGAATAAGAGAAATTATATGCAATAAAGGTATATATTGATTGAGGTTTTTCGGTAGTCAAATTTTTAAGTAGGCCTCCAGTATGCAAATACAACTTCCAAAACACGAATCGCCTATCCAGACACCTGTTTGACCAACATGAGGACTAATGCATTTATGCATGGTTTTTTGCTGGAAACCGCTTTCGACAAGTTCTATCACGTCAAATTAATGCAATAATCGTAAGATTCAAGTGTCGATTTGCAGGTATTTGATTGGTTACAGGATTTCATCATGAACTGTCATCGGTTAGAGAACCACTCGAAAGCCTGCAGTACTGGAGTATTGGACAGCTGTTACACCCTAGTGCTTGAGATTCTTCATCAATGCACACCCACCCCACCTGGGTTCGAACTCAGGACCTACTGGTTGCAAAGCTAGCACTCTCGCGGACCATCAGACCACTGGGACCCAACCCAATCCAATGGACAGTCCATGAATTCTAACTTCTGCCAATTCATAATATGGCGCGGCCAGTAGTGAATGTCATCACTGGCAAGCATTTGTCCTAACAACTGACCCACCGTACCCAATTGGTCACGACATCACACTACCTACCTGAATAGGGACATTCTATGTACCCAGAAGGTCCTGGGTTCGAAGTAAGTAATATCCTGTAAAGATCATTCAATGGCTCCAAACCTGTGCTTCAATTTTAGCCAAAATCTTTTCAAAGAATTGGTGTAGACGCCTGTAATAGGATCCAAAATACCACTAGAATTATTCATTCGATGGTGAATACATCCTAGGGATGACAAGGAATTATATCCTTTCCACTCATCTGTATGTGTTGTAGATCCTCGTTTCACCAGTCAAGTGATCATGGATATTAAATTAGTTGACTTTCTATCTGTTATTCTCTCGACAAATCCTTTCCGTAGAGTGTTGTGTTTTTCCTTCACGTTCCTCAGTGGAACATAGGCGTCAAGCTAGTGACTTGAAGTTTCTGTAGCAGTGGTGATTATTTTTACAGGATAGGGTTGCTAGCCTTATGCCCAACCTTTCCTCTTCACCAGCATTATTTCTGGATTAGCGAGGTAAAGGAGTGCGTTGACGGCCGGGGATTGAACCTCGGACCATGTGCATGGTCGGCGATCGTCCTAACCGCTATGCTACCGGCGCACCCTTTCCGTAGAGAGGTATCGTATAATCCAATCAGTCAAACATTGTTTGATCGTTCATGACCATGATTTTATTCCTTATTTAAATAAGACTGTTTCATCAATATGTACAATGACACCTCATCTTCCCAATAAAGAATTAGCTATCTGCATCTCCCAAGATGTAATATCTCTTCAGGGTTGGTACCAGTGAACTGTTGAAACGAGACTATTCTCCATTTCAGCAGTTGTCGCTCTTACAGAGTGTTTAACAACCCACTGATTATTGAAGTCCAAAATCTGGGTTACTGACTATTGTTATTATTGTTCCCTTGGGTTCTTAGTGGAACATAGATCTTCAACTGCACGCCTCCATTTGTTTATGTCTCCTGCTGTGCTTTTCACTTGCATCCATGCTGTTTCACCTGCTCTTCACACAATCTCCTCCATGTCACCCTTGAACGTCCCACTCGCCGCTTCCCTTTCGACGGGTTCCACTCGAACTATGGCCTGACGCGCGATGTCAACCAGTGGCCTCTTCAGCGAGTGTACTGACTATTGGGATCTATCGAAAAAACGTTCCTACTAAATAGTATAATCATCAGCTTACCTTACCTCTCACACTGACTCGTTTCAAACAAACGTCACAAGGATGAACACGTTCATCAACTGATCTAGCGAAGTCCTTCGTACTCGTGATACCACCCCACCAACAAATCCTCTCTTTCCTAATCAAACCTACACATCCAGTCAATACTGAATGATGTAATTGGTCTTCACCAAATTTAATACATAATTCTGTTACAGCAGGCATTTTACTCGAGTCAAGCAGAAATGAAGCTTGAAATCACGTACAAGAACTCACTAGTCCATTCAAGGTCCTTGGTGAGATTGTACGTACTCTAATGATAGTTTCTGATGCCTTACTTGTTTGACAACAGCAGCAACAACATCCAGCGCCAATCACCATCAACGGGAGGGATTTGAAAGAGATTACTTCATTCACTTATCTACGGAGCACTGTCTCAACTACAGGAGAAACGGACAAGGGTGTCAAATCGAGCGAGAATCGGGAAGGCGAGAAACACATTCATCAACCTGAAACCAATCTGGAAATCTTCGTCACTCAACTCATCATCAACAACAAAATTCGGATTTTCAATACAAACGTCAAGTCAGTCAGTTTTGCTATACGGATCAGAAACTTGATCATTGTGTCACAAAGAATATTTCCAACAGCCTGTTGCAGACCTTTATCAACAACTAACTGTCTTCACTCTATACTGAAGATCAGATGGCCGGAAAGAATCACCAACAAGAAACTATGGGAACAAACAAAAGAAGAACCAATCGCAGGAGAAAGTGGAGATGGATTGGACACTCGCTGAGCTGAGGAGGCCGCTGGGCGACATGGCGCGTCAGGCCAATGCTCGAGTGGAACCCGAAAGGGAAGTGGCGAGTGGGACGTCCAACGGTGACATGGAGGAGATCGTGTGGAGAGGGGCTGAAACAGTATGGACTAACATGGATGCAAGTGAAAAGTACAGCAGAAGACAGAATCAAGTGGAGACGTGCAGTTGAAGCCCTATGTTCCACTAGGAACCCAAGGGAACAATAATAATAATACTTGTTTGACTAAGCTTAAATGATTTGGATTTTTAGTTGCCTTGATGATGTGGCAGTTTTCCTGTCTATATATGTATGCAAATTTCACCAATTTTCCCTTCAAATAACCATCTGTCCATCAAATGTCAAATATCTATCGAATAACTGACAGTTTTACACGATAAAAAAAATTTTTGTTCAACTGTTTCACTTTGAGTTTTACCATTTGTCTATATTTCAGTGGTTAATCAGTGTGTGATTGAGAGAGTGGGGCGGAGAGAGTGCAGAGAGAGAGAAAGATGAAATTCCGTAGAAAAGTATTCGAAAAACAGCTGTCGATTATATTTTGTTTATTTGTTATTCTTATCCTACATAGAAAAAAACTATTTAAAAACCAGAAAAAAACGAAAACACACGAGAAAAAGGTGATGAACACGTGTTTAAACATGTCAAAAAGATGTTCTTTTAAGTTAAACTTAATTTATCAGATTTTTTAGAAAAAATAATGAAAAATGAATGTGAATCGAAATTTATTTCAAAGTTAGCGGTACCCTTCATCATGTCAAGGTCGTTAGATTTCAATTTTTATGCATTTAAACAAAAATAGTCAATATTCAAGGTTATCAACCTCGTTTAAGAGCTATGTGATAATGCCACGTGCCGGGTGGTCCACAAGGGAAAACTCAGTTAAGCTTTTGAAGTGAATACAGGAATACGACAAGCTGGCTGCCTGCCTATTAGCACCTACGATGATATTCTTAATTTTGTGGTGGACTGGATTATACGGAACACCAGGTATTGGGAGTGAGAAGACAGGAATAAGTTGGACAACTGATAAGAAGACTCTAGAAGATCTGGATTTTGCAGATGACATATGTCTAATGTCATACAAACTCCAAGACTTGGAGGCAGGCGAAAACCATCAAACTGGCTAAAGAGGCTGGCTGGCGGCGAAGACAGAACTGCAGGTGAATATATGGAAGACGGAGGTGATGAAGAAAACCAACCAGCATCACCAATGCCAACCACCACCACCAACAACAACAACCGGCACCACTCACTATCAAAGGTAGAGATTTAACAGAGGTGACCTTGTTCGCATGTTTGGGATGCATCATTTAAACCACAGACAGCCGGAAGGAATGAAGATGTCAAAGGCAAACAGAATGGGAAAGGCTACATACACCTTCATCAACCCGAAAACAGTTTTGAAATCTTCTGCACTGCACTCAGCATAAGGGACAAGATTCACATTTCCGACACCAATGGGAAGTCAGTCCTTCTTTATGGGTCAGAAACTTCGCGAAAAAGATTTCCAACAGCCTGTTACAGACTTTTATCGACAGCTGCCACCTTCGTTGGCTGCCTTCATACTGAAGATCAAGTGGCTACAAAGAATTAATAACAAGAAACTCTGCGAACAAATCAACAGATGAGAGCCGATCGCTCAACAAATATGTAGGAGAAAATGGAGATGGATCGGGTATATCTTAAGGAGGCCACCTAATGACATCTCATGCGATGAAGACCATCGCTTCAATGGAATCCGAATGCGAAGCGACGAATGGGTGGTCGGTATGAGTGTAACATGGAAGAGATCGTATGAGTTGGAGGAGGAGATGAGAGATTATGGGGGACAATGGATCCAGCTGAAGAGGACGGCAGAAGACAGGACAAAGTGAAGATGTGTTGTTGAAGTCCCCTGTTCCACTCGGAACCCAAAGAAATAATAATTATATATAATAATAAAGGTTGAGAGGATAAAAGCTATCGCAAGGTAATCGGGTTTAACTTACTCCTTGATTGCCCGTAAGATTTCATTTCTTCCCACCTTCTATGTCAGAACAGGACACACGTCCAAACAACTCATCGATTTCATTTGACGGTATGACTAGGCTACCAAAAAACTTCCATCTCTCCGTTGCATATATTTTCCCTCATTCGATTTGTTTTAATTGATTGAGATATCACCTCTGGTGGTATTATCCACTCTCCTATGTATTTAAAGTGTTTACAAGTAACTGTCTGATTCACAAGCTCCTACTAAACTTGAGGAATTGCCTGATTGTTGGGGTGGCAACGTGTTCCAATACAATATGAGATAACTGTTCTTCAGTTATGTCTTTGGGTACCAAATTGTACTTCTGAACATTTTACAACTGGCTTTCAGCTAGATCGATGTCGTGAATTTCTTGAAGGAAGAAGACAAAGCAAACATATCATAATGGAATAATGGCTCGGCTTCAGCTCAGCGACCATTGTGTCACAGGATATTCTGTCCATTAATTAATATTTTACTTGAAGGTAGTGTACGAATGAGAGAAATATCATTTAATGACATCCTCTGAAAATTCTGTACATTATATAAATACTGTGCAGAATAAAGATGTTATTATTATAGTCTCTTCATTACGTATTTCCAATCCGTATCAAGTTTCGGTTCTGAATATTTGTTAAGCTATAGGCTCTTGATTGGCTGGTTGATTCTTTACTTGGCAGAGTTCAGAGTGGCTTATCCTCTGCAGGATATCCTGTTGGAATTGCTGTTTGTGACGCATACATGAAGTCCGTCAAATATATAGAAGCACCGACTGATTTTACATTAGTGCTACAGATCCTCAACTTGTTTATTATGCTATAGATATTCAAACAAATTCATATTATTCAGTATGCTACTTACAAGTAGTGTAACTGAATATGGTAAATATATTTATTTATAATCGGTTCATTCAAAGGTTTGTCTGATTTAACAAATAATCCATTATTATTATTATTATTTCTTTTTATTCCTAGAGGGGCATGGGGCTTCAGCCTCACGTCTCCATTGACTTCAGTTCTCCGCCAACGTTTTTATCACCTGGCTCAACGCCTGCCCAAATGTTTTCATCTCCTCTTCGCATCACCTCTTCCATATCACCCCACCCTCTCACTCACGATCAACTAACTCACCGCTTCCTATTCAAGTTCCTCTCGAGAGACTGGCCTGTGATGTCACTCACTTGATGGATTGTTTTCTCAGAGTATGGCCAAGCCGATCCACCTCCATTTCTTCCTGCATATTGTTGCACAGTTGGTCCCTGCTGGGTTGGCTCGCTCATTGCAAGAGATCAATCTCTTTTACTGATTTTTTCTGACTAGCTATCTGATCTTGTGTAGTATTGAGCGAAGACAGCTGTTGATGAAGGTTTGTAGTTTATTCGAAGTGGCCTTCGTGACGTGGCGCGGCGCCAAGTTTCTGGTCCATAAAGTAGCACTGACTGACTTCACATTAACGTTGAAAATCCGGATCTTATTTTTTATTCTGTGAAGTGCTGTTTACCTCCACAAAAAACTTGAGAGAAAGGAAATAATCCATGGACACTGGAAATTATTCACACTTGATATTTATGCTGAAATATTGTTTTCCTCCTTTTTATTTATTCACATTTATTACTTAACATCTATCCTGAAAAATCATCAAAATACATTCACTTCCTTTTGATTAGACACTATAACTAGTGTCATGTGTCAAGTTCTTTGTTTACTGCAAATTGAATTCTATCATCAGTCAAGTTTGCAATGTGGCCAACATGCCACTAGGTAGCTCGACATCACGATGCATATTGATTTGATGATATTAGATGGTGGGAGGCAATCGGCCACAGGAAGACTGGCTTGACCCAGGTTTCATGCTAGTTGGCACTCACTAGTCAGTTAGCAAGGCGTATCTTCAACCTTGGAAGAATTAATGTCCCTTCTGAAATTAGAATTTGTGTCACCCAGTGAGAGCTGCAGTCAGAGACGTGATGACGACCCACCTAGTGGCATGGTGTCCACATTGCAGACGTGACTGACTGATAGAATTCAGTCTGCACCAAGCAGAGGACTAGACACATCAAACTAGTTACTAGTGTCCGATCGAAGTACCCAATACAGTCCTCAAGGAAGGAGGTCAATCGCTAGTCCAAATAGCTAGCTCACTGATAACGTCTCTAACTGCGGCTACCACTGGAAGACGCGGATTCGACTCTCAGAAGAGACATGAATTGTCTTACTCAAGATTGTAGACACGCCTTGCTAACTGACTGGTGAGTGCCAACTAGGTCGAGCAAGTCTTCCTGTGGCCGATCGCCTCCAACCATCTAATATCATCAAATCAATGTGCACCATGATGGTGAGCTACCTAGTGGCATGGTGGCCACATTGCAAACTTGACTGACTGATAGAATTCAGTCTGCACCAAGTGGAGGACTAGACACATCACCCCAGTTACTGAATAGTGTTCAATCAAGGTATGTCTTTTATTTTTATTAAACTGTAAGGCTTGCCTTAGTAACAAAAGTATGCTATATCTGTTCCTATGTATATATATATAAACCCTTTTATTTTCCTCTAACGATATATGAATGAGTTAGAAGGTATAAAATACAAACAAAAAATTCCTTGTTACTAAGTCGTATATGTCCAACATTTAGGACTTTGATAAACGACTTAGTTTAAAAGATGAACCAATGTACTAACAAATTGCACGGATGCCTTCCTCATAAGTACGTATATACATACATAGATATATTATGACAGGAAAGACATCATGTTACGAAGGTGGAGAGCGAGCGAGCGAGAGAGAGACGGAGGGATGGGGGGGGGAAGGCAGAGTGGAAGACTGAAAGTTGTAGAAGAGAAAGACACAGAGACAGATGTAAGTAGTTTAAATGACTAACCTGGAGTGAAGACAAAAAATAGAACCATAAAGAACAAAGACCATAGGGTGGAAGGAGTTGAAAGCAGTATCATAGTATATATATATTGAAAAAACGGAAAACTAGATCCCTGGATATCCTTCTATCTATGTATCTATTTGACATACGTTAATGTGTTCATTCCTGTGTAGATAACAGTAATTGTAAAAAAGTAGTCCATAGGATACAGACCTACTTGTGAGCCTGTGTGTTTATGTATATATGTTTGTTAGTTGATCAAAAGAAGAATCCCTGGATTGCTGTTTCATCCTGTTCTACAACTCTTCATCAGTACGTACCCAATACCAAGGTCACTGACCATTAAGTCACTTTTGTTGCAATTCATTGATCTTTGAATACTAACTTTGCCAACTGTTGAGATGTAGCTGTGTGCTCAGTCAATGCTTTCCATAAATATCTACTTCTTCTTGACACATGGTGAACCTCACACTGGTCACAACTTCCCACTACAGTATCAGGAAATTCATTCAGTAGGCATCAGGGAGAGCTGGTGATTGATATTTAGCCGAAGTGGCTGAGTAAGCAAAGAGTTTAATCTCTAGTAACTTGAAGATTCTGCATTATGGGTGTCCACTGATGAAGAAGAGTCCCAAACTCTATGTCGAAACTGCTATCCAGTACTCAATTTTTGGTGGTTTGTAATGATTCTGTAACTTACTCTAATCTATGTCATCAAAATTGAAGATGGGATAATAAACAGTGGTCGAATCAGAATGCGGAAATGAAGGCACTTTGATTTGTGATATAAAAAACAATGTGTATATGTAATACATACTACTGATAAGTGTGATGATGTCCTTTCGCATTTCAGACCAGAAGCCTAACTAATAATAATAATAAAAATAATAATTTGCTTTATTCCAGAAACAGTACTAGTGGTACAGTGTGGAATTTTCAGCACATATCTACAATATTTGCATCTAATTTTACAAACATTTAAAAAGCGTATTTAAAAAAAATAAATATAAAGACAACAACAGCAAAAGAAACAGGAAAAACAAAATAATTTTTTTAAATGCGAAAAAATACCAAGAAGCAGAAAGGAAAATAAATAACATAAAATAAAATATCTCAGTATTGGGTTGTGGAAGCTATGATATGATTATGCATGGTGACAGTAAAGCTATAGTCATACAAGAAGTTATGAAATGATATTTAAGAATGTTTATCGCCAAGATGGTCAGTTAATTTGGTTGAAACAACGCTAAACAATCATAAAATAACATTTCAGGGTTGTTGTTTTGTTTTTTATTGTCAGGTCTAATGCAGTGTTTTTGTAGTGGTAGTGTGAGTAATCCTGTATAATACAAAATTTTGAGATGATGGTAATGGCATTCACAAGCAATGATTGTCAGTTAATATTGCAGAAAAATGAAAAAAACAACCACAAAACTAATAATTACATGATGGTTAATGACAGGACAATTTTGTACTACTCATAGTGCTAATATGGTCGGAACCAGTAGATACACAAACGAAGAAATACAGTAAATTACAAAAAGTAAGCCAATGTTAATAGTTTAGGTAGCCAAGTATGTTTAAGAAGGAGTTCACTATTGAATACAAAATAAGAGAGAAATAAAAGAGCCTAAAATCATGATTATTCACAACAAAGCAAGTCATAGGTTTTGCGCTTAACATTGTCTCTGTCACTAAGAACACGGGCCAAATATGGTATCGTTGAGTTCCTGTACTTGGTTGTACGAGCATAAACTATTTTACATTGATTTCTGGTTCTACTTGACGAGATACAAGGCGAGAGTTGGGAATAGAGGGGGTGTTGAGGTTCGGAGAGTATGGTTTTAGACCAGAAGATTTAAATAATGAAATCAAACAAATAAAGAAGATGTTTCTCATCCTGAACTGACATCGGTTTTTGAGGACCATTGGAAAGCCAGCCGCAGGGAGAACTGGACAACTATTTCATCCACCCAGTTTGGGATTCTTTAGCAGTACACACCCACTACTAAGGTTCGAATCCAGTACCTTCCGGTTACAAGACCAGCGAGCTTGTAGACCATTAAGCCACTGGAACTCAAGCTGATCCAATGTCCAGTTCATGAATTCCAACTTCTACCAGATGACTACATGGCATGACTACTACCGAATGTCATGCATGGTGAGCATTTATCCTCATACCTGACATGCTGTACCTCACTGGGAACGACTTCCCATTCAAATCTAGGTAACTACCTGCCTGTGTTTTCCAATGGTCCTCCAAGCGATGTGAGTTCATGATGAAATCCTGTAACCAATCAAATCAAATCCCTTTAAACCAATACTTGAAAGAAAATATTACAAGTGACTGACTGCCCAGGAGAATTTATTCAGAAAAATATGAAAAATCAAGGAAAAAATAAAACTAGTATGTAATGGGGTCACCACTAGGACCCATTCTAGCCGACATTTTCCTTGCAAAACTAGAAAATGGGCCGTAGAAGGATATTAATAATGAACTCAAATTTTACTTTCGGTACATGGATGATACTTTTTTGAGAAGGAAGTAAAGAAAGTCCTAGATAAATTTAATGAGGTACACCATACAATAAATTTTACTATTGAGAAAGAAAAAGACTCCAGTATTTCATTTTTAGACGTCCTTATGGCCAGAAAAGAGGATGGCACGAAGGATGGATACGAAAACGAAGGGGATGTCCACTTTGGCCAATGTAGTGTTTTTCGCAATTGCTACAATTTATTTTGTAGATGATGTTGGTTTTATCTTCTTTCGTTGTCGAGTCTTTTCGTTGACATACAGCCACCTGAATGAAGTGATTTTGTCGGTTTATGTGTGTGATGTCCATTCCTAAAGGTTTGAAAAGCTTCGCAAATAAACTATCCAGCTGGCTCAGAGAACACAACCACAACAAAATCATCCACCTGAGCTACAAATCTTCTCCATCATATTGTTTTGTGTGTTTTTGATCCAACGTTGTCAGGAATATTTTTACTTGATTCTTAGGTACTTCTTAGAGTTGGCTTCTTGGAGTTGACTAACTTTGTACTACAGTACTTCTTTTGTACTGGACATCTACCTGACCTGTACAGCTAGCTGACTCACAGCACTATTGAGATAGTTTTGAGTTTTGGTGTTATTATTATTACTATTATTGTCGAAAAAGACAACATAGATCTGCCGATGAACCGTCGTCTTTTCACTGTCTTTGAAGTGACATGTGACTGTGTGTCTCTCAAGGAGAGAAGTTTTGAACGAAGATATCAGTTCCCCTGTGTTCAGATCCCAAAGAGTCGATTTCGGTCCTTACATGGAATTCGGACAGAAAATCTCAAAAAGTTAACCCTCCCCTAACCTTCATATTCCCCTCATAAATGGTTATCCACTTATGAAAGAACATTATCCGAAATGTAAACTGCAACAATATATGTGTAAAACTTGGGCACTGTGATAGTAAGTAATTCCATATTAGTTTGTTTATTAGGTATATCACACAGTGAATCAGTATTATTTACTGGATGACAATGTTTCGAACAAAATTTATTGTTCATAATCATATCAATTGTGATCACACGACTTTGACACTTGAGTTTTATAGTTTTCTTTGTTCTCTCCTATTTGTCGTCGTTGTGGTATTGGAATTTTCCAAATATCTGGGACAGGTGATGAATCATTCCTATTACATGTATTTGTAGTTGATTCGATAAACAAAGCTTCTGTTATCAATCTCTCCCTATACCCTGTGACATTAGATTTTAAAACTGTCATCCTATCCCATCCTATTGTATGGTTGTGTGTAATTGCACGTAGTGCCATAGCTGAACTTTTCTCTAGATTTCTTATCTTATTCGGGTCAACCAATCTAGATTTTGCTAAGTTTTTATGTTCAGCTAGTCTGACTGTCCCTGTTCTACTAGTTTGACCTATGTATTTGACCTGACAATCAACGCAGGCAGAGTATTAGATAAACTAAATTGTTTTGTTTTAAAGGCTCCACAGGACTGATCCTTTAATCGACAAAGCTTGTTTCTAATTGAGTTTGTGGGTTTGAATGCCGTTTTTACCTGCAACAAAGTAGAGGAACGATGACGTCATTCACAAAGTTAAATAAAAGCCGAAACATTTGAATACATCTCATGCTTTTACGTCTATTTCACAGATAATTCCTAGAGTGAACTCATTTTAAGACAAGTGATAATTTCGAGTAGATTATTTTCTTTAGAAAATGACGCAATCATTTATTTAGTATTTTGTTTTCTAACTAACTAGGCTGTCTAATTGGCTACTGATTTCTATGAGAATTACAAAATAATAATTAACGAAATAACTAACCTAGAATTACGTTATCTGTAATTAATTGTAATTATATGTAACCACTTATTTGTATATCTGAGATCTTAACAAATATATTTTCGCACTATCATTACGAAAAAACACAAAACAAACGATTTACAACCTTGTCTTGCAACCGAAAGGTCTTTCATTCAATCTTTTTCAGTGAACGCGTACGGCTGCAACAGTCGTCGAGTAATAATATCAATAATATTAATGACTTTCCATACGCAGGTGGTTCGGGGTTCGAACCTCGGCCACCGACGCACTGCCTTACCTCACTAAGCCAATGATAAGACTGATAAATAGGGAAGGTTGGCCATTAGGCTGGAAACCTCATCCTGTAAAAATGATCACCACTGCTACAGAAACTTCAAGCCTCTAGCTTGAATTGAAGCCCTATGTTCCACTGGAAACGTAAAGGAATAAAAAAATAACATTTAGTCACCTTCATAAATTCTTGCAGAAAAAGAAAGACTTAATTTGTGGTATATGATGATGTCATCATCCCATTTCTCAGGTTCTCATCAGCTTCTGCAAGTGACTTGAAATTACCTACAATAGTTATCAGTAATGACAATAACAAACTTCAATGTTTGAATGATACAGTAGATGAAATATTGTAAAATTAACACATTTGAAATATCGGCATCACAATTTTTGGTTTTACTTTCCATCAACACAACACCACCAGAGAATGAAGCGAAGAACATCCTGGAAAAATTTAACAATGTTTATTCTGCAAGAAATTTTATTATTGAGAAAGAAAAAGACTTCGGTATTTCATTTCTAGACGTCCTTATGACCAGAACAGAGGATGGCATAATGGCTTCGTGCCCTTGAAACACAAACGCAATCTGGTAAACTGCTTGGTTCACAGAGCAAGAGCAATCTGCTCGGATGAATGTCTTGATGAGGAACTTAATAATATTAAATGGTTGCTGAGGGAAAATCGTTATCCAGAAAAGTTGATGGATGAGAAGATGAATCTAAAATCAAAGCAGCCCAAGGTACCAACAGTTCCTAAAAAGGTCTTCTACTTACGAATACAGTTCTTTGGGGAAAACATCAGCGAGATACTTACACAGCACCTTAGAAATGCGGCAAAAGCAGCATTCCAAATTATGCAGTGTCTTCAAAACCACTCCTCTTTTGCGTTAGAGACTAAAAAATAAACTGCCTAATTTCGCCTCTTCCATGTGTATCTACCAATCAATTTAAGTACTCCTGTGAAGTGAGCCAGTTACATAGGCTGTAAAATTAGGCGTGTTTCTCGTCGAATTTCCGAAAATCACCCTGCATAGTGGTTAAGTAAAGGACAAACAAAATCTATCCGTAGCGCTATTGTATCTTATCTTGTGGATACATCAGAACACAAGATTCATTAATGTTACCGAGGTGGCTTTCAGAGTCATTTACCGCATACCAACAAATCTTAACTTTGCTTTAAGAGTTCATTAACGAAGTATCACTGAGGCTGTTGGCATCCACATTAAGAAGTCTAATTCATGTGTTGAAAAGAAGCTGGTTCAGACTTTGTCCTTACCTTGGCCATCTAGGTTTGAATGATCCTCAATTTTTTGTAGAAATTTCCTTAGTTTTAGTTGATATTCTATTTGTTATTTTATTTGTATTCTTATTATTATTTATGTGGCTTTCGTGAACTGTAGTAATTCCATTGTGATCATACTTAACAAATCGATATTATTCAAAAAACATTGATATTGTTATTGACTACTATTCTAGAATATTCTATGTATAGAAACATATTTATATATATGTATAATTGTAGAGCCAGAAGAGGAAGAAATTATCGAAAAGGATATTCTCTGCCTAATTTTTGTTTTTTATAGATATATGAATCAACTAATTTATTAATTCCTTTACGTTCCCAGGTTAACATAGGACGCCTTCAAGCTAGAAGTTTGAAGTTTTCGATACCAGTGGTGTTTATTTTTAGCCTCATGACCAATCTTCCATCTTTAGCAGTCTTAATATTGGCTTAACGAGGTAAAGGAGTGCGTTGCTCGATAATTGAACCCTGAACCACATGTGTTATTGGCGAGCATTCTACTGCTGTGTGCCATTACGCATCCATCAATTTATAAGCTTTCGAAATATAAAACAAAGGAAGGGTGAGGCAAAGATAGAAAACAGAAAAACCCAATAGACAGTGTTATCTTTAAGGTCTACATAGCTACTCAAGAAGAAGGTTATAGTTCATAAGATTGAAAACTTCCTCAGTAAGTTGAAATCACTAATACATACGACTAATAGATGGTTTTTGAGAGGGTGAGGGAATTGAATCATAGGTGTGAATGCATAAAATAATAATAATAGTAGTGTGAAATGCAATTAAAACTAAAATGTTTGTGATTATAATCATAGTTAAATGTCAAATGGCAAAACAATTAATGTCATATATAGAATAATTCATAGGATGGATAGAACTTGAAAAAGGGTGTGCAATTATAGGATTAGTAGACAAATAGAATAAAATAAAAACGTTACGTAACATTGTGTGAAATTCGATAACATAGAATTTAACGTTGCAACACAGAATTGATTTAGAATGACAAGTGGAACAAGTGAAATAATACAGGGGACAATTAAAAGTGAGAGTAATAATAGTAACAATTGACGTAATAAAGGAAGAGTATACAAATTGAATAGACAAAACCAAAAAATCGGTAGAGACAAAATATGATTAGGGACTATCATACTTTAGCATAGAGGGATTAAGACCATGAAAGTTGGAGAGGAGGGGTTGAACGAACATTTTCTGTACACAGAGACCTGGATTTTCTGTTTCGATAGCCAAAGCTTCAGCAATAAGGATGAGTCAGGTACGTAGTGATTTCGGCAAATTACTTTTTGCCTTGTACATGACTTTTAAGGCGGAGGCTACAGAGACTAATCGATGAAGTCAATATGCAATTACTCAAGGGAGTGAGAGATTGATGACACTCTCTGTCTGCCTAAAAGGAAGCAGATATTATTCACAAAGTACAATTATCAGACATACCTTGTGGATAGGAGTCATTCTGTTGAGATTTCTAAATCCTTGAAAATATGAAACCTATAAAGAACATCAAATTTAATTAAGATTTGTTGAAGCTATTGCAACCAAACGTTTCAAATTAAACTTGTGTCAACGGAAACAAAGCGTGACCAATATTTTCAGGATATTACGAGCTCATTTCATTTCGTGGATTCTCTTCAGCTGCGTCATACATCCTAAATAAATCAATCATATATTAAAAAATGGTGCCTAAACATACTTTTTATAACGATTTCAAATTAAAGATAGAAGGTATAGGCGACAGCATTTCAAAAATGATGTAAGTAGACGATTGTTTAGTGTTAAAAGAGTGATTAGACAAATGGGGAAGGCTGGAATTGAGATTTTTCTTGGAAACAAGAATGGACTAGAGACAAAATACAAGATAGAACAACAGAGTTGACATAAATTTTATGGTTAAAAGTGTTCAGGAGGGTGGGAAAGGGTGATCAGTGCAGTAAAATTATAAAATAGATAAAATAATTTAATTTAGTAGATTTGGAAACTTAAATTAACAGTGAGTTCAACTCACTGAGTGAAAATCAAAACAATCATGGTTACCAGGTGAGGCAGTGAGAGATTAGTCACACTCTCTTTCTGTATGCATAGAGTAGGGTCGAAGTCTTTTGATGTCAGTGGCTTCTGCGAACTGAAGTACCCATACCTTTCTTTGTTTATTGATTATTTCAAAAACCTGACTATTAATACAATTTGCTGAAGCTATTACAATCAAAAATCTCAAATCAAACTTAGGCATACAGAGAGAGGGAGAAAGAGTGTGTGTAATCAATCTCTCACACTGCCATGGTAACTGCACTTTGATTAGATTGATTAGTCATCCAATATTAGTCATCTTAGCTAACTGAGCAAGTTTTCAATCTTCTGAACTATAACCGTCTTATTGAGTTTCTGTGTGGACTGATAAGCTAACACTGTCTATTAGATTTTCCTGTTTTTTTCATTTCCCCCTCCTCACGCCTTTTCTATTTTGAAAGGGATATAAATTGAGGGAAATTGAAACCAAAAATTGCACTGCTTATGTTTAAGATGCCTTGGTTTCATGATATTTCGTCTACTACCATTCAAACATTTAAGTTTGTTATTGTCATTCTCCTTATAAACCTTGTGTAATTTCAGGTAGTTTGTAGCAGCTGAAGAGAACCTGTGAAATAGAATGATGACATCATTTTATACTGCAAATTTGGTCTTTCTTGCTTTATTGGAACCTTGAACAGTTATCTTGTACACTCTCAAGAGGAAATAAGCTTGAAAATGTGTTTCTAGACTCTTCAAATACATTGGAATAACCCTATGTCTGAATTCTAGGTCATTGTGTTTGGTTCCTAAATAAACATGTTTTTATCCTCTCAGCTGCTTAGAAATTTATGTATCCTAAGACATGTTAAGTGATTTTGGATCGATAAAATGCTTGATGCTTACACTGGAGTCTCAGATAGGGTTACCGTCTGACACCCTCCTAAACTTCGCCTAACCTAGAGTAGTTAGCCTGGAAATAAGAAAATAAATGGGCATGAGACTGGCAATCCTGTCAGGTAAAACAATAAAAACGAAGACTTGAAGTTTGGAGAAGTCACAAGTACCACTTAGGATACAAGGAATGTGAAAAAAACGTCAGGAATTCGTTGAAAATAGGGAGGAAACCATCTACCCTCATTTAGAAATTTACCATTATTAGCAACATTTAGTTTGGTGAAGGGACTGTAGAAACCCGACTCAAAAACGATATTCAGAGCCAATAAACATTATGGACTAGACTCTTCATGAGACTGTTCCCTCTTTAGTAATGGATAAATGTACACATTTTTAGTTTTTAGCGTCGACTCAATCATTCCTCACTATGAGTTGATAATAATAATAATAGTAATGGTGGCTTTATTCTGGACAGTGTTTTCAGAATTTTCAGCAGATCTTCAGGATCCAGGATCATCAAGAGAATTAGTAACTGACATGTTGATCGCATGACACATAGCTACCTGACCTGAAGCGCTGTCAACCAATCACTTATTATAATATTTCTTCTTTCCGTCCTTCGAAAAATGCCCAACATTTAGTTGAAAACCAGTTATAAAAAGTTCAGGTGAACCTTATGTGACCCAAGGACATAATAATCCAAATAAAAAAAGTTAAGAGGCAACTTTTGGGGGAATTTTCTGGGTATTTAGGGGAAATTTTCGGGCGGATTTATGGGTTTACAATAATACTAATATAATAATCATACTGAATGGAATTTTAAGCGTTTTTACACATACTGCGGTGAGAGCTGTCTGCAAGCCAAAAATTGTAGACAACAGTTTACGTCCTATGTTTATGTCCTGAATCGGGTTCATCAGAAAAAGCAAACAATAACAAAGCTTAACCTTGAGGAACTCAACAACCAATCACACCAGACTTTGCGTGTGCAAATGCGATTCGCAGCCATATGGCTTATTTGTCTAAGAAACGGCTACAAAGAGATAACAGAATAGCCTTCAAAAAATACATCAATCAGAAGAAGTTGCTTCCTGCTGACAATTCTGCTGATAAATATGTTCATAAAAATCTATAAATATCTATTGATTTTCTCAATAAGCTATCTGTTGCCTGACCCTTGTTTTCTGTCGTTACAAAAGTGAAACATATTTGCGCCATTTATAATTACTTAAAATCGAAAGAAAAATCATAAAACCACAAAAGCTGAAAGTTAAGGGGACATAATCAATAGTAAATGAATAATACATGTATTGATTATCTTTGCTTATTCTCACTTTACAGTTGAGTTACTGATTTAAGTAGTTTATAAGTCCTTTTGTCACATCTGACTCTTCTCATAGAACTCACTACTAAATATGATGTGGTAGAATTTTTATATTTTGCTGTTAGGGTATTGATTCGTATGAAGTTTCTTCTGGTTTCACCCCCAAAGATATACAAGGAGAAAGTTACGAACAAGTGAAGAGGATGTTCGGTATCAGACAAGATAAATTTAGCCAACTGCTTGCAAGAATTGAAATGCCTATCCAAAATAAAGATGTCACTTATTTGAGTTGAAGGCACACCACTAACCCTACCTATAGCCATCAGTGTTCTACATAATATGACAAAGCCTTTTTTTGAGAAGTCTAGAGAAGAGTCATTAGAGGGGTGTTAATAAATAAGATGGATGATCAGAACCCATGAATTAACAAATTGTAAGATAAGAGGTTGAGCTATGACTGACTACTGGCCCTATTCGGGCAGTTACCTGGAGTTCTAGTGGGAAGTCATGATGAGTGGGGTACAGCAAGTCGGCTGTGAGGAAAAATACTCGTCACGCATGGCATTCGCTAGTGTTCGCACCATGTCGTGAATTGGTAGAAGTTGGAATTCCTGAACTGGCCATCGGATCGGGTGCCAGTGATTTAATGGTCTACAAGGTCCAGGGTTCAAATCCTGGTGGTGAGTGCGTACTGATGAAGAGCTAAACAACTGTCCAGTACTCCAGTACTGCAGGTTTTTCAATGCTCCTCTAACTGATGTCAGCTCATGATGAAATTCTCCAACCACTTACTGAATAATTGAAGACTGTAGGTGATTAGTTTTACTTCCCAGGTGGTGGCAATTTGTACTAAAAAAAAAATCTCAAGAACATTTATCTGATTGTACATTAGGATACGTTTCCACTCACGATATTGCATTTTTGTTCAAGTATAGTAGAAACTTGCGAATCAGAAGGTTGTAGACATTTTAAATACTCAAAAGAGTAGAAAATACCATTGAGTAAAGGTCATACTGAACAAGAGAAATGACAAACAATGTAGTGATGAAGTCATTTGGGTAGCTTCGGTATTTGAACAGTCCGCGTTTTTAGCCTACTGAAATCAACTCACGTTATTAAACTTCAAGTAAATCAATTTTTCTACAAACTAACTCAATTTTTTGGTTCTTTTTCTAAAAATTAAAAGACAAAAATGATGTGACTGAGATTTTTTTACTCTATAATAATGATTGAATATCGCTAATTCACCCACAAACACATACACAGTGAATTCTCCTGAAACAAAGAGGGAAAAAGAAAATAAAAGAAAGAAGAAACCTGTCTGAAGAAAAATAATATACAAGTGTAAAAATAGTTATGAAAGGTTTATTCGCTTACAGACAGTCAAAAATGATTCTGAAAGACACAGTAGAATAGAGCAAAAAGTCATATGAGCGAGCTCATGTCTTCTCCTATTTATGCGTATTTTTGTCTAGCCTAATTAGAGACAAAAAAATAAGTGATAATAACATGAGAATAATAGTAAAAAAATATTTTTAAAAAAAATAAAATCCCTGTACAACTCATTCATCCAAATTAGGTTTTTTTATACGTTAGTTTGCGTAATTATTTGTGATTATTACATTAGAAATAATAATGATAATAATAATAAGTGAGGCGTTATTTTTTAAGGATAGAAAAAAAATTTGCAAATCAGACGGGCGACTAATCAGTCAGACAGACAATTTTATTCCGTCAGTCAATCAATCAGACAGATAGTCAGGCAGACAGACAGACAAATCAATCTCTTACTCTCTCTCTCTCACCCACACACACGCACATTCTATCGACTTTTTTATACAAATGTCTTAAACTAGACTAGACTGACCTAGATTTCAGAAATTTGAATGTAAATTATAAATCAATAAGTTATGTGCAACGATATATATTTATACGTCTGCATTTATACGTATGTCTTTGTGCATACCAACACATATACAATAAGCTTTATATTGATTATGAATTCAAATTAATGCTGGTACGCCTATACGCACACATACACACACACGTATATGTTCACACATGCTATCAAGCACTAAAATCAAAAAATATGGTAGGTGTTGTTTTCACATGTATAACTACATTTTTTGTTGATTTTTTAAGGTATTTAGGCTGTCATTTTTTGTATTTTTTGTTTCACATTTCAACATTTGATATTACAGTAACAATTAAGTAAGGTGATATTTTCTGACAGGTTTTTTTTGTGTGATATCCAGGGGGACTTTTGACTTTAATTCTGTTGATGATAAAATAAACTCCATTGTAAAATAAGGCTAAAAACACCAGGTGACTGCAGGAGGGGAGGCATTTTTTTCCTTAGTGCAGTTTGACTGATCCTGTGGTGTTAGGCATGTTGATTGTTGATTTCTTTAACATGAACCTGTGTAGAATTAAGCGAAGGGATGGGATGAAAAGGGTAGTTGGAGAAACAATGTCAATTCGTAGCTCTTATAGATACTACTGAACACAAAGTCGATGTTAACACAGGCATATAATACTTTAACTGGTCTTAACCTTGTCATATGCATTCGTCTTCTAAATATATAACTGAAGCTGTCCGAATTTTTATCTAAAGAGGAGAAATTTGTACAGCCAATTAACTTACCTTGGTTATTATTACTTGATTGTAACAATTTCACAATTTCTACTATCCTTACCCTAGGCTTTTCACAAACTGTTATTGTTTAAACACATTTAAGTATCGAATAATTCTTATCTAACTTGTTTATGAACCATTGTTGCCGACAGAGATTATTATTATTGTTCTTTTGGCTTCCGATTGAAATATAAGGGGCTTCTGATTTTGATGTGATTGTGTTCTCTGAAATGGATGTATGGATGGTTTATCTGTGAAGATTTCATTGCCCCTACTAGGCAACATCTTCAGTGCATAATTCAATTCGAATTTAAGTGAGCTTTTAGATTTCTTCACGAGTTTAATAGTCAACTCTCCTGGTGGATCACCTCGAACGTCGTGACTGGTTGTTTCTGTGCGTTCTCATACCGTCTTGGCTACTGGTATTGGTGCTGATTGTTTTTTTACATTTGTATGAGAGATTTCTTTCTTATCGGTTGATAAATTTTGTCTATCTCGATGTGTCTGTTGATTGATGATTCACTGGAATGCCAGGCAGCCTTCTAAAAATTCTCTAGCATTCTTGGTGCTTCCTCTGTCTAATATTTGAACTCTGGTTGTCCCGGTCGAATTGATGTCCATGGTTGTCTGTATGCAGCGATATGAATGAGGGAGTGGATGTCATGTGTTTTGACGACTAGTTAGTCTATGATCATGGATACGAAGACGAAGGGGATGTCCACTTTGGCCAATGTAGTGTTTTTCGTAGTCATTGCAAGTTATTTTGATTTTATCTTCTTTCGTTTTTGAGTATTTTGGTTGACACAGAGCCAGATGAGTGGAGTGATTTTGTTGATTTGTGTTCGACCTCAATTCTTAAAGGTATGAAGAGTCTTGTAGTGATTTCTGAGATATCTTTTATATATGGTAGGGTGATTTTCTTTGTGCTATCCTAGGAGGCCTTTGATTTGGTAGCTTGGCTCGAGGGTAAATGTCTTTTGTTGAAGTTCCATGGATATCCATTCTTTCGGAAGATGTCCATGAGATATCTTGCTTCAATTTTCCTTGAGGTGGGAGTGGTGGAATGAGTCCTGGCTGGCCCTCTTGAATAGTGGTTGTATACAATTCCTTTTGTGTGTTGTTGGATTGTTGTTGTTGTAATTCAGTATTTGTTCTGTGTGAGTTGATTTTCTAAAAATTTAAGTTTCTAATTTTCCTGTGGTTGTTCGTTTGACTAAGACGTCCAAAGATGGGATTTTGCTGTCGGATTCCTTTTCTCTCGTGAATTTAATGTCGTTGAAGACGTTGTTTATTAAGTTTTTAGTTTTATCCAACTCGTTTCTTTTGGAACATTTTGACGACATAAAGAATAACCTGAACAAATTTTGATTTCGGTTTCACAATCCTAATGTACGCATATGCATACACACACACACAAAATGATCATTTAGAAATGCGATTGTGCAGCTAAGTGAATGAATTCACCTCCGAGAAGAGACTCTTCGCTGAACTTTTTGTTTTTACATTTATATATGGATACGTATTTTCCGTGAGTTTATATTTGTTGTTTAAAACTTTAACTTTCTGTTTGGAGTCTTTTGTCATTGCCTTACATGACTTGACTTCAGCAAGCATTGTTCATTTAGAGAATCATTGGAAGCTCAGAGGTTCTCGACATCTGTTTCCTTTGATCTAGTCTAGGATTTGTTAGCAGTACACACTTAGGACCATATAAGACGATGACGACAGCGACCTGTGTTGTACTGAAGTTTTATTGTAACAACAGAAGACAAGGGCCAGGCAACAGATAGTTTATTAAGGAAATCAGAGCATATTTATAGCTTTTCATGTACATTATAATGGATTAGTTAAGCAAACAAACACAGTCTTCTGATTGGTTGTTTCTAACAGAAAGTTAACCTTGCATCTCTTTGTGGCTGTGTCAGATCATCCATATGCTAACTGTCTCCGCCTACGCAAAGCCTTTGTTCTCATTTTCTCACTATCAATATTGGGGACATAAACACTGACGTCAATTACTGTCTACCAACCTTGGCTAGCAGCCAGCTCTCACCACACTACTGCAATTGAATTCTTCTTATAGGCATGAACCTTAGTTTGAGAAGTATTATCAGTTTAAAGTATGCGCTGACGATGCGTCTCTTAGTCATAGTGATTATATTGTAACTTTGACAGATAAAGGTCAGTTCACACTGAGAACTTGACAGAATAATACTGGTAATTCTACTTAGTGAGCTCCAAAGGGAACATAAGGTTTCAACATCACACCTTCATTTCTTTGCGTTGGTGGCATAGCGGTTAGGATGCTCACCAACCACCGTGCACATGGTCCGGGGTTCGATCCCCAACCGACGCACGCCTGATACCAATGGTTGGCCTTCTAAATTTGGGCTACAAATATCACATACTGAAAATCCTATACTTGTATCAAAAATACTGTGTGGAGTCAAGCTACAATAAAAATAAATAAAAATAAATTATAATCCTTTGTTTTAAAAATGAATTCATGAATGCTCGATCGCTTTCATCTTCTTTTCCTCACATGACCTCCTGCAATTTCATCCTCCAAAAGAAATTTAGCCTGCTACTAACTTCTTATTTGGGTTCCTCGTTAAAAGTCTAACTGGAGAGTGATATCACTCAACCGTCTTCTCATTGTGTATGTGCAATCCATTTTTATTTCCTTCTGCATCATTGTTAGGCAGTTGTTTCATGTCAGAATTTGTTATTGCATGCTTATCTTTTCTAGAGAGCTATCAGATCTTCACTTTTTGCATCAACAAATGCCGTCTGCGATGAACTTTTGAAGTGGACGATTGAAAATTCTTTCCGTAACGCATGTGCATTAAAATCCGATTCTTGTTCTTCATGGTGATTGCAATAGATGTGCAGACTGATTCCAGTGAGTAATAAATGTTTGTTTTGCTTTGTCCATCTCATTCTTTCTGACTTTGAGATCCTTATGCCTAGTAACAGGATAGTTCTTTTGAAAATCCCAACTAAATGGTTTAATCTCAATATTTATACATTTTTGGATGTTTCAACTGATCTTGTAATTGTTATTTTTTATTCTCCTGGAATGTATACTGTCAAGGAACTTAACCCTAACGAACGAAGACGCTCCCAATCGATAACTACTTTGACTTTCTTGACTTTAAATTCAAAACACCAGTTGTTGTAAAAAGGAAGTTGTATTGTTTGACAAATAAAGTGAGGATAAGTGCAAGTCTATAAACAAGTGTTTACAAATAAATATGCTGTACTTTTATTCGTATTCTTTCGTCTTCCTCGGACTTATACACGATTGAACCATTCGCGCCTTCGAGTTTCCCACCAATGGCTGCCAGTTCCAGTAAACAAACGTTCAATGTTCAAGTCCATTGACATATATCATAGTCCTAAGATCTGGATATAATATGGCCTTGTTTAATCTCTTACTTTAATGTTTCTCTTTGTGGTTGTGTGTGTGTGTCATGGTGTCGGTAATGTGTTGCTTTACAATGTAATTTTGTTCGAGGGAATAAGGGTCTTTCCGACATTGAACTATGCATTAGAAGCGTTTGTGTTTGATTCTTGTGGACAGAGTTTTTGATGCCACCTTGTTGGCAATATTTTACATGATTATGAGGCACTTCTTATGTTGATTGAATTTTGGTTAACTAAGTTTGTTCTACAGGATTTGTTTTCGTGTAATTAGGAAGTTCTCTTGTCTGTATAGCTCCCTTAATGGCATTGTTGAGTTGATTTTGAGTTCTTGATGTTACTGTTATTATTTGAATAGAAACACATGGGTTTATCGACGAATTACCATGATTTTGTTGTCTTCTAAAGGAATTCTGTGATTATGAGTTTCTCAAGAAAGTGTTGGTCAGCTATGTAGAGTAGGACGCAGAGATCGATTCCCTGCATTCAGATTGCCACGAGTCTAATTTAGTTTCAACATTCCTGCCATTTGCCTGTACTTGAAACAGTGCCTTAAAAAAATGAATGACAGAACTGACTTCATTCTAATTTCTCCCCTTTTGATATTGACTGGTCATTGTTGTCGGTATTGTTCAGTGACCTTCATTTCTATCTTTCCTCTGATTTGATTAATTTGAAAGTATTCACGTTAATACCTCATTTCAGCTAGCTACCACATCAAAGTGTTATATATACTGAAGGACAGTTTTGCTTAGTGATTGTTCCCCTTGATGAACAGTGTACCTGGATACCAGGTCAATTTATAGGACCAAATTATTTCGAACTACTTGATTTGTGGTCGTGCAGTTTCCCACTCAGATTGTTGAAGACAGTCGAAAGGAAACCCTACTGAGACCTAGGTTTCTTGCATGTTGGCACTCACCAATCAGTAAGGTGTATCTCCACAGTCGTCAACAAACTCATGTCCCCCATGAGATTCAAACTCGTGTCACCCAGTGATTGATGCAGTCAGAAAGGATGCCACTCAGCTGGCTATTTAGAGTCGTGATTAGCCTTTAGTAGGACTTTATTGGGTGCTTTTTTGATTGGACGCTGATTAGTAATTGGTGTCATGTGTCTAGTTTTTGGTGTAGCTGAAGACTGAATTCTCTCATCAGTCAGCTTCTAAGACATCCTACCGAATGTCTCCAACCATCTAATATTGACAGTTCAAATTGCAGCATTACGGCAAGCCACCTAACATAATGGCCACTTTACAAACTTCTCTGACGACAGAATTCAGTTTGTAGCAAACAAAGGCTCATTACAGTAGTTACTTTCAAGCGTCCAATCAAAGTACACTGCTTAGTGAACAAAAGACAACTGAGTTTTGTCTCGAGAGATGTTGGAAGTCACCAGTAGGAGGCATGGTACTGATTTCAGCCTATTTTGTGAATTGTCCATTTCAGCTTACCTATTTCATGTCAGTAATGATGATTTTGATATCAGTGAAGAAACTTCAACCCTGCGCAAACAAACTGCACTAAAGTTTATGACTAGACTAAAAGCCCATAGCAACTAAAAAATCACATAAATGTTTTCGTTACACTGGTAAATCAATAACCAGAGGGTGTCAAGAGTTCATTGTAGGGATTTGATCTAATTTTAAGTCTGACCAACAACTAATGTTAGTGAGAGAACTACTTGAAGCTATCACGGAGTACTGAAAAGCAGATGAATAATTGTAGTATTCGCGACTGACTCTTCAGCGGTGTGCAACCACCGGGGTTCCAGACCAGGACCTTCTGATCACAAGTCAAGCTTGTACACCATCCAGCCGCTCGAACCTGATTCAATGGGTAGCCGATGAATCCTAACTTCTAATAATCCGTGATTTTAACACAAGATCCATCCAGTGTTATCGGTAAGTAGTTATGCATATACTCCACCACACTCGTGGACCCCACTGGTCACGAAATTTCATTAGAATCTCAGTCAACTTCGTAATTCATTTTGTGAACTGTCACAAATTAGGACCAAAAATCCTGTCTACTAATTCCTGGCTTTCAATACTTCTTTAGCTGATATTAATCTCATGTCAAGCTTGAAGTAGCGGTTTTACTTTCTTCTCAACCCAAACTGATCCCATCTATTTAATTATTGTATTATTAGTATTCGTTCTCTGGATTTAAAGTGAAACAAAGGGCTTCAGCAAGGACAGCAGAACACTTAAGTTTTGCTCTATTGTCTATTGTCATTGCTAACTAGCTTCTCTTCACATGATCCCTCCCATGTCACCTATAGGACACACGTCTTATTGACTTTCCACTCGACAGCCTATTTTTATGTAATGTCACTTTATTGTCTCTTCACTGCTATGCAACGAAATTTTAAATAATCTAGTTTATCTACTCATGAGTAGTTTGAAAAGTAAACGTAATATAGAGTTTCGTATTCTTCAACTCAAGGATGAGGTTCCCAAACAGACTAGCCCCTTCTTCTTGCTTTTATTTGTCCATTCAGCTGCTTCTATGGAGCCATATTGAGAGAATTATTTCTAAAGGAAGTTAATTTTCTTGCGTAAAGCAACATGTTCCAGTATGGCAATCAGCAGAAAGAACAAAAATAGGATTTTCAACACTAATGTTAAGACAGTGTTGGTCAGAATTGGAGAACGCGTCACCAGAAGCATTTCCGACAGATTTCTGCAGAATTTCATCAACAACAGCTGCCTTGATTGACTTCATAATGAAGGTCAGATGGAAACAAACCAGTCTAGAACCTTTTGCTCGACAAATATACCGAATCAAGTGCAGATAGATCAGACCGCCTCCATGTGCATCTATCAGTTCACCTGCTCTTGTGGAGCAAGATACATTGGCCGTAGTCAGAGGACGCTTTTCACACGCATACGAGAACATATTCCAGCATGGTTTTTCAAGGGAGAAAGGAAGTGTGTGAGAAGCTCTATTTTGGAACACCTGATCGACCCCTGTCACTCTGTCAACCCTGACCATGATTTTAAGATAATATATAGAATCCATGCTAACTTTCCGCGTTTTCTTCGTTACAGACTCCTAAAGACAGTTGAGGCCCTGGCAATTTATGACTTTAAGCCAGACCTTTGTGTACAAAAGAAGTATGTACAATCCCTACTTCTGCCTTGACCGTAGAGGGATCGACATTTATTTATTTTGTTTATTTAGTTATTCTATGTAATACAATTATTATTCATATTATTATCATTGTTATTATTATTACTATTCTCACTCTGAATCTTTTCCACTTGACCCAGTTGACATTTTAAACCCAAAATTATTAATTTTTATATTTTTATTTTTACAATATTGAATTCTATCTTATCTAATTTCACAACATGTTATGTAACATTTTGTATTCGTCTACAAATCTCATAATTATGTACCCCTTTCAATAATCTATACACCTTATGTATTATTCTATATACGACACTTGACATTAAACTGTGATTATAATCACAAATATTTTAATTGCATTTCATACTATTATTATTATTATTATTTCATGTATTCACACCTTTGACCTAATTCCCTCACCGGATATAATTTCTTTAAAAAAACCATATATATGCAATTGTACAGCTTGATAATAAATTCGTTGAAAAGAGTCTGTCAAGGAACTTAGCCCAAAGTTCCTGTCGTAATGAAGACTTAAGCGATTGAGCCGATAAATACTATGCACTTTCCTCAACTTTAAATCCAAAACACCAGTATTCCTTGAACGAAATTATATTGTTTGGCAATTAAATTGAAGAAAACTACAAAGTCTACAAACAAATGTTAAGTACAAATGAAGTTATAAAGTACTTTTATTCGTATTTAACTCCAGTCTTCCTTCAACTTGCAAGCGATCGTTCCATTCGCGCCTTCAATTGCCCGCCAATGGCTGCCAGATCCAATAAAGCAAACGTTCAATGTTCACGTCCATTGACCGAGCTGTACAATTGTATATATATGGTTTTTTTAAAGAAATTATATCCGGTGAGGGAATTAGGTCAAAGGTGTGAATACATGAAATAATAATAATAATAATAGTATGAAATGCAATTAAAATATTTGTGATTATAATCACAGTTCAATGTCAAGTGGCAAAGTAATTAATGTCGTATATAGAATAATACATAAGGTGTATAGATTATTGAAAGGGGTACATAATTATGAGATTTGTAGACGATTACAAAATGTTACATAACATGTTGTGAAATTAGATAAGATAGAATTCAATATTGTAAAAATAAAAATATAAAAATTAATAATTTTGGGTTTAAAATGTCAACTGGGTCAAGTGGAAAAGATTCAGAGTGAGAATAGTAATAATAATAATGATAGTAATATTAATAATAATAATAGTAATAAGGGGACATTATGTTTACCTGAAGTCCTATCTTTGATGCTTCTTCTGCTAACTTGTTGCTTTTCCCTCGCATATGTTCATGTTTGTGAGAAACCAGACATATATCATCGCTGAAGTCCAGATCCTCCAGGTTTTTGTGTGAGTCCATTTTATGCCTGTTTCCTCATCGCCCACTGTTTGTCGCATTATCCAATCTACTGCAATCAGGAAAATCATTGGCGATAGTAGGAAGCCTTGTCTTACTCCTGTGTTCACTTCGAAGGATTCCGTAAGTTTCCCGTTGTGGATTACTTGGCATGCTGCATTGTCGTACAGCTGTTGGATGAAATGTATAATTGTCAATGGCACCCCAAATCACCTCTCGATCGACGCTGTCGAAGGCCTTTTCAAAGTCGATGAAGTTGAGATAAAGAGGTGACTGCCATTCCAATCTTTGTTCAGTGATGATCCGTAATGTGGCGATCTGATCAATGCATGACTTGTTTCTCCTGAATCCAGCCCGTTCCGGTCGAAGTTTTTCATCCAGGGCATGTTTGGTTCTCTCCAGAATGATGCAGCTTAGTATTTAGCTTGGGATGGACAGGAGCCTAATTCCGCGCCAGTTCTTGCATTGACTTGAGTCTCCTTTCTTCGGTAGTTTGAATAAGTATCCTTTCTTCCAATCCTCGGGTACTTTGCCTTCTTTCCACACCTTCACCAGTAGTGGCGTCATCAAGTCCGCTGTTGTCTCTGGGTCCATTTTCAATGCTTCTGTTGGGGTTCCATCTGGTCCTGCTGCTTTTCCAGCTTTCAGCATCTTGATTGCCTTCAGGACTTCTGATTTCGTCGGGGGATTGGTGTTCACTGGTAGGTCTGCCTCCGTTGTTGGCATTGTTGGGCGCGTTGTAGGTGATGGTTGATTTAGGAGTCTTTTGAAGTGTTCAGCCCAGTGTTTCCTTTGCTCCATTTCTTTGGTGAGTAACTTTCCATTGTCATCCTTCACTGGCTTAATTTGTGTCAAACGTTTGCCCGATAGGTACCTAGTTGTTTGGTAGAGTGTTGCGAGGTCTCCTTTGCCTGCGGCTTGTTCTGCCTCACTTGCCATGGTTTCATAGGACTTTCTTTTGTCTTCTCTGGCACTCTTCTTTACTCTTTTGTTCAGTGTCTTGTGGCTTGCATTCAACTCCTGTTTCTTGTACAATCGTATATATATATATATATATATATATATATATATACATTAGTAGATTCACAGATGGGGAATTGATTGAAAAGTGAATAATTCTTCTCTCGATCTTTTCTTATCATTTGAGTTGTGATGTGTTTTTTTACTATACTTTATAGGCAACTATTCACAAAAGTAGCTTGAAAATCCCCATTAAGTCATATGCAAAACAAAAGACGTTCAGAAGACCTTCCTCATAGCTGAACTACAATTAAGTTGCCACTGCTGGCCTCATCAATGTTTCTCTACCGATTCACCTGCATGTGTAGAGACAAGTATGTTGGCCGTACCCAGCATTCGCTTTCGAAACGTATCATCGAACACTTACTAAAATGGTTTTATAAAGGAGAAAATCGATGCCACCCACAGCTCTATCGAAGAACAGTTGATAGATTCCCGACACCAAGCTTTAGCCTAAACAAACATTAAAGTCGTCTACAGAATACGAAGCAGTCTTCCCAAAAAGTGTACGAATCAGACTTTTTCAAACTGCAGAAGCAATGACAATTCACTCGCAAAGTCCTAAACTGTGCATACAGAAGAAGTTCATTATATCACTACACCTGCAATCAATGTAATCTGTCTTAATACCCGAAAGGTAAATTCTATAATCATACATTTATTCCCTTTAATGAATTTGAACAAAGCAATAACTACAGTTTCAGCAGAATAAAATGGTACCATCTTTTATTTCGTCGCCTTCTCATCAGCTGCTTACAGGGCAAAGACATTATTAAATGTATCTACAAAAACAATTTAACATACTTACACAGAGTTCATTTTAAACAGAAATCAATCGATCAATATACGCATACACTAGTAATATATACATATGTATGTGCAATATTAAACACTATTCCGAGCAATAATAATCATACAAAATAAAAACTTTTCAGCATTTCGCATTCGAATGAAAAATATCCAGTTACCAGAGCAAAGAAAGACTGATAACTGCTTCTTTCTGAACGCACAAATCAGGTTTTAGGCACCTGATGCAAATGGCTTCAGCAAACTTAAGGAGAATTGAACTCTTTTGCTTATTGATAATTTTGAATGACTCTTCCACGTCCACCTCATGACCCGTGTCAAGAAGATGCCTGGATGGCTACACACCAACTCATAGAGGCAGGCTCAACTGTTATGTTGCGGGCTATAGAACTTGAAAAACAGTTAAAACAAGCAATAAAGGTTAATAAAGCAGGATTTAATGAATTCATCAAATTTCGGTAGAACTCGTCAGCTGAATACTCTACATACACGGATATATACTTTTGAAGTTACATTGGGAGATATAGGACTGAATTCTTTACATACACGGATATATATAGTTTTGAAATTACATTGGGAGATATAGGACTGATAAGTAAATAAACTACATTGAATTAGTCATGCAGAAAGACAGGTGCGAATGTTTTTCCAGGTCATGTGCAATTAGATAAGGGGAGAGAGAGTATGGGAGATCAAAATTAAGATAAATTGCATTACGCTTCAATTACATCACTTAGATAAACAATTAGACATTAGAGAATTTAACAAGAATTGCAACCAGAGGGATGTCAATAGTAATAGTTATAATAACAATAATATAATATAACAATAATAATAATAGTGTTGAAGTGGGTTAAGATAATGCTACTGATAAAGGATAGTTTTAAATGAATCAAGAATAATAATAATAATGAGAATAATAATAGTAATAATAAAATAATAATAAGAGGTAGAATTGTAAGTAAAACGTATTACCATGGTAGATTCAGAGTCACGACCATCTCCTTTTGTACACAGAGACCTGGTTTGTAAACTCGAATTGCACAAGCCTCTGCAATTGCAAGCATCTTCTTGTTTCTTTGTCTGCTGACAATGGTGAATGACTTGACTGCGTCGATATCATGCCCGTAATCCACAAGATGCTTTGTTATTGAGGATTTTGGCACTTTGAACTCGGCTGTTTTCAACCATTTTGGCAAATGCTCCATCATGCGAGTAGACAATCTCCTTTCCGTACGACCTATGTATTTGCTTCCACAAACAAGATATGTGATGACATTTTCTTGAAGCAGATCAAAAGCCGAAGACATGCTGATAAAATTCAACTCATGCCATCCAAATCTCAATTTCACAGTAGAACACGAGGAAAATGATACTATCAAATTCCTAGACGTTTTTCTGGCGAAAATGAATGATGGCACAATCGAAAGATCTATATTTAGAAAGTCCTCATGGACAGGACAGTACATGCATTTCAAGAGTTTTGTTCCAATCCAGTACAAAAAGAACTTAGTCAGAACACTGTTCAATAGAGTACGAAAAATTTGTTCTGACAGTACTGTTGAGTATGAAACAAAATCCCTGAAGGATATCTTATCTAAGAATGGATACCCTGAGAAGTTCATTAATAAATACTCTAAAGAAAACACCCGCTGCAAAACAATCCAAACAGTTCCGAAGAAACCTGTCTACATCAACTTGCCGTTCAAAGGAGATGATGTACAGGAAGTAGTCAAACGAAGACTCGACAAAGCCATCAAGAGAACTTATTATGCTGCAAAACTTGTTTTCCTTAACACCACTAAGCGAGTGCTTCAACAATCTGGGAAAGACCAGTCGCCAATCCTCGACACTTCAAACTGCGTATATCAATTTGAGTGTGTTTGTGGAAGCAAATACATAGGTCGTACGGAAAGGAGATTGTCTACTCGCATGATGGAGCATTTGCCAAAATGGTTGAAAACAGCTGAGTTCAAAGTGCCGAAATCCTCAATAACAAAGCATCTTGTGGATTACGGGCATGATATCGACGCAGTCAAGTCATTCACCATTGTCAGCAGACAAAGAAACAAGAAGATGCTTGCAATTGCAGAGGCTTGTGCAATTCGAGTTTACAAACCAGGTCTCTGTGTACAAAAGGAGATGGTCGTGACTCTGAATCTACCATGGTAATATGTTTTACTTACAATTCTACCTCTTATTATTATTTTATTATTACTATTATTATTCTCATTATTATTATTATTCTTGATTCATTTAAAACTATCCTTTATCAGTAGCATTATCTTAACCCACTTCAACACTATTATTATTATTGTTATATTATATTATTGTTATTATAACTATTACTATTGACATCCCTCTGGTTGCAATTCTTGTTAAATTCTCTAATGTCTAATTGTTTATCTAAGTGATGTAATTGAAGCGTAATGCAATTTATCTTAATTTTGATCTCCCATACTCTCTCTCCCCTTATCTAATTGCACATGACCTGGAAAAACATTCGCACCTGTCTTTCTGCATGACTAATTCAATGTAGTTTATTTACTTATCAGTCCTATATCTCCCAATGTAATTTCAAAACTATATATATCCGTGTATGTAAAGAATTCAGTCCTATATCTTCCAATGTAACTTCAAAAGTATATATCCGTGTATGTAGAGTATTCAGCTGACGAGTTCTACCGAAATTTGATGAATTCATTAAATCCTGCTTTATTAACCTTTATTGCTTGTTTTAAATTCGTATCGGGAAACAAATGTTTCCAAAAACAGTTAAAGCTAACAGAAAATTTTGTGTGCTACCAAGAAAGTATTGGCTTGTTTATCAAAGCCCTTTGATCCTTATCTGGAAACACGCAGGCATCTTCTTGACACGTGTCATGAGGTGGACGTGGAAAAGTCATTCAAAGTTATCAATAAGCAAAAGAGTTCAATTCTCCTTAAGTTTGCTGAAGCCATTTGCATCAGGCGCCTAAAACCTGATTTGTGCGTTCAGAAAGAAGCAGTTATCAGTCTTTCTTTGCTCTGGTAACTGGATATTTTTCATTCGAATGCGAAATGCTGAAAAGTTTTTATTTTGTATGATTATTATTGCTCGGAATAGTGTTTAATATTGCACATACATATGTATATATTACTAGTGTATGCGTATATTGATCGATTGATTTCTGTTTAAAATGAACTCTGTGTAAGTATGTTAAATTGTTTTTGTAGATACATTTAATAATGTCTTTGCCCTGTAAGCAGCTGACGAGAAGGCGACGAAATAAAAGATGGTACCATTTTATTCTGCTAAAACTGTAGTTATTGCTTTGTTTCAATTCTATTTCTTTCTTTCTGTCAGTTCATTAGTATTATATTAGAATTTTAATATTCTACATTTTCAAATTTCCTGTTCTCTATCCTTACCCAATTTGATTTCTACACCTGGTTACCACTTTTACTGACTTGAACAACGCTCAATTTCTAGTCATTCATGTTACGTCATCCAATTTATTTGCTCAACTTTAGTCCTTATTTGAATGGCATTATTCTCTACTTAACCTGTACTAAGTCTGTATCTGTAATTACCTCTGTTGCTATCTTCACCTAAGTTGAAACATTTTAGTCAATTATATTACATCATCTAACTTACTAACTCAATATTATTTTAGTTGCTGTCTCACTAACCTTGTTTCTATATTTGATCATTTTTGTTTTACCTGATTAATTATCTAAACTTGACAAACCTCATGCACACATTAACACAAAATAATTGAATATAAATGCAATTGTACTGCTATGTGAATGAATTTGCCGAAAAGAGTCTTCTCGCTGAACGTCTTCCCTTTTTCATATTCACCCTAAGAGGAATATATTCTACAGCTATGTATCTATTTGGTCGAGGAGTTGAATAAAAAAATTTGTGCTCAACCCCACTTATTGATAAGTTATTAAAGCAGGATTTAATGAATTCATCAAATTTCGGTAGAACTCGTCAGCTGAATACTCTACATACACGGATATATATAGTTTTGAAATTACATTGGGAGATATAAGACTGATAAGAAAACAAACTACATTGAATTAGTCATGCAGAAAGACAGGTGCGAATGTTTTTCCAGGTCATTTGCAATTAGATAAGGGGAGAGAGAGTATGGGAGATCAAAATTAAGATAAATTGCATTACGCTTCAATTACATCACTTAGATAAACAATTAGACATTAGAGAATTTAACAAGAATTGCAACCAGATGGATGTCAATAGTAATAGTTATAATAACAATAATATAATATAACAATAATAATAATAGTGTTGAAGTGGGTTAAGATGATGCTACTGATAAAGTATAGTTTTAAATGAATCAAGAATAATAATAATGATAAAAAGAATAATATTAAGAGGTAGAATTGTAAGTAAAACGTATTACCATGGTAGATTCAGAGTCACGACCATCTCCTTTTGTACACAGAGACCTGGTTTGTAAACTCGAATTGCACAAGCCTCTGCAATTGCAAGCATCTTCTTGTTTCTTTGTCTGCTGACAATGGTGAATGACTTGACTGCGTCGATATCATGCCCGTAATCCACAAGATGCTTTGTTATTGAGGATTTCGGCACTTTGCACTCAGCTGTTTTCAACCATTTTGGCAAATGCTCCATCATGCGAGTAGACAATCTCCTTTCCGTACGACCTATGCATTTGCTTCCACAAACACACTCAAATTGATATACGCAGTTTGAAGTGTCGAGGATTGGCGACTGGTCTTTCCCAGATTGTTGAAGCACTCGCTTAGTGGTGTTAAGGAAAACAAGTTTTTCAGCATAATAAGTTCTCTTGATGGCTTTGTCGAGTCTTCGTTTGACTACTTCCTGTACATCATCTCCTTTGAACGGCAAGTTGATGTAGACAGGTTTCTTCGGAACTGTTCGGATTGTTTTGCAGCGGGTGTTTTTTTTAGAGTATTTATTAATGAACTTCTCAGGGTATCCATTCTTAGATAAGATATCCTTCAGGGATTTTGTTTCATACTCAACAGTACTGTCAGAACAAATTTTTCGTACTCTATTGAACAGTGTTCTGACTAAGTTCTTTTTGTACTGGATTGGAACAAAACTCTTGAAATGCATGTACTGTCCTGTCCATGAGGACTTTCTAAATATAGATCTTTCGATTGTGCCATCATTCATTTTCGCCAGAAAAACGTCTAGGAATTTGATAGTATCATTTTCCTCGTGTTCTACTGTGAAATTGAGATTTGGATGGCATGAGTTGAATTTTATCAGCATGTCTTCGGCTTTTGATCTGCTTCCAGAGGCAATAAAAATGTCATCAACATATCTTAGGTATAGATCCGTTTCTTGTATATGTTGTTGTTGTCAACACTTCAAACTGCGTATATCAATTTGAGTGTGTTTGTGTAAGCAAATGCATGGGTCATACGGAAAGGAGATTGTCTACTCGCATGATGGAGCATTTGCCAAAATGGTTGAAAACAGCCGAGTTCAAAGTGCCAAAATCCTCAATAACAAAGCATCTTGTGGATTACGGGCATGATATCGACGCAGTCAAGTCATTCACCATTGTCAGCAGACAAAGAAACAAGAAGATGCTTGCAATTGCAGAGGCTTGTGCAATTCGAGTTTACAAACCAGGTCTCTGTGTACAAAAGGAGATGGTCGTGACTCTGAATCTACCATGGTAATACGTTTTACTTACAATTCTACCCCTTAATATTATTCTTTTTATCATTATTATTATTCTTGATTCATTTAAAACTATACTTTATCATTATGGGTAAATTTTATTTTGATAGAGTCTCACAGTGTTATACAGTAATATTTACTGATGACGTTTCGAGCACAATTTATTGCTCATAATCATATCAAAGTATACTTTATCAGTAGCATCATCTTAACTCACTTCAACACTATTATCATTATTGTTATTATAACTATTACTATTGACATCCATCTGGTTGCAATTCTTGTTAAATTCTCTAATGTCTAATTGTTTATCTAAGTGATGTAATTGAAGCGTAATGCAATTTATCTTAATTTTGATCTCCCATACTCTCTCTCCCCTTATCTAATTGCACATGACCTGGAAAAACATTCGCACCTGTCTTTCTGCATGACTAATTCAATGTAGTTTGTTTTCTTATCAGTCTTATATCTCTCAATGTAATTTCAGATCTATATATATCCGTGTATGTAAAGTATTCAGCTGACGAGTTCTACCGAAATTTGATGAATTCATAAAATCCTGCTTTATTAACCTTTATCGCTTGTTTTAAATTCGTATCGGGAAATAAATGTTTCCAAATCAGTTAAAGCTAACAGAAAATTTTGTGTGCTACCAAGAAAGTATTGGCTTGTTTATCCAAGCCCTTTGATCCTAATGTGGAAACACGCAGGCATCTTCTTGACACGGGTCATGAGGTGGACGTGGAAAAGTCATTCAAAATTATCGATAAGCAAAAGTGTTCAATTCTCCTTAAGTTTGCTGAAGCCATTTCCATCAGGCGCCTAAAACCTGATTTGTGCGTTCAGAAAGAAGCAGTTATCAGTCTTTCTTTGCTCTGGTAACTGGATATTTTTCATTCGAATGCGAAATGCTGAAAAGTTTTTATTTTGTATGATTATTATTGCTCGGAATAGTGTTTAATATTGCACATACATATGTATATATTACTAGTGTATGCGTATATTGATCGATTGATTTCTGTTTAAAATGAACTCTGTGTAAGTATGTTAAATTGTTTTTGTAGATACATTTAATAATGTCTTTGCCCTGTAAGCAGCTGACGAGAAGGCGACGAAATAAAAGATGGTACCATTTTATTCTGCTGAAACTGTAGTTATTGCTTTGTTTCAATTCTATTTCTTTCTTTCTGTCATTTCAATAATATTATATTAGAATTTTAATATTCTACATTTTCAAATTTCCTGTTCTCTATCCCTACCGAATTCGATTTCTTCACCTGGTTACCACTTTTACTGACTTGAACAAAGCTCAATTTCTAGTCATTAATGTTACGTCATCCAATTTATTTGCTCAACTTTAGTTCTTATTTGAATGGCATTATTCTCTACTGAACCTGTACTAAGTCTGTTTCTGTAATTACCTCTGTTGCTATCCTCACCTAAGTTGAAACATTTTAGTCAATTATATTACATCATCTAACTTACTAACTCAATATTATTTTAGTTGCTGTCTCACTAACCTTGTTTCTATATTTGATCATTTTTGTTTTACCTGATTAATTATCTAAACTTGACAAACCTCATGCACACATTAACACAAAATAATTGAATATAAATGCAATTGTACTGCTATGTGAATGAATTTGCCGAAAAGAGTCTTCTCGCTGAACGTCTTCCCTTTTTCATATTCACCCTAAGAGGAATATATTCTACAGCTATGTATCTATTTGGTCGAGGAGTTGAATAAAAAAATTTGTGCTCAACCCCACTTATTGATAAGTTATTAAAGCAGGATTTAATGAATTCATCAAATTTCGGTAGAACTCGTCAGCTGAATACTCTACATACACGGATATATATAGTTTTGAAATTACATTGGGAGATATAAGACTGATAAGAAAACAAACTACATTGAATTAGTCATGCAGAAAGACAGGTGCGAATGTTTTTCCAGGTCATGTGCAATTAGATAAGGGGAGAGAGAGTATGGGAGATCAAAATTAAGATAAATTGCATTACGCTTCAATTACATCACTTAGATAAACAATTAGACATTAGAGAATTTAACAAGAATTGCAACCAGATGGATGTCAATAGTAATAGTTATAATAACAATAATGATAATAGTGTTGAAGTGAGTTAAGATGATGCTACTGATAAAGTATACTTTGATATGATTATGAAATAATTGTGATAATATTATTGAACTCTATCAAATAATACCCATAATGATAAAGTATAGTTTTAAATGAATCAAGAATAATAATAATGATAAAAAGAATAATATTAAGGGGTAGAATTGTAAGTAAAACGTATTACCATGGTAGATTCAGAGTCACGACCATCTCCTTTTGTACACAGAGACCTGGTTTGTAAACTCGAATTGCACAAGCCTCTGCAATTGCAAGCATCTTCTTGTTTCTTTGTCTGCTGACAATGGTGAATGACTTGACCGCGTCGATATCATGCCCGTAATCCACAAGATGCTTTGTTATTGAGGATTTCGGCACTTTGCACTCAGCTGTTTTCAACCATTTTGGCAAATGCTCCATCATGCGAGTAGACAATCTCCTTTCCGTACGACCTATGTATTTGCTTCCACAAACACACTCAAATTGATATACGCAGTTTGAAGTGTCGAGGATTGGCGACTGGTCTTTCTCAGATTGTTGAAGCACTCTCTTAGTGGTGTTAAGGAAAACAAGTTTTTCAGCATAATAAGTTGTCTTGATGGCTTTGTCGAGTCTTCGTTTGACTACTTCCTGTACATCATCTCCGTGTATGTAAAGTATTCAGTCCTATATCTCCCAATGTTATTTCAAAAGTATATATATCCGTGTATGTAGAGTATTCAGCTGACGAGTTCTACCGAAATTTGATGAATTCATTAAATCCTGCTTTAATAACCTTTATTGCTTGATTGATAAGTGTTAAAAAGAACCTCATGTCATGCTGATGTAATAACTGATGAGAATTAAAACTTCCTTTTATCAACTTTTCAAAACTTTAGCTATCAAAGTATTATTAAATTTAACAGGTATTGACATGCTGTAAGGACAGAAGACAAGGACCAAGCAATAGATCGTTTATTGAGAAAATCAAGAGGTATTTATGTATTTTTATGTACATTAGTATAAGCGTTATTGTTAGCAGAGAAGCAACGTTTTCTGATTGGTTGTTTTCTTGCCCAAGATTATTCTGTACTGCTCGTGACCGTTTCTTAAAAAGTAAAGCCATTTACCTGCGAATCGTATTTGCACACGTTTAGTCTGTTGTGATTGGTTGTTTAGTTTCTCAAGGTTAAGCTTTGTTATTGTTAATGGGATTCAAAACTAGAATCTTACGGTTACAAGAAAAACTCGCGAAAAACTCGGTCATTGGGACCCGATCCAAAGGTCTGTCTATGAATTCCAGCTTTATTCCCTACAGGTGACAACTTCTCATCAACTGGTAGAATTCATTTGCTGGCTGCTGCACCACCTCCCAGTGGCTGATTGGTGTACGAGCATTCCTTGTAACCAGTAGGTGCTGAGTTGGAACCCCAAGGGTGGGTCCTACTGAAGAATCTCAAGTAGCAGGACGGAACACCAGTCCAGCACTACCTGATGGTGTTTAAATAGTTCCTTAACTCACCTCAATCCATAATCAAACTTTAAACCCACTTCCTTTATCATCGTGATGGTCTGATATGACTGAGCTATTTAAAATATCAGTGATCTAGATTTTGGACATATTGGCTCTAATATGTATTTTTACAACCTTTGAACATACATCTTTTACCGTCAGACTGTCTTTTTTTCAACGATCCATTGTAATGCGTATCATTGAAGAAGAGTTGTTATTTAGTTTCCATTTTTTTAAACCGAAATACCATTCCACTTCACCAAGGCTTTCAAATTACTCAGTCATACATCTGTTTCAACTGACGAACACACAGATGTTGCTATGCTATTCAAAAAAGGTATATATTCATTTATATATGTCCAAAAACTAGCTCACTCAAAATCCTTTTTTTTTTGAAAAATACTGGCAACCAGTGTAAGTCAATCAACCCAGTAAACATGGTTATTGCCTATGTGTCTAATTGAGGAAAGACCTTGTTTATTACTATTATTATTGTTTCCTTTGATTCCTGGAGGAACATAGGGCTTTAGCCTCCTCACGCCTGCAATGCGTTCCGTTCTCTGTCAACCTTTTAACCTGGCTCCAAATCTGCTTACGTGCTTTCATCTCTTCACATCTTCTCCTTCATGTCACCTCACCCTCGCACTGACGTCCATTTTACCCCTTTCTATTCGAGTTTCACTCGAGCGATGGCCTGGTGTTTGATATCACTTGATGATTTGTTATCTCAGAGTATGGCCAAGCCTATCCACTTACATTTATTCCTGGAGATTTGTGGCACAGTCGGTTCCTGCTGGGTTGGTGCGCTTTCCGAGATCCCTCCCTATTGCTGATCATTTCTGGCCGGCCATCTGATCTTGAGTAGTATTGAGCGAAGACAGCTGTTGATGGTGTGTAGTTTGTTCGAAGTTCCTTTTGTGATACGGCGCGGCGCTGTCTCTGATCAATCCGTATAGTAGCACTGACTTCACACTTGATTTGAAAATCCAGATCTTATTTTTCATATTGAGTGCTGTTGATCTCAATACAGACTTGAGAGTAATGAAAGCTTGCCTGGCTTTCCCGATCTTCACCTTGATATCCTCATCACTTCCGTTCACGTGTGGTTGAAACGATGCTTCCCAGGTAGGTGGTAAAGGAGGTTATTTCTTTCAGATTCCTCCCATTTATGCTGATTATTGTCTGTTGTTGTTGTTGCTGTTGGCCAGGAATCTTCATCACCTACTTCTGTTTCCTCTATGTTCACCTGAAGTCCTACCTTGGAATTTGCTATAATAATTATTGTAATAAAATTAAAAAAGTCAAAAGGTAGCTACAAAGGGGGGGGGGAATCGTTTGTAAAATTTAATATATATGTATATTATTTAGTTGACCGTGACACACAGATTTAGCTTTTTCAGATAAATTCCGATTGCCTTATAATAAGTCATATCTGCAAGCGAGCAGCAACAAACTGGTAGAAGAAGCTGCTAGAGAAAACACGACTCCAGGTGAAAATAGAGAAGGTGAAGATGGAGGTGATGAAGATCAATGCCAACCACCACCACCAACAGCAAAAACAACCAGCACCAATCACCATCAACGGGGCAGATTTGACACAGGTGACCTCCTTAACTTATCTAGGAAGAATCGTTTCAACCACAGGCAGCCGAAACGGATAAAGTTATCAAAACTAGCCAGCCAGAATCAGAAAAGCGAGATACGCATGCCTTCATCAACCCCAAACCAATTTGGAAATCTTCTGCACTGCATACAGCCAACATAAACAAATGGATCCAGCATACAGGTTTCGTTGTATTTGTGAAAATAATCACCTGATTGTACCTGGATCTCGATTCGTGATTGATGGTGTCTGTAATGGAATAACTGAACAATCTAATCAGAAGGTTGATACTTATTTGGATGCTGGGGTTGCACTAAAACAAAAATTGGTAAAATTTAGAATTCAGGGGCTACCCATTGAACGTGTCCCAGTGGCTGAATGGTATACGAACTCACTAGCATTGTAACCAGAAGGTCCTGAGTTTAAACCTGGGTGGTGAGTGCGTACTGCCGATGATTCCCAAGCACTAGGATGAGACAGCTGTCAGGTACTCGCTGTAGCTGGTTTCCAATGGTTATCTAACTGATATCAATCCGTGATCAACTCGTAAATACAAAACTAATTCTTAAAAACCACCTGTAGAAAATATAATTTGAATGCTTCTCTTTGTGGTTGTGTGGGGGTAATATTGATAGTATAGTGTTTTTTCCTTCGCGTTCCCAGTGTAACGTAGGGTATCTTCAAGTTAGAGTCTTGAAGTTTCGGTGGCAGTGTATATTTTTACAGGATGAGATTGCTAGCCTCGTGCCCAACCTTTCCTCTTTACCAGCTCTATTTCTGGCTTAGCGAGGTAAAGGAGTGCGTTGGCGGCTGGGGATCAAACCCCGGACCATGTGCATGTTTGGCGAGCGTCCTTACCGCTGTGCCACCGACGCATGTAATGTTTTATTGACTGGAATTTTGTTTGAGTGAATGAAGGTCATTTTGACATTGGACTTTGTGTGGGAATTAGTTGTTCTATGATTCTTATGGACAGAGTTTTCTATCCCACCTTGTTGGGAATATTCTACTTGATTATGAGGCACTTCTTATGTTAATTGAATTTTGGTTAACTAATTTTAGTCTACTGACTGACTGGTCTGGTTGGTTTCAACATAGAACTTTGCACCGATGTGCAGTAGCTCGAGTCACCTCACTCCTTCCAAGTAACACACAAAGCAAGATAAGAGAGTAAAAGGAAATTCAAAATAGGGACAGCGGCACAGTGGTAAGGACTCTCGCCGACCATGCAAATGGTTTGCGGTTTGATCCCCTTCCGACGCACACTGGATATCAATTGGTCAGCCTGCGAAATTTGGTCTACCAATATCACAGAGTGAAAATTCCACACTTGTAACAAAAATACGGTGTGACATCAATCTATAATACAAAAAAAGATATTAAACAAAAAGAATAGTAATGTCGAAGAACAATATAGTTTCATTGGGTATTATAAATCACAAGGAGTGGATGCATCTGCGCCTACCATTGAGAATGAGGATTTTGAGCCATATCACCGATTGTCTCCAGCCTTTATTAGTTTCTACCGTCCAGAGGACCCGAACCAGACTAGCAGTCTTAAATTTCCTATGTAACATAAACAAACTGTTTTGGATTCAACTGACTGATGAAGCCATGTTTTGGTTTGGCCACAAATGGCCTTCTATTTTCCCACCTGACCTTGTGTCAGGTTCTACTTCTGTTTGTTTGTGTAATTAGAAAGTTACCTTCTCTGTATAGCTGCCTAACGGCATTGTTGAAGCAATTTTGAGCTTTTGATATGTTATTATTGTTGAATATAATCACATAGATTAATCGACAAATGACTGTCATTTTTCTGTCTTCAGGGATTTTGGGATTGTGAGTGTCTTAAGGAAATGTCAGTCAGCTATGTAGTATAAAAACTATGGACTCCTCCCTACTTAGGACTCTTAATAAAGCAGGAATTAGGGTGCCATTCAAACCCTCCTACAAACCCACTCAGATAGGACAAGCTCTGTAGGCTAAAGGACCCTATAGTTTGACCCAATTAAACAAAATGATATAATTCACAAAATACCCTGCAATGACTGTGAGGTCGACTACAAAGGTCATAGGTCAAACTAGTAGATTAGGCAGGAGTAGTGAGATTATCAGAACATAAGAATTTATTTTTGATTGAACACTAGTCAGTAACTAGTGTAATGTGTCTAGTCCTATCTTCGGTGCAGACTGAATTCTATCAGTCATGTCTGCAATGTGGCCACCATGCTAGGTGGCTCGCCATTACGGTGCACTGTGAATTGTTGGTATTAGATGGTTGGAGGCAATCGGCAGAAAGCCTTGGACCTAGGTTTCGTGCTAGTTGACACTCACTCATCAGCAAGGCGTATCTGCAACCTTGAAGGAACTGATGTCCCTTCTGAGATTCGAACCCGCGTCACCCAGTGAGAGCTGCAGTCAGAGACGTTACCACTGAGCTATTCAGGCTCGCGACTGACCTCCTGTCCAATATCCAATACAGTCCTACAGGAGGTCAGTCGCGAGCCTGAATAGCTCAGTGGTAACGTCTCTGACTGCAGCTCTCACTGGGTGACGCGGGTTCGAATCTCAGAAGGGACATCAGTTCCTTCAAGGTTGCAGATACGCCTTGCTGATGAGTGAGTGTCAACTAGCACGAAACCTAGGTCCAAGGCTTTCTGCCGATTGCCTCCAACCATCTAATACCAATAAGAATTTATCTAAGGTTAGAATGATTGACCCCACTCTCGAAGATAAGTAATTTAGAAAAGAGCTCAGCAACTGCACAGAAATATGACCAACCTTTCATCAAGGGTATCTACTGACCTTTGATTCCACTCAAACAACATCTTGTTCAATAAATGTCGGTAGCATCTAGGTGATGACTACCAACAATCTTAACACTTAGATTTACTTGACTTCATATTGATTATCTCTAGTGAGTTAACAAGGATTCGATGCTAAGTCACCTAGTTTGGTGAAGTCTATGAGTCATGCATAAATCATACACAGGAAAACTTTATCTTCAAATTAAAAAGTTTAATACTACATACCACTGATTAACTGTGTGCGTCGGTGGCACAGCGCTTAGGAAGCTCGCCGACCATGCACATGGTCCGGGGTTCGATCCCCGGCCGCCAATGCACTCCTTTACCCCCCAAAGCCAGTAATAAAAAGCCGGTAAAAAGGAAAGGTTGGACCAGCATGAGATTAGCAACCCTATCCTATAAAAATAATCAGTACTGCTACAGAAACTTCCAGCCTTTAGCTTCAAGTCCTATTCTCCACTGGGAATGTAAAGGAATAAAAAACTGTTTAACTGATATTAGTACTAAAGAGGACTCACATTAACTAATCCAAATTCGCCATACGCAAAAATTACACAGTCCAGTTCACTGTGGTTTCCTTGAGCAATCATAAACATTAAGATTAAAATTGTGTGAGTGTGCGTATGCCATGATTGGTTTTCAGCATGAAAGCAAGCGTAGATGTACGATGCTATATATATATACATTCTTGTCAGCGGAGAAGCAACCTCTTCTGATTGGTTGTTTTCTTGCTCAGGGTTATTCTGTCACCTCTTTGTGGCCGTTTCTTAGAAAGTCAGGCCAAATATCTGCGAATCGTATTTGCACACGTTAACTCCACTGTGATTGGCTGTCGAGTTCCTCAAGGTTAAGCTCTGTTATTGTATTTTTCTCATAACCACCTCGATTTGGGATGTACACATTGACGTAATTTATTATCTACAATTTCGGTCAGCAGACAGCTCTTACCACAATCATATCCACTTAAATATGAATAATTTCAGTTTTCGAAAGAAACTATGGTAAATTCTATTTTGACCACGAGTCGTCTTTAGTAAGAGAATCTTTGATAACCTTCTGTGAGTAGTGAACAGTTGATTTTATCCTCATGTGAATTTCTTCAACTGTACTCACCCCATGTCAGTGAATGAATGAGATAAGAGTTCGTCACTGCAACTAGCAGATTGTAGGTTTGATCTCCAGTTGATAGGGTCATTAATTTGCATTGTTGGCTTCTGAAGAGTCCCAAGCACCAGGTCGAAACAGGTGTCCATCAATACTTTATGATGGAGAAATTTCAACATAAACTGGATGAGTGCGTGAGTCATTGTAAACTGAAAAATTTGACTGAAACCTCAGGAATTTGCATCGAACAGACATAGATATACTACTGCGTGCTTCTAACTGCTTTATTATTTTCAAGTATTGGTTTGTAGGGATTTTGTTTGATTGGTTAAAGGATTTCATCATAAGCTGACATCAATTAGAGAACCATTAGAAACTAGCTGTAGTGAGTGCGGGACAGCTTTTTCGTTCGCCTAGTTTGGGACTCTCCACAGTACGCACATGCCAGTACGATTCTAGCTCACTACCTTCCGGTTACAAGGCCAGTTAGCTCGTAGACCATTCATTCAGCCACTGAGGTCCAACCCGATCCAATGGCAAGTCCATGAATTCCAAATTCTGCCAATTCATGACATAGCGTGACAACTTAGCAATGTCTTCTTCGGCGAGTAACTCTCAACACCTACAACCTGCTGTACTCTACTGGCAGTGGTTAGAATTTATGGACCATCGGATTGGCTCCCATTGGCTTAATGGTCAACAGGCTCGCTGACCTTGTAACCAGAAGGTCCTGAGTTCGAAACCCAGCGTGATGGGTGCGTACTGCTTTCATGATTCTTCTTCTCCAAAAATAAAAATTCATCT